>JBAMNC010000429.1:2440000-3040000 GCA_037902135.1 Cetoscarus ocellatus
CTATAGAACCAAAAGCTTGATTAAATGTTGGAAATTAATACGTTAAAACTATTGATACTTAGCAGCGTTGAAACTGTATACTAGATCCACAGCAAATGTAGCTACACAGTGATTTATCGATTTTTCCCCTGAGCCTTTTTTTTTTAAAAGTGAGGACATTATTAAATACAAACTCCATCAGGTGTATTAACTCAACTATAAACAACATCATTTTTATAGTTTGAATTTCAAATTATGAGGAAGAAACAGTCTTAGAAATGGACTTCCTGATTCATGCTGGTGCAGAATGCTCATGGGGTAAAAACCAGGAAATCCTTTTCCAAGAGCTTTACTTCCTGAGGGTGAACCCTGGGTTTGTAAGTGGCTGGTTGATTGGGCTGTGGAAGCATCTCTGTGCCTTTCACCATAAATCTGTAAAATTCTTGTAAGAAGCGAGGATGGTGGTTTACTAAATGGAAAGTACACATACTGTAATGGAGTTCAATTTTTGTCTGAAAAGGCTCCTTCGTTCAGATAAGCAAGTCAGTAAGTGGTGTGTCACAGTGTGGACAAGCATAGTGGTCTCCTTACACACAAATGGACTGTTTCATATATTTCAGAAGTCCTGGGAAAGAGCACCTAGTGAGTGTTCAGTACCTTTCAAAAGTATATCCAGCAGATGATTTGACATGTGTAAATGACAGAGCGTGAGCCACTTAGCAGAACAAACTCTCGGCAAAACATGTCGGAAGTGAAATTGTTATCTGTTTTTCATTCAATAAAGAAATACGGTCTAGATCTGATTAAACTGCTGCTGAAGCTGTTAGCATATACATATGGACAGAATTGTTGGTACCCTTCCGTTAAAGAAAGAAAAACCCACAATGGTCACTGAAGTAACTTGAAACTGACAAAAGTAATCATAAATAAAAATTTACTGAGAATTAACTAATGAAAATCAGACATTGCTTTTGAATTGTGGTTCAATAGAATCATTTTAAAAAAGAAACTAATGAAACTGGCCTGGACAAATATGATGGTACCCTTAACTTAATATTTTGTTGCACAACCTTTTGAGGCAACCACTGCAATCAGGCGATTTCTGTAACTCTCAATGAGACTTCTGCACCTGTCGACAGGTATTTTGGCCCACTCCTCATGCGCAAAGTGCTCCAGCTGTCTCAGGTTTGAAGGGTGTCTTCTCCAGACTGCATGTTTCAGCTCTTTCCACAAATGTTCAATAGGATTTAGATCAGGGATCAGGGCTCATAGAAGGCCACTTCAGAATAGTCCAGTATTAGTTCTGAGCCATTCTTGGGTGTTTTTAGCTGTGTTTTGAGTCATATCCTGTTGGAGGACCCATGACCTGTGACTGAGACCAAGCTTTCTGACACTGGGCAGCACATTTTGCTCCAGAATGCCTTGATAGTCTTGAGATTTCATTGTACCCTGCACAGATTCAAGACACCCTGAGCCAGATGCAGCAAAGCAGCCTCAGAACATAACTGAGCCTCCTCCATGTTTCACAGTAGGTACAGTGTTCTTTTCTTTGTATGCTTCATTTTTGAGTCTGTGAACGCAGAGCTGATGTGACTTACCAAAAAGCTCCAGTTTTGTCTCATCTGTCCAAAGGACATTCTCCCAGAAGCTTTCAATATGCATATTGGCAAATTCCAGTCTCGCTTTTTTATGATTTGCTTTCAATAGTGATGTCCTCCATTTAGTCCACTTTGGCTCAAACAGTGACGGATGGTGCAATCTGATACTGATGTACCTTGGCCTTGGAGTTCACCTCTAATCTCTTTGGAAGTTGTTCTGGACTCTTTGGTTACCATTCGTAGTATCCGTCTCTTCAATTTGTCATCAATTTCCCTGTAGTGGCCACATCCAGGGAGATTGGCTACAGTCCTGTGGACCTTAAACTTCTGAATAATATGTGCAACTTTTAACATGCTTGTCTATAATTTTCTTTCTAATCTCCAGAGACAACTCTCTGCTTAGCTTTCTGTGATCGATGTTCAGTGTGGTACACACCATGACACCAAACAGCACAGTGACTACTTTTCAGCCTTTAAATAGGCAGACTGACTGATTACAAGCTTGAAGACACCTGTGATACTAATTACAGGACCCACCTTAGTTTAAAATGTCCCCTATGTTCAAATCATTTTCAATCTTTTCCAGGGGTACCATCATTTTTGTCCAGGCCAGTTTCATTATTTTGTTTTCTAAAATGATTCTGTTGAACCTTGCTTGTGGCCCCCACCTCTTCCTGCTTTAAAGGACACTGATTGGGCCGTCTTGTTTCGGGCCGCTCACAATCTTTGCATAATGTAGCTTGGCAATATGCATCTGACTGAGTGCAGACATTAACTGATGATTCATCTGCTGTGTAAAGTTATTATAGAGGGACTTGGACGTCAATATGTGAAATTTATACTCAAAACATAGTCTTTGGTTCACTGTTTTGTAAAATCAACTCACAGAGTGCAGTTTTATTGAGAAGAGTCCTCAATTTAAAACCCAGAAAAGGTGGAGATGATTTGAGTTGACAGTGGGTCACTATCTTTTACAACCTTTGGTCTCCACTTGTCATCAGGTTGTTTTGTTTTTGTTTGGCAGCCAGTTGATAGTGGATTGTCATGCGCTGTGCATTTGGGGTGTGCAATATTAACTTTGAAATGGATTTAATTTTATGATTATCAAACAGCTGAATGAAAAGGCTTGAAAATGGACCATTAGAGTGATGAAATTTGACCTTTGAAAGGACCTTGTCTTTATGACAGTGTCCTTTGTGTTATTTAAAGTTCCTTGTCAGGATTGTTTTAGAGACCACTCTCAAAACATGTTGTTTAATTAGAAGAATTTATTTTAGTTTAAAAGTATAAATTCTATATTAATGGGTCATGTTTTTATTCAGTGCTCTAGAGAGCTCACTGTCTGTCAGCAGGCTATCATCGCTGTTTGCTTCACTGGTAAAAAAAACAACATTTTGAATAAAACTTACCTGTGATTGACTGAAGTAAATAAAAGTTTTAATGACTAAATGTTTATATTGTAGACTTGCAACTCATTGTTGTGACTTTTTCTTCCAAATTGAAGAAGAATAAAAACATTAGAAACGGTGAACTGACATATTGATGGCTAAAAGTAGTTTGAAAATATGGGGAAAATAGATATTGTTAAAAGTCCATTTTTGTGCATCCTTTAAAATCATGTACCGGAGGTCCCAAACCGAACTTTGCTCGATTCAGATCATGATCAAATTTGAGCTTTTAGTTTATTCTCTGTTTCCTCTCAGTATCTCTCCCCCACACAAGACTGCTGCAACAATACTGTTGTTACCGATTGATTCAACAGATGCAGATTATTTTTAGCCCACTGACAGAGAAGCATGCAGTCTGAATCAACATGAGGAATTGACACCTTGTCCTCTACAGCCTCTTCCTCGCTACCTATATGCCAAGATGCTTTGAGAATTATTTCCATTTGAATGAGGAGCAGCGCCACTTTCATTGATTTAGGCTCAGTAGAATTGGCAAAAGGACAGAAAACCTCAAATAAAGCTTTGCCTGAAGAGAAGAATAAAGGAATATTGAAAATTAAGACTCCAAAAATAACCAGAGACCTTTGAACTAGAGAGGATTAGAGGGCTCTATATTTATCTGGTTACACGGCAGCTCATCCAGGTGAGCTTCTGGCACAAATCAAGCACATTTAAGAGAGTTTCTGCCTCCTTAAACCCTCTCTGTGTTTCATTGAGCTTTTGATAGAATTTGTGCACAGCCTATTTACAGCTATATAAGTACTTTTCTCTTGAACATATGAAAAGTCAAATGATTCTTTGCTTTATAGTTTCTGATCTCTTACAACATTATAGACATATAAATATAAATCTCCAAAAGACCAAATCTTAAAAAAAAAGCATCTGTTACATTAGACAGTTGTTATGTTATGTTATGTTATGTTACAGAGGAATGAGTCCAACAAAAATGACAAACTTTTGTCCACTGTGGATACTTCACTAAATAATTTGCTATTTAAAGCAAGAAAATATTGTTGTGGTTTTAATCTGCTTTTGTGTTGTTGTTTTTTTATTTGTTGTTATGCATATTGTTTGTTTTGTTTTTATTTGTTATTGTGTTTTGATTTGTTGTTGCATTTTTTGATATAGTTGCTCTTTGCAAAGTTTTTTATTATGTGTTGCATTATTTGTCTATTATCTTTTTCAATTTGTAATAGCATTTTCCTTGTTTTGTTTTTATTTGTGTTTTGTTTACTGGTTTGCTATTGTTTTTATTATTATTATAGTACCATGCAGTGAAGGGCTGCCATATAAGTTAAATATTTATTTGTGCTTTTCTGGTCCTTAATTGTGGTCAGTAGATATGAAATGTTACCCATAGTTTTCAGTAAGCCAGTAGTTTAACTTTTCTTTCTTTGGTTCTGGATTGTTTGTATTCATCACTTCTACTCTCTTGAATAGTTTTTCTCAACATTAAGACAACATCAAATAACCATCTAATTAATCAATACATCTTTCTCAGTTTTCTCCTATCTGCATTCATTTACGAACCCTCATCTCTGAATTCTGCTCTAAGATCACAGCAGAAATGTATGCTACACATTATTCAGAATAATCTTTATTTTGGTTCAAGCACGCTTGTTTTTCCTCACTGCAGTCGGTGTAAACACACACAGGCCACAGGAGCTATCTTTACCTCATAGTTGTTCCAAAAGTGGAGACAGTTTTGGAGTTGTTGTTTTTCTTTTTTTCTTTTTTCAGTAAGGACCGTAGCCACAGGGCACATTCTTAGACACGGGGGATTTCAAAGCCTTGTTTTTGGGTAGACATTTCTTGCATCTGGTGGATGGAATGAGGGTTTAAACCATTACTGCGATTAGAGCTGCCTCACTATGATCTCTTGAGCTTGCTTACTGCTGCTAATAGCTGTTTCCTCTCTATTTCCCTCTATCTTTTTTCTCTTTTCGCTTTCTCTCTCTCTGTGAATGATTTTTATGCTTTGCTAAAACATGCGGGGGCGTTAAGAGAGAGGATTTAAATGCACCGATCCCCCCTCCTCTTTTTTTTCTTCTTTTTTTTTTGGTGAATCTCAGCGTTCTTTTCTGCAAGCCTCTGATGACGACAGGGCAGCTTTAAGCCTGGCAGTGCCCACGGCAGGCTGCCGTCTCAGCGCTGCCCACTCTCCTCTGTGCTGGCATGCCGGAGAAAGCGAGGGTGGGGTTCCTCTTTAGCAGACCCTGTCATTCCTAGGAAAGCCTACATGTCCACCCATGCAGGATTCCTGATAGGTCTTCATGTTGGGGCTGGGAGAGTGCAAAGATAGGGATTTTTATTTTCAGTAGCGCTTTGTCAAAGATGAGTGGAGGATGTATATTTAGATGAAAAACAGAGGCACTTCCTGCAGTTCCTTGAGCTTCAGAGTGACGGCGGGGGTCAACAAGTGAAACATGTTCTGTAATATCCGTCTAATTGCATATTCAGAGTCATCAGGTGGGTGTTTTTTTGGCACTGATGGATTAAATCAGCGCGTTTGGCCAAGATTCTGGAAGTTTATTTCCTTAGCTATTGTTCCCCTTTGTCATGATAACACCCTGTTAAGCTGACCTGTGTCCTGCTCCATTCAGTCATTTCCCATTTGCTACAACAACATGTGTGATTCACGCCAGCTTCTGAGGATGGAAGAATTACAACCTGCTGCTACCCGGAGCTTCTCATTGATTATGCATGTTCAGAGGAATAAGGAGAGGCAATAAAGCGGCCATAAGCCACCTCCTCATATGGAGGAAGAATAATTTACACCCTAAGAAGCATGTATGACGACCACTAGAGGTGTAAAGCTGTGTGTCTCTGACCCAAGGCTGGGTAACATGAACCAAAAAGTATATCTAGAATTTATATCTAAGTGGTGATACTAGATGTTTATTTAGATTTTTTTCCCTAAAGAAATCACAAACTGTAGTAACATGCCAGAGGTGTAAGACTTTGGAATAATTGAAGTAAAATCAAGCAACGCAAATGATTGTTTTTTATGCATTTGTTGTATATTGTGTTTTTTGTTTTTCATACTTTATATCAAGGGATGGGAACCACAAGGATGTGTGTTTATTGGTCTGCAATATTTATATCATATTACGGCAATAATGCAAGTGTTTGTTAATTCTTCCAATATATTGATATACAAGATGTGGCTACTAAATAATAAGCAGTGTTGGGGAAGTTACTTTTAGAAAGAAGTGTTTGCTCGTTACTTCTTAATAAAGTAATCCCTTACTTTAGTTAGTTACCCTCTAAGGAAGGTAATTTTTTACGTTACTCGTTACTTTTACTTTACTTTTATGTTGCTCAACTTTGGGCAGAACCCCATATCTGTTCCTAAATGTGTAGGCCTACATAAAGTTCTTCTACGGAGGACATAACAGGTATTTGTTTTGTGCTCTGTATTATACAAAATCATGTCACATACTGTGTGGAATGAGAGCCTCTGTCCAGTGTTTCCAGATTTTTCTTCTGAAATAATAAGACTGCTCTTATGAGGATAAAACCACGTGGTTCACAGTCACATTGAGTGTTAAATTTCAAAGGTTTGGTTTTCACACACAACTGCCTTAAGTATCAAAAAATAAGTGATGTCCTCAGTTCACTGCTAGCTACTGACTGCAAAGGCATCAGATAATGATTAGCTTAACTCATTAACTTGAAAGTTTTGGTAAAATTCAGCAGAATGGTAGATGAAACCTTTGGTACTTTAACTGAGGTGTATGGGGAACAGTTGTTTTACTGTAAGTCTTGCATCATTTATGTGAGATCACAGATTCAAATTAGCCACTTATGTTGCAACCATTATTTTCATTTGCATAAGTGATTAGTAACATTGTACACTGTTCTTTGAGATAAATATAGAAATCAATAAATTAAAAAAAAAAAATTGCAACAGAGACAAAAGTTGTGTACACCTCTTTTTGGGCATATTTTCTTTTCATCACAAATTACAGACAAACCCAAACACACTGTCTAAGCTGCACCATAACACACATTTTCAATCAATCTATCAGCCAAAATCAGAGAGCTGTGTCTAAGTTGCACAGATACACCGGCAAATTTTTTGAAAAGTTGGTTGAAACTGATGCAGGGTTCAGCGTTTTATTGTTGCAAACATATCTATTGTTACGACATTTTGCCGGCAAATTTTGTAATTTAAAAAACACCTGATAATGGATGTTTAGGACTTCAATTTTATTTCCAGGTATCAAACAGGTGTTATTAGTTGAATCTTTACTAATGATATATCCATCCATCTGAGCCCTTTATCTCTTTTGAGGTAGCAGAGGGCTGGAGTCTTGCCTCTTGCCTAATATTAGGGTACACCCTGGAACAGTGGCCAACCAATCGTAGGGCCACATAAAGAGACGTACAACCACTCATCCACACCTAAGGGCAGTTTAGAGTCACCAATTAATCCAGTGGTCCTCAAACTTTTTCCTGCCAGGCCTCCTTTGGCAGAAGAAAAAGTTTTCAAGCCCCCCTACCCCTCACCATTTACATCAACACAAATACCAATAAAAAACAAAAACACTGTCAGTCACGACTTTTGCTGACAAATAACTAGATTTTAGAACTTCCTCCAAACATTCCCTGTGAAGAATTCCAATCGGCAGTGTGAAATGTTGAAGCAATTCATTGTGATACTGCAATTAAAACTGATACCACACCTAAGTAGGACTTAGGGCAAAATATTTCATGTATGAAAGTAGGGATGCACATATCGGTATCGGCCAAAGTCAGCCTAAAATGTTAAGTATTGTATCGGCCGATACTGAAATTTTTGCAGATATTTACAGCCGATATGTCAGCCACACATGTCAGTCGTATATTGGCTGGAATATCAGCAAATTACACAAATGTATAATACTGATGCACCTTCTCATCACTGCATGGGTACATTTAAAAATCAAGGGTTTTATTTTTGCAAGAGTTAAATGCTATTTTTCATGTTTTACATCTCGCAAAAATATACTGTAATACTGAAAGAAACAAGTCCATTTTTGTTAAGCACGGAAGTTGTGCTCTTGACCTGAAATATCGGTATCAATATTGGTATCGGTATCGGTATCAGTATCGGCGATAATGAATTAAAACATATCGGCATATCTGATATCGGCAAAAATCCAATATCGTGCATCTGTACATGAAAGAGATTACACAAGACACTTATATATCATCAGAAATATTTCATTTCCTCTTAATCATCTTTTTGTGTTTTTATATGATTTCCCTCTAACCAGTGCTTTCTATCTTTGAAGTTGCAGTTTTGAACCCTTTTTGTTGCAACAGCAAGATCCCTTAGCCTTATATTTGGTCTGAAGCATAGACAGCAACACTTTCATGTTTTTAATAACCATAGAAATGTATTGTATCGCCAAAAGGAGGATAAAAGCAGAAGCAGATTAAAGAAGCTCTGGGATGCCCTTAGAGGACAATGGTCAGGTTTGTATGAGAGCAATGGAGGGAGAAAATAACAGATTTGCACTGTTAAACAAAAAGATTTTATGAAATGAAAAGGTTCAACACATAAAACTGATTCAAGAGGATCTGAATTGTTTAAGTTGAGGATAAGTGCTTAAAAACAGAGGAGCATTCCTGATAAGGAGGCCTTTTTTGTTTTTAACATTTTGAATACAGGGATGATTTGAATAAATGTGCACACATTTCTTTCTATGTCTTGGAGTCATTTGCAAATTTCCTGCCTGAAAATGATAAGATTCATTAATTAGATCCAAGTCTGCAAATCCTGCTGCACAGAAGCAACAGCAGAGTCTTAAAGAAGCAGCAGGTCCTTAATAAAAACACTACCTGAACCCTTGCCTGCTCATTATTATTCAGTATTTAAACAGAAAGTCTCTCTTGCCGCTTCACATACATTGACAGCAAGATCTGTTCGGAGATTCATAATCTGCATGTGAAGTGCATCTGCTGGCTGTGGATGCTTAGACAAACATACAAGATTAAATTTCTATTTATATGAGGCACATAAACCTAACATTTACCGAGGAATCATTGTAAGATCTGGAGTCAGCTCGGGAGTAGGAAACTTGTAGGTTTTATTAATCTGATCTGTCCAGAGGGCTGATGTCTGAGCCTCAGGATCCCAAAAAATATCACCTCAGAAAAATGTTCAGCTCTTGGGCATATTTTCATTTTGTCTCTTTACCTTGTGTGTTATGTGATTTAAGAGTTTCAAAATGTTTGATGTCTTCTTGCTTTTTGATATCATCAGTACATTCAGACGGATGAAGTTCAAACTTGCTGTCTGCTACACCAGATTCATTGTGCCAATCCAGCGGTAAAAGAATTGGCTTATTTTGGATTCAGGGAAAGTATGTTATCGACAGCCATAGCTAAAGATGATTCAGATCTTTAGATTAATTATATTTATCAGTAGTGCTTTCACAGTGATGCGCAAAGTTTGATTTTTGCCTATATCTGTCATGGAGATATTTCCAAATTCAATACTTCAGGAAAATGGACATGTTGCTTTCAGTGTGAAAGTCTGTTTGTCAAAGGTACAGATGAAAAACAAGAAAATAACATTTTACTCTTAAAAGAATGAAACTCTTGATTTTTAAGTGTATGCTTGCAGAGATAATAAAGTGAAGCTGTAAATATCAGCACAACTTTGACATAGAACTACACAGGAGCATCAACAGACTGGGGCTTATTTCTATTTTCATCTTGATTGTTTAATCTTTTATTTAGTTCTAAAAATGTTCATTACTAGAAATTGTAATCTTACAAAAAGTCATTTTTTATTTTGAACTATGTAGATCTGATGGTCTATATGATGCTGTTTGTAGTGTTTAATAGGCACATAAAGCTTGTTTTGCTGAAAAAGGAAGGCAAGCTCACCCACAGAACTCATTCAATTCCTGGAAGGAAAAGTAAATGGGCCCTCTTCACATTTTATTCAATGATACCAATATGTAGGAAGCATGTCATTGTTAATTCAAACACCTCATGAGTTGGCTGTAGTCCTTGAAGTGCCTGGCCAGGTTTAAATGTGACCTGTGGCTCCTTTACCTCATGTCATATCACACTCTCTCCCCCCAAATTTCAACTCTACTCACTGTCCTGTCTCTCAAATGAAGGCATAAATAGTCAAATAATAAAACATAAAAAATAATAATTGGGAACATTCACCCTCCATGCCCCCAGAAATTTTTGGAGCAGGCCTAAGCAGGGCTGAACATGAAATATTATAGAGTAATGTAGGGTTGACATTTTTTGTAGGCCAACGCAGAAGTTAGCATTGTGCTTTGACTTCAAGCCCACTAAAACCTACACACATCAATGGCTTAAAACTCAAAAGCAGGCAACATCAGATGCATTTTATTATTTTTCATTAAACAATAAAAATCTCATGCACATGTGTTCATCACTAACCTTATTTTAGGCACTTACCTGAAGCTGGTATTCTAAATCCCATTTATGTTGGAGGGTTGGGAACCAGGAAGTGTGAAATGCTAACTCACTTCGGTGTTTTTGGACTCATTCCTGTGCCACTGTATTGTGTTAAATGTTATACTTTAATATTTCAAAATAAGGATCATACCATTTTAGGAGGAGAGGGTTTACAAACAAGCAACAAAAGATAAAATGCTTTTCTTCTTTGATAAAGTATGCTTTCCCCTTTGTTTATGTTGGCATTGTTTATTGGTGTTGATATTTGCATGTAATAGTCTCCGGTGGCACTGTGGCAGGTAGTGCACATGCCTCACAGCAAGAGGGTTGCTAGTTCGATCCCCTTGTCAGCCAGGGTATTTCTGTATGGAGTATGCATGTTCTCCTCGTGCATGCTTGGGTTCTCTCCAGGCACTCCAGCTTCCTCCCACAGACCAAAAGCATGCTCATTAGGTCAATCAGTGACTCTAAATTCCCCTTAGATATGGGTGTAAGTGTGAATGGTTGTCTATCTCTCACAGCAGGGTGTATTCTGTCAGTGTGACAACCTTTAAGTGATTTGTAGATTTTCGACAGGCCTCATTTCCCTGCTTTCTCCTCTTCGCTTCCTCCTTTGTGTGGCAGCTATAGATGCAGCGACGTAAAGTTCCACTTTCTCAGTTTCTTAGCAGTCAGACAGGATTACAGAGACGCATGCTTGAAAACGGACTTTTCTTCTTTGACAGACTCTTTTCTCTAAGAACTCAGTAATCACAAAGTTTAAAGTGATCACGTGAAGTTTACTTAAGACCCAGATGCTTGGCTTAGTGGCATTTTGCCCGAAATGTTTTGTGCTTCTCATTTAGTGGTCCGGCACAGGGTTTAGTTCCAGTTGTGTCCCAATCCTCTGATTCACCTTCTTTAGGAACAGCTTCAGGGCTGCTCACAATGCTTAACTCTCCATAATGCCATCCCCTTCATCTCCTCAGTGGTCTTATTGTCTTAACGGTGGATGGAGAGACAGAGTGTTAAGAAGAAAAAAAACAGGTTAATACACATTTGGCACAGTGAAAGTAAAGTATCTTTGCAAAGATGCACTCTATTCAAGTTTGTCTTTGAAGAATGTTTTTCATCTGATGATTCCTGCTTCCTCAAACTTGTTTTTGTTACCTCGTCTGGCTGTTTTTTAAGGATATATTACTGGTGATTCATTTTGCTTTTGACGTGAAAAGGCTCCAGCTAATGTTAGAAGCGATCAGGTCCATTGATGCAATGATTGATCTAGGAACATTGGATGATAAAACTGCCTTCCTTGTCATATTCCTGATCCTGTAGTTTGGAAGCCGAGAAAATGTTATGCAAATGATTTGTTAATCCCTTTACATTATTTGTTCCATTTCTCCCGTTCGTTTTCACACTCGATTTCCAGCACAGCAAGCTGACAGGCGGACACCCTCAGATTTTTAATTCTTAAGAAAGAAACAAAAGTCAGCCATCCATTTTGTGGTAAGAAGATGCTTGTTTCAATTACTACTTGAAAAGCACCTCAAGTACTTCACTCAAGAGACCTTCAACTTCACCTCTTCTGCCTCTTCTTCTTCTTTGTCTAAAGCTCTTGAGTCTAAGCCGATAGAGCAAAGACACATGTGACCAGGGTTTTTTTTCACCCTCAGTTTTGTTGTCCCAAAGGTTGGTGTTTAAAAATAATAAGAAAGAGGTGGGATGGTCTTAGATTCAAGAAGCTTAAAATGCAAAATCTCAAATAAGCCCAATTTTTCTCAGCCAATCCAGTTTCATTTTGGTGGGTTTGTGTTGATCGTCTCAACTGACTCACATCCCGCCCCTCCCCAAATAAAAACACTACAGATTTATGTGGCTTTTCAAAAAATGTATCTAGACATTTATCCAGCTTAATCTTCTTAACATATTAAGGTGATTTGCTTTACCCTGAAGTGGCTGAAGCTGCAAGCTCACCGCCCCTCATGGCACTAAGACCCCAGAGGCATTGTGGACATCTTTCCCCTCTTTGAATAACAGGGAGGTGGGCAGAAGTCAACCTGCTTCTCAGCTGAGTCTGTCCCCGCTGTGTGTCCATTTCTTTTTTCTTTTTTTTTTGTTTGGTTATTAGTCCAACTGTTGCACTCAGTCAGTGTTCTTAGGCACACGACTGTGCCAGCGCTGCCCACACTGTGGTGTGGAGGTTTGGAGCTCTCAGCTTATGAGCTGAACTGAAAGAGCTCTCTCACAGAGTAGGTGTTGGCAGGAGGCTTTGTTTCTCTCTGTGAATGTCATGAAAGGTATGGATAATGAGAAAACTGAAGCACAGTGATGGCATGATTTCCCGGGTGCCAACTTAATATGCCTGACAGCAGATCGGGGCGTTTTCAGTTAGACGATGTGCTTAGCCTTTTCTTCAGACGCGACGCAAATCTGAGAATCAGTAGTGACAGTTTCAATGTGTTCTTCCATAAACATCACTTTATAGGCCGCGCTGCTAAAAGGTCTTGGTCAAACTGGAGCAGTGATAATGTCCTTGTTTGTCACAATGCTCTATGGATGTGCTTCAGGCCGTGGGTTTTGCCACAGTGCATTAACTTTAAATTTGGAGACCTTTATCGTAGCTGAGGCCTGAGTCCATTTATTGTCTCTGTGGTATTCAGCTTAATTTCTTGATATCTGTCAAAGATAATTTAAATATTATGGGGTCAAAATAAATGTGAATGTACCAGAATGATAGCTTGTTTTTATTTGGACAGGAGCTTGGCTATCTGAAATATAAAGCCTAGCCCATAATAAGAGTTAAGCTAAGAGGGCTTGGACCCAAGGCTGTTCCACTACCCAGCCACTCCTGGCAAATGTCCGGTCACAAGACAATAAAATGTTCCAGGCTGATGAGAGGGGGAACTCTGAGTGTACATCAGTGATGCTTGGTGCAAAGGTAGAGTGGCTGAAAGATGTTCACCTGATGTGGAGCTTTTGCTGCTGAGATGTCGACCATATTACCCGCCCAAGCTAACATATGAGAAGAAAGAATATTTCTAATGTTCAGTGAGTTTTCAGACAGACTGGGAACATTTATTTGCACAAAAACTTGAAGGGTGTATGTTGCATGATGTGTGACTTTGAAACAATTTTTCACTCCAGTGATGAGGACAGGGTTAAGTTCAACTACACAAGTTTTGAACGTCTGCTTCATTTGGAGAACATTCAGAGTCGTCTTTGGTGAACAAAGTCCCTTGGTGTGTTTTGGATTATTTCCTTTCTCTTCATGGCTTCTTTGCCACCCAGCTCTTTATAGCATTTTTTCTCACTTCTTAACAATCTTTGGCTCCAAAATGGATAGATATTTTTTACTTTGTGTGAGGAGGTAGCTTCATTACTGCACTGTGATCGTAGTTCATAGCTATAAACAGATACAACTCAGTCAGTCTCAATGAGATGGATTCTGGAAAACAAAGAAGGCTTTGTTGCACTTGTGTGTTTTGATTTTAAGTGTCAAACACAATCTCAATATCTCTGTACTAATTAAAAAATAACACTATGGTTATAAATCAGCACATCACATGTAATTGGTGCTAATTTCAACATTTATAAAGCTTATTTTGGCTTTTCTTTAGAAATTGCCTCCACGAACAAGTAAAAATACATGTATTCCATTTTCATTGTTTAAGTTATTACCTCCGCCGAGGAGGTTATGTTTTCACCGGAGTCTGTCTGTTTGTTTGTTTGTTTATTTGTTTGTTTGTTTCTCTTTTTGTCTGTTAGCAAGATTACGCTAAAACTACTGGATGGATTTACATCAAAATTTTACCAGAGGTGTAGTTTAGTCCAAGGAAGACACCAATTCATTTTGGTGCTGATCCAATCCAGATTGACGTCACAAAAAACATTTAAGTTGATGATGAAGTCCCATTACTTAACACTGGGCCGTATTTTGTCCCACCCACAACACCATCTGATTGGTTACACCCCTCTCGTTACACGCAGAGTCAGGGCACAGTGATCAGCCAATCAGCACTGGAAGCTGTGCATGCAGAGTTCTGCTCACAGACACAGAGGAGAGGAGGAAACGTTTTGCCAATGGGGAAAGCCCGGCGCTGTTCCTGGAGCCTTGGTTTCTCAGCAGACTCTCCCGAAATTGTAATAAACATCCCAGTCCTCTACAACTCACAACCACTAGTAACATTACTGTGAGCCGATTAACGTTATGGAAACATGCACAGCAGTTCTGCTCGCTTGCAGTCCCTCCAAACGTGCCTGTTAATCACTTGAAACAAGGTTGCTGATAGTGTCGATATGGAAATAGTCTGTCATAGCAGAAATCTGTGTGTGTGTGTGAGTGTAAAAACCTAACCCCCAAACTCCACATAGAGTGAACGCGCCGCGCACCAAAGCGCTGTGGTTTTGCTTCAACTGACAGGCTGGTGAAATCGCCCACTGGAAGCGCTGCGGCTCACAACACCAACATCTGTACAAGCAGCAGCAAATTGGCTCAGTCAACAAGTCACAAGACCCACTACTAACTATGTCACTCTACTGGATGATATTTATATCAACAATAATCACACTTCTTGCAGATTGATATTTTTCATTCCACATTGTGCGTATAAAATTAATATAGGACTATAGTGCTGGTGGAAATCACAGTTTATGCGTGGAACTGAGCTGCGTGGCGGAGGTCTGCGCTCTCAGAGTGCTTTTCTAGTTTATGTAGTTTTGGGTCTTTTCAGATCATATTTGTTGCACTGTCCAAGCAGTGATTCATTTTTGATCATTTACTGTCCGAAATAAAGGTTTTGAAAATATGTTTTGTTCAGTAGTTAAAAAATAGCAAAAGCAATGAAAATAAATAAAAAAAATACATATATATTTTACTCTATGTCACAAGACTTAAGGGGTGCAGGTATGGTATCAATAAGCTATCAATAAATATACTTGATTTTCAGCCTTTTAAAAATGCAGAACAAATTCCTTAATTTGCAGTTGTTTATTTAAATGAAAGTACATAAGTACTGGGAGAGTTAATTAAAAACTCATTTATTAGATGCTGTATAATTGTCTGGATAGCACCTGGTCTCACCTCAAGGCGCTTTGAGAACCACTGATAAAGATAAAGTCATAGGGACGACTTATTAACATTTGGAAATTTATACTGGAATTACTGTGAACAGTATGTAATGGCACAGCACTAGTTACCATGGAAATTAAACAAGCGTCAATATTATATCACATCAAATGCTAAAAATCTGGAATTGTGACAGCCCTATCAGAGACAGGTCTGAAATGTTAAATGTCAAAGCGCTGCAATGCTGGGGTCCTCTGGTCCATTTGTTTGTTCTTGTATCTTATTTTGATGTTTGTTTGATTGTTTTTAACTGAAATGTACTCAGAGGGTAGACCCATTGTTATAACTGTGTGCCCCATGTGCGGGGTAGTTGACCTACGAGTGGCTGGTACAGGTTCACGTGCAGCTTAATGCTCCTTTCTGATGTGCTACTCTCTCGCTTACTGATTTCTGATTTTTCTATCCACTGTCCTGTTTCTATGATAAAGGCGTAAAAAGCCCCAAAATACATTGAAATTAAACACATGAAATACAATTGGAAAAATGAATGAACAAAAAAATCAAAGTATATTAGATTCTTGAATCAAGTGGAACAAAAACTATTATAGAACTGGTCGGATTGCACAAACTTATTTATTCATAGTTTTGTTTTGTTTTTTTGTAGAAAAAGTAGCATTATAGAGGGAAAGCACACACCTGAATTATAGACCGTCATATTATGGACATTAATTTTTGAACTGAGATGTTTTTTGTAAACATGTTCACTCATTACATGAAAACAAATGCTTTTTTTGCTCCATCCTGTCCTCTATTCAGACTGGCAGCTACTTGACCTCTTGTACCTGGGCTGAATGAACACAGGAGAGCTCTTAAAACAGCTATGACCGTTTGCTTCTCCTGATATCACAGAAAATGGGAGAAATTGATTGGAACTGGAAGGCTTAGGACTGGATTTTCCTCAACAATAATATTTTTTCTTTACCAACTGCAGCTTAAAATTTTTCCTGGCTTTGTTTTTTATTTCTTTGTCCAAATCCTATCGAGTGGTGCTTCAGGTTTTTCCTTGAGTAAAAAGTTGATATTGTTGTGGGGAGGGAGAAAGGACTTTTTTCATGTGTGCAGGAATGTAGATTTCTTCCCCCCGTGAAATCCTAATTGTGCCTTGGAGGGCTGGTAGGGTATCTGTGCTCGGCTCAGCTCAACAGGATTTGTGTCTGTGTATGTTAGAGTATGTCTCTTAGCTTGAATGCGGATATAACCCTTTCATTGCACAAGCTGCTGATTTTTCATTTTTGCCTATAGGCTGATCCTGTGCATTCGCTGCTTTTTGTGAAAGACATTTAAAGTTTTTGTCTAGAAAGCTTCCATATTTCATTTTCCCCCCTAAATGTTTGATTTTTATTGAGAGTTAACGCAGATAAAACATGCACTTTTTTCCGTGGATCAACCATGTTTGAAAATTAAGCTCCTGAGAGCTTGTCAATAGTGTAAGGTCAAACTGAGAATATATTTCAGGTCAAAAGTACGTCTGTCCTGTGTGCTTTTTTGAATTATTGCTGTGCATTTATCTATGCAAATCCAGGATAAGATCCTATCTGCCTGCAGCGACATATCCCCCTGGATTTGGTGTAAGTGAGTTAGGCAGGTTATGGTTGACAGTCAAAAAGGAATTGCAACAACACATATGCGAAGATTATTGCTGAAGTCATTAATTGTTGCTTGAAAGGGGATTAGGATTAGCAGTCCTATAGGACTCTAACACCTGTCCTTCCTCATATCGAACAATGTGACTTCAGTTTTTCCTTATTTCAGTATCACTTCAAGTTGGCAAAATAAAAAGGGCTGATTTATTCAAATGAATCATCAGCGCTGGAAATGATTCAATATGTGCCACATTCAGATGGGTGATATATTATTCCCTTGGGGAGAGGCAAAGATGGAGCTGCAGAGCTGTTTTATTTGTGCTGTCTTTATCAGTGTGTCAGGCAGAGAGGCTGAGCTTGTTCTCTATGAATGGACGAGCCCTTGAACCATAAACCTGTACCTCCTCTGATAACAGTTTTTGCATTGTGATATAAGTGCCATTCTCTGTGATGTCCTCCCTGACAGCGCTAAATATATCAACATACACAAAATGATCTGTCAGAAGAATTATTTTATTTCAGCCAGTTCTCCAAAACTAAGGATTTTCAGCGCGGCATGCACAGTATGTGTTTTTTGAAGGCATATTGTGGATTTTGTTTAAAGCAAAGCACCGTATTGTGGCTGCATTTCACCGAGCACTGCTATTCATGTGCTTGATGTTTTGCCTGTAGGTGAACATTTTACTGTACTTATGTGTGTGCTATATATCATTTAATGCTATTTCTGCTGCTGAGTCCTCAGACTGCTCTGACGTCTGAATTTGCCACATCTTCTAAGGTGATAAGAGTGCTCCCTGAATTACTCAGAGCCCGTGTGATGACATGGCCCTGATTGTCAGACGGGTGGGCTGGTGACACTGGAACACAGACGGTGCTTGTCTGTTTGAAATATTCTGATTCAAGCTTCCAAGCCCTGGGCAGTCCTCTCTCCCAGTCTCCCAACACCCAGCGTCGCCCACTGAAACAAGACTCTTCCATACTGGAAAATCTGGCCCCGTCAACTGGCAGTCTTGTCTAGGTTCAGCCCACACACCAAGCACCCCCCCACCACCACTTCCACCCCTTAATAGGCACTAGAGTTTGCCACCCCATGTAGATGCCTTTTGGTCGCCTTCCATGGATGGCGTCAATAGCATCTTCCTACACAACAGTGACTGAACGGAGGGCACAAGAAAATGTGGGAATAATTTACACTTTCTCACTGTACTACCATCAGAAACCATAATTAATCATGATAGAAAAAATGTGGAAGCCATCTTGGCTGGTGAAACACACAGTGCCTGTGAACAGGCCTGACACCTTTAACAGCTCTGATGGCCAAATAGGATTGGGTGTCAGAGTGCTTACAACTAAAGCTCCCTTCATGGCAGCATGAATCCCACCGTCTTCAGATTGTGTTTGTGCAGGATGCTTCTCCATGAAGTGTTAGAAGCCTTTAATTTATTTCAGTTAAATAAGTGCAATAATAGACTGTCTTGAGTCAAAAAATGTGGCAAAAAAGATTTAACAATAGCATTTATTCTTCTATTAAAATATTGTGTTCACTAGGAATCAATAGTGCAGTTAGCCCAGTGTTCAGAATGTTCCTGGTTTTATTGGTGCTACAGTTTTTGGTTCAGCTTGTTTCTGACGTATGGTCATAGGAGTGTGCTTTTTTTAAAACTTATTTCATTCTGAGGCATTTTTGGTCAACTCTACAGGAACAGCAGGAGGCCATTAAAAAGACAAAAAACTATCGTGTTACATTACTAAACTTTTTTTTTTACCTTCAGGCCAAAAAACATTTTGACCTTTTTTTTTGTAATTTTTCTGAGCAGACTTTGAACACATCATTATAATCATAAACTTATGGTGCTTCTTTAAGGGGCCTATCCCAGCTGACATTGGGCAAGAGGCAGGACACTAGCAGGTCACTAGCAGGTCACAGGGCCACATAAAGATATAAAGAGACAGGCAACCACTCACACTCACACCCACACCTAAGAGCGATTTAGAGTCACCAATTGACCTAAGAAGCATGTTTTTGGGATTGTGGGAGGAAGCTGGAGAACATGCAAACTCCATGCACAACGGCCCTGACTGATGCAGGAATCAAACCAGCAACATTCTTCCTGTGAGACACATGTACTAACTGCTGCGCCACAGTGCCGCCCATGGCTAAACTACGCCAAAAAATAAGTACAGCTTCTGCAGTAAAGACATTTTTTACAGGCAAGGCAGCAAAGCCACCTGATGAATCATTTCCTCAGTACAGTGTAAATGTGGGGAAATACAGTGCTCTTGGTGTGTTACGATCTCTGCTATTATGTCCCCAACCACAGGCAGCAGTAGCAGCCATGCCAGCATCTTATCATAACCAGGAAAAGCTGAGCTCAAGTTTACACAAATCAGTTTGACAAATATTTAAAATATATCTTTTAGATACGAGTCACCCCAATCACCACTTTTTATTTTGAAGAGACCCCGAAGAGCTCACCTTAATGAGTTAATGAGGAGGGTCATCACTGTACAATGTGAGAACACAGCATCACTGTGAGTGATGAGATTTATGGTGAAGACATTCAATCCTCTTTGTCATTGTTATCTGTGTTTATGTGTAGAAAACACGCTATTTCTGGATATCCAGAATAATATTCAATATGACAAATGATCATTTCAGCATCATATTACAGCATGGGAATTGATAAGATTCTATTGATAGTGATGCCATTATTGATTCTAGTTATCAATCTGATATTTTAATAATTCCCTTATCGATTCCTGTTGATTGTCTTTGTAGGCAAAAGTTGGCCTACATAGGTTTTCAGCGGCAACAATGTCAAACACACGACACTCCTAATAGTTGGTGCCATGCTGGACAGATAAATGCATCTGCAAGTTGCTGGTTTCTTCACTTACTGAAATGTATGCAGCAAGAATCTTTATGTCAGAATTAAGCCACAATTTTGACTACTTTTGTTCCCTGCCTGCCATGATTTTTAACCTCTGTTATTGTTTTTTCTGACTGCCTATGATCAGAGTGTGACATCTTTGATTTACAGTGCATGCAGGACATGGTGGAAGGAACTGATAATCAAAAAGACAAATGATATCTATTCTTTAAGGGGGGGTTATGGGCTCTCATCTGGAATTGGTTTTTGATTTCCATCTCTAATCATATTTAATCTAAAGTTGATTTTATAAAATTATCAGAGATAATTACACAAAAAAGAAATCTAAACTTAAAAAAAGGAAGAAATAAAACAAAAAAAATGTAATCCTATAATTTTGAAGTTTGAGACAAGACGTATTTGTGTAAAAGGGCCCATAAAAAGGGCAACTTTTACTGGTTTAGGGGAAAAAGAAAAATCTCTGTCACAGCTGACTTTTCATTATTGAGACCTTAACTAGGCCAACACTTAATGGCAGTCTTACTTCTTTTCTTAAAATTTTCCTTATATTTTGTCCTTTTAAATATGTGGTTTTGCAATTAGAAACTCTTGAGAGCAGGAATTGAGAGAACTATAGCCACTGCTCCAGTCAGAGCTGCTGTTTCAAACATTAAAAACAAAATGTCTTGGACGAATGTGCCAAATGCAGAAAAACTAAATCTGTTCTGAAAAAAATCTGATGGTTGAAGGGCCTGGAGTCAGTGTGCAAAAATGGTTGACAAAATGTTAGATTAAGTATCTTGTCAAATTTGCAACAATTTTGGTTGAACAAAAAGACAAAATGTGCTCAGGCCCTCATGTGCCCGTGGCTGGAGTTTACTTACCCTGTATGCTAACACAGGTCACAACACAGCAGAGCAATCTTTGAGAGAAAAAGGATGCAATATTGCCCAATGGTTTAATTTTTGACTGAGAATTGTTGCATCCCTATAGTTTTCTTCCTCCACTTTTTTGTACTGAAAATAACAGTTTGGTCTCCATAAAAGCAGCTGCCAAATATCCACCCAAATTAAGCATGATGACCTGGATGATGCTAATTTACAGAGCATATCTGACCTTTAAGTGTTTGCAGCTCTCAAATCTCATGTCCTGCACTGCATGAACTTGCTGTTTCAGTCCCACTTCTGCTGCAATTTAAAAAAAACAGTCGTCTAATCCCAAAAGATCTTTATTTTCACTCTCTCTTCTCTCCCAAAGTCCCTCAAGTACTTTAAAAATCAAAATAGTTGATTTAGATCCCCAAATCCTCATGAAGTAATTAGAATGTGCTCACCATTAACTTTTATAGGCTGCACTTGGTGGCAGGATAGCACAACTATGTTTTTCAGTGTGTGACATGCTTGACAGACTAATTATGTATATGAGTCCAGTGCTGTAATTTGCTCTGTTTGACTGTGTTTTGCTCGCAGCAGCCGGGGTACATGACAAAAATATTTCCCTCTTGCCTCATTTAACACGGCCGGATCAGAGGCTCACATCCCAGCGCCAGTCTGCATGTTACTTCAGAGTACCTGTTAGTGGTAGTGTTCGAGCATGTGCATTTGCAGGAATGCTTCCATGGCAGTGAGTAGGTGTATGTGTGTAAAGCCACAACCAGAAAGTGTTGAAAGCCTCAGCTAGCAAGATCGCATCCAGGGTGACTAATAAGCTTAACATGAGCACGGCTGTGTTGCAAGCATGGTGCGCTGAAAGAAGTCTTCAACGTTGAGAGAAATGCAGAAATGGTTCCCTAGGCTGCTGCTAATTCCCTCACCCCCCTCAAGCTCCAATCAGACTGTGAACCATCTTACTGTTAGCTATGGCTCTGTAGCATTTCCAGCCGGATCCGCAGAAGTAAAAGGCTTTGGAAACAGAGTTCAGGACAGGCTGTGTTTAAACAGTTCTATCAGTATATCAGGGGGTTGTTTGTTTGCTGTTTGAAGAGGAAAATGATTGATGTAACAGGAACCAGCCTGTGACACACACACACACACACACAGAATATTAATATTCAATATGCAGAATCTACAGGCTATAAACAATCATTCCTGGCCTCGTCTTACCTTCTGTCATGTGTTAATCTGATTAAATGTAGCATTGTAATACATGCTTTTATGTTAAGACAAATAAAAAATTCTTAATGTGATTATGTAATTATGTAAACTTGTGCTTCTTCTTCCTCTTTGATTCCTCTTGAACTGCTGCCTCCTCATGCCGCGGCTTGCTCCTCTGTTTGGCTACCCAGCGGGGATCTAGTATCTGTGTTGTCTTTAGGCCGAGAATATGCGTTTGTATCCACATGTGACTTTCCTTTGACCATGTGGCTCCTCCAAGTGTGGATTTATGAGCCACTTCACACTCCAGTCCTGTGTGGGAGGGAAGCTGAGTTAAAAATAGGCAGGTTTGGAGGTAGTGAGCAGCCCGCACTGTGTGAGGTGCTCAAGAACACACTGAGGAGTATTGGCGTTCTGTTTGCATATCATTTATATGTGTCAATAATATATCTGAATACTAATACAGGAGCTGTTGCTGTTGTTGGCTGTAGTGAAAGTTCCTAAATCACTCTGTATCACTGTGCACTAAGGTCACAGGCTGTGTTAAGTTCTCTGCACGATCAAAACATCGAACATAAAACACCCCCTGAGCTCAATGACCCAGCTGTTTTTGCACATATAGTGCTTGAGAGAATGTGAACTACACTTTAAATACCGTATATACCAGTGTTTAGTTTCTGTCAGACATTTGCTGCAGGTTATTAAACACATTTGGCCTTATTTTGATGGCGTGAAGCACGTTGTCCAAAGCTCAAAGCACACTGCAGTTTGAGGCATGTTGGTCTTTATTTTGCTTTTTTAAAAACCTAAATTCTCAGCTAGGTGCATTTAGGACAAATCAAGTGCCTTAATAATAGCTGGCTTTGTTGTCAGGCACAAACCTCCTAACTCCAAAATTGGTACTTCTAAGGGAAAGACAAAAAACGCTCTACCACTGAATGAATGAATATTGTAATGTGCTGATTACAAATATTTTCTTGCACTTTGTTTTAGTTAAAAGTTTCGAAACCACAATCACCAAACATGGAAGGTGACCAACAGCACTGTTTTATAAAAAAAATGAAAATCATAAAAAATGGAGAAACTAAGTTTGTGCCCAGCTGTGACAATGGGTGTGTTTGGGGTATTACATGGATCAAACCAATCAGTGTCAGTTCTCATTCCCTTAAAATTAGTGTGTGCTGTGCAGCTGGCAGTTTGCTAATCACACAGTGGAGTTCACTGTTTGGTCTGAATTTTGTGTGGGTTGAATTCCACCTTTTTAATGTGCCACTACATACTTACAGAGAACACTCCGAAATATTGAAATGCACATGTTAAAGTGCTTTTATTCATTAGAGCGGAAGAAACAATCAGGAAGACAAGTCGAACACATCAAACTCATATTTCCATATGAGTGTAAAGCAAAACCTTATGAATTATTAAAATCTCCTGTTTAAAACAACTGGGTTACACTTCTGTAAGTTAACGATTGACCTGTTTGCTGTACACTAAATGTCTTATAGCTTAAAACAATTTATTTTCTCTTTTTTCTGCAGGAATCTTTTGTTCTTGTCCAGGGCGTATGTGAAACACACTGGTCAACCTGTTTTGTTATCTGTGAGCATGATTATTGGTGACATTTATTAGTGCATGTATAAATATTATAAATATAGCTACGTGTTAAAACCCTTTTTGTGTTTTTCCTTGTCGCTGGGAGTATTACTGGGAGGAGCACTGCAATAAAGCCAGATCTCTCAGCTGCCTGTCAAGTTATAAACTTTAAGCTACATTTATCAACACATGCTCTGATATTCAACACTGACAGTGTGATGTGTATCCTATGTGAGTGAAACAAGGACAGTTAAGTGTTTTTTTGATCACGTGGCTGTGTGTCGATCTCTTGAATGCATTCTCAAAGTAGTAGAAACACTCTGCCTCACAGACTTCAGACTTTAGACCAGGTTTAAGGAGGTTTCAAGAGCAGTCATTTTCTGCACCCTCAAGTTAGGAATACACCAGCCCCATGCCTAGCCACTCCTCATTTTCAGACAAATACACCCCTGGGTGCAGAAGGGAATGCAACATTATTTGCTATTTAAAAAAACGTAAGTGATTGCTGTGGGGAATGACACCTGCACTTCACCAAAAATGCTCTGTTTCTTACATAAGATAGGGCCCATCAAAATGAATTAATTAACTCATTAATTAAACAGGGAACAGAGGACAGAGGCCACATAAAAACTGAACAAACAACTCTCCTGCTGAGTTAAAAGACAACGAAAATGGAAAAAAAAATAGATTTTAAGACCAGATTTAAAAGTAGGTTAGGTGGGGGACATTCTGATTTCAGGGGGTAGGTCCTTCCATAATTAAGGGGCCACAACAGAGAAACCTCAGATACCTTTGATTTTTTAGTCTGGACTTTGGGACGACAAGAAGACGTTGCTCTGCTGACCTCAAAGCTCTCAATAGGGTGTAGACTTTTAAAAGGTCAGAGATGTGTTGAGGTGTCAATCCATTTGAAGATTTAAAAAACAATAACATCTTAAAATGAGTTGAAAAATGAACAGGTAACCAATGGAGAGGCCAAGATTGGGCTGATGTGTTTCCTTTTTTTTTTTACCACCTATTAAAAGACGAACAGCAGCATATAACAGAAAGCAATATTCTGATCAAGTTAACACAGAAATTAATGCCAGGAGTAGAAGAAGTCTGCTATAATCCCTTTTGGTTTAGTAATTTAAGGACACAGTAGAGCATCTGACATCATTAAGCCACAATTTGATCCTTTTTGGGGTTTTCTCTTTGACATAGGTCTATATCAAATGATAATTCAGGCTTGCCTCCTTATTGGTTAGTGCAGTAAGTGAAAATTAACGTAGTTGAAGCATTTTGTTGGCAACTAAGGCTGTCTCCATCATAGATAAAAATGGTAAGCAGGAAGTTAACACTAGTTATTTGACAATGTTTAGTGATAACATCAGGATAATTATCAGCTGTCATGTTCAGTTATTATAATGAGACATTATTTTCCCCAGAAATGTAATATTCTGTTCAAGTCAACATTTTTAAATGGTCAGGGTTAGGAGATGTCTGTTTGCTGCTATAGGGTCTTTGTGTTTTGCAGACATAGTGAGTTGTTTAGTAGCATTAAGAATGAAATTTTACCTGGTGGGAACATTCATGTGTCTATATGAAGCATTAACTTCTTAATTATGCAAAGCAGAGGGAAGCATTTCATAACCCCCAGGGAAAAATTCCATAAGTTTTCTATGTCACATGAAAGATATAAAAAGAATAACAATTTTATATCTGTGAGTTTAGTTTTAATGCTTATTGACACTGATACCATGTGTCAAACACAAAGCAATAATGTACATCTACATTTATATTTACTTATATATTCAAATCAATCTAGGGGTGTCATAGTTACGATAATTTTAGAAGAGGGAACTGTAACCTACACTATGTCCATGGTTATCAAATGTGAATGAAGCTTAAATCAAGCTCAGTATGGAGCAAGCAGATCTATGCAAACACAAATAAAACGTGTTGTCTGTGAAGACAGTGTAACTCTAGAGATCTCATTACCCTGAATAGACTCCTGAGGCCCGAGTCTTTAGACCTCAGTCATGCCTGGCTAAAAAGTCCCAAAGTATAAACCATGATTTCTCAAGCTATGCTCTGGAGCATGTAGTTAAAACTTTTAAGTAATTTATGTTTATTAGATATGGAAGGATAGACGATTGGGGCAGATTTTGCTTTATTCACTACCTGGCTCCTCTATGGCAGGATAACTCAAATCTGCCCTCGGTCTGCCTATGAACCAGGTTTAATAATACTGCCTGCAGTCGAGTACAATGAGGTGTAAAACCTCCTGCAGGTCCTAAGTAGGGGGTTCAGCTGTTATTAATGACAATAAGGACCTCCTCACCTGTAAGGGTTGTGACCTCTGGGTGAATACCACAGCCTCCTCCTATCTCCATCTCATTTCTGGGTCGACATTCCCCCAATCTCTGGTCAGGATTCAATTACTTCTGCCTGGCTGACCTTAGACCTCCCCTTAACCGGGATGAACCTTTCTTTGGACACTGCCAATGGAACTCCTGTTAACCTTTCCTCATCAGTCACTCTTTTACTCATCTATCTGCTACAGCACCCTGACTCTGAAATGGCTCATTATTACTTGGTCCTATGAGGGAACAAAAGTGAACACATACTCGTGCAATACAGCCTCTTGGTATCAGATAATGAGTTTGTTTCAATCTGCAGAGTATCTCTCTAGGGGCGTCCCCTGTTTATTAACGCAGCCCGCTAGTCAAGTACGATGGTTTCTGTCTCTCTATATGTAGCCCTTTGATTGACTGGTGACCAGGTCAGGGTTTACCCTGATTCACGCCCAATGTCAGTTGGGATAGGCTCCAGCCCGATGTTACCCTGAAAGGGATAGATGATGGATGGATGGATAGATGAGTGTAATAAAAGCAAGATTTGTTTTTGTTAAATTACAGGTATTTCTTATTGTCATATAATTTATTTTATGTGTAAATATATGGCCTTCTGAAACTGAAAATAACATTAACGCGGCCCTCTCAAAGTTGCCAATCCCTGGTGTAATTATTATGCTGACATTGATTACACTGATGTAGATAAGATGTTAAGCTAAGATGTTGGTAGTGCACTACCTCTGAACATTTGTTGTCGGGTGTCCAGTCAGGACTTGAAACAGAGTTCTCAAGATTCAAGAATTATTTAATTTCCATCGAAATTTTCCTTAAACAAAAGGCTACCGCATAAGAATACATATCAGACTGTACATATGTGGACAGACCTACACAGATACATTGCAGAGTGAAAGAACACAGTAAGTGCAAAATATGTCCCTCCCCTCCCCTCACCATACCCCTTTACTTTGACATGAGTTGAGGAGATTATCTGACACTGGGATGAATGAGTTCTTGAATCTATTGAGATATCTCCTCCTGTATTTGACTGGGACCCCGTAGCACCATCCTGATGGAAACAGCTCATATTGTGAATGAAGGACATGTGAGGGGTCAGCAGTGATCTTTTTTGCATGTCTGACTGTTTCCTCAAAAAGCTGCTGAGGGGTGAGATGCTCCCTCACCCCTATCACTTTCAGTGCTGTATGGACTAGGCTCTTCAATTCCATTTTTAATTTCACTGACAGATTTCTAAACTAAGCTACATTTCCACATCTTATGATGCTCTCTATCACTCTAGCACTTTTGTCTCTCATTATATTTACATTCTGTGAAACCAGCAGAAAAACTCATGTTGTATTTGAATAATAAGTTTAGACCCCTTGGACCTTTATACAGCTCATGAGACGGTATTAAAATCACTATGTGCTAGAATGCCACTAATGGTGGGTTGTCATATGGTATTAGGCGTGAGACCTTCCCCTCACATCACTACCATAATAAAAAATAAAGATATAAGGGATGTGTTTTACTGTCATTCACTGATTAAAAAAAGCCCTTTTAAAAGACGAAGACTGTCATCTTCCCCCCACTGTGAAGCAGAGTGCATATCTTGCCTGTCAGGGGAGCAATCAAAAGCTTGACGTCACCTGAAAACTATCAGTGACAGAAAATAATCAGTCTACTGTTTTACACTGGCTTATAAGAGCGGCTTGCTTTACCCAGGTCATTATTAGATTATTAATATCTGACTCATGAGTTGTTTGCAGGTGGATAAATGGTGTTCAATGCATCGGAGGGTAAGTGTCCGAGGGATCTCAAGAGTTCAGTTATCTATAGAAAGTATGTTTTGATATAAAGAGGCAAATCCAAAGTTGGGTGGTTGGGCACATCCATTATTGAAACCCTAATGCTGCACCTGGTTGCACCTTTTCTCAGATATTTCAACAAAAGCTACATGGACAAAAGCATCTGCTGAATGGAAATGTAACATTATAAATCCAATTTAAGAAAAATCTAGAATCAGGCTTGACCCCAAACACAATGAAATTGTTGCACAAATTTCATCAGCATTTCAAAACATCAACTATCACAGTCCTGTTCCAGGTTTCTATTTTTCCCCATTCACAGATCGATCTCTCGACCTTGCTCTAATCTGCAGTCGATGGTTGTTAAGCCATCGCCGTCTCTTAATCACAACACAGATACCTGTTAATTACCAAACCAGTTCCAGTGTTTTTGCTACTTAAACAGGGTTTTGAGATCGATGCATTGCTTTGCCCCGGGTCGAGCGCTCAGCACAGTTGACCGTTTAATGAATCATTGTGGGTTCTGCGTGCAGAGGCCGACCGAGATGAAGAACCGGGGGGATAAAGCATTGGATGTATTAATAGGCAGCCGCATGGACGACACTGTTTGGTATCGGGTCAGGGATAAAGCATGAACTTGTAAACTCACACAGGGACTTCTCCTCCCCCTACCCCTCCCCTCTCACTAACTCTCTCTCGCCCTTCGCAGTGTCATCAGTTAGCAAAGCGGGGCTCGATAGCCTAGGCAGATTCGAGAGCAGCGATTAGACATTTCTCTGATTCTCATCCCCAGCAGAGTTCACTCAAAGGTAAGCCAGTAGTTTCATCCTCAGAGACACAATCCTGGTCTTCCCCGGCCTTTGTTCTTCCCCGTCTTTGGTTTAGCAAATACTGTAATTACCCCAGGCTTATTTGGATGTATATGGAGTTGGAGCTTCAAGTCACTTCCCAAAAATATACAGTATAAAATAAGTCAGAAAATACAGCATCATCCATAAAAGATGCCCTCCTCAGTCTCAGTAGGTGTCCCTAAAAAGAAAGCCCCTCCCCCTTTTCTCTCCACCACTAACCACCAGCTCAGAGACACCCAGTCAGCTGCAGGGTCCATTTCACACTCATTGTGTCTAAGGTGCGGTCTCCATGGACCGTTTTGCTGTGATCACAGCAGGCAGTGGGAGGTTAATCCCAGGAGAATGCTGGCTCAATCTCGCCCCACCTCCTGCCTGCACTCAGGAGCCTCTCATCCCCTCCTGTATAATGACCCGACAGAGCTCTGTGGTCTGAGGCCCACACCTACACAGATTTTACTTCTGCTGCCAGCTCTACAATGTATAGGACATTTTATTATCCTGTTGTTACTATTAAAGACAGATAACGTCATACACATTTTACTGTAATCTTAATTAAGTCAAAGAAAGTAGCGCTTGATCTGCACTAGCCCTCCATACTGAGATTATCACGAGGCCAAAATTTTAAATTCCATGTGAAACTCTTTGATACCCATTTTAATACCACTACAGCCAAAATGGCAGTCTGAGGCCCCTTTTTTAGTGACTTTAGTAATCAGGGCTATCAGCAATTACTCAGTGAATGTTATTCAGTGAAATTTGCTGATGGCCACAAACCTATCTACATTTGTTATGATTTTTACTTTTTTCATAAAACAGAGCTGTTGGTCACCCTCCATGTGGGTGGGTGATTTTTACAAACTTCTAACAATTTTGAAATGACTTGTAATCAGGACAATACAATATTCATTCATCCAGTGGTAGAGGGTTTGCTTCTTTCCTGGAAGGTAGCAGTTTTGGAGTTAGAAGGTTTGTGCCCAACAGAGAGAATATTAAATATTTGTAATTGCATTTGGTGAATGCTCTTTAAAATTAAGCTACTGTAGAGGGGCTGCCATCGGCCTTTCTGTTCTTTAGATGATTGGAAAGAAAGACACTGCTGCTCCTTTGACCGTCCCAGTTCACTTAAAACACTCAGTCAGCAGAGTGGACAAGTCAAAAGTAAAAGTTTGTCACATGTAAAATGAAACTTGTGATATCAAGCACTTTACTTTTCACCATTCCCTTCAGCTGTTTCTTTTTACTGTTCTATCAGTAGATAAAAGATAAATGTTTTTCTGTGGTACTGTTGTTATTTTTGATCTACGAGATCCTTACTTTCCTTCAAAACAAAAGCAGGTTTTTACCCATGTGATGTATACTTTTACCAACTAAACAAAACAGTTGATAAAATGAGAACAAAGAACGTTTTTTTCAGATAATTACTTAGCTGAATTGTGAACCTCGATTGGTTAAAAGTTTATCATTATCATCAAATATCTGTTAAAAATACATTATCAGCTGGTCATATTTAATGTCTGTAGTCACAGTGTCAACAAGTAACCCTCCGACTCTCTGCTGCTCCTGCTACTCTGTCATCTTCTTAATAAGCTATAATTGAATCACCCAAAAACTTCTTTTACTCAAATATATTAATCCAATATTGAAATCTGTGTTGAAATTCACACTGAGACCAACAGGATATAAGCTAATCAGCAAAGCTAAAGGGTGTACTCATAGCTGCACAGCATATGCACGTTGTATTTTGTGATGCATTTAAGGTCCAGTGGGTAAAGTTGTGATGTGTTCATGTTGACTGGACATAAAAGGTATTTGATAAAGAGAAGAGCTTGGTATGTTTAAATGTAACTTCAACAGATGGGAAATTAGGTTTTTGGTTTGAATCTTGAATAAATGCCAGTTGTTATAACAAAACATCACTGGTACGGTATCGGTCAGTCTCACCAACAGGTGACCACAAAAATTCTGATAAGGACATCCCTACTCTTCCTTTTGAATGCCACGCTGCAAGTCACATGTTCAAGCATTTTGCTGGAGTTTCTACTCTTATTTAAAATAACATTCATGGACATTGTATGTTGGGCTGTTAGTGTCACATTGTGTGAAATGAAACCACAACTCAAACAGTTCCTGTTTTCTTAAATATTTCTGCAACTTCCTCACTATCATTTGTGCTGACTGCCTCTTGGGAAAATTTATTTTTGAGGCGTGTGCTCACACTGGAAGAGAGACGACATTGACAGACAGACAGCCATTCATACACTCACCCACACACAAGGGCAATTTGGATTCACCTTTAACGCAGTGTGCATGTTTTTGGTCAATTGGAGGGAGTTGGAGATCCTTAGAGAACCCATGCTTGCACAGGGAGAACATGAAAACTCCACACAAATAGGCACTGACCAACACAGCAGACTTTTTGCTGTGATGCACACGCACTACCTGCCACCAGGTCTCCCTGATAAGAAAATGAAGAATCAAAGCAAATGACATTGATTCTTCAAACTAGTTGGCTCTTAGCTGGAACCTACATACCTGGTCATAAGTGACCTGTTTGATTTGTTTTTGCATGAAAGGTCAAAATGATCATGAAGTCTCTAATGTTCTGTACCCTCAGTTCAATCAGTGATCACATTAACAACATATCTTTACAAACTTTATAAACCATGTGCCATCCAGTCTCCATGTCTGAGAATTAGTCTTGTTGAAACATGTTTGATATACATTTAGTTTGTTGGAGCCCTCATAAATTGTTTCAGATGGTAGAATATGCATCTGTTTTTCCCTGGAGTCTTTCACACATATCTCTGTGTAATTAATGTGGATTTTGACAGATGGAGAGGAAAAAAAATGTCCTTGTAAGAGAGAAGGGTACATGCCACAATGTGTGAAGTGCAAGCATGGAGGGAGCCTCTTGTGTTATTTGCTCGCCCGTGCCAGCTGGACCGTGCAGCCAAGTTCTTACAGGTAGAAATCTTGAGCGGTAAATGTGTGCGGAAATCATTGAAATTCAGTGCCCAACATAAATAGGCCATCTTTTTTTTTTGTTACAGTCTTATCTGGATGTGAAACACACTTATGTTGTTCTAAATTTGGCTTTTGGAGAAATAAGCCTGTCCTATGCACTGTATCTCCATCCATGATAAGTTACGTGAAATATCCTTTAAAGTGTTCCTCCTTTCAGTGATAATTGTGACTGCAGGTCATTTTTTAATTTCAATGCTTTAATTACCTCCTAGTCAGAGCGTGTGTATATGTGTGTGCTGTTGTGTTATTTGTGAATACATCAGGGTCTGACTTAAATATTAGTGTAACTACATTATCACTGTGTCTTTGCCTGGTAGCAAACATGTACAAATGAGGATTACAACTCTTCAGAAGGCAACAGGTCATGGTTGGTAAGCTGCCCGGGGGGGTCACTGATATAGAGTCACTTTTGACAGGCTGTGGAGGAGGCTCTATTGTTGCTGGTGTGTCTGGATGTTACCTGCAGGCACTATCGCTCAGACTACAGTATTATCCTATTATTAGGCTTAGTTGTTTACGCTTATTACCGCTTGTCAGGTAGGCAGAGAATCCTTCTGGAAATGAGCATCTGCAGAAAAATACATGACTACTTCTTTATCTCATTGAAGTACATCGGCTTACGATAATTTTTTAAGAGCCCTTTAAGAGGAATGTCTTGATAGGAGGACACAACAAACAGAAATTTAGAGCTCATGTTTACGTGCTGGCATTCTGATTCCTTGAGTGTTTGGCAGTCAGCGTAACATTGCATCTGTTTTATATGCATTAAAGCTGATATCATTATGCTTTAGTTTGCGGTGAAAGAGGACATCTTGGATTGAAGCAGCCCCCCTGATTAATGTCTCTGTTTGCAGAGGAAGTGAACAAAATAAAAAAAGCCCATCATATGGTCTGGCAGATTTTGGGCACACGACCAGGGATGACAAATGTGCTCTCGCAATAATTCAATCTGCTCTCATAATTCTCTAACTTTTAGGGACAGACAGAACGAAGATTTTCCGGCAAGTTAAGGCGCCAAGTCAACGTCCAATAACTGCAGTGGAGTGTTAGTTAAGATGCCTTTTCTCTCACTTTATCTATTGACAGATTGAGGGGTACAAAGATACTGTGTAAGTGGCAGAAAGTTACTGTGAATATGTTAACGAGAGGATTGGCTGTTGGATCCAAAATCTTGTCATTTTTTATTGATGTGACAGTAATGATATTAAGGATGAGGATATCAGAGCTGTAGCCTCACTTGTAAAAGTAGATTTTTAATATGTTTGCAGGGTATTTACTTTAATGTAGATCAGGGATGAGCAACTTTGAATACTAAGAGGGCCAAGCTAATTTGATCTTACTGCTAATGAGCTAAATTCTTACAAATTATAGTCAGATTTTATATCCGTTAATTTACCAAAAGTAACAAATTTATTTTTGGATTTTATTGGAGTTTTTGATACCAACATTTAGGTCATAAGTCAGTTTTGAAAAGTAACCTTATATTGAATAAGCAGAAAAGCACTAAAGCCAATATAAGCTCTTTGAAACAAGAAAAAGGCTTTACCAGCTTTGATTTCCCCTGAAGCATTTAGCAATGCTCCATAAAGTGTATTAAAAAAATAGAATAATGATAATTAACAGCCAATATCTGTCATAAGAGCGTGAAATTTGCCAATAAAAAAACTTTAATTCTGGGAATTAATTTATTTTTTGAAAGAAATTAGAGATATACTTACTGCTCACTTTATTGGGTACAACTGTTCAACTGCTTATAAATGCAAATAGATAACCATGTAATCACATTGCAGCAACTCAGTGCATTTAGACATGTAGGCAGTGTGGAAGTTCAAAGAAAATTCTGGTCTAGTTTTTCAGAGACTGCTGCTGTACAGGGATTTTAACGTAAAACCATTTCTTGGGTTAACAAAGAATGGTCCAGAAAAGGGAAAATGTCCACTGATTGGCAATTATCTGGGCAAGCATACCTTTTTAATGCCAGAGGTCAGAGAAAGGCTAAAGAGATTTCAGGGTGATAGAGAGGCAACAGTTACTCAATTAACCACTAATTCCAAGGGATGTAGAAGACCATTTATTGGTCTTTTAATCAAATCTTGAAGATGACCACATCAAGTGTTACTCCTGTAAGCTGAGAACAGGGATTCTCACTGGCACAGTTAGAAAATAGAAGACTAGAAAAGCACTCAGAGAGCGCAGACCTCCACCAAGCAGCTTCGGTCCACTTTGGCGAAAATGGTCTTATCTGGCAATGTTAAAGAATCCTTTAAAAAATTCCTGGATCCAGACGGTGATCCGGATCACCCCCAAAATTTAATCAGTTCTTCCATGTCCCATTTCCGACAATTCCTGAAAATTTCATCCAAATCCATTCAGAACTTTTCAAGTTATTTTGAACACAAACAAACAAACAAACAGACAGACAGACAGATAAACGCCGGCAAAAACATAACCTCCTTGGCGGAGGTAATAAGAAGAATGTTGCCTGGTCTGATGGATCTTGATTTCTGCCTCAGTATTTGGGTGTTAAGGTCAGAATTTGGTGTAAGCAACATATAAGCATGGATCAGTCCTCCCTTGTAGCAACTGTTCAGGCAGGTGGTGGTGATATTAGTGTGGGGGTTGTTTTCTTGGTACACTTTTGGGCCCTTTGTTCCAAGTTAGCATTGTTTAACTCCACAGCTTACCTCAGTATTGTTGCTCCCACCTCCTCCTGCTTTAAAGGACTGTGATTGGGCTGTGCTGCTTCAGCCTGATCACAATCGTTGATGAATGGAGCTTTACAAAATGAATCAGCCTGATTACAGACATTGACGCTGTCAGACGCAGCTGCCCTCCAAGGTTACGCTATGAGAAAATAAATCTGTACATACAGAAATGGTACCCCATCAGGTAACAGTTTCAGTAGGATATATCTATAGGGGTGGGATCAGGTAAGCTGGGAAAAATTGTACTTACATCTTACTCTTTTTTATGAAATCAATTTGGGGCCGTATTAAGTATAACGAGGGCCCACATGTAGCCTCTGGGCTGTTAGTTTCCCATCCGTGATGCTAATGTTCTTTATATTATTGTTTAATATCAGGCTCTTCAGATCAAACTGTCTCATGTCATCTTTTTTTAAAGCAACATTTTGGCCTTGACAGCTGAAGTAAAACTGTGTTAAGATTATGTGTCAAGCAAACAAAAGGCAAACCCAACCTTCTGGTATGAGCTGTTTTTTTGTCAGCTCTGTGCACCCACTTGACAAATCAAGTGACAGAGTAAGAAAAAACAACCACAAATATTTCGAAAAGAATAAGACTCACACTTTGCAGCATCTTTTTTTGTACACCAAGTCAAAGCTCTGGAAGTAAAGGGAGGTTTGTTTTGAAGTGTTTAAACAAAGTGTTGTGAGCTGCAGAGACGGATGTCGAGCCTCTGGCTATGTGATGCACAAACAGCACATGGCTGCTGCGTTTAGAAAGCAAAAGGGATCAGGTGCCGCTGTTACTGGAGCTGCCTCTGGGCCAATCACTGTGTGTGGCACTGTTGTAAAGCACATTGTCTGTCTCAGAAGTTGTAATGCGTGAATCTCTCTCTGTTTGCAGAATAAGACGTATGTGCTGTTGATGGTTGATCCCGATGCCCCGAGCCGTGAAAAAGCAAATGGTGTTTACTGGAGACACTGGCTTCTTGTGGATGTAAAGGTACTGTAAAAATAATATTGTAATCAAGTTTTTTTTCTAAATACTTGGATAATATTTAACTCAAGCACAAGTAAAAGCGCTTCTTTAAAATTTACTGTACACAGAACAAAGAGCATTTTGAGTCTCCTATAAAAAGGACAACAGCTGAAGTGAGTCAGCCAGCTGTTTGTTTTAGTTTAATAGTATAGTATCTAAAAATATTTTGATCTTAATAACATATTATCAAAACAAGGGGGAAATCTGCCCTAATATACCAGTTAAATAAGATATTACAGAAATCTATAAAACTGTTTTGTACATGCTTTGATAAACACTCTCTGGCCACTCTATGCATTACTCCATCCAGTTACCCTTGTAACAAAACGGCCATTTCTATTGTCACTGACCCACTGTCACCTGCACCGGCCTTCGTTGTTTTCTCCTGTCTTATCTGAGTACTCTGTTCAACAAAAATAACACTCCATAAGGTGTATTACCTAAAAAGCAAACTTGGCTTGGGAGAGAAGCTGTTAAAAGTGGACTGATGGGTCCTAGCTGTGATACCCTCAAAGCAACCTTCAGGCATTTTCAGCATAGACCAGTTTTAGTTATTTTCCCTGATTTTACAATATTTATCCAAGAGAGGGAAACACTGGTTTGCTGTCTAATTAATTTACCTCATCAAGTGCTGTTTTTAATTGAATTAAGTTCTCTAAATACAGTCACATTTCTTTCTCCTTTCAACAAGTTTACACTGGTCCTAGGTGTTCAGAAAAATTTTCTTTTAGATTTCTGCTCAAAAAAAAATCCTCTGATATTGAATTTTCATATGCCTTTAATCCCCAATCAAAACAGGCTTTTAGTATAGAACTCATGTGCTGTGTCTGACTATGCCCCTGTAACGAAGAGGAAATGAATTTTGCTTTCAGAGTTGTCCAATGTTTATCCAGTGTTTACTGTGGCTTAACAGACATGTCCATGCACGCTCCTTCCACTTCAGTCTGCTGTGGGCGAAACGGTGTTGTCCGTCTGGGGGAGTTGACATACCCCCTTATGACATAACTGGGGGGACTTTTTCAAACAGACTGTTTGAACACACGTTTTCAGAAAGGGGGAGTGAGCAAAAGAGCGAGGTGAGGGAGTTTTCTCATATTGTCGCGCAGATTACAAGAAACACACTGAAACACATCCCAGAAACAGAGTTGTAATAGGCCTGTTTGTGTGACTCAACAATAAAAAGCTTACGAGTAACAAATGATCAGACTCCGGTATACAGCAGTAGCAGGAGGCGCAGCGGAGAATAAAAACAAAGTAATGGCTTGTAATTGAACCTGTACACTTCTATAAGTTCCGGAAAAGCACACCTATAATTGCCAGTATATTGAAAGAGTTCAGTCACAAACTTAAACGCACCCATGGTTTTCTCAAGCAAAATGTTGCAAAAAGGCAAACAGACCGTCAAAAAAATGGAAAAAAAATCACAGAACAATTGCATTTCGGACTAGATAATTTTTATCAGCCTACCTCTGTGTAGGTCAGATGTGTTTTTTTTCTCTTTATACATTTTAGACGATTAAGGATTAAAAACACAAACATCCTCTGAAACAAATGATCAGGGGTACACTGATGTCAACCTGAAGCCAACCTCCTCCAGGCATGACGGTGCTAGGGAAGTGAACTGCGCTTCAGCACATTAAGGAATGGCTGATGTAAGTACACCTTTTAATAGTTTGATTTACATTGCCCGTGAAAGAAAAGTAAACAGTGGAGGCGAGTGGAGCTGAAAGCAAGTCAGCCTGTGTTGGTCAAATTTTTTTAGTTGAGGCTGCGAGCCCTCGATAACAAACATCTACTAGGAGTGTGTTTAAAATTTTGAACTCAGTTGGCAAATCGTCAGGACAATATTTCCCACAGAAATTTCAAGAAAAAATTAAAGTAATAGTAAAAAAAATAAAGATTTCAAAAGTAAAAAGACACACAAAGCATCCCTATTATAGTAGCCTGAGTGAATATATTCAGTTACTTTCCTCTCCAAACCATAAGTCTGTAATAACATCCACTGTCTTCAAAAACAGCCTCATGTTTGTGACACGGACACAGCATTTGTTATTGGATTAGGAACTCGTGGTATAAATTTCAGAAGTCGTGTTTGGATATTTTTTTTCTTGAAAATTGTGCATTTTCATAATCTCAAGCTCTCCCTTGGCATGTCTCATGTTTACATCTGCACCGGGGCCCTGATTGCAGGGCTGAAAAATTATGAATGGTTTTTAAGCCTAACTTGGTGAAAAAAAAGGAATGCCAAGTTCAAAAAATGTTAATGTTTCATATCATGTATCTTGTGCAATAAATGCCTGTGACAAAAGTGTGGGAGTAAGTCTTTCTAAATGGCTGTGAAAGTTTGCAAGGCCCTGTCAGCAGCAATTTCCCTTCTGCTGCAGAGAGCCCGCGACGTGTCAATGCAGGCGTGTGAGACTGAGATTGAGGAGAGCAGCATGCGAGGCGCACACTCTTTCTCCCATAGAGCTCCAGTCCCTCAGCTCCCCCTCCAGTGGAGAGATCTTGGCAGAGTGTCCTCCCTTCATCTGTTCCCCCAGGCAGAGCAGCTCCCCCAATGATCCACACTTCTCCATATTTTACACCCCCGAAATGGGCACGGCTCCGATCCCCTTATTTCTCCTCATATTTCACTCCTTTTTATCCCTTCGTTTGTGTGTTTTCACAGTCTTGCATTCTAACGCCAAATGCTTGTTGAGTTGTTGATTGCCTCAAATATTTGGAGGTTTGCAGACATTTTTTAATCCCGCGGGAACCGGGAGATCAACCCAGTAGATTAAGACTAGTGGTCTTAAAAGCAAGAACACAAAGACGCTTCAGCGATGCATCACTGCTCCTGTTCCATTTATAAGGCGATGTTGTACTCTAAATGCACACTGATTCAAAGATCCAAATGTGATGTATCTGGGATATATATTTCAGTAAACCTTTCAATGGGTATAATTTCAGAATTTTGTGAGCACATCAGTGCTTTAGAGATGATTTATGCAGCCACATCTCTGTTTCTCTGCATGTTTACCTCATATCACTCTCACACATCAATAATACTCACAAAAACAGTCATTTCCACTTACAAAACTGCAGTGGGCATCACCTTAGCTTCCATAAAGTCAGTCTGGCTGTGTGAATAGCCCAAATAAACAAATGTCTTTCAAGTGCTCAGACATGCCACTGTCTCTCCAGCAATTCAATTTCCTGTCACTTGTGTGGGCGTTGACCTGCGTTGTCCATGTAGGGATTGGCCAACGTGGCGTGATGTTTGTCTAAATGTGACTGGTGGTTGGTCAGAAGGGTTAATGAGCCTTTTGAGTGATGCCAACCCCTTGTGGGAGGTGTTTAATTGACCGAGGTGGCAAGGTGACTTCACACAGTGTCATTTTTGTTTTTTTTACGTGTCCATGTGGACGGGTTTCCTTTTGTGCAGTGACATTTTGATTAAAAAAGCAATGTAGATCAATAAAGGCATTAAAATAAATAGATTTAGAAAATAGTTCAAACTACTCAACCGGAGAATGAGAAATGCTTCATTTATATGTAATTTGATGATTTGTACATAACATGTTGGATTTTCTAATTTTCAGGGGTTGAAAGTAACTAATTTTCTTATGTTACAGTAAGTGAGTAGCTTTTTTGTGTTTTTCAAAGTTAGGATTTAAATTGACTTGAGTAATTCTTTATAGGAAGTGTCGTACTTTACCACACTTAACATAGGATCTGAGTACGTCATATATACTATTTCAACGACTGCTAGAGTATGTTCTAGGGGCGGAAATTGCCAGTGACCTCACAATCAAATGTTATCTCAATATTTATGTCCCAGCTGGACTTTTCAATGTCACCAGTGCTTTCCTTTCATCCCTCTCTCCTGTGCAGCCATGTTTGTTTACTAACATGGCTGACACTAAGTCTGCCTAATAAATGTCACAGGTGTGGCCCACCTCAATAGCACCACCATGTGGACTTAACATGTAATTGTTTTTATTTCTATAGAACCAAAGGTTTCATTTAATGTTGGAAATCAATACATTAAAAAATATTGATACTTGGCATCTGTGAATTGATACAATATCGCCACACCAAATATCGTGATACTATAGTATTTTGATTTTTCCCCTCATATATATATATGTAGTACCCCTAATTCACCTGTGTTCTTAATCAGTCTGGGATACTCTCTTGGAGCTCCAGTCACTTTTAGACCCCCTTCCCTGTGTAGGCTCACTCTGCTCTGACTGCTTTACCAGTCTGCTCTGTAGTAATTGGTCTGTTCAGCCCAGCTTGGCACCATGTTTTCAGTGGCTCTACATTACTCTCAAAGTCTTTACTTTGCACCAGGCTTGCTACCTTGAGCCAGTGGGCATAAGCTTCTGACTAGACAAAGGAAGGATGTTTGATGACTTTTTTTTCTTGTGCATTGACAAATACTATTATTCTGGAGAAACACACAAAACACTGCAGGGGGTATAAAACAAGTAAAAAGTATACTTTGACCTCTTTAGAACTGATTGAGTACTGGTTTAATGCTCAGTCCTTCGTGAGTCAGAAACAGCTGACAATTTATCAACAACATTAAGTGGAAAAAGTACATTTCTTTTTGGTGCCATGCTGCATAGACAAGTGTTTCTGCAAGTTGTACGTTTTTTCACCCTTGCTTAAAATCACACTTAGGCACTGTGTGTTGTGCAGTTTGTGTCTTAGTGTTAAATAAAGCCAAAAGTTTGACAACTTTTGTCTCCTGTCTGCCATGATTACATCTTTAAATCCTTTTTTTCATTTCTGGCACTTCCCTTTGATAAAAGCATGGCGTCCTGACCAAGCCATAAAAAAGAGGGGAGAAAAATCAATACATATTTCAAATACAGCATTTTTATGCAAACGTACATGTGTCTCACTAACCTGACACACCTGACCACTATATTTCACTAGTCCATCTGGGCAGAAGCCCATAGACAGTGTTTGGGAATTGGCAGAACCTTTCAACAGGATATTTGGAAGGTGATTGGATGATCACTCCGTCAATCACATTCATTATGGGCCAATCAGATAATGTAGTAGGCAGGCGCTACTGCCTTGGCGTAAAAATACAAAATTTGTCAAAACATGTCAAAAGTAGAGTGAAAGTATCATTTCTAACTGCTCTCAGGGTTATCAGGTATCACTTTCTGCTGTTGTCTCACTCGGAGCTCCCACCTCACAGTCGTTGTAGATTTGAGCTTGGCAGGATGACAAACCTGAATCTAGCAGATTCAGCTGCTGCATATGGTTAATGTCACAGGGTGTATAAAAAGACACATATTTACTGATAATTTTTGTATTTAATTTCATAGTATAGCCACCCTGTGGTCATATTATTTGGGTCTAATTATAATTTCTTCTACTCAAGTTGACCCATGACACTCCAGCTGCTGTACAGCACTGAAAAGCGTATTCAGAATTATCATTGCTTTAACTGAATTTAAGTATTTACTCTTAAAGATTCACAAATTGCTACTGTCTGCTTGTACTTAAGTAAAAATGTATCGTAGTAATCGTGCTTTCACCTATATTCATTATTTCTGCACTCTTTTCACCCCTGCTTATCTCTATTTATGTACATGTGTTGATGATGTGTAGCCACATTGAGCTTGAGCCAGGGGTCATGCTTTTATGTGCTAGACGGATTGGCATTTTGATCCCCTCTTGTTAAATATCCCGAGCTGCAGCCGCCATATTGTTTCATATATATTCATTAGTCCAAGGTCAGTCAGTCTTGCCCCACTTGTAGCAGTTTCCATAATTAGTGTATTTTTTATCCCGCATCAGTGGCTGAAAAAGATTTCTTTAAATCAGCTGAAGGATAAGTGAGGTCAGGATGGACCCAGATACAAGGCACTGTAAATGTGCTCTGAGGCTTCAGCAGAGGTCTCATTAGAGGGGGAATGTTGTACAGCAAGGACACACTGGACTTTCCCGTGTCCTAAAGAGTATTACTCACCATTCATTGGGCTTCATTGTGAAACTAGCTCTTCACTTGTAAAACGTGTACTGAGGATCTTTCCACAATGTGTCAGCCATGTCAGAACCCTCTTGAGCCAGAAAAAATGTTTTGGATTGTCTGATATTCGTTGCCAAATCCTGCAGTGGCCTACGTATGTTTTCATTGTGTTATGGTGTCTAGCTCTTTATGTAAGCTTTGCTGTAACTGGCAGAAAATGATTGTGCACTAAACCACCTAAAACCTGATCTGAAGTCTAAAGGTTGAGGCAATTCCTGCTATTTTGAGGACACATTAGAACGATGGATTCAAGTCTTTGAGATCTAAACACTCACTGAACTTGTTTCACTCACACAGAATGCACACCAACAAACTTGTGCTTGTTTTTGTCTCACAGTAATCACAACAGCATTCACTCTCCACAGTTTAATATCAGAGCATGTGTTGACAAATTCTGGTTAAATTTGAAATGGAACAGAAAGCTTAGAGACAGCGTATTGTTTTTGTAGTGCTCCACTTCTGTGCACTCTGTCAGGGAAAATACACCCAGAAAAAAGGAAAACATACACCACTGAAGATTTTTATGTAACAAGGAGCTACGTTTATATTTTGTATATACATACATATGAATGCTACCTGTAATTGTACCTACAGATATTGAAATAGGCTGTCAAAAGTGTTTTATTCTTTCATTAAAGAAACGTTCCAATGATTCCAGCTGAGAAAATGAGAAAATAATGTTTACAGCCAAGAGTTATTTGATGTTTAGTAAAGGACTATCCTGGTCTTGTTGGTTTTCTCTGGGGACTCTAGTACTTCAGATTTTGATCATTTCTGATGTTCTGGGATGCTTCATTGAAATCTAACTTTATCTGGGCATCAACATAATTCATACAGTGTCCTGTTATGTGGGTGTAGTGGCACTTGAGGAGAGGCCCATTTAATCCAGACCAAATTTAGACCAGATGATGAACACCTTGTGTGAATTGCTAAATGCTAGCTGGTCAGGGTGCACTTCTTTAAAGGCAATTAGAGCTGAATCTCTGATTAATTTAATTCATGTTTCATCCAAAGCACACCTATGTATATCCAAGGCACATAGTCCATCCTGTTAGCACCATGCACCTGGGTTTTCAAGGTTTCCAAGGGAATTTGTGTTGCCCAAAATAGTGACATTTAGGCCAACATGCCCTGCACTGCTACATGCCACACACGTTAAGCAAACACACTTTACGCTGTCAAAACTCAAGGAGCGCTCCCTACGAAAGATGTGTAAACAAAGCAACCATTGAGCATCGCTACCCAGAGTGCATTATATAACAATAGCAGCCTTCATGTGAATTTATTTGTAGAATATACTCAAAATGAAAGTTTTGGTTTCTTTCTGTGTACCACACAATGATTGACACTAATGTCAGTCGATAAAGCTAGTTTGTCTTCATATGCAGGGTTCCTTTTGAAAGTCTACATATCTTGGAATTTGCAGGACTCAGTAAACACTGCTTGTGTCTTATGGAGTCACTGTGCTTCATCACTGTAGCTTTTCCAGTAAATTATAAATCTGCAGCAACTAGGCATTTAACACATTAAATTTTATTTTTATTGTCTGGAGTCAATTCCTTTGTCTGTCTCTCTGTAACATTTATCACATCATTACTTTTGACTGCAGGAGCAGGAAAGTGTAAACCGTGTGGCTGAGTGTCTCGTCTTCTCTCACCAGCTGTCCACTTTTCTTTCAGGACTCACATTATTAGATTCTGTTTGTGCATTTTCAGCTCAGAGGCCATTCTCAAATGACCCGACGAGCTACAAAAACTGTAATTTAGAGTCTTCTGCAACACACTCTGTGTTTTACATCAATTATGGACAATTACCAAAATAACCACCAACAGATTGTTGTCTAGCTGTGGAAGTGGATTTCCAGATTGTGAGCCTCTCCCTCCCGCTCTCTGCTCTCTGCGAGTCTAAATCAATGCAGATGTTCCGGTATGGTCTCGCAGCGATAATTACTGTAACAAGCAAATCATTAGTATGTGAATAGAGGCAGCTTATACAAATACACCACCGGGTGTTACTTTCACTTGTTAATACTTATTCTCTCATTATACTTACGGCGGTTTGTGAGTCAACATGATGCAATATGAACTTGCGAGAGAGTAAAAGCTCTTTTCCTGCTCTGAGAAAAGCCAAGGTGTTCATTATCACTGTGAAATCCCATTTAAACAGCCATGTGTAGCCTTAGGTTTTATGGATTTTTTTCTTACTTTTTATAATGTATGAAGTTTTTCTGCAGAGGGTTTGTCTCCTTGAAAGATGTTCGCTGTCGGAAATAACTTTTCTATAGTAAGGCTGTGCAGAAATGTTAACGTTAAGATAATTATTGGATTTTTGGTGCCTCAAGTGGTTTGTTTGTACGATTATTTCATTAAAATAAGAAAAATCAATGTGCAAATATTTAAATTCCACACACAAATTCACCAGAGGCAAAGGCATGAAGGCTTATAGTTTTGTGATTGTATGTATAGTACTTTATTTTTATCATCTAGCTATATAAAATTAATTTGAAACAAGACACAAGATCAATTGCAGATCAAGATGTGTTCAGATACAGGTAGCAAATATTGATTAGGCATTGGTTGATCAGAGTTAGCATCCATCATTCTTTAACAGGAAGTTCAGGGGTTCAATCCTAACTAGTCTCATGTTGATGCGTCCTTGGGCAAATCTCAACCCCAGTTTGCTTCACAACTGTGTCAATGGCATGAAAAGCGATAAGCCAATACCGATGGACATACTAGACAGTTTTATGCCTAATTTTTGACTGAAGTTTCCCCCCTCAATGATACAATACAGTACAATACAGCTGTTTTGATATAGCGCTTTTAATACAACCTCAGTGTGCCAAAGTGCTGAACATGGGGCACATGACCCTAAGTGTGTGGTGTCAATACAACTATCTTACTGTTCCCAATTGGGTCAGGCGTAGTGGTCATTTCACTGAGTTGACAATCAGCATAACATTTATGCCACCTGGTTTGGGGTACTACAAAGGCTTTCTGACAGTTTTGTCATGGTTCTCAATCCTGATGTTTGGGGATGCTTATCATGGCTGCCATGAACAGATGAGGTGTCTGTCACAGTCTGGTTGACAGTAGTTCTAAAACTTCTCTGTGTTTTTACTTTTAGAGGTTTGTTTAAAGCTAGCAATGATCCTTTTCTTTTTTTTGGACAACCAAGTGAATTAACAGAATATTAACTCTCATTGTTGTCTGTGAAATAATGATAACGCTGAGGTTCAAGTCCATTCTCCCTTTACTGTATCATGAACAGTTCTCCATTTCTAGACTTACCTTTAAATTTGAAGCCGTTGCATGTTTCTCACTTCCTCTTGCTGTCTAATCGAGGACTAGCGTGGAAGGTCAGCACACACTGTTCTGTGCTCATTATTATTACTGTGCATGAGGGATATGCATGCTTTTACATCCTTCTCTGTTGTAGCAGCTCCCACGGGGGGACAGAGCCTGTGTTCTGCTGCTGGTCAGGAAAAATACAAACAGTGAAGTATTGTGACTGTATCAGACCAGCTGGCTTTGTGTTTGTGAATTCTGCGGCCTGCAGAGATCGTCTGCTCCACACCTCAAGATGTCCTTTAACGGCGAGCTAAAGGCGTGTAACTTCTGAGTGCATAACTGCATACTTGTTATTTTTACTTTGTCTCTTTGTTGTTAAGAGGCAACAGGACGAAACTCAGGGAAGGTCTTTGTTGGGGTGTTGAAGAAATACAGTGCAAGTATATAGATGTAGGCCATTTTATGTACATTTTCACTTTTTCCGGAATGGCAGAAGGGAAACTCACAGACAAATTGGCTATAAGAGATTTATTTTAAGTTTAAATTAAGTCTCTTTGGTGAACAATAAAAGCAGCTTAATCCAGTTTTCAGTTACCTTGTCACAGAAGTCTCATAAATGTACACTGAAGAACTATAATTAAATTCATTTCTATACATTACAGGACAATATAACATGATACAGCACAGTACAATACCTTAATATACCCTGCAATTCATTTCACATCATTCTCCGATACATCACCATAGACATGCTACAGACTTTTTTCCCAGAGGGATCAATACAGTGAAACAAAAGAAAAAATTGTGGTACGATACAATAGGACATGGGACAATATGATAAATATGTATTAATATTTATCATATATTACTATTAATATTAATATTTATTAATAATGTCCTGTTGTATTGAATTGAATTTTTCATTTATTCATGAAAATTATTTTCGACATATAAATGCAAATTCTGTTCTTAAACAAAAAAATTCATGGATTTTGCAGTTATTAGAGCTGTAGCAGATTGTGGGTATTATTATTGTGTTATTCCCATTTCTTTGTTAGCCTACAGTAGTTTTAATATTTATGACCTGTTAGGTTTAAATATGTGTTGCTGGATTTATGAAATTTAACACAAATTTGAATTAATTCTTCATTAAATAAACTGAGTGTAAAGCAGACATTGTTAGGTAGAAAAAGACATGAACAGCTAAGATGCTGTTACAGTACTTGAGAAGCTATTTGTCACAGTTAAGCTGCAATCACACTGAATGGTGCTGACCAAATGAGCTATTTATGGACAGGTGACTTGGGTGGGCAACTCGATCTCAGTCACTAAGTCGCGTCGCCTGCATCGTCTGTGAGTTCTCTGCGGTTTCGTCTCGGCAGAACTAATGTACTCACTAACTTAATGTTCCCACGCTGACATGGATTTGTTGTCACACAGCCACACTACACTGATTGGCTGCGTGCCACAGCGTCCCCTGAAAAGTTCCAATTTTTCAACTTTAACGACCGAGCGACTTGATCTGGGTGACTTGGTCGCAGGACTAGGTGTGTCGCATCACGGGAGGGTTAACCCCACCCCATCACCGCTGTACACTGACTTTACATGGAGAGTGGTCGCTCAGGTTGCCCAAGTTGCAATTGTTGTGAATGCTCCTGAAGAATATGGTGCTGCCTTGAGATTTTGGTGTGTTCTTAGGTGTGCCTTGATAAAAATAACTTTGAAAACCACTGCAGTACACCACATGGCTGCCCTGTGCTGCTACAGGTAGTGCTCAAGCCTCACAGCAAGAAGGTTGCTGGTTCTTTTCCCGAGTTGGGAGGGGCCTTTCTGTGTGTGTTCAAAAACATGCTTGTCAGCTTGATCGGTGACTCTAAATTGCCCTTAGGTGTCTGTACAGAATGTGAATGGTTGACTTTCTCTCAGTGTCCTTGTGAATGGCTGGCGACCAGTCCAGAGAGTTCCCTGATCTCATTCAATAGCAGTTGGGATAGGCTCTGCCCCCTGTGACCCCAAAAGGTATAAGTGGTATGGATGATGGAAGGATGGATGCACAATACAACATAAACTTCATAGTGCCTATAGAGAAATTCATCAGTTTTAAAAACAAACATGAACTTTGTGTGCATAGAGAAATACCCATTGTTCATTGTCCATACTGCACAGATCTGAGGAAATTATCATGATTGAGAGAAATGATGAAAGCTGTGACAGATTTGTGTTTGGTCTGAGCAGCAAAATCAGTAGTTTTGTGTTTAAGAACATTTCAACCACTGCTATAGCCCTAAGTTTGTTTAAGCAAAAATACCTCTTGGATATTGCAAATAAACATACATAAGTGCATTGTTCTTCCTCCTGTAATTATCCTTCTGTGGCATGTTATGATTTAAGTGTTTATTTTTGACAGACAGCTGCCCCCATATGGAAGCCAAAAACAGTTTCCCAAAGGCCATACGAACCATCGTGAGCTTCATTGTGAGAACAAAGAGCCATTGGTATTATTCATAATTAAAGTCTTATTGTGTGCTGTGCTGAATATTTTCATTCTTCTGCCTCTCTCCTGCTCACTCCTATTTCCCTTCTCGGTACTTTGCACCTCGTGCTGGGAACATCTGTCTGGCGTCAGAGAGGAGCCTGGCTGTGCAGATTGGAGCAGGTAGAGGAGCACATTGTAGCCCGGCTAATGATGAGAGTGTCTGCCCTCTCTCTTGGAGGAGACGCAAGCTGCTGCTTCACGCTCGCTCACTCCACTCATACGCCCAGGGAAACAGATTTCCAAACATATGCAGTATGTTTTTAATCCAGTTGAGCACTTCATTTCCCAGCAAACACAAATAACCTTACGGGACATCCATATCTTATGACAAGGGGGTGGGCGCAAAGGAATTGAACAATTTTCCTTTTTAATGTGATTTTTTCCCTCCAAAGTTGCTAAGCATGCCCATAACCCAGGTTAACAGTTTGCTTGTTTATGGTTTCACAAACTTTTACATAGAAGTGCCTCCTGGCTGCCCGTCATAAGAAGCAACGTTATCCAGTCTAAACTCCACACAGTGCACCTGTTGTCCTACTTTGTTTCAACTTTAACTGACAGCACAAACACAGCCTCTTTGTGTCGTTAAGTGACTTACAGAATTTTGAACAGATTGTTGCCAGTAATGTATACTTATATGAAAAATACACTCAGCACCTGTCAGTGATTAAGATTTACACCAGAACTCGGACGTCTATCAGTTTTAATTTAGACAGTGTTTCATTGTTTTTGCATTTTAGCAGCTTAAATTAGTATAAACGTGCCGTTGGTAGGGATGGGAATCAAGTGCTGGTTCCAGCATAAGGCCAAAATCATCTAGTTTGCGACATTGACGTTGTTAAAGATTAATAATGATTTTCTTGAAGTTCAGTGATTACACCTTTATAATGTGGTTCAGGAAGGATTGACTTTTATGCAGCCACCAAGGATGTTCCCAGGCAGATGGGTATGAATATAGGATTTAACTAAGTAAGTCTAGAGTTGAAAAAAAATAAAGAAATAAATCAGAAACCTGTCAAAATATTGCAGTGTTTGTTTCACATTCATTCAATGCATTAAGTAAAAAAAAAATATGTGAGGTTGGATTGCAGAATGGAGTGTAGCTAATGCTAACATTTGCATACCTAGACTTTTTTATTTATTTAAAGGTCCCATGTTCTGACAAATCAATTTTCTTTGCTTTTAAAGTTGTTAGAAGGGGCTTGCAGAGCAGAGGAACATGACAGCTTTTTCCAAACTCTCAGTTCACAAAGAAATGCACTCTGCCTGTTCAAAGAAAATGCCTCCCAAAAATCTCTATTTTTTTACTTCCTGAGGTTTATGTTGTTATAGCTATACAGCCTCCACCTACATGTGTGTTTTCTGCTCTATACAGGCAGACGCCATGACTATTTTGAAATTCGGCCTGTAACCCCCTCCTATCAAGCATCATTTGGGCAGCCAATCAGTGCAGAGCTCATTATCATAGCCCCCTGTAGACTCCTGAGACCTTAGATCTGTACTTTTCCAAAGGAGAGGGAAAATGAGCCGCTGAGCTGCATCCACTGCTGAGACTAAATTTTTCGTTCTTTTTTTTTTCAACTTTAATGAAATCCTTATTTGACAGGGTTAGACATGATGTTAACGTTCAAACACAACAGGGCATGGGATCTTTAAAATCCATTTCTAGGGATACACAATGTTATCAGTATGATAATGGTATCAGCAGATAGCAGCTTAAAAAGTGGATTATCTGTATCACCAAATAATACAACTCCTGCTGATATTTACAGCCAATATATCAACCACACATATCGCTTATATATGTCTCATACAACAGCTGTAATATGGCCAAAAGGTATTTATGTACCATAGTGGGTGCCAGTTATCACCAGATATCTTCATTTAAAAACCAACATTATCCTTTACTAAAAATTAAATGTTTTCTCGTTTGTGTCTCTAACACAAATAAACTGTTACAATAGGAGGAGATGGTCTATTTTAGTTTAGAAGAGACTCTGTACTCCTAAAAAGGTTGGTTTGATAGCATTGTAAAAGATAATAACTTCGAAAATATCCGCCTATCGGATATCAAAATTTCAATATCGTGCATCCCTACCATTTTTTCTCTTCTAGATTTGGTTACATGCCGATTAGGTCAAGTGGTTTTATATGCTATTTTTTTTTCTTTATTTAACCTTTATTTAACCAGATGAAAGACCCATTGAGATCAAGATCTCTTTCACAAGGGTGACCTGGCCAACAGGTCAGCAGCACACCTCATGAAAAAAACATATTAAATGGTGATAATATACAATAAATTAGAATACACATATTTTGTGAGTGCAAGGTTTTGCGATAAAGTGCGGTAAATTTTAACATAAATAACAATTCAGAAACACAGGCACTGTTCAAAGGTCTCACACTATGCTAACTCAGTCTCTTGGTCAAAATACTGTCAACCCCCGTACTGTTATGAACTCTGCCGATGCTGCCCATTCATTATAGCGTTTATTCAAAATCCTGGGTCTACATTGAGATCTGATGGCATTTGGGCAGAGAGCTCTATTACACAAAGCCTCAGTCGTTACCAGAGGCTGGCAGCTGTGTAACATTTTATACAGAGCTTTTGACCATCATTTCATGCCTATGTTGGTCAAAATGTAAAATCATTTTAACATTCTTGTGGATCTGCTATTAGCTATTTTGTCATTCAGATTTAACTGCTTGGCTGGATATTTGCACACATCTCTAATAGACTCCTCAATCAATTTCAAACTGGCCTTGGTCTCCTTTGCATTCTCCTCAGTTCACAGGCCAAGCTCTGACCAGGATGTTGTACAGAATTTATGCAGAAAAGAGAGCCAGGAAGAGAACAAGACAAATGTACATGGTGAAATTTGGAGCAAGCAACCTATTTTTAAACCAAGGAGGACATGCAGTTTATGTTTGATTGCCAAAATGCTCAGAGCTGCAAAGCTGTCTGATTTCTATCATTCAACTTGTCATTTGTAGGGCTGGGAATCGAGACTTGGCTCCAGCAAAGAACCAACTACTTACAGCCACTGATATCGTTTGCTTTTATGCTTAACAATTCCCTTATCAATGCCTTAAACTTAGCTCTGCATGCTTTGTGAAATAAATATGTCACACCCTTGTGAGGGGCAGTCTACATGAATGACAGAGAAGGACTCAAAGAAGCAGTCATAGTGGATAAGGGACATAAGCAAATTTGGGTTGAAGGGGAAATATTATGGGAGACACACTTTTTAGTATTTTGCACATATGTGTTTGGGTATCTGGGGTATCTTCGAACCACATGAAATAATTTAGTAACCCTGTCCTTTGCTTGTGGTTACGCTCATAGCTGAAAACATAAGCTCTGATGGTCTGTCCAGACTTTGGGCTCCTTACGACTTCAAAAGGAGTCATTGTTATAACCTCCCATAGTTGTCCACCCACAGCCATGGAGGCAAACAGCTGTACTAATGACAGCACAACCCTTTAGGAGAGAGAGGCAGGTTTGCAAGGAGCATTTCAAGGGACACACTAACAGTATTAAAAGGTGAAGAAAGGGTTTCATATGCTTCCCATAACTTCTCACTGTTTGGTGCTAGCAGCCAAACATGCAGTGTCTGTGTTTATGTGATTCCAAGTAAGGCCAGCAACATACTGGAACATTTGTATCTGCAGCACAGCATTAGATAACAGGAATATTATGTGTTTTGGATGTTGACACAGAAAACCTGTGAACCCCCTGTGAGCAGGGGTGTCCAAACCATGTCCTGCAGTCCACATTTAGTTGGCCCTGCAGCAAGTTCCAGAAAATACTGGAAATTTAGCTCAGACTAGAACTTGAAGCTTGTATTTGACTGATAAAAAAATGATAAACGGATTACATTTTTTAAAAGCAGCATGAATTTCTTCATTTGCTTCTCTGTTATCTCTGTTTCAAGGTCTGATACAGAAGAACATAATGCTAATACGCTTAAAGCACCAGCACCACTATAAAGTTTGGCAGTTTTGTGCAGTTTGCTCTTGTTTTGAGTTTGAATGTAGTCTAACAGTGGCGAATAATGCTTTAAGCAACCATTCTCAAACTGGCCAATCCAGTGGTAGCCAGGGCTGGCCACTGCCCTTTCAAGTTGGGTAGACTATCCCAGAATCTTTTACAGTGATTGACTGTTTGTAATGTCAAACCATTAATGACGAGCTGTAAGCATTTGCAGTAATTAAGCCTATCATAACCAACGGTAATCCACTGACAGTATATTACAGTGCATGAAAGTGGCCCAATCATCCTCATAGTTTTGCATATGCTACCCTTGGTGAAAAAAGTTTGAACGGCCCCTCTATAGGGTGTCCAAAACTGACTTTCAGTCATCCTTTTAACAGGCAGAGAGGTGGAGTGAAGGTGGGTTCACCTACAGTGATAAGGCTCATAGTCACATCTAGGGCTGTAACGTGATAGTCTACTGGTCGACGCATTGGTCGATAAGTGCTGGGGTGACCAGAACTCTGATAAGTCGACCAATCATATTTTTTTTATCCTCTTCAATTTATTTTTTCCCGCAGCGATTTACAGTCGTCAGTAGGAACTTATCAAGTGCTAATGGGGTGTTTTCAGACCACCCCGGTTTCACAGGTAACTTGACTGTCTCAGAACACCCCCTTGTTTTCACCCCTTTGGATTCCCCCACCATCTGGAGACCTGGCTGGAGACAGGAGGTATGAAGAGCGTCTACCTGAGCCTATTCAACGTCCGGTGGTTTGCTGAGTATTTATTTTTATTTTGAGCATCGTCCTCTACCCCCCGCCAAGACGGGCTCCGCCGAGCTGCGCCGAGCCGAACCATCCGCGCACAGGAGGGTTTCCCGTCAGAGTCGGGTCCGCGCTCCGCCGAGCCGCGCCGCGCCGAACCATCCCCGCGCAGGAGGGTTTCCCGTCAGAGTCGGGCCCGCGCTCCGCCGAGCTGCGCCGAGCCGAACCATCCTCGCGCAGGAGGGTTTCCCGTCAGGGTCGACCCCCCCCCCCCCCCGCCAAGCCGCGCCGCACCGCGCCGAACCATCCTCGTGCAGGAGCCCCCCCCCCGCGATTAGTCGATTTTTGGTCGACAATTTCAGTGTTTCAGTCGACCAACAAATTCTTTGGTTTATGACAGCCCTAGTCACATCAGCTATGCCTAATATTATGCATAACTTGTCTCCTACATAAAATGTACTGGATAAGTTACTGTGCGTAGAAGTACACGATAGTAGGAGGAGACATGTTACAAAAGGGTGTTTAAAAAAGCATAATATGGGCTCTTTAACACTAAAGACTGTGGTTTGGTGTGGGCATTCTGTTTTCCACACTGAAAGTTATAAGGAAATCAAGACAGGAATGGACTGATGGCATGAGAATAGTATTGGTATTAGTAAAATCTCATCAACCCACATCCCTAACTACAGCTAACATGCAGGTCAGTCATCTTTTTTTACTTTTTTATTTTTTTGTCCAAAATTATCTAAAACCTCCCTTGGTACAAGTCAACAATAGCCCTTAACATGGAGGCCCAGCTGGAGGTGCTTAACATTTAGAGCAGTGCTCATCCTGCTGTCAGCTACAGCCAGACAAATGTCAGAGGTGCTCCTACATGGAGTTCAGCTGGTGGAAGTCATTCTGTTTCCAAACCTCACCAGACTCTCCTAAAATAAAAGAATCCAAGTGTTTGTTTGCATGACTTTTTGTATTTTTACATTGTTAGCTCTACTAGTGTGTCCATATTGGAGTTTGGCCTCATCTGGGGTCATACACTTATATGGGTATTTCAAAGTAAATACTGTATGCGTGCTTCGATTTTTTTTTTACACTTAGAAAAAATATGTCTGAGAATCTGTTGATGTGTTTTGCTAATTTGGAGTTTAAATTCAAGTGTAGATGTAGATTAACCTGTATGTCAGTGGAAAAAATCGGCCCATACCTCGCTGTAGCTTGGTGGAGGAGAGAAAGCTACAAAATCATCAGTATAGTGCTTGTAAGATTCTCAAAAATTGTAGTACTTTGACACTTTTTGGTACCTGTTACTTTAAAAACGATACCATCTCTGTTATTTTGATGATCAAAGGTATTGAATCTTTAAACAGATAATTACTTGTATTTTAACTAAAAACTCCCCCAATAGAGGAGACTGTATAAAAGACACTTACTTTAACCAAACGCATCAATTTAGTTTCAGTGTCAGAGTGCTCCCAACTTATTAGTGCAGTTAAGAGGTTGCCAGGCCTACACCTTCATTTTTGTAGTAACCACAAACGTAAACTATGAAGGATGGGGTTTGAAAAAGATGTTTGACTTTTTTCAGTTTTTACTGGAATCATTTATGGTCACTTTCACACCTAAACTATGAACGTGGTTCGGCTCAGGGGTGAAATTTCAACATTGTTTTGTTTTTCTCTTGGTTTAGTTTGCTTTCACACTGCACCTAGTGAGGCAGAGCAAAGCCTGTCAAATGGTATGTAATCTAGCCCTCCACCACTAGTTGGAACTGTAGCTGCATTCTTTGTTCGTGCCATCCGGCCTATTGTTGCAATTTGAGCCGGAAATACACAACCGGCTCTGAGTAGTGACATTGTTTAGTTTAAAGCAGTTTGGAAGTATTCTGTGCCATAAAATAAAGATATAGCTGTATTTAGGATACATTGGGTACATATTGACTTGACCGATGTCTGAACATATTGGATGGATTTGTAGATGTTAACCTGTTAAGAGGTTATGAGATGATTTACCCCGGTTCAATCCCCGGGTCGGGACAGGGCCTTTCTGTGTGGAGTCTGCATGTTCTTCCTGTGCATGTGTTGGTTCTCTTCGGGCACTCCGGCTTCCTCCCACAGACCAAAAACATGCTCATTAGGTTGATTGGTCACTCTAAATTGCCCTTAGGTATGAGTGTGAGTGTGAGTGTGAGTGGTTGTCCGTTTCTCTCTGTCACCCTGCAGTCGGCTGGCGACCGCCTCTTGCCCGTTGACAGCTGGGATAGACTCCAGCCCCCCCGCAACCCCGAAAGGGATAAGCGGTATAGAAAATGAATGAATGAATGAATGGTCCTTGTTTGATACTGCAAACCAATCTCTGGTCCACTTGGAAGCGAACCTAGATGCACGATGTTTGGCGGACCAGAATTCCTGTGAGCTTTCACCTCATCCCAAATAAACCAGACTTTCTAAAAAGGGAACCAGTTTGTTTGGTCCAGACCAAGTGTGTTAGGTGTGAAAGCACCCACATTTCAAAATTCTGGTAACCTTGAGTACACACAGCAAGTTCAACTTTTGTGAAAGTTAGCATAATTATACTTTTAATTGTAAAATTATGGAATTTTTACTTGTGTTTTATGCTTTAAAATGTCTCAGCTTGTGTTAGGACAATATCTTAGGTTTTTGATTGCACTTTTTTGCACACTCCAGTCACACCTAAATTTCTGCGTTTTGTGAAAGTGGACATTTTATAGTATTCTGTCCTTTTCTATTTTATTCTCTTAAAGGCATTACACTTTCAGATAGGGATATGTTGATGCCACTTTTTTTGGAAGAAGTACAAGTACTGATCTCTGAGCTCTTACCTACACCAAGACCAAATTAGTAGGTTTATCCTTCACATGATAGAGCACTTGTAAGAACAAGACAAAAAGTCCTTGGCATCAGGACTTCTTCCTCTCATCCTCTTAACAGCACTACTAACAGCTCCCCCTGTTGTCAGTTTAAGCCCATTGGCTTGGAGCAGAGTAGAGACAATAGAATGAACGGAGAGTTATTGACAACAAGCATTGAGGAAAAATGAGTTGACCAATTACCTAAAAGTAGACTAGACAACTAATCAGAGCAGACTGGGTCCATATAGGGAAGGGGCCTTAAAGAGGCAGGAGCGCTAACAGAGCGTATCAGACAGACTGAGAATACTTCTGGATCAGGGGTACTCAGTATGTTTTGTTTTTTTTTACGTAAGTGACTCTGAACATACCCCAGCATCATCAAAATCAAATATAAGGACCTAAGTTGAAACAAAGAATATGGGCTCTTTGAGTCACAAATTTCCTGAAAGTCATGCCCACATCATACCTGCTTTGTTGCTGTCACGGTCAACATGTCTCTCTCGCTGTGGTGCGTCAGGATCCCCTTGTTTTTGTGTACAAACGTCCTGCATCAACACTATTGATCTTATCTTACATGCTGCTTATTAACAAACAGGTTCTTCTTCAGTGTGGGCTGCTGCTCTCACTGTTCTCCGCCACCTAAAGGGAGAATTACATAAGAATCCTCCGCTCAATTGTCAGCTCCATCCCCCGTCCACATACAACAAACACACACTTACACTCACTCGCAAGCACACACACTCACATACACACAGCACTGTAGCTGATAACCTAGCGAGCCTCTTGCTATCTCTATAACAACTGACCTCGCTGCCGTGGTTGCTGTGGTGAGATGATTGAGGAGGTTTCAGCGCATGAAGAACGTGAATCTGAACAGAAGCTGTGGATGCTGTTTGGGCCATGAGGGAATAATCATCCATAAATTATAGTTTTCACATGTGGCTTAATTCTTATTGATGAGAATTTAGGCTGGAGGGAGGAAAAATACCACATCGCAGCTCTTTAAGGTTGATTTAATTTAAGGATGTGTGTCAGTCAGTGTGTTACATTTATTCCTTCCCTGCACACAGTCCTAGAAATATCACCATTACTCTCTAAGAAAATAAGGACAACCTGGAAAGCCCTCTTTGATCCAGTCTGTCACACTTTATAGCCTTGCAGGGGTAGAAAAAAAGGAACAGATTGGACCTTCTCCATGCAAATGCAGTTTTAAAAACCAGTAGCTGTGCACGCATAAAGGCGCTTCTTTTAATATGTGCCCCCTTTCTTCACACCCACGACCATTGTGTATAAAATCCTGTTTTTCCTGAAAAGATTTCTAGTCGCAGCCGCAGACAATGTTCCCCCACACAAGCTGTCGTCTTTGTCATACCCCCCCTCAGCCCCCCCTCCCCTCCACTTCAGTCAGTAAAGCAGGATCTCTGGCAGTCGGCCCTGCGTGCAAATTCGTGCGTCTCAGGGTACAGGTGGGGGGGCCCTTGCTGGAGTCGGCCTACCTGTTTCCTCCTGTAAAGTGGTCAATTTTGACTGACGTGGACATGAAGGGAGGGTCGTGGTGGTGGGGAGGGGAGTAAAGTGGGCACCGAAGCCAGAAGTCGAAAGAGAGAGGGAGAGATGGGCGGGTAAATGAACAAATGTCAGGGTTAGTGGGGGGTCGCTGAGGCCGCGGCTGTGGGAAATGCTTCCTCCCAGGGGTGTCTCCTGATAGGGTACGGTGAAGGGGAGTGTGGCATGCTGATAAAAACAACTCACCAACAATTATGCTCACCTAAAATAGTCCTTACTTAAGTATATAGTGTGCGTGCCAGTTAATTGTACAAAAAAACAAAGACTTCACAAAAGGCCTCCTGCAGCCAGTCTATTTTCTCGTATTTTGGCATGGTAATTAAGTGTGACAGCTATGAATGCAAGTTGGCACATATCGTTGGCCTGTCTAACTCTACGTTCTGATTATGATTGTTTGTATTCCTAAAGTTATGATAAGTATGAAGTTAGAAACCACAGCATAGCATGAGAGCTACAGCATTATGATCAGGGCTGGATAGTTACTAATGACATTCACGCAGGTTACTGTAGCTTTTTTACTTATTCTTTTTTGAGTAGGCTTAAAGGTCTCTGTGTTTGCTTGAGTAATGTTTGCAGGAGGAACTTTACATTTCAAATAGCATCTGAGCACTGAGTTAGAAAGAAGAAAATCAAAGCAGATAAAGCTCTCCACCATGTAATGTTGTCACAGTACTGTAATTTATAGCTTTTGCATGACATCAGACACACATGGGGTGCTTCTCTGGAAGGACAACATGCTCCCCTCTGCTTTATGATAAGTAGAAGTTAACAATGACGAGGGCCGGATAAAGAAATGACTAAGCCCCTGAAAGACCCAGGGGGGGCCTTTAAAAGTAATTTACTATAAATTAACCGTATGTGCTGGATCAGAAGCACTGGTGCCTACGTCTTCTGTCCAACATTTACCCTTTGGCCTGGCTTTTTATTGTCCTATTTGCTGCCATCCTAACATTGATTCTCATCCTTAAATGGCAATGCATAGCCGAACACTGAGGGCTCAGTGGTTGGATCACTTAGGCCCTAGAAAGCTCTTTCCCTTGATATATCTGTGTGTCTGTTTTGATTTTCAGCGACAGAAAAAAGCCAAATTTGATACTCTAAAAATGAGGACATCAACAAGGATTATACTTTTACTGAAACCCAGAAAGTAGTATATAGCAGAGTAAAAGCCGGCTCATGCCAGCAATTTTTTTGTCATGTGAATAAGTTCCATGCTGTTTTTTCTTTGCAGACCTATAGCCATTAAGCTAACACACAAGTTGCATGATTTATATTTTTTCTTATCAAGGCGGATTTTCAAAAGTTGGCGTGCATTTGACCAATGAAAGCCCTCATTGTTGGCATTTATGTCGCAGTCAAAACATTCAAAGCCTTGATAGTATTTTTACTCAACGCCACTTTTTATTTGACCATGGGCAGAAAAAATAGACGGATAATAAATTTTAGGATAATAAGTGCTATATAAATAAAGTTGTTATTAAAGTACTTTATGTGGCGGAAGATAGTGTCACAGTGGCACTATGACGACTACTGAAATTATATTCCATAAGTATTCCAGTTCCTGATATTAAATTTAGAGGGATCAACAACATTAAATACATGATAGTTCCTGCAAACCTCACACATATATTAGTGTAGCCTTGACTACCATCATGAATGACCTGCGGCTCTGGACTTGCTTGACTCAGAGTGCTTTATCCTACATCAGCAGAAATGGTGACATTTAACATAAATTCTAGATTTTGAGTAAATTTAAGCCAATTTAATCGCAGTTTAACTAGATGCTGCTATATTAACCAACATCTATCCTCTCATCTTTATAATCATTGTAGTTGTTAATGCTGGTATAAGAATGATCTCTCTTTCCATGGTTGTTATTGATTATACCTCCAAAATAAATACCTTTACAACCATGAAGACATGAGGACCCTCTTGAAAACAAGATGTTACATTTCAAGAGGCTAACTTCATGGAGACAAATATGAGAAGGACAAATTCACTTGGAGCCTTTCTCTCCATGCTAATGAGACCATTGAACAGTGCCCATGTTTCTAAATTTTTATCTATGTTAAAGCCTCTGCATGTTACTACAAGACACTTTGCACTCACAAAAGATGTGTATTTTAACTTAGTGTATGTTGTCACCTTTCAGTTATTTTTTTTTTCATGATGTGTGCTGCTGATGTCTTGGCCAGGTCACCCTTGTGAAAGAGATCTCAATCTCAGTGTTTTTTTTTTTCTGGTTAAATAAAGGTTAGCTAAAAATAAAAAAAATAAATGGACCAGGCATCCATTGTATGCACATACTGTATATGGGTCTATAAATGAAGAGTATGGCTTAGGCCTGCTCTTATGTAACGTGTCTTGAGATTTTTAATGATTTGGTGCTATACAAATAAATATTAATTGAATGTCAAAGTGTCTGTTTTGTCAAAATGAATTCTGCGTCTTTGTTACTTAATGTTGAGTCCATCTTGAATCCTGCGTAGCAACCATTATTAGAATGTATTTATTCATAAAACTATGTCTCAATGCAAATGGAAAGGTGCATCAAAATTGGCCTTGGAAATGTTCAAATTTTTGTGTTAGGTTAGTGATTTAATATTCATCAGGGCAATTTTAATGCAGATAAATAACTATAACATGGCTCATTTAGTTAGTCATTTAAAATGTGCTTATAAAATGACAAACAGAACATACAAATGTATTTTCAGTGATAATTTTAATATCTAATTTCATATATATCAGGGTAAATTTCTTCTCTACAGTTGCATTAGATTACTTTAATTCATGTTATTTTATACTTACAGTACTTTTGGTACTGGTTGAATTACTATACTCCAGCTATTGCCCTTTTTCCACAACACTGAAAAAGTGTACTGAAAATACTTACTACTGAACGTACATTTTAATGACGCTCTCATACAGTTTTTACATGACTGTTAGATAGAGCAGACATTTATGTTTAAATGATACTGGTAAGCACAATCGTTAGTGTTGCTTTATTTCGTGAATATTGAACCACAATTATTCCTGTTTTTACCAATATTCTTAACGGCTTAACAAAAAGAGACTGTGCATAAACAGTGTCCATTCTAAGCAGATTAAGGACCACATCTGTCCCTTAAAATGAGCATTAAGCTGAATTGGGATTAATGACAGCATTCCTCATATTCTCTGAAGATAATTATTTTCATAATGTGTAGCAAAGAGGCTCCATCAATACAATGCATTCAGTGGAAGCCAATATTTCACCCATCCATCCTTGAATAATTTGTGTGTGATTGCTGCGTTTCTTCTGGATTGTTCTTTGGATTTGTTCAACTTGTGCTTATTGATATGCTGTAGGACTAACAACTATAAAATCTACTAAGACCTCTGATCTGTACTATTGACCATTATCATAGCCAAGAGCTTTGTTACAATGATGTATTTTTATGCTACAGTTTGTGAGAAACCTGTTTACATTCCAGGGTGCTGTATAGTTCACTTCTCTCCGCTGCTCAGTTGGATTCCAAAGCACTGTATAGATTTCTTTCAGCTGATGAAATTAAAAAGACAGCAGTGTGTGTGTGGTGTGCCTTCCAGCAACGCGATTTGCCTGTGAGTTCACGATACGGGTTGAGAGGGGAGTTCCTTTGGGGGGGATTAAATAGCTCCCTCTCTTCCTTCCCTCCTCCCCTGCCCTCCATACTTGCAGAACACAAACAGCTTGCAGGGCTGTACAGTACTTGTACAGCGTGTTTGCCACAGCGCTGCTCACAGGTAACAATAAGCCAAGGTCAAAGGTTAAGAGGGATTGTGGAGCTCGGATTCTTGTGCGCTCCTCTGGCAAACATTGTGCATGCAGGCACAGGAAACAGTGCCCATGGTATTGCTGGGAGAAAGAGAGAGTGAAAAACAGAGCGAGCGAGTTGGCTCTGAAGAGAGGGGGTATGAAAAAGACCAAGACCAGGGCCAGTTTCACAGAGATATTTTGGACCGGTCTATGAGGTTAGGATGGTCTGAGCTTTCTTTGCTTGGGCAGGACTTAGGTTTACAAGTTAGAAAACTCCACAATAGGAGTCTGATTAGATACGTTACCATATATAGGTCATCGTGCTGTAATGATAAAAGCTGCTGTTTGAATGAAAGGATCTCGGATTTACATGTTTATTTAAAAAGCAGAACAGATTCATGTGAGCTTTTGAGTTTAGGTCAAAAAAAGGAGCAATTTACCAACTTTTTTTTTAGTGATTACTTTATGTAATTGTTCAACTCAAACAAAACTTTGTAATGATCCAACGACTGCTACTGGATGTCCCAAGAAGGTGTCCCCCAAGGAAAATCACCAGTTGAGTTTGTCGCTGGCTTGTTGTGTTCTGCGTATGTTCATGAGCAGGGTAGGGAATCAGAAAGTGGTTTCAGTCAAGAACCATCTCCACCTCATTGTAAGCACGGATAACATTTACTCTTATGCTAGGGGTGTTAAGCAATTCACGATTCACAACCCATACCACATTAGTTTTAAATAGGTGCTTATTTTAGGGTTTGCTTCTGCCATGAGATCACCAAGAGGCTCAATAATGAGATTTGATACATAGAAGCACAATGAAATGTGTTCAAAGTATGCAGCACATGGTTATCGGTCGTGTTTATATCTGCTAATTACAATAGTATAAATACACTGCAGACAGTTTGTTGGGCCACTGGTGAAAATTAAGTCTAAATGAAAGGAAGTATGTTTAAAAACGGGTGTATTCATTTTTATTTTTTCCAAACTGATCCTGAATCTTTTCATGAATACGATTCAATTTGAAAGCAAAATTATTTTTGGACACCTCTACTTCAAAAAGTCCTCGTAAGTGCCTTCCACTTTGCTCTGTATGCATTATAAAACCATGACTGACAACACAGGTCAAAGAAGTAATCGTAGCAGACAGGGGATGCGGTGGTCAAAAATTGAGGCTAAGATACCTCCATTAAGGAGGTGTTGGCTTTTGCCTGTGTTTTTCCATTTGTTGGTTTGTGTGCCTGTGAGCCGGATATCTCAAAATGATTTTAATGGATTGGATAAGCTTTTCAGGGAATGGCGGTCATGGTACAGGGAAGACATGATTATTTTGGCAGTGATCCAAATAAGGATGCAGATCCAGGATTTTTTTAAGGATTTTTTAACATTGCAAGATTGGAATTGTAGTTTTCCACAATTTTGACAATAACTCAGCTCAGGATGTCAGGAATACCAGGCTTGCCCTCTCTGGGCACCACTAATTTTACATAATATATCGCCAACAGCACAGCATGCAATGTCTGCGGCTGTGGGGTTTAAACATTAACAACATACCAATGTTATTTGTCAACTAGGGCTTGGTATTGTTTTTTTGTTACAATTCCTTGATCAACACTTCTAATTCAGATTCCTACATTGATATGTATTAGAGTAAACAGAACATTACTTATGTTTAAACTTGTCACCAGTCTGGTGATATTGTTCTTTTGACTATAACGTCTGTTTCTTTGGCTAAAGGACAGGACATTAAGCTGAGAGGGAAGATGAGATTCACTATCTGTGCTTGTGACACCTGGTGAGTGGTAAAATTGGTGCTGTGTTATATTTCAGCAGATCTTTTGGATGTGTTGGTACCAAATCAGCCTCACTGGCATCAACAACCATGCCAAGTTCAAAGCCATTTAAATCACATTTCCCACCATCCTGATGCTCAGTTTGGACCTTACTGGGTCATCTTGACCATGCCTACGAAGGTGGTCCTGATGCCAGACTTGTTTGCTTTAATACATTATCATTAAAGAAATTTGATATTAGATACCTGTTTCAATACCATGGCAAAAAATAATAAATTAATTAACAGTCCTTTGAATTTTTTTTTTTTTTTTTCTATTAACAACCTGCATTATGAAAAATGCAGTTCCAGAAAAACTAACTGAACATATGCTTGCACATTGGTTGTAAATTCTTAAATGTTTTCTGTTTTGTAAATCAACACATTGTTTGTCATAAATTCTTTGTTCAATATATTTTCCCTTGATGCTGTTAATAGTAAGCTAAGGACAGTTATAACAACCATTTTTTGAGTAAAAATAAAGGAAAAGGAACTGAAGACTACATAATGGTATTAATAATTTCTTAATAACCACTAATAATTATCTGTTTTCTGTTATGTGACTAAGCCCTTTGTAGCCCTGGGCTGTAAGATTAAAAATGATCAACACGATTGAATAAAACATTTTCTGGTATCATATAGTTTTAAAAATATGGTATTGAAAAAATATCAAAGTATCTTTTTATTTGAAACTTAATGTCTACATGCCTGCATGCAATCATTTGCTACCATTTTATTGGCTGATTTGTTATTTTTGTTAACAAGCAGTTGAATGGGTTTACTCAGTGAAGTGGTGAGTGAGTGTCGCTGGTTGTTGCTCTGGATCATTAAAGGTTTGACAGGACTGTCAAACCTTCAACTACTAAAATAGCTGATGCTTGTCTTTCCAATAGCCCAATTCCATTATCATTATTGTTCCTGAAATTAACTCAGAATGATCCGTTTATTAAACTTAAAGGCAATTCCTGCAAATATCACACATATATTACTGTAGCCGTGACTACCAACATCAGTCCTCTCCAATTCATAACCATTATAGCTGTTAATGATATAAGAAAATGATCTATCTATCCATGGCTGTTGTTGCTAATACCACCATAATAACTACCTTTACAGTAGTACAGAGAGGAGGACTCTCTTGAAAACTAGATGCTGTATCTTAAAGGGCTATCCTGAAATAAATTTTTATTTAAAAGAGAAATATTATAAGGAAAGAATTATGTTCTGGGCATCCATAAATCTATCACCATCATGAATTCTTGTTTTAGTCCCTTTGACTCTGCCTGCCTCCTTATCTTTCCACATTTCTTTAAAAAAATAAAAAATGAAGAAGCAGAAAAAATAAATTGCAAAAAAGAAGAGTGTGACACTGACCTACTCTTTGTGTCTTGAGATAACATTTGTTATGGTTTGGTGCGCTATAAATAAAGATTGATTGATTGATCGATCCAACCATCAGATGCAGCTGTTGTATATCACATGGAGGCAGAGTCTCTATGTGATATACAAATCTGACACCCCCTTTTCACCCCAACTGTTGTTAAGGTGAGAGGAGCGTGTTGTGGAGGTAACAACCTTAACTAATAAAGTGCCGCTAGAAACACTGCAAGGCACACTTTGCCCAAATCATCACCTCTAAGAACAAGGCCTAAGCAGACTTGGCAGCTCCATCTGCTTTAACGCCAAATGCTCCTAACCTGAAGAGAAGGGACACATTCATTTGCAGTCAGAGTTGCCAGCAACTGCAAGAGAATAAGGAGACTTCAAACACAGCAACCCTTTCCTCTCCAGGTCCAAACAACCTACTGTATCTTCCTGCGTCGTAGTAGAAACACTCTTTGGCCAGAAGCACTGGTGAACTCTGGGGCTGCGGGTAACTTTTGAATTCATCTCTTGCCAGACAACTGTCTATTCCTATAACCAAGTTTCCACTGGAATAGAGACCTCAGGCTGTGGATAGACAGCACGTTGGTTAGGGCAGGGGTTCTGAAACTTTTCATCCCACAACCCCCAAAGTAATGGTCGCAGAGATTGGGGAACCTACCAGTCCCTTGAGGTGGTTAAATGGAAGATTGTTGCACACAGCCATGCACGCTCACCCAAGGCCTTTTCCAATTCTGGCAAAAAAGAGAAAACAGCAGCTTTCAAACTATACATATTTCACAGTGTAGTTTATACTATGAGGGGCTGGAGGCATCATACAAGTAATTCCCAGATATAGACTGACACTGAGAGGACACCCTATATTAACATTACACAGGTGATATCTTTGAGTACATTAAAAATATATTTTAGGTTAATAGAAAAAATATGTATTTTGAATTTATCTTTTGAACTCACTCAAGATTACCCAAGGGGGTGATTTGGTGTTTTTTATTGAAAAAAATAGTGTTGATTGTAGTTTTATTTTTATAGCAAATGTCAAAAACAGCTTCACGAAGTGCTTTAAGAGACAGACAGGAGCATGCAGAGGAAAAAGCAGAAGAGTTTAAGCACGAAGGAACTAACCAATAAAAGAACAGTACAAATCAAACCCTAATATGCATAAACACGTGGCATAATTAACCCAAGCACAATCAGAACCTCAGAGGAGAGAGCATTAGTGCTTCTGGTGTCTCTCAGACTAAGGGTGTTCATTAAAGGGAACATTTTCAAGGAGCTTTAGGAAAACCTTCAACCCAAAAAGAGGAAATAACAATCCAGGTCCTGGAATCCAGTGCTGTCAACACAAAGGACCCTCAACCCATACGGCCAGAACACAGAAAAAGCACAATAACAGGCACAGCCAGACTTAGACCACCTAAGCCCACTCCCCAGGTCCCTGGACCCACCCCCCTCTACCTGTTAAAGTGTCATAAAAGCTCAGACAATACAATACCCAGCAAGACCAAGGGAACCAGTGATAAAACATGAAAACATTGAATTAATAAGGAAAAGGAAAGGCAATCAAAATGGGTAGAATCACGAGAATGAAATAGATTGAAACAATAAGCAAAAACAGTGAGACAAGAAAACAATCAAAAATGCTATGAAATTAGGTAAAAAATCAGAACAAATGCAACTACAAACATAAAGAACAGATAACACAACAAGAGGGCCTAAAACGTAACCTATTAATAGATTTTAAGTAGGACATAAGATAAACAGATGAAACAATAAAATAAAGCAGAACAACGTAAAATAAATTAAATGGGAATTAAAAGTAAATAATGACATTGATATGTGAAAAGAAAATATTGAAAGTCAGCAACAGGGGAAATAGCTAAAACTAACAAAAGCAAATATGATAAGAGCAACAAAGACAAATCTTAGGCTGAAAAGACAGTAAAACAGTAAAAAGATGAAGACGACTTCACATAAAATCAGTCTGTAAATGTTAAGTTTTTAAAACTGATTTTAAAGAAGTGAAAATACTTGAAGTAGTTTTTATCCTGTTATGAAATGGAAATTAATGCCAGTCTATATTTACATTAATTCCTTTACGTGACCCAAGAAGACTATAAGGATTTTTAATAAGTAGAAAATATGAGTTGCTTAAACAATCAAGAGGGCAAGATCACCATTTATTTAATATCCAGGGTTGCTTAAATAACCACTGACTTTTGAAACTATTAATTCATGCAAGTTTCTTCCGCATTGAGAGTGGCGGATTTGCACAAATTTAATATTTCGTAAGAGATTCCTGCAATACAGATCTGAAGTTCAGACCCTGATGTCCACCACAAATCAATGATTAACTGATTAGATTTTGGCAGAGGACAGGAAGTCACATATTTCCCCCTTGCTTGTGAGCACTGGAAGTCAATCACGCTTTAAAGGATTTAAACTTTGCACAACTGTCTTCTGTGAATCACTCATGAACTGATTAGGTACTGGTGGTTCATAGGTCAAAGGTCATTTTTACCTATGGACATCCTTTGCTTACCTTACCTCGCTCGTGAAAGTGATTTCTTCAGAATGTTTTGAGATGTTTTGATCAAACTTTGCACAAATGTCCTCTGTGACTCAAACATGAACTGATCAGATGCAAGAGTCATAGGTCAAAGGTTAACCCTTTAAAGCCCGAAAACAAAAATTATAGCCAGAAAATTCTAATTTTTGGAGCTGAAATGTTAATTTACTTTATACTGAAATAAAAAAAATAAAAAAAAACATTTCCCCAGAATTTAACATATATATTTTTTTATCTCATTTGATACATTAGGTGTTTTTGGCAACTGATAATCCACTTGAGGACATTTTTATCATTGATCAGATTGTATTCAGATGTTTTTTTAGTAATTTGTTGATCATATTGATTAGAAAGAGGTATCATAAAAGTATTTATCAAATATGATACAACAGGCTTTAAGGGGTTAAGTGAAATCCTGATCATCCCCTGCTTGCTGATGGTTTTATTTTCTCAAGAAGAAACTTTGTGTCTTAATAACTAAAGAGGTGGGTCATAGACCATTTGGACCTTGTGATTATCCTCTGATCAAGAATGCTTTGAGGGACATCTGTCAAACTTTGCAAAAATGACTGAAGTGTGAACTGAGTAGATTTTGGAGGTCATAGGATAACGTGGCTCCACGATCATCCTTGCTTGAGGGAACAGTGTTTCAAGAAAGCCTATAGGATTTTCTATCATACTTTGTGCAATTAAAGAGGTATTAAACAGGCAAGCTAAAGCTCTAGTAAACTATACAGCCATTACTGTGGTGCTGTATTAACAAGTTGTTTTTTTGTCTCTTTATTGAGCAGAAACCAAAGTACCAAAAGGAGGGACTTATTCAAACTTGAAAATATAAAGATACCCATGTTGTGCTTTAATTTTACCTTTTTAGAGGGATTTTCAGATCTCTTAAAAAGTCTACATTTAATCAGATTAACATGTAAACAAAATAAATAATTCCTAAGATTGTCATAAGTGTTCAGTTTAAATAAACTGATGAACTTGGATGTCTGCTTGAACTCTGACTGCTGGATCGATTTAAGCTATAGTGAAATTCTGTCTTTGTAAAACCAGATCCCTTCCTCCGTCAAGCTCTTAGAATGGGAAGATTATCCATTTAATCTCTTAATCATGCACACTGTATACATAGTTGGTGCTGTGCCTAAAACCTTTGTCCTCTACACATGTATCAAAGCCACCTTTTTGCAATGAATCCCTCTTACCCATCCACTAATTCAGGTTGGAGCTGACATTGTTACACATATTCCTCTGTAGCTGTCAGGATATTATACCCCCGATGCCCTGTTAAAATGAAAGCCAGACCAGTGGTGCATAAAATGGACTGTGAAAATATGTAGATTTTAAAACACGGCTTTTTAAAAATCTCATTTCCACAAATGTATTCATAATAAGGCAGATGTTTCATAACGTCAGGTTACTGTACATTTTACACAGTATACATCCCCCAAAAGTAGGAATTAATAATGAAGATGCTTTTTGGCCTGAAATTGCTGTTTGAACAATTATGTACTTAGTTTCTTCCAACAAATGCATTCCACATTATTGTTTTGCCTCATAGCAAAGCACCCAGAAGACTAAAACCTTTCATTTCAGCAAAGGCCGCTATTGGTCACCGTCAATAAAAGCATAAAAGCATTTATTTCCCACGTTTGTCAAATTAACAGCATACTCCATCTCCCATAGGACTTGTAAGGTTCATTAACCTTTCTGTGAAGTGGGACAGGTTTCTAGCAGTTACCATAACCTCTGTCTCGCTCCTGCCTCAATTATAATAGAAGAATTAAACAGCCAGTGATTCAAAACAGTAATGCTGCCTCTTAAATCCCTTTGTACCAGCTCTCAGTTGTTAATGACTAAAGACACTGAATGAACTGTGGAGTTATCAACAGATAAAACTGAGGACAGAGGCACAGCAAATGGTGACTTTTAACAGCAGGGATAGCTCACAACACATGGACTCTTTGTTTGGCTGGCAGTTTTTAGTGTTAGGAGTAATTGCTAAGTTTTATATACGTACCATGAAAGTCCAGTATATGCACTTTTAATACTTTAACTCTTTTACCATCTGAAAAGCTTACTAATGTGTGAACAGTAAATCCTGGCATGTGAGTTGGACTGTTGCTCCTATCATTGGGATAGATTCTTACTAGCCACTTTATTAGGTACACCTATTCAACTGCTCATTCCCGCAAATAACTAACCAGCCAATCTCATGGCAGCAGCTCAGTGCTTTTAGGTATATATACAACTGAACATAAAACTGAGCATCAAAATGAGGAAGAGAGGTGACTTTTAATGTAACATGGATGTTGTGCCTGTCGGCTGGTCTGAGAATTTTCATAAGTGCTGATCTACTGAAATTTTTAAACACAACCATCTCTGGGATTTTCAGAGAATGTTCCAAAAACAGGAAGAATCCAGCGAGCAGCAGTTCTCTGGCCAAAGTGCCACTCATTACACCAAAGGTATGCCACTCTGGTCATCTAAGAACAGGAAGCTGAGACCACAATTTGCTCTAAAATCAAAAGCTGATTTTACTGCAGTGGCCTTCACTGTCACCGGATCTCAAACCATGCTCCAGCTTTTTTTTTTTTTTTTTTTTTTTTTTACAACAAATTATGGCCAACTATGCCACGGTAAAAGTCCCTTTCTTCCCCATTCTGATGCTCGGTTTGAACTTCAGCAGGTTGTCTTTATCATGTCTACATGCCTAAATGCATTGAGTTCCTGCTGTAAGATTGGCTAATAAGCTTTTTGCATTAACAAGCAGTTGAATGGATGTATCTTATAAAGCGGTCAATGAGTGAACTTCAATAAATGAATGTGATTTCTTAATATTGTGGAAAATTTGGTTTGGAATTATTTTAGTGAGATTGTTGAACAACTTTAAAGAATAACTTGTTGGATACTGGGTTACAGACTGAATAAGGTAAACTGTAAGTGTGTGTCACCAGAAATTAAAATCCTTTAACCACTTTTTTCACATCAGTTACCAAAACAGCACAGTTGAAGCTGTATTTCTACCCATGAATTTGTTGACCTGTGATATTCTACATCCAGTTGATAATCTGTAATTCTGCAGATCTGTGACAGAGTATTAAAGACTCTTTAATATCCCAACATTAACTGCACAGGAGAATACTAGAGTTCCCTCTGCTGTGTGCAACACTGTGTTCACCGCAGAACCAGCTGTGCCCTACAACACAACAGAAGCTTTTACAGTTGAATTTTATTTTAATGTTGTCTTTGTTTGTTTGTCTAAAAATTCCCCATCCGGTAATATTTCCATTTTTTTAAATATATCACAAATAATTCAAGAAACTATACACGTGCCTTTGGATCTTTTTTCCCTTTATTAACTGCTGCAGCAAAAAAGGGAAACTGGGGGCTTTTTTCTCAATAATGAATTTCTTTAATTCAAAAAGTTACTGATAATGGATTACTTGACTTAAAATCAATGCATTACAATAATTGTTACAGTGCTGTAACAAATCACTGTGCATTATGTTACCCCAAACACTGCTAATATAGGAGCTGATGATAGGTCCTGTAGGGGTGCACCATAAATGATTTTTGCCAATATTCGCTATGCTGATATTACCAAAGTCATGATCGTCAATAACAATATTGATACCAATAAGTACAATTTTTTGTCAAGAGCATTAGGTCTCAACAATACAAGAATTGACCTTTTCCTCTCTATCTGACTCTCTGTTTGTGTTACATGAAAACAACGGATTCTCTAAATTTAACTTATTTATTTAAACCGAATTTTTTCAAGAAAATAAAGCAAACATGAACAATTAGACAGATACACGTATCAACCAATCAGTTCAGACTCACAGGGCAAGAAAACATCAGTCAGAGCATCTACAACCTGCTTTGTCTCCCTCCAATGTTTTTAATCTGCTTTTAAAAAGATTTATGGACATCAGCTCTCTAAGATCCAGGTTGTCCTGTATCAGCTTACATTTTGCAGGAGCAAAGTCACAAAATGTGTTTTACCCATTTCAGCATTTACTTCAGGGGCAGATAGCAAAAGTAAGTTTTGTGACTCAGTCACAGAACGAAGACTTAGCTTCCAGAAGTTTTCACATGAATATAGTTACTCCAGTATGAGGGAAGCAGGCCAAGCATTGAATGGTAGATAAGGACTGTATATATTTTGATGTATATGTATATATATGTTCTGTATATATATTCAGTAAGGACCCCGTGAAAATGAGATGGTCCATTTCAAGGGGCTATCCTTTAAATAAATAAATTGAAATTGAAATTGACTGTCCAGTCACCTGCTGGATATGCTATTAAACAGTTCTGCCCATTCCCAAACACTTTCTATGGGCTCTTTCTCAGATGGGCTAGTGAAATATATTGAACAGTTTATCTAACGTGCCAGGTTATTGAGAAGATGCATGCATACAAACCGTATCATAATTATAATTATCACCAATAAATTACATTGTGCTGTATTTTCAATGCAGACATTCAGTATTTACAAGATGAAACATTTTAGTGCATTCAGAGATTTTGTTGATTTTACAGCTGATGTAGGATATATATTTGACCAACATGTTTGTCCAAAAAAGTAAAATGTAAAGTATGATCTATAGTTAACCCTGCCCAGAACTACCACGCATGTACTGGCATGGCTTAAATTTACAATTTTAAAGTTGTTAATTTTTTTTGTAAGTAATGACACAATATTTGATTAATGGTTAAGAAAACTGATGAAATTGGAGCTGAGTACCACATCTACTGTGTATGTTATTTCACTACTGTTGACAATAAATTGGAGCATGTATAACCCAAATGCTTTAATTTATTACCCTCTCTCCAAACTCAGAGGAACAAAGATGACCTTGAACTAATTAAGTGGTCAATTACACGCCTGTTAATCTTTATTAATTTCTTAATAATTACATTAATTGTGTGGGCAAAAGGTTCGTTCTCTTGTCCACCTACTCCTCCTTCATCCTGCTTCTCTATTTTTACTTTGTTTTCTCTTCCACCTCCACATCCTTGCTAAAAGTGTTTTAAAATTAATTTGTCTTTTGTTACTTTTCACACGTCAGAAACTATTTTAGACCTACACCACTCACTGCTTTGAGAAGCTTTATATTTTTTATGTATCCTCAAGTCCTCCCCATCTCCAAATATGTGCATCAAAATAGTCCACACGCCTGGATGTGTTTGTATCCGCTTACTATCTCCATGTATTTATGGTGGTACCGCCGGAAACCGCTGCAACCAAGCAGAAACAAGGCCTCCTTCCTGTGTAAGTGTGTCTGTGAGTGAGTGTGTGCCTACGGATGCTACTTGTAGGCAAGCTCCGGCTGGGATTTTCCAGTGCCACCCCCGTCAGTGGGAAGTCCTATACGGGGACATGTCAGCGCCTTGTTTGCTTGCTTGTTGTGCTGATGAAGCTGGGGGTGGGGCGAGTGGGCAGCCTTGTTCAGGTTCCAGGATTCCCTTCAAAAAAATGAGTCAGCCAGCCCCCACTCAAACCGACTGTTACCTTGGGAACTCAGGCTTGGGCTTCCCTCAACAGTAGTTAAGTACAGACTCATCAGCACCCATACTCGCTAATACACACATATGAGCTCTGAAACAGCACCCAGGATGGAGGAAATTATCTTATTAAGATGCTCCCCCTTTGGCCTTTACTCTGCCCTGTTAGGCCCAATCTGCTCTTTCTGAATGAGATGACCAATCCAGCACGGCTCACTTTGTTCAATTTGTAATGTATGCAAATTAAACTGAATAGATGGGTCTAATAATGAGTTTAGCCGGCTAGTTTCTTAACCCAGTGGTTTGTGTAATAGTATGCTTCCTTGCTAATGAGCCCGGCCGATGTAGTGTAGGTTTGGTTCATCACGGGTGTCTGGTGATGTCAGTGATGGCTGGAGTTCACTTAATAACTGGACTGTTTGTGTTTCCAACTCAGTTCATTACCAAAGACAAATGAGTTTCTTTACTAAAGCCATTAGTCTAGCCGGCTATTGGTAAGTGGGTTAATTTGTTGATGCACTGAAGCAGATCAAGGGCAACTCCCCCACTCGCTTTCACCCTGCCCTGCCAAGGCTGATACATCCTGTTCAACTGATCACTATTCGGGTACTTTGCCAATTAACCAGGCAAGAAACAAGACCATTTAACTCAAAGAGAGTCCTTAAAGACTGCAGAGTGAATAATATTTAATGGTTGGTTTTAATCTCTGTCTTAAGAAAAGTAGGTATTAATTTTGATTATCTGAAAAAAAAAAATGAAACTGGAAATTTGCCTCAAAGTTATTCTAACATTTGTTTTACTGAAGTGATACATAGATTGATCATTATGCTACCTCACTATGCCAAGACTTAAGTCCACGTATGGCTCTTGTAAATGCCATATCTTCAGATTGTTTATGCTGATTTTCTTCAAACTTTACACTAATGTTAACCCAGTTTCCAGGATGACTTGATAAGATTTTGAAAGTTACATGTCAAAGGTCAAGGCAGTGGAGCCCCATGTTTCTCTCTTGTTTGTAAAAGCCATATCTTTAGAGTGATTTATCTTTGAAATGCCTTAAATATGTATATTTTTAATTCAAAAATGTCCAATTTTACTCAAGGCAATATGACAAGACCTTGAAGTTTGTAGGTCAAGACCATGGAGCCCCATGTTAATCCTCTGCTTGTTAACATGATATCCCATATGTACAATCAGGGGTTGTCTTCAAACTTTGCATAAATATCCACTCTGAATCATAGCTAACCTGATTAGGTGTTACTAATTAGAATCTAAAGATACAAGGTCAAAGGTCACTTTGCACAAACATCCTCTTTAGCTCAACAATGAAATAATCTGATTTTAGAAATCTGGGACAAGTGATTAGTGCCTCATGATCATAATTACTTGCTTGTGGATGTTATGTCTCATGAGTGCCATTTATGATTTCCTTCAAACTTTATAGAGATAACCACTCTGACTAAGAAATGACTCATTCGATTTAAAAAGGTCATATGTCAAAGGACAAGGTTATAGAGCCTCGTGTTTATCACTAACTTATGAATGTAATCTCTTCCGGATGACGTAAGTTTTTTTTTCTGTTTCGTACAAATGCACCTCTGACAAAATATGTCATTTTAAGGTCAAAGGTCAAAGTTTACTAGCCTCAGTTTTATTACTTGCTTTGAAGAACTATTTATATCATTTGTCCCTTTTGTCCATCCATTCCAGCATGCATCCATCCATCCAGGAATTTCTTCATTCATCCATCCACCATCCATCCATTCGTCTGTCGAACATTCATTAGTTCATCCATCCATCCACACACCAAATTATCCATTCATCCATCTACCCGCTTATTCATCCATCATCCATCTACCCATCTGTCATTCTTAAATTAATTAATTTAAGCAACTTATCCATCTGTACATTCATCCATCCATCTATCTGTCTTTCAAACGTTCATTAACCCTTACTTACCCAATCCCGCCTGTCAGGATCAAAATACCACTTATTTTAAATGACTGGCATTTACAAACCATTTGTCCGATCCAAAAACAGAAAACACAGGCGTAATTGTTAGATTCTCAATTTCCGAGGGTACCTGAATGTATCACAAGTAACATTGGCAACATTTCGAAACATCCAGGAGAATACAGGCGAATTTCATGAGATTTCATCAACATCGCTTTAGCTCTCATGTCTTCTTTGAAAATTTGCAGATAATTAACCACTGCTCTGGCTAAATTCTGTAAAAAACAAAACATCTACGCTTCTTACTGCGTTCAACAAGACCTGAATGATTCACATACTTCCTGAATTCGCCGTTCAAAAAATCTTTGAATTTTCGTCCCACCGCAGTGTCTTGCAGGCTCAAATTCCTGCTCAGAGCCGTTCAGCACTAATAAGTGCTGAGCAGCGACACCTTCTGTCAGTGCCTTGAGGACCTGTTACAGGGCAAACGTTTCCCCGCAAATTTTTATTACAAAGGAAAGAGTGCTTTGCAGATTGCCTCTGCAGTGTAGACTGTAAATTAATAATATTAATATAATTAATGTTAATAATATAATAAATATTAATAAATATAGAGAAAATTTTCATGTTCGTTTTTCTTTTTTGTAATGATTTTTAGCTCTTAAATTTTGTTACACCGCACAAAGACATAATTGAGTTACATCAGTCGATAGCCATGGTTGTCCTGAACCTATAGAGGTGCTGGATTTCATATTGCAGAGAAAAATGAGAGTAGTGAGTAAAAATGTGAGAGAAGCCAAAACGGCCTGGAATTCCAAAAAATCAAACAAGGACTAGATTCTTTGAATGTAGTACCACCACCACTATTTTTCCTGTGTTCCTTAGGCTTGAGGGTACCTGAAAATGTGTTGAGTGCACTAATTCCTTATTTTTCAAATTTTTTTAAATTACAAAATCAGAGAAATTCAATGTTCGTTTTTCTTTTTTCTAATGATTTGTAGCTTGTAAATTTTGTTACACTCAAGTAGACATAATTGAGTTACATCAGCCTATAGCCATGGTTGTCCTGAATCTATAGAGGTGCTGGACTTCATATTGCAGAGAAAAATGAGACCACAGTGAGTCAAAATGTGAGAGTAGCAAAAAACAACCAGAAACTGCTTGGGATAGGAAGGGTTAATTCATCCATCCTTCCATCCATCCACCAATTTATCCATTCATCCTTCCACCTGTCTGTCTTTTAAACCGTACAGCCATTCATTCATCCACCTAAGGACCTTTTTATCCATTCATCAACATCCATCCATCCACTCACTTATGTATCCATCATCCATCCATTCATCTGTAATTTTTACATTAATTAATACATCCACCTATCAGTCTACCCATCAATTTATCCATCTGTCCGTTCATTTTATCATTCATCCATCCATCTATCCATCCATATACTCAATCTGCCCACCCCTTTATCCATCTAACCGGCTGTGCACCTATAGGTCTGTACATACATTCACATATACATCTACTCATCTACCAGCCATACATCCATTCATCCACCCACCAATTGGTCTGCCAATTTCTCCATCTATCCATTCCCCCATTTATCCACCTCAATTAACAAACAAACAAACCCTGTTGGATGTGTAACCAGGAAGAATTGAAGCCAGGGGGCAGCTACATAAGTGCTAGTACTTGAATTTGAATGAATGGATATAAGACAATGAGTGGAAAAACAATCATACCTTGCACATGCTATAAGTGCTAAACTATAGCATACGATATACCATACCAGCTGCTCAACCGTGAACCAAAGGTTGCCCTATGCTAAATAAAGGCTGGCATTTTTCCCAGTTTATGCAGCACTTGGTTGTGCCAAAGTTTGTTTTTATATCATCTTTATCAACCTTTATAGAGAATCTGGACCTGCAAACTTCACACAAAAGCTTTTTAATAGAACAGAGCAACTTTCTTTGCAGGAAAGGTGACCCACGTGCTAAAATGTACAACAGCTGAAAAGGTAAAGCCGTATGTTGGCTGAGCTGTGATGCCTTTGTTCAGCAGCTGGTTTAGTCTCAGTTATGAAGCCCTGTGTGAAGGATTGACACCCCTTTTCCGAATGAATTCTGTTGAAATGAATGATGGGTGATTGTGGTGACGTGAAGCACTCCAGCTACAAAACAACTACCATGCAGATTGACTCCACAGAGGACCTCTACAGGCTGAGTAAGAAGTCTGTTACACAGAAGAATATGTGGAATACCGCACCTCACAGTTCCCTTTAAATGTGCTCTGAGATATTGTCTTTAGTTTGTTGTTGCTGTAAAGTTGGTCCTCCCGATATGTTAAATCCATCTTTACTGTTAATATGTTTGGAAAAAGGCAACTGAATTTTTAGGGGATAGTCTTTGGTCAGGACATTGGCTTTTCTGAAGCCAGCATCAGTGGCACAGACTCACATTGACTTGTAGATATTACCCCATTCACGCTGCCATTTCAAGACGAAAAATTTACACCATGCATGAGTGTCTCTGCCTTAGTGTATATGTTGGGGTATCCAAGTCATATTGCCAGTATAGACCCAGATATAACCGCCTTACAGAATTATTGTGAACGTCTCAAGGTGTAAATATGATGGTGCATTTACTTACTGTTTTAATCACTTTTACACATTATGCTCCAGTTGCTTTTCAAATGGAGGCAAGAAGTTTATTGAAACATAAAACTTGATGTGTAATCATAATTTACAGTACATTTATTTATACTTGATAAATCAGCAGATCATTTATGTTCTTCAAATCAATTTATTTATGCTTTATAAATCATTGTAATTTACATTTTATTACCTCCGCCAAGGAGGTTATGTTTTTGCCAGCGTTTATCTGTCTGTCTGTCTGTTTGTTTGTCTGTGTTCAAAATAACTTGAAAAGTTCTGAACAGATTTGGATGAAATTTTCAGGAATTGTTGGAAATGGGATATGGAAGAACTGATTACATTTTGGGACTGATCCGGATCACCTTGGCGGAGGTCTGCGCTCTCTGAGTGCTTTTCTAGTTTACATCTTATTCTAAATGAATAAATTATTTTTGATGAAACGTCAGATCTTTTAGCAATTTATTAATACTTGATACATCATCTGATCACTTTTTAAGTTATTTAACACATAATTACTTATCATATGGTTTCTTTCAGGATGTCTGTTAATGTTTGATAAATTATTGTTTTTAACTCTGTTAGTACAGTTTCAGTCATATAGTTTACTTTTTTACTTTTATGCTTGATAAGCTGTTACATAGATAACTTATTTAGTACATTTATTGACACCTTCATTTTTTTAAGAACTATGTCAGTATTTTTGAACCATCATTTAGTTTCAATTTTAAGAACTTTTAAACTGATTAAATCCTCACCCAAATCTTTTTTATTATTATAATTATTATAATTATATTATTATTATTATTATTATTATTATTATTATTATTATTGTTGTTGTTGTTGTTGTTGTTGTTGTTGTTATTATTATCATCAAATTTAGTTTGGATTGAGTGGTATGTAGGCTACAAAGGCTGCATTCTGTAAAAGTATACTTCCCTAAAATGAAGCATTGTGAGTCTCCACATGTTGGATAAACTTGATTTGTCTGTTGACAGAGAAAACATACTTTAGCTTTTAACACAATATCGTTATTGAAAGTTGTTTTTTACAGATTTTTTGGGGCTTTTTTTTATTGATTATTGGAAAGTGGGGTAGAGAGTATTCATTTTGGATTCATTTAAATTAAATAGATAAAGTTCATATTTAAAAAGCCTTTATCAATAATGTTTGATTTATTACAAAATTAATTTTCTTTTCATGAATCTAAGCAATACTCTATAATTCATCACGGCGTCTATTTGTCAAGAAGTTCTTAATACGTTATTTTTCTATACCCTTTTTGAATCAAAATCAAGACCCCTGCATCAGGATGAAACACAGAAAACTGTTTAGACTCCTCGATGTAAAAACAGCCAGCCAATCATGACGCGTTTTGTCACTATAAGCTGCACAGCTGACCACCTGAGCACATCTGGCACCTACACCAGCACATGAAATACTCAGATTAACTAGAATTAAAGTCCAGTAGCAACTTGTTAAAAGAGGGCATAACACCACGAATCCAAGTTAAATACACACCTCTGCAATTAAATCAATTCTCACCCATGCTCATAAAGTAAGAAAAGGACAGTACTTCAGTTAAATGGCTTTTGTAGCTAAGACCATAGCTTGTCTTAACTATGAATGTAAACACACTGAGTATAGCTCTACCATGTGCTTTTGCATCTGTTGGCCTTCAAATCCAAAGCAGTGCCACAACTTTTTAAACTCTGGCATGCCTACAGAATCCTCAATCAAAATCCTGTTTCTGTTTTGTTATAAGAAGAGCTGCCTCCTGCATAATGTCTCGGTTAGGTAACACTTGATTGTTCATTTAAGGTTAATGTTCATTGTTTCACTTTAAAGAAAAAAAGAAGTTTAACCTGTAGATGGTGAGGGTCCTTGTGAGACACAGACTTTTAATTCACAATAACCCTGCAAATGAATGGGCTGATTACCGAGGCGAAGATGAGGAGGCAGTCATAAGCACTTGGCTTGAGTGGAATAGTCGAGGGGGGAGGGAGGGATGGCTGTGGCGGTACAAGTCCAGCCTCAGAAATAGAGCTGTGAACACCATCTGTCATGCTCTCTCTCCCCGTCTGTTAGCCTGACTGCAAGTAAAAGGGAGAATGATGCTCTCAGAGCTGCATTAGAAGGACGTGGGTGCTGATATTCGTAGGTGTGGGTTTACAGGGTGTGCGGCGCAGAGGGGGAGGGAAAAGCGGTGGATATACAGGGAGGTGCATGAGTAACCGACAAAGGGAAGCACTCACCCACACAGAGAAAGAAAAAGGGTTCTTGGGCAAGTGGGTATTCCTGGTGAAACCGCACCCCTGCACCCACCCACCACCTCCTCGCCAACTCCTACCTATTGGCTCTTTCCGAGGATTCCTAGCGGAAGTTATGTAGACAAGTTATACAAACACACAACTCATCACCCACTTTAAGGCCTGGGGGAGTTCACCAATCACGCTTCGTATTGTTGAGTAAACTTACCCTACTTAAGGCAGCCATTTTTAGACCTACAGGAGGTGCGCCCAAGCTATCATCACGCTCAAGAATTTCTTCACAGATAACACTGCTTTGGACTCTGAATTAATTCTAATTCTTTGTTTTGATTATGATAAATTAGAGAGTCTGTGTCAGCCTGCTTGTGGAACAGAGAGCCCGAGTTTTTGCTCTGAATATTGCTGGTTGAAGTGTTAGGCTATTACATGACCCACAGAAGAAAAAGCTGTGCTGCAGTGCTTTTTCCAGGTTTTTCAGAATTATTCATCACTCATATCATGTAGGTTGCCCGGGATCCTTTTTGCTTTTGACTGAGTCAGAGTGTGAAATGGAGTCAGTGAAACATGAAGGCAAGCTGGGCCATGATCAACAACAAAAAGAGGCAGAAAGAAGTGAACATAATATCACAGCTGAGCTACTTAAGTTATATGGAGGTTACTGGCTCCCACATTTAAATAGAGGACTAGGGATGGGAAAGATTTCATTGATACCAATGCCTTTATCAGTTCTGCCTAAGGATCCAATGCTTTGTTGGTCTTCTTGTCGGTTGTAGTAGATTTTCTCTATTGAAAATAATTAACTTTTAGGTTTTCAGTCAAACTTAAAACTTGATGATGTAAATGACGTACTGCATTGAAAAATGCTCCTGCAAGTTGCATGTGTTTCGTGCCCTTGTATCACACGAAAACAAACACTGGATGTTGTATACTCAGCAACATTTTGGGAGAAATTAAGTCACAATTTTTTGTCACTTTTGTGCCATCTGTATTGATCATGCAATAACCTCCGTGGCTGTAAATGGAGGCCGATGCTTAAGTACCAAAACTTGTAGTAGCCAGAGTGTCCACTTGATTGTATGCAGGGAAAACAACAGTTTTCATGACCTTAATACACGTCTTTACAGCCTTGTTTAAAAAACATCTTCAGTCTAAAACTATTATACATCTATGTGCTCCCTCTTTTGGGGGAGGTATATTGTGCCTCTTTTTCTTTTGTTAAGTATTATTGAGGATCTGTGGTTTTGGAAATGCAGAATTGCTATTGGTCAGATGGCCTTAAGTCCTGCTTAACAGTCTGGCCTTAAAGGTTGAGCTAAAGTAAGTGGAGATGAATGTGCAGTATGGCAGCGTCTATTAGAGGGCATCAACAGCGTTGCAAAGGGTCCTTCGAAAATTAAAGGTCTGATGTCACATGGCTTCGTCCAGTTCTTTTACAGTCTATAGTCATGATCACATCTTTGATTTCTTTGTTATCACTACAGGGATGGGAATTGAAAACCAATTCCAGTAGATAATAGATAACAATTCCCACAATGAACCAATATCATTTGTCTTTTTACTCAACAACTCCCTTATCAGTTCCTTTTACTTTATTCTGTGTGCCTTGCAAAAAAATCAAGAACATCAGGCTCTCAACAGATGTTTTTGCCAGATTTTCTGACATGTAATCATGCCAGGAAAGGGGGCTGAAGCGGTAAAAATTGTGCATCCATTTTCACAAAACACTTATTGAACAATGTTCAGGGGGGTGGAAACACCATTGACCTGCAGAAGCGTTCATCTGAGCAGCACAGCACTGAGTATCAAGAGTGATGTTTTGACATTGTTGCCTCTGAAAATCTGTGTGGACCAACTTTTCCAGACTGAAAATCCACAGGATTTGATAAAAGATCGTTAAAGAATCAGATCAATAAGCAGGAATCATCAGAATCATATCAAAAATGGCATTGATATTAAAAAATCAGATCAGTTGTCATCCCTAATCCCTACTGTTGACTGCCCTTGATGAGAGCGTGACATTGTAAATGTGAGAGGCCTGCAGAACAAAGTGAAAGGACTTGATAAGGTTCACCATCTGTTTGCTTGTCCCCCTGTGCATTTGTGGTTTTCTCTGGGCATTCCAGTTTCTCTCAAAGACCAAAAACATGCTTGTTGGATTTATTGGTGTCTCTAAATTGCCCTTAGGTGTGAGTGGGTGCATCAGTGATTGTTTGTCACTATGTGCCGGCCCTGTGATTGACTGGGGACTAGTCCAGGGTGTACCCAGCCTCTTGCCCACTGACAGCTGGGTTAGGATCCAGTCCCCAACAACCCCAGAGTGGATGAGTGGTAGATAATGAATAAAAACCTCCTCACCCCTCTTCTTCTTGGCTCACTGCTGTACTTTCACTGTCCCATAATTGTTCACCATACAAAGACATTAACCACCAGGCAGTAGTTCTAGCTCTGGCTGCTTTTTAGTCTGTGGATTAAAATAAGTGCTCTCTTCTTTCTATGACTGACACACTGTCATACATTTGAGTGTGATGTTCCTCTTTCTTCAGTATGTTAGATAACAAACAGACATTTTGACACTTTCAGTTTTTATCCCGGTCAGTTCCTGCCTCTCCCACACTCCTCGCTGTGTGATTCACCATCACAGCTACAGAAATGGGTATTCCCCTAGTATGAGAATGCAAAGCATGGTCACATTTTGTTTCACTTAAAACCTCTGGTACAGCTCACTCTCTCGAGTCAGTTGTATAATTACTGCTGTTTGATGAAGAACTTTATATGGATAGTTACATGGTTTAACATTTGGTTAGACTAGTTGTCAACCCTTTATGCTTTGTACATACTGCAGATTTAGGCATCCTCAAAACAGATATAGCAACATTTTGTATTCTTTTCAGCCATTTTAATTAGTGCCATTTAAAGATACAGGGGAATAAGATGGTCTGATGTTTCAGCTATTCACTGCAAAGGAGTTACTAACCCTTATTTCCTGTGCAATTAAGGTTAAGTATAATTTCAGCATTTTAAAAAGCTGATGTTATACCTAAGTACACAGTTGGATTGCTTGCAAAAATCATTTATACTGACTGTTAACCTTAGAGAGTAAGAATATAATATGCTTCAGTTTTATTAGGAGCTTTACAGTATCTGAGTTTTAGAGTCTGAACGCTTGACTTTTCAAACCCTGAGCTCAAAGTTTTATCCTAGCTGAGAATAGCATTGATCCAAGATTAACTTCATCAATGCACCATGTGGCTTTTGATTCCTCCTAACAAAGCTTTTATGGATTTATGATTTGAAAAAACTTCCTTCAGTAAAAAGAGCCAACACATCCCCCTACTGTGGATCAAATATCTTAAATAAGAGACCCGTGGGACAGCTTGTCCCACATCGTAATGGATGGAAATCATCAGAAGACATCATCAGAAGATAAGCATCCATCATATTTTAGTAATTATTATGTATCCCTAAATTTATTGTGGCATCAACATTGCCTTTTTTTTTTTTTTAGCTTGGATAGGGTTTGCAAGAAAATCAGTCAATAGGGTCAGGGAACATGAAAAGAATGTATTGTAAACCTAAAGCTACTGCTGGGCAGATTTATGCCCCTGCCAGGTCTGTTAAAGTGCTATGTGCCATCCCCTTAAAGAGACCTTTCATGCTTTTTGGAGCTTTATTTACCCTTAAATGTGCCTAACATGTCCCCTCTTGTGACAGAGCACACACACACCCTCACTTTGACACGCAGAGGCTGAACATGAGTCTCCGTGTTTTGGGCCTTTTTCCAGTGAACTCCAAAATCAAATCAGTCAGAATGCCATAATGTGGACACAGGAATTACTGTGGAGATTTTCTGTTCACACATTAATGTTCATAATCAAATGATGAACATGAAGCTCCAAGACTTTGACCTCTTTCCTACGACATCTAATAATTGTGGATATTTTTGGAAAGGTTAAAGACTATTCTTATTGGGCTCTTCAAGTATTGCATTCACAAGAATTGGACAGACCAGAGATTGACAGATGTACAAGAAAGGACAGATGGATACATTTAAAATAATGTACAATATCGAATTTTTGCTGATATACGACTTTCAGTTATCCAAACTTATTTTAGAAATACTCAATCTCAATAAAGTTACATGAATACCTCTTTCACTGTTCAGAGCTCCAAGTCTCTCCTGTACTAGAAAGAACCTGTTACTTATAGTTTGATAATTTACTTGTTTTTATCAACTAATCATAATAAAGAATATATTTTTCTCAAGCTCCAAAATGGTCAAGCTTTTGTCCAGACCAGTGATTTTCTCATCAGTGTGAGTGAGACACGCCTCCAGGGGGGAACAAGAGGTCTTCAGGGAATGAAAAGACAAATCAGTAAAACATGTTCTGCTCTGCAAATTCATTTGCATGGGACAGAGTAAATACATTTCTGAGGAAGGTTTCCTAGAGTGTCAAGAAATGAGGAAGTGGGCATACAACCCTTGCTATTTAAGGTTGGGTTTAAATGTGAATTTTTCCTCAGAAAGTCTCTGTGGCCATTACATATGTAATTTCCTATGAATTGCTTTATCCAGAATCAATTTATTTTCATAAGAATAAATGAAAATAGTTGTATGTAGTATGCATGATATTTTAAGGTGGTAATTTTGGGCTGTTTTTGTTTGTTGTTTTTTTTAAATGATGCAGACAAAATCAAGACAAAAATGCAAAATATCTTCAAACTGTTTAAAATATTAAAGATAAGAGAGATTTTTAAATCTCCTTTTGACATAACAGATTCATGTTTAAAGGGAATGCTTGCAGGCAAGACATAAATGAGCTTGTGTGAGAGTGTTATATTGATATTGTACTCTCTCTGAAACCCCTCTGTATAATGTCTTATAAACACATTATAAGCATGATTATAAGATCTTATAATGCACTTGTAATACAGTATGGTGATAGTCATAACTTTTGATTATATATAATGCTTTGTATTACTAATTAAATTGTAATGAGGTATAAATATAGAACTTGTGTGTTAAATTATAACTAAGAAATTATAAGTATTCATAATACATCATAACAGCAGCTATATATACTGTGTGTGTGTGTGTATGTGTGTGTGTAGGGGTGTGTGTGGGTGTGTGTGTTGGTATATGTGGTTTAGACTGACAACACACCTGACTTTTCACCTGGGCTAAGTGGACACTTGGGATTAGACCGACAGACCAAGTGTCAGTCTAATTCAAGACTTGTTTTTGAATTTTTTTAGGGTCAAAAATCATATTTTTTCTCCAAAATAAGGAAAATGTGAGCCTACTACACAGGGGGGATAATAATTTTGCAGTAGTTAATTTTTAAACATCTTAAAAATATGAGTTTTTAGAGTGTCAGTTTAATCCCCTCACCTGACTTTTTGTGTGTGTGTATTCATCCAAGAGCCGGCCAAGAGGTGGTTGTTGGTATTGCACTTTCACACACACACACAAACGTACACACACATAAGACGTAGCAGCGATGTGGGCGTGGCTACTGGAACTTTCGCGCGAAGTCGGCGGCTTTCTTCACAACTCATGGTAAGCAATATATTTACATTTTTTTTAACTTCATTCTATGTATATTTTAAATAAAAACGATGAGTTTTGAGCTGAGGTAGGTTGTTTATTCAAGGTTCAATAACTAAGTGACCCCCTGGTTTCCTCTGAACCTGCTTAGGGTCTAAAAACACGATGCAGCATGAAGCACACAGCACCGAGCATTAAGATCTATGTTCATATTTCACATCAACAGAAACGTTTAAAGCTTATTTATGTTGTAGTCTGGCTTTATGAAGCACTATTTACTTGTCCTGGCAGTCTACGGTGATTTTCCCTGCCTTGGCCTTTTTAACAGATCGCGCTGGACTCATCGGTGTCATGGTTTAACTGGTATTGGATTAACTGGTGATGCTAGATGTAATTCACGGTTGAAGCGATGTCATCAGTTAATCCAACACCAGTTAAACCGTGACACCAGGAAGTGCGGCGTAGCTAGGGACAGGAAACAGGTGTAAATGGGCGAGTTTTATAAGTTTCTTTAGTTTTAAGAAGTATAGTTTCGAAAATGGGCCAGGACACAGTGCTTGTTTGGATGCACGGTCTCGTGGAGACATGAGGTGCTTCGAGAGCCTCTGTACTTGGCACTATATTACACGGAGTGCTTCGTCTCGGTGTTCTTCCGCCCCTGCGTGCTGTCATCCCCGGATCAGCTGCGTCAGGTAGGAGAACGACAGAGGAAGGTAAAAAGTGCGTGGTTTTGACTCTTGTGGTGATGAAGTATATTTGTTGAATCAGAGTGCACTGAGGATGAATTTGTTCAGACGGAGAATAAGTTTGCAGAAGTTGATATGAGACAAACTTCACTGACACCTGAAGATTTAACATTGATAGGACATTACAAAAATCTAAAATTGTTGCTAAATTAGATTGACACAAGGCTGTGATAGAAGGCAAATGTGTATTAAGGTTGTGCTTGAAATCAAACTAAATTGTTGATCATTTACACTCAATAGTTGTCCCTTTAAAATGTATGTTTTGACATGGCTAGACAGATAAGTGTTTTTCTTTTGTTAAAATTGTTATAATTATTTTTCCTTTTTTTAATATTTTGCATTGGCTGCAAGCTTACTTTATTTTCTAAATCAATATCTTATCTGCATGTGGTGTTTAAAAAAACTTGTTTTGAAGTCCCATAGATCTTGTAAACCTGTAGTTAAGTGTACTTTTGATTTAAGACATATTTTGACAATGTCTTTGATGTTGAATTAATTGTCCACCAAATATTTATTGAAATACACCTTTCATATATGACTTATTAATAATTGCTCACCTCTCACCAATTCCTGCAAATATAGTGATTTTTGTCACTAAGTATGAAATTGTCTTTTGAGTTTGATTGCCCTCATATGTAATTTTCCCTCTTTGTTACTGTTTTTGGTGCTCGGTGGAGAGACAGGACTCCTCATTATCTGTGAGCCAGAGTGACCAGAGTCCAGTGGTTGGACTGCAACCAAGTTTTGAAAAGGTAATTGAAGTTTTGTGATATTAAATGTTATTTACAGTCAAATTACGTTAGTCTCTTCTTCTGCCATGTGTCAGTATGTATTTGTGTAGCTTCTTGAATTGATTTGATAGTATGAATAAATTAATAGGAGGATTTTCTCTGTTCTGAAGTCACACTCACATCTGAGCAAGGGTGTGGTCATTTCAGTATTTGATAAAGATGAACAAAGATTTGCCAAGAAGGCCTTTTTTTAACTTTTTTGTGTTTGTGGACTCCTAAATCTATGGTGATCTAAACAGGTTTGTACTGACACATTTCCAGAATGCATTTATAAGACTGAAATTCACCCTTACCACTGAGTGTGTGTGTGAAGTCCCTGAGTAGATGGTGCTTTATGTGGACATTTACAATAAATACATTAATAAGTTTGAGAGTCACACTGATGCGTGTGTGTGTGTGAAGTCCCTAAGTAGATGGTGCTTTATGTGGACGTTTACAATAAATACATTAATAAGTTTGAGAGTCACACTGATGCGTGTGTGTGTGTGTAGTCTCTGAGTAGATGGTGGTTTATATGGACATCTACAAGATATACATGAATAAGTTTTAGAGTCACACTCACATCTGTGTGTGTGTATAGCCACCTGAGTAGATGGTGGTATCTATGTATCTGTGGTTTATACTGACACATTCCCTGAAAGCATTTATAATCTTAAACTCATTTGTGAGGCTGAATGTCACACAACTGTGTGTGTTGTCACCTGAGTAGATGGTGGTTCATGTGGACCTTTACAGTAAATACATTAGTAGGTTTTAGAGTCACACTAATGTGTGTGTGTGTGCTGTCACCTGAGTAGATGGTGGTTAATGTGAACTTTTACCCTCAATGCATTGATATGACTTAAGGTCACACTTACCTCTTTGTGTGTGCACATCAAAACAAGAACTACCTGAATGCATCTGACATGGACTGAACACACAGAGGGTCTCATCTGCATGTGGTATTTAAAAAAAACTTGTTTTGAAGTCCCATAGATCTTGTCAACCTGTAGTTAAGAGTACTTTTGATTGAAGACATATTTTGATTATGTCTTTGATGTTGAATTAATTGCCCACTAAATAAACCTTTCATAAATGACTTGAAGCTTCCTGCTGTGTCAGATACCATTGAATAATATGTGCCGGAGTTTCACTCATGGCATTTGACAGTTGTTTTGAAAATAAACATCTAAAAGAAGAAATGGCCTTTGTTGATATGAATTTCCGTTCTCTTTACAGCCCCTTGATGTGGAGATGACCTCTCCCAGAGTTTCTGGTGTCACAGACGCTGGACAGGTATGTCTGATCATTTGGTCATTTCTATGTCACCTCTGACTGTGGGATAGAAAAATGTTAATAATTGCTCACCTCTCACCAATTCCTGCAAATATAGTGATTTTTGTCACTAAGTATGAAATTGTCTTTTGAGTTTGATTGCCCTCATATGTAATTTTCCCTCTTTGTTACTGTTTTTGGTGCTCGGTGGAGAGACAGGACTCCTCATTATCTGTGAGCCAGAGTGACCAGAGTCCAGTGGTTGGGCTGCAACCCAGTTTTGAAAAGGTAATTGAAGTTTTGTGGTATTAAATGTTATTTACAGTCAAATTACGTTAATCTCCTCTTCTGCCATGTGTAAGTATGTATTTGTGTAGCTTCTTGAATTGATTTGATAGTATGAATAAATTAATAGGAGGATTTTCTCTGTTCTGAAGTCACACTCACATCTGAGCAAGGGTGTGGTCATTTCAGTATTTGATAAAGATGAACAAAGATTTGCCAAGAAGGCCTTTTTTAACTTTTTTGTGTTTGTGGACTCCTAAATCAATGGTGATCTAAACAGGTTTGTACTGACACATTTCCAGAATGCATTTATAAGACTGAAATTCACCCTTACCACTGAGTGTGTGTGTGAAGTCCCTGAGTAGATGGTGCTTTATGTGGACATTTACAATAAATACATCAATAAGTTTTAGAGTCACACTCACATCTGTGTGTGTGTATAGCCACCTGAGTAGATGGTGGTATCTATGTATCTGTGGTTTATACTGACACATTCCCTGAAAGCATTTATAATCTTAACCTCATGTGTGAGGCTGAATGTCACACACAACTGTGTGTGTTGTCACCTGAGTAGATGGTGGTTCATGTGGACCTTTACAGTAAATACATTAGTAGGTTTTAGAGTCATACTAATGTGTGTGTGTGTGTGTTGTCACCTGAGTAGATGGTGGTTAATGTGAACTTTTACCCTCAATGCATTGATATGACTTAAGGTCACACTTACCTCTTTGTGTGTGCACATCAAAACAAGAACTACCTGAATGCATCTGACATGGACTGGACACACAGAGGGTCTCATGTTCTGTTATTTTTACAGCCCCTTGTCGAAGGAATGTCTCCTGGAGGTTCTAAGGCCAAAGACCATGAACAGGTACCTCTGATTATTTGATTATATCTAAGTCATTTAAGTGTGTGTAGTCACCTTAAATTATATTGGTACATGGACTTATTTGTAGGAAGCTTTGCATTCAAAGTCACACTTATTCTGAGTTTGTGATTTTCTTTTTTATTCTTACAGTGTCCTAAACAAATTCTTCAGTGCATAACAATGTCTGCCTTGGACAAGTGCATTCACTGCCAGGGACCATTGTCTCCTTTGCGATGGACAGGGTTCAAGTGCAAAGGTAGAATATCAACTGAATCCATGGTTTGTGTTATTAAGTGTTCAAATTTAGTAGATAGAGTCAGAAAACCCAGAGAGACATGGTGCAAATGGATTCTTTTCTAGTTATCTCTATCTGTCTTTCTCTGCCTTTCTCTAGCTATCTCTATCTGTCTGTCTCTGCCTTTCTCTAGCTATCTCTATCTGTTTATCTCTGTCTATTTCTAGCTGTATCTGTCTGTCTATCTCTGCCTTTTCCTACCTATCTCTATCTGTCTTTGTCTGCCTTTCTCTAGCTATCTCTATCTGTCTGTCTCTTTCTATTTCTAGCTTTCTCTATCTGTCTATCTCAGTCTAATTCTAGGTGTCTATCTCTGTCTATTTCTAGCTGTATCTGCCTGTCTATCTCTGTCTATTTCTAGCTATCTCTATCTGTCTTTCTCTACCTTTCTCTAGCTATCTCTATCTGTCTATCTCTGTCTATTTCTAGCTATCTCTATCTGTCTTTCTCTACCTTTCTCTAGCTATCTCTATCTGTCTATCTCTGTCTATTTCAAGGTGTCTATCTCTGTCTATTTCTAGCTGTATCTCTCTGTCTATTTCTGTCTTTTTCTAGCTGTCTCTATCTGTCTTTCTCTACCTTTCTCTAGCTATCTCTATCTGTCTATCTCTGTCTATTTCTAGCTATCTCTATCTGTCTTTCTCTACCTTTCTCTAGCTATCTCTATCTGTCTATCTCTGTCTATTTCAAGGTGTCTATCTCTGTCTATTTCTAGCTGTATCTGTCTGTCTATTTCTGTCTTTTTCTAGCTGTCTCTATCTGTCTATCTCTGCCTTTCCCTAGCTGTCTCTGTCTGTCTATCTCTGTCTTTTTCTAGCTATCTCTATCTGTCTTTCACTATCTTTCTCTGTCTGCCTTTCTCTAGCAATCTCTATCTGTCTATTTCTGTCTTTCTCTAGCTATCTCTGACTGTCTATCTCTGCCTTTCTCTAGCAATCTCTATCTGTCTATTTCTGTCTTTCTCTAGCTATCTCTGACTGTCTATCTCTGCCTTTCTCTAGCTATCTCTATCTCTGTCTATTTGACTTTTCCTAGTTATCTCTATCTCTATCTATTTCTAGCTATGTCTATCTGTCTATCTCTGTCTCTTCTAGCTATCTCTATCCATCTATCTGTCTATTTTTTAGCTATCTCCAATTGTTTATCTCTGTGTGTTTCTAGCTATCTCTATCTGTCTATCTCTGCCTTTCTCTAGCTATCTCTATCTATCTATCTCTGTCTTTTTCTAGCTATCTATATCTGTCCATCTGTCTATTTCTAGCTATCCCTATCTGTCTATCTCTGCCTTTTCCTAGCTATCTCTATCTGTCTGTCTCTGTCTATTTCTAGCTTTCTCTATCTCTCTGTCTCTGTCTATTTCTAGCTGTCTCTATCTGTCTATCTGTCTATTTCCAGCTGTATCTGTCTGTCTATCTCTGTCTTTTTCTAGCTATCTCTATCTATCTCAGTCTTTTTCTATCTATCTCTATCCGTCTATATATCTATTTCTAGCTATATATGTCTGTCTATTTCTGTCTTTTTCTAGCTATCTCTACCTGTCCATCTCTATTTCTAGCTGTCTCTATCTGTCTATCTCTGTCTTTCCATAGCTATCTCTATCTGTCTATTTCTGTCTTTTTCGGCCTTTCTCTAGCTATATCTGTCTGTCCATCTCTATTTATTCCAACCATCTCTATTTGTCGAGCTCTATCTATCTGTACTTGTCTATCTCTTATCTTTTTCAAGCTATATCTGTCTATCTTTCACTATATCTACATGTCTATCTCTGTCTTTTTTTCTAGCTATCGGTCTATCTATCACTGTCTTTCTCTACCTTGTCATTGTCTATCTCTATTTCTATCTTTCTATGGATAAATGAATAAATCAAACCTTTTCCTAGATGAGATAGTACTCAGTGACACTGAAGCCAAGGACAGTGGCACCGACTCTGAGAACAGAAGCACTGAGTCCAGAAAACCCCGGTCTGAGGACAAGGAAGGCCTGGGACTGTCAACAGGCTGCACAGACATGGAGCAGGCCCATGCCTCTCTGGACCACAGTAAGTGATCTGTCTCTCAGCAGACGGCCAACAGCATTGGGGAAGGTTTCTGTTGATGGGACACTGTTCAAAAGTCATGTTTTGTTTTTATCAGAGACACTGTCGCAAGTGACGTCCTCGGTGGGAGAGACTACACCATCTGAAGGTAAGACCACTTTTAAGGCCTTTGGAAATGTTGACTCATGTAGTGACTTAAGACCTCTAAAATAATAGAAAACAGTGAACTATAATAAAATTGAGCCAGAAAACTATGCATCTTACATTATTTCAACCATCAGTCATATAGTAGTCTTGTTGTCTGATCACTCGGTAGCCTCAGTAGCCTACAATAAAACTGCATTTATTTGTGTAGTGATTTTAATGCTAACAGATCATTTCACCATTTTCTATGGGAGGCCCCTTGAGAAATAAATCATACTTGCTTTTACATTCACCATCATACTCTCATACATACACTAGTATACTCTCTTACATTCACTGTCAAACTCCCTTACATTTACTAACAAACTCTTACATTTACTATCATACTCTCATACATTCACTAGTATACTCTCGTAAATTCACTATCAAACTCTCACACATACACTATTAAACTCTCTTACATGTACTATTAAACTCTCATACATACACTAGTATACTCTTGTACATTTACTATTAAACTCTCACACATACACTATCAAACTCTCTTACATTTACTATTAAACTCTCTTACATTTACTATTAAACTCTCATACATACACTAGTATACTCTCTTACACTCATTATTAAACTCTCTTACATTTACTAACAAACTCTTTTACATTTACTATCAAACTCTCATACATACACTATTAAACTCTCTTACTCTTACTGTCAAACTCTCTCAGAGAATAATAGGATATGTGAATGAGAATAGTAGTATGTGAATGAGAATAGTAGTATGTGTGTGAGAGTTTGCTTGAAACGGAAGTGAGTTTGATTGAAACGGATATAGCACTAAATTCTTTGTTCCTGATTGGTTATCTTCTTCGAAAAAGCAAGGAAAGGCGCATTTTTACATACATGGCCATGATTGAAATGACAGTATAGTGGGCAGAGAGCAACTACATGAAGCCATGGGCCTCCTTAATAATATTTTAAACTCTTAAACCGTCACAACAGTGTCAGACATATTACAACAACAGGAACAGCCATCCACTCCGCACCCAATGCGGCCGCTGAGGAAGAGAAGTGGCGGCTTTTCAGAGCTGAATCAGGTTTAACAGGGAGACAACGACGTCTCATTCACCTTGCACATGAGCTATCAAGACACCGGTTGAATTATAAAATCACACAAGGGACTGATGATCCCTCACTGTCCCCTGCAATGCACGCCTATCTGTGTCTTTACGCTCACCGGCACACGAAGGAGCGTGTGCACATAGACGCAGAGCGAATCAGGAGGTGTCACACTGACGCTCGCGTTAGCTCCAAGCGAAGTACAGGTGCGTCGTTGGCTCCCGGTTAAACCTGATTCAGCTCTGAAAAGCCGCCACTTCTCTTCCTCAGCGGCCGCATTGGATGCGGAGTGGATGGCTGTTGCCATTGTTGTAATATGTCTGACACTGTTGTGACGGTTTAAGAGTTTAAAATGTTATTAAGGAGGCCCATGGCTTCATGTAGTTGCTCTCTGTCCACCAAACTGTCATTTCAGTCATGGCCATGTATGTAAAAATACGCCTCCCCCAGCTTTTTCGAAGAAGATAACCAATCAGAGACAGAGAATTTAGTACTATATCCGTTTCAATCAAACTCACTTCCGTTTCAAGAAAACTCTTACACACATACTACTATTCTCATTCACATATCCTATTATTCTCTGTGAGAGTTTGATAGTAAGAGTAAGAGAGTTTAATAGTAAATGTAAGAGAGTTTAATAGTAAATGTAAGAGAGTTTAATAGTGAATGTAAGAGAGTATACTAGTGTATGTATGAGAGTATGATAGTAAATATAAGAGTTTAATAGTGAATGTAAGAGTTTGATAGTGAATGTAAGAGAGTTTGACAGTGAATGTAAGAGAGTATACTAGTGTATGTATGAGAGTATGAGTATGATAGTAAATATAAGAGTTTGATAGTGAATGTAAGAGAGTATACTAGTGTATGTATGAGAGTATGATGGTGAATGTAAAAGCAAGTATGATTTATTTCTCAAGGGGCCTCCCATAATTTTCTCTTATCCACTGACACATTTGGAAATTGGTAGCTTAAGTTAATAATAATGTAGAATAGGCTTAAACAACCAGTTTGCTTCTGCCTGTGCCTGCTCAGTCACAATGAAATGTAGCAATGTGAAGTTGTTTAACTTGTTTAAAATTGTTGTACTATGATGACTGAATAGACCTTCTATCTATCTATGTATAAATCTCACAAATATATATATATATATATTTGTGTGTGTGTATATATACACTCAAAATAATAATTCACTGGATGAACATGATTATATCGTGGTACCTATATTCCATCTAAACAGACCAAGTAAATTCAACAAAATTCATTGTGTTATTTGACAGCATACACATTAGTAGGTGGGACTAACTGTCCCTTTATTGAATTAAAATGCTTTTACATAGGTTAGTCCACATTGTGTAAATGTGTTCATGCAACAAAATTAAACCTTGTTGCCTGAACTACTGTAGGATTTGTCCATAATAGTAACATTAATATTGTTGAATGAACAAATATAGGTTTTGCCTATCATGCTAATATCAATCTTGTTGGTCCAGTTTGTCTTATGTTCATTGCTTGAACTAGAATTCACTTCTTTAATTACAAAAAAAATGTCAACAAGTAAATTCATTTAACATTTTATTTTGCAACTGCATTATGAACAGGGTTCACATCAGGTTTTTACAAAAAAGTTACAAATGTGAATGAATAAACAAGTTACAAGTTACACTGTGATATAAATCTTTGGCCATGACTTGGCATTCAAGCTGTCAAATTCTTAGCATATAAAGTGAACTTCCTTAAAAAAGCCTAAACCAGAAGATCAGATCAGAGGATCAAAAAATCTGCACTAACAACTTGGGTTGCAAAATTCCATGGGAATTAAAAGGAATAAAGCTGAAATTTAAGAAAATTGAAGGTTGACCCTTAACAAAATTTTAAATATAGTTGGGAATAATGTATTTGAGCATAACCTTGACTAAAACAATCAGATTTCATGGAAGTATATTTGAGAATATTTCTGCACACAAATGATGTGTGGCACCCTGGAATAATGAGGCCACATTTTTTTACACAGAGCTCAAGACTGCATATCTGACCCCACGGATTAAATAATGTGAAAATAAAATTGACTGTTCAATAAACCAATTAAAACCTGATAAATTTCTACTTACAAATACATTTGTTGGTAAGTAATGTGCTTTTTAATTGTATTACTTGGATATGAATGTCTGCCCATGACAAAACAAAATGTTAATATCTATGTTTTAGATATGATTCAGTTCATTTAAATTATCTCCAATTTCCAGTGATTTATCATAAATTTTAATTAATTCCCATGACTGCCATGGAAAGTTTCTGATTTACTGGAAATTTTCCATCCCTTTGCAACCCTATTAGCAACATACAATCATAGGAGACTTTTCTAACTCAGCACAAACAATCTTATTCCATAGAGCAAATTAAGTCTTTCTGAACATCTGACTCCCAAGCTGAACTTTATAAGAAAAAAAAAAAAAACTTGCATGCAGAGATCCTGCATCAACAGATACCAGTATTGTTTTTTCTCTGTGGTTATTTATTTAAGAAGCTTGTTCTTAAGAACTGAGCCTTGGATGACAAGTTATGACCATCCAGATTCAGAAGAACATTCTGCAGGACATGGAAGTTGCATCTGAGCTTTGGTGGGTAGCTCAGGTGTCAAACAGTGTGTCAGTCCAAATAAAGCACAAGCCATTACAATGCTCCCCAAATGACTGAAAACTTCCAGACCTTCAGTCAGGACACCGATGTCCTCTGGTTCATCTCCAGGCTCGGCTTCCTCCTGTAGGACACACACTCCCAACACAGTTTGCTTCATGGCAGCCTTGGTCTTGGTATCAGCGTTCTACAAGATATAAAGTGAAGGAAAGTCACATTTTAATAGTCTAACTGCTGATCTTAAAATTTCCAACTGCACAACCAACATTAAACATTTTAACAAAAATATATATATTTATAACTGCATAGATTTCTGACGTCCTTGAAGGCTTATTTATCTCAGCAAAGGTTTGCACTGTTAAGTACATTATAGACTTGTAAGGTTTATTTCATTAATAGTTTTGAGGGTCCTGTCACACTAATATTTATATTGAATATACTAAAGTTAAATTTATTGTGAGGAAATCAAAGTTTGTGTTAATTTTGGCAACCCCCTAAAATGATCTTGCATATGTGTTTCAGTCTTCTAAAAACACCCTGCTGTCTTAAAATCATCAGCTTTATAAAATGTATTAAAGTAATTGTTAGAATGCAGTTATTTAAATTCTGGTCCAAGAAGGTTCATTATGTCTATGCTGATAATATGCTACTTTCTTTTTTAAACAGACAAGAAGGTGTTTACTTCATACCTTTACATGTTTAGATGGAAATCTTCTATCTTGGTCAGAAGTGTCACCTGATGTTAGAGTGACGTGTCCTTTTTCAGCTGAACCTTCTTGTCTGTTAAAAAAAGAAAGCAGCATATTCAAATTCTGTATTAAGTTTGCACTTTAGAAAAAGCCACCATTAATAATCTCCACCCCCTTTTTAAAAAATGGACTCTTTCATAAATAAAATAGAAACATAAACTTATTGCTGGGTTATTTTCCCTGAATCCTGAAGACAGCAAGAGAAGCTCCCACACAGTCTCGCTTCATACTGACAAGTTTATTCAATCACACGTTTGGGTCATGGGGAAACTTTTAGGTAATGGTGATGACCAAAACATTGTGTAACTGAACAAACTTGTAAGCATAAGTGAGACTGTGCAAGACCTTATCTTGTTGTATTCATACAGGTGTGCAGACACCTCTCCACCATGACTCCTATAGAAGAATGAATCATCCAACGTAGTTTTGTTCTTCTATGATGGTGCTGAACAGCAACCACTACTGGTACTCAATGGGACATTTTTCTGTAAATTGGTTGTTTTATTTCAAATAACATAAAACACAAAAATACTATTTAGAGCATCTAATTTGCTTTCAACTTAAAACTGCTTACTTTAATTACAGTTAAGTACCAGTGTGTAATAAAAACTGATGAAGTCATTCATCCTTGGACAGAAACAAATGGGACACATCAAGAATCATTCAAGTCAACTGCTGACTTTTCAATCCTAATCAAATAGTGAGGCCAGTGAAGAGTCTCAGCTGGAGTCTATGTCTATTTTGTCACTCATGTTGTTTGCAACTCACCAGATATTCTTTCACAAGTCTCTCATGGTCCTTCAGGTAGATGGACAAAGACTTGAGGATGCACGGTTATCTTATGTGTACCCATCCTGTAGAAAAAAAGACCACCTTGTAATTATTTTCCTGCATTTTTTGTTCACAGTTTGGAAATTAATGAACCCATGGGCTTGGCGTCAAACTGGCCGTTTTTCAAATTTGACCCATGGTTACTTTTTCCATTGTAATACTCTGGTCTCAGGAGTTGAAAAGGCAAGGGCCCATCATCTATACAATATTTTATGAAGGTCAAAAACAAAATAAAGCATTCTGCTGGTAGAAATGGTTGTTGATTTTTACCAAAAAATTGTTCGGTTATATTACCCATCATCTCTGACCAAGCTAATAACTATGATCATGTAATACAAGTGTTTTGCTGAGGTTGACATCTTCATATTCTTGACAATTTTGCTCAACACATGTAAAAAGAATTACTGTAACCCTTTAAAATATGAATTTAAAAATCTGCATCAAACTTGATTGTAGTTTAAAAGAAAGCATTAAAAGCATTTCATAAACAGATCAACCCGCAAGAAAGAAGTGAATTAAAGGTTTATCCTCAATATAACAAATCTTTCTTAATATAAATGACAAATAACGTATGGGTAAATTATTTAAAATAGACTTTAATACCATTTTTAACAGATAACTATTCATTCTGATCATTGTTCTTATATTATTTTTTCAGATTTGTTCCTAAATAGCTCATCCTAAATCCTGGCACTCCTCATGCAGACTCCTCTTCCTCTAAGTTCACTTCACACAGCACCTCCTCTCCCTCTGTGTGTTTGGCAGAAAGCCCTTTTGACAACACTTCTGCTTTTGTAAAGTTTAAAGTATTTGTTGAGGGTCGTCCTCGTTACAGACAAGAAAGTTCTTATTGTGTATCGAAACAAAACAGAGCAGGACGTGGAGCGCTGCAGTCAGACACTGCAGGCTTTACGCACGGGGGGCGTACCGAGTATTACGAAGATCATCCGCTGGTTAATTGATCTCAGCCCGGACATATAGATTAGTGTTACTGATTTGACAGCAAATATAGCAGGATAAACCACTAAGATAAAGTTTAATTGTGGAAACTGCGTTTTAGACAGTTACATCTGCTCTTTACCGCTTAACCTGTTAGAGCGCAGGTGTGTGTGTGAGCGAGAGAGAGAGAGAGAGAGAGAGAGGAGCTGCAGAAATGATTCAAGCCTTCACTCATTTAACTTCATTTATAAACACTGTCGATTTATTTAACCGTGCACACCTCTAATATGTGAGTGCGGAGGTGAGCAGTAAATTCATGCAGGATTCTCCTCAATATGAGTGGTGGACTTGCATATTTCGTACAGGATTCAGACCCTGACATAACTCGTCTCTCATGGCAGGGTTAAAAAGTTAAAACGAATAATGTACCTCTATAATTGAATAAAACTTGTTAAAATATCAGTGGATCAAGCTAGCACTAACTGTGACAAACAGGTCACCAAAATATTAAACTAGACAAAGCTATTTGAACAGAAATCTCTCACAAATGTGCAATTATTAATTTATGTTACTCACCCTACTGTATCAAATAAATTCATGCATGAGTATATGAATTACTTACATTGAAATCCAAAGATGACAGACGATTAGACAGCATGGGCAACTGTTTGCTGCAGCCATTCCCGTTGTCCCGCTCTTTTCTCTGCATCCGGGTAAGAAAATGCAACATGCGCAGTAGCTGTGCAGCATTAAAGTCATAGGTTGGATGAACCTCATTCTCATTGGACTGACATGTATTGATTTAATTCACTTGACTTTTCTTGAAGACGTGTTCAACAAGCAAGAACAAATCATTAAATGAACATAAACACAGTGAATTCATTTAAATGAAACATATTTCTACTTTATTGATAAAATGAGTGCCCTTGTTGATTTTTTTGAGTGTAGACAAACACACATAAAGTTGAGAAGTTGAGATTAAGAGGATAAATTGAGTTGAATAAAGTTAAATAAGCTGTACAATCATCAACTTTACCTTAATAACTCTGGTGCTTTGTTTAGTTGCATGACGCCACTTTGCTGGCTGCTTAGCTGACTTTTCCCATGTGTTGTCAACATATTGGCTGTGGGGTCTTTGACTATTTCTGTCCACAGCTGGATAATGTTCAGTCTGAATAAAATATTAGTATTGATTATTAATTCATTTAACCAATACAACAATACTACCAGTACATTTGAAAAGGTTGGTGATAATATTGGCATGTTCTTGAGGCTAGGATATTAAACCTTGTACTCTTTGCTGCTACCTTTATCGCCTTAGAAGAAGATGATGAGCAGAGTCAAGTTAAAGACATTAAAGGTAACTAGAACGTAACTACAACTGGTTAGGAAATATGGCTCCCTTTATATTGTATTGTGTAAGCCATTATTCAACAATGTTTCTTTGACAGCTGCATGCGTAGCTACTTCACTTGTTAACCAATACAACACGATCAGTAAATATTAAATAGTAATATATAGCAAATGCATGACTTGTATTTATCAAATTGGTATCAATTAAATAAGATAAGACCTGAGCATATCAAAAAGACAATATAAGCCATCAGAGTAATCCCTCTGATGCCCAAATTAACTTTATCCACCAGCCAAATGTCGGCAATGTTCAAATGCATCACTATTGTCAATGAGTGAAGCAAATTTACCTCCATCTTTCATGTTTTAGTACATTTGGTGGGTAAAAAGAGCTAATTTTGGACTGTTAAACCTTTTCCAGCTTATGTTTCCTCATCTTTGTTGTTAATAATATTACTATTAGCCAAATAAGCATCAAACAGAACTTACCATCTGGTTATTTGGAGGCTGTTGAACCTGGTGCTCTGTCGTGTTAGACTGAGTCTGGTGACTACTGGGTTCATTAGCACTGTCATTCATGGAAGTATCCAGTCAATGCTACTGCTAGTGCTAATACCTTGGCTGTTCTTTGAACAAGAGACACAAACTGAGGAAAAGTCTGTAATTTTGCAGCACCTTATTCAGGGGATTGATTTTTTTTTTGACCCTCAGCTCCTCAGCACCACCCTTTAGTTTATGCTCCATTTTAGTTAGCCTTCCTCCATCTAGCATACTCAGGTCCATAAGCTGTGCAGATGATTATGGACTGGAATAAGATGATTGGTAATCATAACAGGCAGTGACAGTACCTTAGAACAGGTATGGCCTATTAAAATGGACCAGCCCAGCCCCTCCTCTCCTCTTTTGACATTTCCCAGTGGATCCTGGCCACTTCACCTTGAGCCATGTCTCTTATTGGTGGTGAGTCCTGATGACAGGTTCAGTTAGATACAGTCATTACCACAACCTCTTCCTCCACTGACCTGCAGCTATCCTGCTCAGCATCAGCCCTTTACACCTCTCTATGTAGAGCCTGTGCTCCTGTTTGTTGCTCTGCAGCTCTTCTGATAGGTTAACTATCTGTGGCATGAACTGAAATGAACTTTTGATTGTTTTAACACTGGCCAATAATTTTCTTTTCTCTATTTACTTGGTACTTTCAGGTAAAAAGCCAGTCAAGAGTGCGAAGCAAGAAGACTGCCCGAGAAGATGTGGTCAAAAACTTGCCTCCAAACCTGAGTGCAGGCAATGCCAGCAGGCAGAAGACCCTGTGCTGTCACAACGAACTGAACAAAATATAAGAGACTTCATGAGAAACCGAATAACCACAAACAAGAGGCAGGCTCAGAGGAAACTTTAAACATGTACATGTTGGCGTTTACTTAAATTCCCAGCCCACTAAGTTATGGTTAACTTGTTTCATAGAGCTAATGCTGCGTTCCATTAACCTCCGAACTGAGAAGAGGGAAGTGGGAATGACGTCATCTCAGAGTTATCGGCGTTCCAGTTACAAAGTTGGAAAAAACGTGCCGATCTACCAGGCTATTGTTAGCTGTTGTGTTAGCCGTTGTTAGCACGCCCTGCATTGTAGTTCACAAATACCACATGAAGAATTTAAATAACACTATAGCAGCATTTCCATAAATAAAAGTTGAATAATACTATGTGTACGGCTGATTTAGTGCGACAAACACTCGTCAGAAGTGCAAATAAATGGAATATAACAGGAGCTTAATAACTGTTTACACTGGGGGCAGCCATCTTTGATTGTCAACTCGGGGGTGGTGAGGATCCCCCAAGTACCCAGTAGGAAATTCTGACCTCGGGGGCGTTCCAGTTGAAATTTCCTTCTCGGAACTGGGAAATCCCAACTTCCAAGTACAACTAAAACGCACCATAGGCTCAGCAGGTTCTTATTAAACACAGCCATGGTGTCACTTTTTTAAAGGACCACTCCAACATTTTTGTTGTTTTCATGTCTTACCTCAGTCCCCAGTCCATGACAAGCAGGTAAACACGATTTTTTTGACTGTGTCCAGTAACCAGGAAGAGACGGACAGAGATCACTGACCACTAGCTTAGCTTAGCTCAAACACTGGGAGTATATGGGTACACTGTAGATTGCCTCTGCCTATTGTCATTAGATAACTGTAAACGGTTCTTTGTTCTGTTTTTTTGACCGTGTGATGTCAAGTTATCTATTTTACATTAAGATTAGCATTTTATGCATTTTTTTGGTTTGCATGCAAACCTTGTTAAACCTGCTGACAAGCATTTCTGCCATGGTTTGTGCATACGCCATGTGGCCTAATTTTTTAAGTATTTCTTTAAGAATTGTATAAAATGCTAATCTTTATCCAAAAATAGATAACATAACATCACGCGGTCAATAAAAAAACTGAACAAAGGACCGATTACAGTTATCTAATGACAGTAGGCAGTGGCAGTCTACAGTGTACCCATATACTCCCAGTGTTTGAGCTAAGCCAAGCTAGCGGTCAGTGATCTCTGTCCGTCTCTTCCTGGTTGCTGGACGCACAGTCAAAAGAATGGTGTCTACCTGCTTGTCATGGACTGGGGACTGAGGTAAGACATGAAAACAACAAAAATGATGGCGTGTTCCTTTAAAGAAGTGACACCATGGCTGTGTTTAATAAGAACCTGCTGAGGTTATGGTGCGTTTTAGTTGTACTCGGAAGTTGGGATTTCTGAGTTCCGAGAAGGAAATTTCAACTGGAACGCCCCCGAGGTCAGAATTTATTTAAAAAATACTTAAAAGTATGTGGTATCTGAACTGTCTGCTGCACCTGAAGAATAAAATCAGTGTTCAAGTTCCCAAAAACAGGTGATTTTTTGTTTTATTTTCAGTACTTTACCAAAAACATACTAACTGAAATTGTTGTTTGCCCTTACAAACCTATCACCTATGAATACAGAACACTAGAACATAGAAAATATTAACAGTTTTGAAAAAAATGGACACCTTACATCAAGGAGGTGTTTTTTGTTGAAAAAATAAGTCAGTGTCTGTTTGAAGGTTGCACGCTTGAGAGTTAAAGGGTGATATTCTTAAAGATCACTTTCTTGCATCCTTTTTGCAGTCAGATCTTTGGATTTGTCACTTGGAGGTACTGAAAAATTGAAATCATTCACTTTTTGAGGTCCTAACAATGCTGATGATGTCTGGAAAGGCTGAATACTATGTTGTGTTTGTGCATTAGTCTCAAAGGAGGAGCTGAAGGGGTGAAATCCTCCTCTGTTGAAGTCTAAATACTGTTTTATGGTTTTGTCCACTTAATGTATAGTGATGTCTGGTGGGAGTGTGTATTTATGCTAATTTATGTTAAATAGGGGTTGTGGTGGGCGTCACTTTCTTGTCCCTTTAAAGTCACCATAAACCTGTTATGGTCAGTGTAAACCACAATCCAAAAGTTGGGTTAAACCACCACCCAGTCAGGTGTGATATCTCAGGCCCTGAAGCTTCTTTCTGCAAGCTGAAGTGTGCTAAATTTTTTTCAATTTTTTTGCAGTGTTTTAGCCTTACACCCATGGCTCTAAGACCTTGGGAAAGGTGTGTCAGTGTAAACCACCAACATACCCGTTTTTGGATTTTGTCGGTCTATGCACTGTAAACCAGTATGTGTGTGTGTGTGTGTGTGTGTGTGTGTGTGTGTATGAAATTAAGTGTATGGCTTCAGCCTGCTCTATTGTAAAGTTCCTTGAGAAACACTTTAATGGATTGGTGCTGTACAAATATTGATGGATTGATTGATTGATAAGTATGTGTACAACTCATTATATACAATAACATTATAATAGCTTATGTTTACTGTCATAATGTATTATAAATTAACTGCATATCAGGGATGCCTATAACTATGATTATACTGCATTATAAAGCCTGACAGTATCTTATAAGCATGTTTATAATGTGTTAAGAATGCATTATAAAGAGGGCTTTTTACTATAATATGTAATCAATAATAGATATTAGAATTTGGAAATTATCTATTAATTTTTCATTTATATATTTTTATTTTTAAAATCCTGTTTCTTGTTGGAGTGTGTGGCAAACACAGAAATTATGTTTTTACAGAGGAGGCTCACTCCCCCGGTCTACACCTTAAACTTCAGTCCCACTTTAAAGTTTAAGGAATGAGTATGGATAAAAGAAAAGAAAAACTTCACATGAGGCCGGTCTGTTCTGCTGTAAAGGCTAGTTTATCAGATTTAGAAGACCATAGAAATGTTCATATCTGCTGATGCTGATATCATGATAAAGATACTGTGCACCTCTTAATGTGATGTGTGCGTTTATAAAAACTTTGCAGCTGAATTTCTAGTTCCAGGGAAAAACCTCAACAAATGAAATGATACAGTTATTACAGCCGCCTGCTTCCACCTGAACCTTTTCAAGAAATATAATTAACCCAGCCAGAAGCTGTCAGTCATGTAGTGGTCAGATCTTTTCGCACTTTATGCCCTGCCCCCACAGCGGGGTACCTGAGGGAGGCTCGCCCACCATGTGAGAAAGTCCTGTAGATTAGTGTGGGGAGGGGGGTGGTGGTCTGTCACTTCCCTGTGAACAGCTGAGCAACAGTCAGAGACCTCAACACAGTCACAATGTAGAAGTGAAGCACTGTGACACAAAGATCAATAACCCATATGCTTACTGTTTAATTTAAGTGATTATTGATGAACTTTGTCATATATGATATTAACTGTGCTCTGCTCAGATTAGGCATTAGATAACACTGATCTGTCTTCCCTCACTGGCCACTTTATTAGGTACACCTTATTAGTAACAGGTTGAACCTCCTTTTAGCTTCAGATCTGCCTTAAGTCTTTCGGACAGAGATTCAACAAGATCCTTGAAACATTCCTCTGAGATTTTGGTCCTTAATGACATGATACCATCATGCAGTTTCAGCGTATTTGTTGGCAGCACATCCATGATATGAAGCTCCAGTTCCATCACATCACAAAAGTACTCTATTTGACTGAGATCTGCTGACTGTGGAGGTCACTGAAGTGCCATGAGCTTGTGGTCATGTTTATGAAACCAACTTGAGAGAATTTGACATGGCGTATCATCCTGCTGAGGGATAACAATTAGAAGTTGGGAACATTGTGGTCGTAAAGGGATGGATATAGTCAGCAGGGAGACTGTTTTGAACGATGCTTCACTGGTAACACCATTATGCCAACACCACCAGCCTGAACCGTTGCTACAGGTGATGGATCCAAACTTTCATGCTCTTTTTTACAAATTCTGATCCTGCCATCTGGATGTCAAGCAGAAATGAGGACTCAACAGGCCAGTACTTGGGGAAATTTTGAGTCACCAGTTAACCTAATGAACAGGTTTTTGGTCTGTGGAAGGGAACCGGAGTGCTCTGAGTGAACCCACGCAAGCACAGGGAGAACGTGCAAACTCCACACAGAAAGATCCTGGGCAACAAGTGGAATCGAACCAGCAATCTTCTTGCTTTGAGGCACACGCACTAACCTGCTGTGCCCCTGTACCACCCTTATCCAGTCTTTTGTTCGATTTTCATCCACACACAATCACACTTAAGCACATTTTAGGTTCACCATCTAACCTAAAGAGCATGTTTATGGTCTATGGGCGGAAACTAGAGTTATCGGTGAAAACCCTTACATGCACAGGGAGAACGTGCAAAACCTTTTCTGATTAGCAGCTATTCATCCTAAATAGTTGTAGTTAATAGTTAAAATGCTATAATCGATTTATTCTGTAGGTGTTGTGCATAAATTGACCGGTCTTTTGTTGTTTATCTGAATTTTATCATCACCTTCATTTGCTGCTGTTTGTATAATAAAATTAAAAGGGCAAGGGGTTCGGTGGAGAGTGAGTCGAGCATTAAGATGTGGGAAAATGTTTGCATGCTCAAGTGTTGACTACCTGTTGCTATGGCAATGGTTTTGGATCCTGCAGGCTGCAGGACTCTTGCTATTTCTAAATAAAGCTCTTTTTTTTCTCTCCTCCTCAGTGATCAGCCGATGAAGATCCTCACAGTTGAAAGTAATCCTCAGAATTTTTTAACCAGTCTGTGTAAACACTGCTGCTCTGCTCGCTCATACTCACTGCTAAATCTCCCAAACAGCAACCACAGGATTAAAGATGAGTCGACGCACAATGCAGGACATATGCTCCGCCACTGCTGCTACATTTTGCAAATTAAATAATTAATATTTGTAAATGAATCATTACAAAGTGTATCTCAGTCATGCTGGCATACACACCATGTGCTTATGACTATAGAGTTGTAAATTTTCATTTGGCAAGACGAACCATGGCAGCGTTTCATCAGCTGCCAGGTGCAGAATTCAAAAAAAAAACATGAACTGTAATCAATCACTCAAATTTCTTATAGCTTATTCCTTACATCAAGGATTCTTTATTCCCATACTCGTCAGGAATTTAGACTGAATTTTCTTATTTCTACAAACGCTGATCAACTCTTATATTTTAATTCTCACTCAAGTCTTGATAGCTCAGTGAAAATGTGTTTGTTGTGCTCTAAAAGTATCTTACAACAGTTGTACTTAACTGGTCTAGCCTCAGGACCCTCTATCAAGGCCTTATAAACCAGTTTTCTGAAAAACTTCAACCATTGAAGTTTATTTGATAGAAGATGTTGCAGTTTGGATCTTAGATGGAACAAAACATATGGTTGGACAAGGAGACAGAATAAAGTTATCAGTTTTTAGGGTGCATGGTAAAATTCAATAGGGTTTGCAGACATTATATTTGACCCCAGATCAGTTCTGTATTCCCAAGTAAATAAAGCTACAGAAGTGTCTATTATCACTGCAAAATGGAATAAAATAAAAGTATTATCTATGTGTTTTTATTTTTCACAGCATCCATTTTTCCAGGGCTGGGCAGTATGGAGCAGAAATGAAACTTTAAAGGGACAGTTCAGTATTTTTGGTATGTGGCTGTAAAAGCACAAGTCCCAACAATTTTGATCAGCTCTGTTCCTGTAAGAAAAGAAAGAGAACTGAAGCTATGCCTTACATTGCGGCAGATAGGACCAAGGGCTTGGTGTAGTTTGCTTTATTTCTGGTGAAAACAAACCAACAAAGAAGCAATGGGATGACTGTGCACTACGGGTGGGTATTTCTAGCAACCTCACGATACGAAATGTATTACTTACAACTTCTGTTATTTTTCGTGAAAACTTAAAGAGCCAGGACAAGGTTTAAAGAGTCTGACAACTTCAGAGACTTAAATTCCAGCTCTTCAGAGATTTAAGTATTAATTTGTGATTTGGAACATGTACTGCATTTTGTAGTTTGATTCAGCACTATGGGTGATATACAGTTTGTCTTATAATTGCTGTTACAGCATTTGGGACTGTATCGACACTGTAAAGTCTATATTGATACACAAATGGGTAAGGAGTAAGTGATGATATGTTGAGCACAGGCCTACTGTACCAATGCTAAACACATTTACAATGCTTTCCTTTTTCACTTACAAGTCTCTTTGTCTTGGTTCTTCTTGGGTACTCAGCATAGCTTAAATGTCCTCCCACTCAGAGTGAAGCAGAACCAAAACAAGTATGCTTGCTGGAACGACTCATACAACAACACTTGAAAAACACTGAACTTTCCCTTTAGTCATTTTTATCTGAAATATTAAACAAGTTTTGCTATCATTCTTACACTAAGTTGTTGATTATTTCAAATGACTTGTTCAATTTGTTGAATGTTTCCAGAAGTATTTGATGTGTATGTGCGCCCAGGACATTCATCATCTTGGACATCCTCTCTGCCTTCACAAAATCTTTGGTGCCATTCAAACACATGTGCACGTGATAAGCATTGTTTCCCACACACATCAGTAAATGTACAGAAGGATTTGTCTGCTGTTTTGTTCAGTTTCACCAAAAATGTCAAGTTAATGTGTTGCTCGGCTGTTAAGCTCATCATTATCAGATGCCTTAGCAAAAAAAATGTCCCTTCAATCAACAACTAGAAGTGAACTAAAGATGTCACTTGATGGAAACTTAAAGCAACTGTGTGTGAATACACAACCTTTAATATGTTTTTAATATAACACTATATGACTGTGAGCCATGTGGTTTTATTCCTATAAGTGCAGTCTTACTTTTTAATGGCCAAACCTCATACAACATAAGCTACTCATTTACACTAAAGTGAGTAAATAGAGTTATTGACATTACACTCCTGTTAAAAATACAGAAACTTAATGATAATAAGTCATATTTTAATCACAAGGCTGTAATATATATATTTGTTCTTTTAAAAGTAAAAAAAAAAAATTAAGGGCAGAATGGTATTACATTATATCACAATCTCAGTAAAATCCAAAAAATCTATTCTGTGCATATATTGCAAAAAAAAAAGGAAAGAAATCGAAGTGATCATTTTAGTTAATTTAAATCATGCCATCAAAACTGAAATCACAAGATAATCAAAATTTAATATTTTAAACAGTTCGTTCAGCCTTAAATTATCGTAATTATTGGTGATGTTAGAGAGAATATAAAAAAGGGTCTACTGTACTCGTTTAGTTTTTACTGTATAAAAACTAGTCATACTGTATATCAAATGAAAAGATAGATGGTACTGTCCCAAATTGTACATCTAAATTGGCAATAGTTTACCTGCATTAATAAAAAAGCGGTAAATTATCCCATGTAGGGTGTTTAAAACTTCTATTTTTGTTACTATGGTGTAAAACAAGCATCAATATCGTGTCATTTTTAACGAATAAAATCATTAGAATAAAAAATAATAACCTTTGCTGTTTAAATCTATTATCTTGTGGTCAATAAGAGTATAACTGTAGTGGTTCCTACTCTGAACAATATTTTATCTTAATGCAGAGCTAGCATGGACATATATGATATTATCTTACTTCATATTTCATGAAAGTTACACAGATTTATCAGCAAAAAAAATACTCAAAGTGCCCCATCTGACAAAGTACCATAATATGTACAGCTAAACTGTGTTTTTTCTTTGTGTTTGATTCTTTCTTCAGTCAAATTGGTCAAGTGTCACAACAGTAGAAAGAAGAGCCCCTCACCCTGCCCATCCTTTTGTCTTGTGACACAGTACCTCCATCTCCCTGCGGGGGGCGCCTGTGTGTGCAGCAAAGGAGGTCAGAAATAGGTGGTGAGAGCAGATATTTGATGCCTGTGATGGGGACTTCCACGCTTACCTCAAGTGGGTTTTGGACCATTTCTCAGACAGCATATTTAGTCCTTTTTTTCCTCCCACTCGAGGATACAGATGCAGCCTTCCCTCAAGCAGCCGAGCCTGTTAAACAAACACTGCTGTGAGAGGTGCTTCCTGAGGCTGAGGGAGTTTAACCTGACAAATATACAGTATGAGAAATATCATCGCTTCTCGTCGGCTTACATGATATCTGTCACCAGGCAACAGGAGGTTAATATACAATAATAATTCAGGGAAGTGCCACCTGAAAACCAACCTAGAGTTTTAATTTATCCAGGAATTGTCTTCAGATATTGATGTCACAGATCACAGATTTATTTAATTTCCACATATCCAATCAACAATTTTGACTGTATGGTGTGATTTCTTTCATTTTAAGCTAAATTGTTATCTTTTTTTGGTTATCATATGAATTCTGTTTTTTAATACTTGCAGGCAGTGTTAATTTTGGCAGCTATTTGAATATAATCTTTGTCTTTAGAGAAAAATTATATTTTAGCCTTTTATGCTTTAAATTTTAAATCTAGTCCCAGTCAATGCAAACTAAGAAACATTTTTTTTCAGTTTCAGTCAATGTAAACCCCTACATTTGTCCATTACTTTTAGTTTACCATTGAAGCTCCAAACCACTTTTCTATATTCTTGGTCTGCCTTTATGTTTTTTTAATGTCCAAAAATATCGAGCAGAATCAGTTAAAGACTTAATTAATATTCTCTTTCAGGACAACCTTGGCTATGAGTACAACATGTTAGAGTTGTAATAATGTCAGAATAATGTGTTTAAAGTTGTACACAGCAATATCTCCATCGGCAAATTTGCACTGTCAGAGTTAATATGAACACTTATTAAGTGTCTTTATGGGTGCACACCATCAATTGTTGTTTTCATTCTTTTTTAAGTTGGTACTTTGCTCTCATCAAGTGTTATGTTGACTCTTTCTGAGTTAACATGAAAAACTTTGTCACACTTAACATTGTGATTTTTAATCAACATTTCTATGTAGCATCAGGAATGCACTCTCCCAGAGTATATTTTCTTACTACGTAAAGGGATAGATCAGTTTTTTTGTGGGGTTCAGTGGGGTTGTGTGAACCTGAACTTGTGCCTCAGTGTCACAGCTCAGTTCTCTCTCTATTCAGAAAAACAGAGGCTAATGCTACACATTGCTGTTCATGGTGATTCTCCACTTAACTGAAAGGATTGTCTGAGAAAAGAAGCCACAAAAACAGCGTGGGTCATCATTAGCTACAAACAGTTTGTTTATATCAACTTAATTTTCCACCACACACCGCTTTGATTAGGCACTATTTTGAGACTTTGAATGAGTGCTATGTTTCATGATTGAAGGCTGGTCGTTCAATGTGGGAGCTGCTCTCACTGAAAATGCTGACTGTCCAAAGGCGGTCCTCCTTACAGGTATTATACAGTCTCCTCCTGCCACTGATAGTGTTTCGGTCATAAGGTGTTTTCTGCTTTATGAAAATGCTCAGAGGGGGAGAAGCTAAGCCATGTAGGAGTTTGTAAACCAGTCAAGAATCTCAGAATTTAACAAGGTTGTCCCAGTTTGGTAAATGTTTATTTCTGAGTCATGTGACAATGGTGATAAGTTAACTCTATAATAGCACTATAAAGTGTAAACATTGCTTCATTTATTTAAAGCATGTCATTGGGGAAATAGGCTGAAAAAAGATGCCATGTTTGGTTAAAGTACATATATTTAAAAAACATCAATTGCACTGCAGTTTTCATGACATGGGCTTGTGGTATCTATTGGTACTTGTCCAATAATGAAGGATAGGTGGGATGATTGACTCTATGAGCGTCATAGGTTCAGAGTTCAGAGTAAAACATTCACAGTTAAAGATCCTACAGTGAATCAATCTGTGGATTGATTCACTGAAACATTATTTTAACACTTGTTTTTGACACCAATTCTCTTACAACAGAGTAAATTTTCAGGGATTTGACTCCATCCAGAGTATGATTAAGTCTGTCCTTGCTGAAATTCGGCCAACACCAACATTTTAACCCCTCTCAATTTGCTGTGTATGATCAAAGAGACAAAAATGTAAAAATTAAATAGACTTTGAATTTCACAAAACATTGGTCAAGCCTTCTCAATCTGAATGTGCTTTTGCACGAAAAACACTTGTTCTTACAGATGTTTTTTTGCTCTATATAGTTATTTATGCCAGTCTAGGGAGCAGATTTGACTTCTTAAAATTTTAGAAACTAAAAAATAATTATCTGGTCTCTGCTTGACTTTTGGTTGCACCTAATCGAACACTGCCATCAAGGAAACAAGGGAAGAAGCCGGTTGCATACAATTAGACAAGGAAGTTGGCTCATCCTTCAAGTGTCAAAATGAAAGTCCAATATCATTTCTGTAAAGCTCTTTACCACAAAAAATGTTTTGGAAAATCAATGAATCATAGATATATCAATGTGTATTAACAAAAAAACAAATCTCAGAAAAAAACTTGCTCCAAACAAACAATGTTGTCTAAAACAAAGATCTGTTGGTCCAGAGATATAAGTGAACAGTGTAAGTGATACTGGCAGTCCCTTGCAGTGAGTAGCGTTAAAATGTATACTCTATTTAAGGTCACATGTCCTTTAAAACCATTTTCTTTGCTTTTAATGTTGTTAGAAGGGGCGTGGGGAGCAGAGGAACATGACACCTTTTACTAAACTCTTGCTTCACTGAAAAATGTGCTATCCCTCTTTAAAGAATACACTGCTTAAAATGTTATTTGTTTTAGTTCCTGGGGTTTATTATGTAATAGCTATACAGCCTCCACCTACATGAATGGTTTCTGCTGGTCACAGGACAACAATGACTGTTTTAAAAGTCCACTCCATGACCTTTAACCCCTCCTTTCCTCTCCTATCAGATATTGTTTGAGCAGCCAATCAGGGCAGAGCTCATTATCATTGCCTCCAGTAGTCTCCCCACCCCCTCAGATCTGAGTGTTTCCAAAGGGGAGGGAAAAAGAGCTGCATCTGATTCCCTGTCAATCCTTGCTTACACAAAATGATATGAACAGTCAGACACACCAGGACAGGGGACCTGTAAAAATGTACCTGACTGTTTTAGGGATGCAAATCAAAAACTAATTCCAGTAGAGAATCAATAACAAACAGCCACAGGAATCAATATAATTTGTCTATGCTGAACAACTCCCTTATCAGTTCCTTCCACTAATCTCTGGATGCTTTGCAAATCAATGACATCATGCTCTCCAAGAAATCAGAGAAGTGATCGTGGCAGAAGTCGAAGCAGCCACAAGGATGGCTATATTTTTTCAAAATATGACGCTAACTGTAAAACATCCGGTATCTGTGTGATTTCAAGCAAGGGTGGAAAAACAAAAACATTTGTTTACACAGGAAGGCATTAGATATTAGAAGTGTCTTTTTTTCTGTTTTGACCCTGAAAACCTGTGTGGGTGAACTTTTTAGACACAACCCCTCAAGAACTGATAAGGGAATCCATAAAGTATTGAACTGATACTGGCCTAGGTTTCAATAAATCATATTCATTCACATCTCTAAGTATTTCTCACTCATATTAGTACGCTTACTTCACCATACATTCAATTATTCAAAATAAACTAAAGAAATACATACACTGTGAACTTTTGTTGTAGAAGAGTATTCTCTATAGTTTTTGTACTACGAGTACTTTCTGTTATTTGTTGAAAATATGAGATTATGCCTTTCTAACAGAACTTGTCAACTCTTTTATAAATGGTTGGAAAACAGACATGTCTCCTTAAAATGAAATATATCATCGACTTTGAATGGCTGATAGTCCACTCCTGGCATTTTTGTCTCATCTTGTCAGGTTGGCAAGAAGTGCAGAGTTATTACTCATCAAAGATTTATTTTGAGTAAATTATCTTATCTTTTTCAAGAAATAATTGGTTTATCACAGACCATTTCTTGTCATATTTTGTATCTACAAAATCAGCACTGGCTACAAATGGTCTTTCTCTGATCATGTCCTTAAACATGTTGCCTAATCACAACCCAGATTTATTTAAAAAGTCAGCCATGCAGATTTAGTCAAGGGAAGCTGCTAAGGTTTGGAACTTAGATGACAACAAAATGTTACCACCCAATGAAACTTGAATGCCCACATTAACTTATTTTTGGCAGAACTGATCTTTTTTAAAGTCTGACCTGACTCTGTCTCTGTGTTTGCAGGGTGCATCATTGAAGACTGGAAAGATTAAAGGGAAGACCATTACAGGTACATATGGCTTTCTTCAGGTCTCCTCTTCAACCTTTTCCTAGACCCACCATTGTTATAACAGCCCACAACTGCAATTAACCACAAATAAAATGCCCATTTGCAGCTTTATTAAAATATTCTCTCAAGCATTTCCCCCAAATGCAGTATCCACTGCATTTTCAGGGATTTGATATGTTTATTAAATATTTTCCTCCACCAAGGAGCTCTTGTTTTTCCAGCATTTGTTTGTTAGTCTGTCTGTCTGTCTGTCCATCTGTGAGCAAGATAACTCAAAACACTGTCAAAGGATTTTGATGACATTTTCAGAGAATTTTGATCACAGAACAAGGAAGAAGTGATTTAGTGGTGCTCTGAATATGAGCACAGATCCAGGAATTTTTAAAGAATTATGAAAAGGTTGTCTTCCTTATTTTAGCCAATAACTCAAAAAATTGATCTTGAGTTATTTTAAAGTACAGCTGATGAAAGTCAAGTTAGGAGATGGAAGAACTGCACAGCTTTCAATGAATTCAATGCACCCAATTTATTAATAATCTTTGGTTTGATTGTTTAGGAAATTATCAAGTGAATAGTTAAATCAGTCAACAACATTTATAACCAAGATGTTTTTTCATACCCATGATATATTTGGAGAGAATTATTACAGTTTGAAAATCTAAGATTTTACCCCTGTCACACACCGAACTAATTCTAAATGTAACAACTATTATATTAATGGGGTATTTCAATCAACTCAGCTTTATGTTCATAGCACATTTTTATGTTCAAAAAAGCAGCCCAAAGTGCTTTACGGAGAAATGACAGACAGAGAGTTAGGACAGAAATAGACTTCCATAGACAAAAACAAGCAGGAAGAAAACTAAATAAGATAATTAGAGTAAAATAAAACTCACAAGGAAAGTACATCTTTAAATTGAGGAAATGGTATAATAAAATGGGGTAAAAATAAAAAGACAGTAACGGGTAGTAAAAACAAAAGCAGCAATATTTTGATAAAGCACTTTAAAACAAATTTAATCCAAATACGGACCTTGAATAAAACCAGAAATGAAACAAATAACAAGTGAAATCAAATCAGTCCAGATTAAAAGGCCAGATTAAACAGATGGGTCTTCAGTTTACTTTAAAAACACATTTTGAGAGCTCGCCATTTTAACATCAAGGGGCAACATGTTCCTAAGTTTGGGAGCATTAAAACAGAAAGCTCTCTCCTCGGTGCTTGTGTGGGAAATATGAGGAGCAGTAAAAAAGGAACCATTCGAGGACCTGAGAGATCTGGGAGGATCATAAAATGAAAGAAATGGATGGAGGAGCAGGGCCAGTGAAAAGCTTTCAAAACAATTACATGAACTTTAAAATCAATTTTAAATAAACCAGAAGTAGGTGGATTTGTTGTCGGCAACTGCTGGTAAAATTGTGGGATATGTATCATTATTGTGAGATTTTTAATTCAAATACTTCAGATTTGTTTTACATTTGTGGTTTGGTCTATTTCTGAGTTGTTATTAAGTTGGCGGGTCAAACAACAACAACTTGACATCTTGAAGCGCACGCCAATCTACTGTGATTTCCCCCTTTTGTATAATCTGAGTGAGACTGCAGCTTCTCCAGTCTTGAGCAAGTAAATCAATCTTCTTCCTTAATCAACTAATTCCTTTATAAATGTATTATTTGAAAAATTAAGAGTCTTTGTCCAAAAAAATACTAAAAGTGTTGTGTTCTATGAGTGAGAAAGCCACCAGGTTCTGTAGACAGTATTTCTTCATTGCCAGTGTTTTGAGATTTTAAGTACTGATTAACATAAAGGCTGTAGAGCAACACTAGTATATGAAAAATAAACGAAATGAAAATGGAAGTACAAAGTCGCTAACCAACAGTGATATGTTTATGTATGCAATATAACACGAAAAGATGCATACAGGGTACAAATATCATATAATTGTAGTCCTTACAAAATTTCATCATTATTTTGGGTTCAATATCAATCTGACTAATATCTCTCTCTCTCTCTCTCTCTCTCTCTCTCTCTCTCCCTCTCTCCCTCTCTCTCTCTCTCTTGCATATAAATTGTTCCTACAAGACCCTGTGACCTGCTGGTCATTTCACTGTCTACCATTGTTTTACATCAGATATTTGAGTGCTGTAGCATGCCAAACAGCGCTGTTGAGACTCAGATGTAAACCTAAGGGGATATGGTGTTCTACCATTTAATCCCAAGCTAACAGCACAGTGTTGATGTTAATTGTAAGTGCTTTCATACAGGGGAAAAAACTTGCTTGCTTTTAATCAAGGATAGTTGGGGAGTTTAATAAAACTTTTCATGTATATAAAATGACCACTAAATTTTTGTAAACATAAAAAACTGTATGGTGCATCAGTGGGATAACCTTGCTGTGCAGATGGATCTGCCTGATTCAATGTCTTTAATCAGGCTGATCCATCTTGCCAAGCTTTAATCTACAACAATGGTGAGTGGCGCAAAAGCAGCATGGCCCAATTAGCTTCTTTTAGAGCAGGAAGAGGTGGCAGCTAAGAACTAGATGACAACAGGAAGCCACTATTCTAAGGTTCTTACAGAAATTAGCATAAATGCTAACAGCTGCAGTAGCAGTTTTATCAGATCTGGACCACTTTTCTTTATCAAATGAAAAACAAACAACAACACTGGAAACCTCTTAAAAAAAAAAAATTCGCTCCACTTACATCTTTTGCCAAGAGTTTGTCTTAGGAAGTGGCTCACGTTCTGTCCTTTACACCGCAGCAGTAGAGCTCACCTACTATATTATCTGATTGGCCCGCAATGAATGTTATTGACAGAACGATCATCCAATCACCTGCCTCATATGCCCCTGTAAGATTCTGCCCTTTCCCAAACACTTTTTTGGGCGCTTTCCCAGATGGACTGGTGAAATATATTGAACTATCCTTCTGGCACGTCAGGATATCAGCAGGATGGATGGGTGAAAGTATCAGAATGAAAAAAAGTGTATTTCACCGTTATTTCTATATCTCTGTCCTTTTTTGCCCTTATAGAGTATCATCGTCCTACCCCACCTAAAGGAACTGATTTCCACCGCTACCAGTTCGTGTTGTTCAGGCAGCCTCCAGGCACAACAGTGTCCCTCACCGAGCAGGAGAGTTCATCCCGTGGTAATGACTCAGCTCAGCAGCACCTCCAGTTCACAACATTCAGGCCGCTGCAGTATCATCCATCATACAGCAACTGTAGTTGTTGAATCAGCAGGAGAAAGATCACATCACAAATCATTAAAACTTTAACATTTACTCTGAGATTACCCAAACTATCATCTTTTTCTTTGCAGTTTTTGTGCTTGTAAAGGCCGCTGCAGGTATTTTAAAGCTTTAAAGAGTATGTATTTCTATTTCTGACACAAAGTAGGAAGTTGTATCATCTTTAAAAATAAGAATGATTAAGATATTGCCTCATTTGTTTGAGTGGGCTTAATCCTTTATTAAGAGTGACATGTTTCCGTACTAGGGTTTAACTAATGTCTGTAAAGCTGCTATTATTAGTGATTTGATTTGTTATATAACACGTCAAGAACACACTTCTGCCAAACCACGTCTGACTACCTTTAAGCCCAGTTTCTCCACAGTCGGTCTGTTTCATCTGCTCTCCTAGAATTAATAATAAGAGTAATTATGAATGAGTAATTGAAGAGTTTTGTGTTGCTTTAGAAAGGATAGTTTTCACCAAGTGTTTATAATATGATCAAGGGAAATGTTAATGGGGGTAGTGAGTTAGTCTGCTGCACTGTTAGTGCCTGCAGGGTCAAGACGAGTACTGTTGGCTCCCACGCACACCTGCACGTGTCTGTCTGACCACATCTTGTTAACCTCAGCCAAACCTGAACTCGTGTCAGACATGTCAGCACGCTTTAACAGGGTGTATAACCTTTCAAACTTAATTTTGTTGGTAGTTTGGGTGGAAAGTAACAAAATACTTGTTGTAATGTCTAGCTCTGATGCCAGCTTGTACTTTCTGAGTTATCTTGAAAATGACTTGGGAAAGTTTTGCTCTGTACTACAATTTAGAAACATTGATAAAACTTTTTTCGCCTCCATTAGGTAAACTTTGTATAACTACTGAACAGTACAAGTTTGGTGGTGGGTCCACAAGAAGGTCTGGGGTGTGAATAAGGGTCGCTGCATACTTTTTAAAATCAAATTTATGACGTTTTTAAACCACTTTAAGATTTCAAGGTTCCATATTGTTAACCTCTCCAAACAGTTTGCACTGATTCCCAATGTCTCCATCACTTACTCTTAAGTTTCATACCTAAAAATGCACTCTTACAGTACATCAAATTTTGGAATGCCCATTAACCACACTGTTTCAGCCCTGCCCAGAACAGGCTGTTGTAGAGTAAGTCCTCATAAGCTGTGTCCGACCATTCCTGTTTCAAGAAGTGAACTTGACTCCAGCTTTCCAGTGCTGCACTTTAATGTTTACTGTAGCTGTGCAGACATGTTCCTTTACCTGGAGCTTACTCTGGGCTTACCAAACACCCAGCCAAGGAAGTGTTTCCCGCTGGGGAGGTGGAGGTTGATAGCATATGCCCTAAGGCAGTGCTTCCCAGACTGTGGACCAGCAGGGTTCACTGGTGGGCTGCAGATGTAACCTGCAGCTGGATCTGCATTATTCATTGCCTATAACCGGTCAGGTTTATACTGCAAGGCTCTAAGTCAAAAAGATTGAGCTCGGTCTGCACATGTACAGCCCAATCAGTGTCCTTTGAAGCAAGAAGAGGTGGAAGCCACAAGTGTGACGACTGCTCTTACAGAGATTAGCATAGATGCTCACAGCTTCAGTAGCAGTTTTATCAGATAATGACCACATTTCTTTATTAAATGGATTACAAATAACAACACTGAAAGCACTTATCAAAGGGAAACATACTTTCACTCCACTTCAACATGTTTTGGAAGTGTGATTGATGAAGTGGCTCATGTAAAACACGTGACTGGCCTGTAATGGATGTGACTGACAGAATCATCATCCAATCACCTGCTAGATATGCTTTTGAGAGGTTCCGTCCTCCCCAAACATTTTCTATGGGCTGTTGCCCAGATATAAGAGTGAAATATGTTCTGTACAGTATGTTGAATGAGTTATCTGATGTGTCAGGTTACTGGAGGTAAGCCATGGAAGCTCATGTACAGAACAACATAGCTGAAATCGCATAATAATCGTAAAATACTAAATTACATTTTTAAGCTCACACTCACACTTTTAAAACTCTTCTCTATCAAAAACAAGCCAGGAGATGAACCTTACTTGTTAACTTTTTATTATTTACACTGTCTGATAAACAGAATCATGGTCAGAGTTTAACTGGTGATTAATCAACGAGGTACACTTCAGTCATTATCTCAGTACACTGCTCGGTTCCTCATTTTAGAAAAAATGATCAGGGTCTCAGAGGCATGACAGGTTCCAGGAAGAAGTTCTGGGAGTAAAAAGTATGTCTATCAACATAAAGTACATTGATGTGAAATGCATTTATCTATAAATTTCACTTATTTAATTAATTTTTTTTCCTTCATTAAGGAAATTGTTATATCTTAAAGATTCTGCACGTTGTGGTTTTTTGCTTATCTAATTTCTATATTACTCTTATCTCATCGATGTCTTTATCTAATATTACTACTGCTACACTGTGTATAAAAGCAACTGAAACGACCAAATTTACCCTTGTGGATTAATAAACCATTTCTGATTCTGATTCTAATATTCTCGTAGCCTTTGACCTTATAAAAAAATTAATAAAAATATCAGTGTATTTTTAAAACTCTATATTTCCCAGCCCTAATCCGACATATTCTTGTATTCTGTCTGTCCCTGGGTATTTAATAGTTATCATAGCCTCTGAGTTGTGTTTGTTTTGCAAAAAGAAGTTTATTTCTTACTTTTTTCTGACTTTCCCCCCTGGAAGAAAACTCTCCCTAATGTGGGAAACTTCACCTGGATGTACAGGCGCAGCACCTCGCAGGAGGCGTGCCTGTCTGTCTGCTCTACTCGGGTCACAGCTGGTGATTCATGAGGGGAGATCAGGGCGTTTTGAGACTTGGAGCGCTGCGGCCGCGAATGAGCGGAGCTGCCAGTCCCTGCTGTTTGAAGTTTTGATGGCTTTGTCAGCAAACAATCAAGGCACATTAGTCTGAGCCCTGTTTGATGTTGAAACCTGGAAAAAGGAACGTCAAAAGAAATGTACTTTTAGTGTTTTACATATCCAAAACTCTGATTTGAGTAGATGAACTCTTCTTTAATTCTCATTGTATTCACTGTGTCAAAACTGGTTAAGCTGAAGAAAAGAAAGCCTGCATAATAGCTGCTGTTTAGAATATTTTAATGTATTTTTTGTGCCAAATAATGAACTGGAGCATGCTCGTTCTCTGCTCTGTTACAGTAGTTTCGCCCACATTATGGAGCGATTGATCTGAGAGGATCCACCCATCCTTAATCTGCTGGATGAGTTTAACTGGCACTGTTGTACTTCCTCTCTGCTGCACACTGTTCCTTCTTTATTCAAGGGAAATTGAATTAAGATTTTCACTCTACGATAATCAAATGTTTCATTTCAAGGGTCAGTTTGATGAGGATAACTGCCCTGTAAAGAAAGGAATGGAAATAGACTGCATGACATTGAGCATTAAAGCCTAGTCGTGAAAAATACTCAGTTTGTGTCACTGTTTGAAAAAATAAACTAACAAAAAAAAAAAAACAAGTTGAAGTACCCAAATGCAGATGAACACAAAAAGGCTTTATGAACAACAAAAAAAGGATCAAAAACCCAAAACCATTCTTAAACAAAAAATAGTCCAAAGCTTTCAAAGTGTCAAATTAAAACTGGTGAACAAAGAACCAATCTCAAAGTACAACTCAAGGACACTGAAAAACGTTCAACCAAAAACAGACAAAGTACCTGTGAACACAAGGAAGCACTGAGGACGCTGTAGACTTGCACATGGAGTGACACTGGAAAGACGAATGACCCAACATAGACAAAGGGGAACGCAGAGACTAAATACACTGGGGAAACATTAAGCACAGGTGGAGGGAATCACAATCAGAGGCACACAGAAGGGAGGGCAGGAAAACACCACAAGGAAAACACCGGGATTTCAAAATAAAACAGGGAACACGAGAGACAAGAGGAACAAGAGGAACAAGAGGTCAAAACCCATACAAAATTAAACAGAAACAAGCCATGTCATAACAGTTTGAAATTTTTTACTGGCCTGTTTCATGTCATTTATGTACCTGCTGTATTATTTTTGGCCTCCACTTGGCTGTGATGAGCGCGGTATTCCTGCTCCGACAAGAGGAACAGAGGGAATCCCATGTCTCCCCACCTCCTCCGTTAAGTATGTTCACTTATTAGCGTCTGTCCTCCCTCCATGTGGCATGAGACAGAGAGCATTTTTCATCACCCGTGACATTAATTGATGTGATTTGCAAAGGGGAGAGCATCCAGTCGTGGGTGGGAGACTCCTAATGATCGTTTTCCACTTCCAGTCGCGCAGTCATTGACTCAATTTTATCGCAAATTTGTTGTCTTTTTTCTTTCATCTCTGACCGCCGTTTGAGTGGTTACAGTGGGTGAACAATGAGAGGTGGAGCAGGGCTGTAGTAGCGAGGGGCTGTGGGAGTCTGCGGTGCCTCCTGTGTTAAGGTTATGAATGTGGGTCAGTGAACCAGTGGAGACAGCTGGTTTGTGACACAAGTACCTACAGGGGGGCTTTGCTTTTTGGCACTGGGAACAAGGGCGTAATCGTGAGGGAATCCCCCTCCGCTCTGGCTCAGGAAGGCTGTCTCTGTCTGAAGGCTGCCCCAGTGCCAGGGTGAGGAGGGAGGACAGGCAGGGGCACACAGGCCCTCGTGATACTTGTTAGCCACTTGGCAAGCTCTCAATGTGTCCTGCTACTGTTTGGTGCCACCGAGTCAGTTTGTCAAGGGAAACAGTGTTACAAAGCCGGGAAGAGGAACGATGAGGCCTTGAGGGAGGAAAACCAGTGATTCAGTGAACAAGGTGGTCTGTACATAAATTTCTCCCTCATCCAAATCTTTTGAAGGCACATGGTGTAGAATTTTTACTCTGAAAGGTCACTCTCACATGTAATGTCTGGCAATTCAGGGGTGCCTTGAAACATTTTTGAAATCTTCACTTGGTTTGTTTTTTTTTCATACTTCTTTTTTGGTGTTCAATACAGCTACCTGTAACTAGTTGGGGCCTATTGTTGCCCTATGACCCTGATATACACAACTGGGCATAGAGTGGTGCAGGAAGGAGTACAAAAATATGGAAGTGAGTTAGCATTTAGCACTTCCTGGTTCTCACGTTGTGGTGAACACACAGACACGAGATTTAAGCGTTTATTGGGAAATAATAAAAGCATCTAATGTTGTCTGCTTTTGAATCGTAAACCGTTGTTGTGTGTTTGAAATGACGGTTGCTAACTAACTGCTAAGAAACTACAAAAATTGCCAGAGACCTAACAGCAAACATATCTGATTGTTTTTTATGATCAATTACAATGACAATAAAGTGATGCTGATTCTGATTCTGAATTATTTAAACAATTTTGCCACAGTCATGAGGACCAGCCAGATCAGGTCATTTGATTAAAGTGAAATCCTCAAAGAAGAGGGTACTGCAAGATGTTATCCACTGCAAATTTTGTAGTTGCTTCGAAGTCAAACCGCCATGTTGTAGTTCAATAGTAGCTTATGGTGCGTTCCAGTTGTACTGGGAAGTTGGGACTTCCGAGTTCCGAGAATTTCCTATTGGGAACTTGGGGGATCCTCACCACCCCCAAGTTGACAATCGAAGATGGCTGCCCCCAATGTAAACAGTTGTTAAGCTCCTGTAATAATCAGTTTATTAGCACCCCTGACTCGTGTTTGTCGCACTAAATCAGCCGTACACATAGTATTGTTCAACTTACATTTATGGAAATGCTGCCATAGTGTTATTTACATTCTTCATGTGGTATGTGCGAACTACAACGCAGGGCGTGCTAACAACGGCTAACACAGCGGCTAACAATAGCCTGGTAGATAGGCACGTTTTTTCCGATTTTGTAACTGGAAAGCTGGTAACTCAGAGATGATGTCATTCCCACTTCACTCTTCCCAGTTCCGATTTTAATGGAACGCAGAAGTACGAAACACCTTTTTCTCTCTGATTAAATTTAATTGTGAAAAGTAGATTAGTTAGTTAAGATTATCACAAAGACCAGAACATGTAAGTCTCGTAATTTTTTGGTTCTCCACAGAGATTATCATTAGTGATCCAAAACACAGTGGAAAATCCCAAAGGCTTGTAGTGGGCTTGCAGTCCAGGGAAGCAGTGTGATGCTAACTTCCACATTGACCAACAAAAATACACCATCCCTGCACCACTCTATTGAGGAATTATATTGTTTAACTTAAGCAGTTTGGTAGTGTCGTGAGCAATGAAATAAATATAAAGCTGCATTTAGGGTGTCTTAGAGAGCGCTAGCATGTTGACCTGAGTGTAGATGTTAACCTGTAAAGAGGACTGAGTAATGCAAACGTTAGCCACTCCCTGCTTGATATTGACTACTAATGCTTTGTTAGCTTGCTGACCATGGGATAAATTCAAGGTTTATGGTTCACTCCTTGTTAAATTTGGATGGCTCTCACACCCATTGCAAATTGACCACGGGTTATTTGGAAGTGGCTGGAGACCCCTGTTTATAAGCAGACCACAGTTCGGTTCTTTGGTCCATGCCAGAGTTCACGTGAGCTCTCACACCAACCCAAATCAATCAGACTTTCCAATACTGTAAACCAGAATTTGTTTGTTCCGATCATACATGTTGGGTGTGAAAAGACATTTATAAAAACTAGAAGCGCTCTGAAAGGACAAACCTACGCCAAAGCTTCTCTGACATTGTTAGCTTGGTGAAAATGAAAAATGTTGAAAAATGCCCTGTCTACTGTTTGAACAAATCCTTAAAAATCCTGGATCTGCATTCAGATCACCATCTGGATTATCCATAATGTAAAATTTTGTCTTTCTTTTAGCTTGTGTCTGTGAAAAATGTGAAAAATATAGTAGTTAATTGTAGAATTTTTTAAGCTTGTTGTAGATCAGGTTTTGTAACTTACCCAACACAGTGTTGAAACCTTACAATATTGATCAGAAACAACAGATAATCAGACAAAAAGGCTAAAAATAGAAGAAATCAGCTACTGTTTATTTTTGTCAATTTCTCTGTAATAAATACCAAGCAAAAGTATACAAGTGACTCTCATGTTGTGTGAATGAGCGGATCACAGAGGAGTTAGCTGCTGGGTGCAGCACGTTGCTCATCTTGCCTCCGAGAGCCCCTACTGCCAGCTCAGCACACTCCACAGTAATTGAAGCCATTTGCAATGTTGCAGTGTGGTAATGGGCAGATCCATGTCTACCACCCACCCACAGCCTCTACCATTAATCAGAGCTGCGTGGAGTCAAGAGAGCCAGGGTTTGGTTGCTACAGCAGGCCTGAGCTTCAGCCAGGAGTCGGCTGCCTTAGAGGAACACTTTGACGTGTTAAATTTTGGCTGCTTCTGTTTTTTTTTTTTGTTTTTTTTTTTCACTTTTCGTTGTTGTTCTTATCTTAAAGGCGGCTTCTGAGATTTTAGGAGAAAGTTTGTAATTTATTTGACTCCCCTCTGCCATAGATATTTCTAGAGAGATATTTTAACCGACTGCTGAAATTGAAATTGAAAAATACATATTCTGTTTATCTACAAGGAAAATAAAATGCTCAGTTCCAGCTCCCTGCATCCTTTCTGATTTGGACTGTAAGACAGGGCAAACATGAAATTTAATGGTCTCTCCCTACACTGTGAGCATTTGTCTGTATTAACAAGCATTTCCATGATTTCCTTGCAATCGCAGAGTAATCTTCACAGCAATGATCACAGATCAATTAAGAAAAGGCTGACTTATCTATATGTAAAAAAACCCAAATATTTATCTTCAGCTGTGATGATTAGTGATTATTTGTGCATCAAGCCTAATTGACTTTATCTTTAAACACCTTTCAAATTAATGAGGTATACCTCTTTGAGAATACACAAATGTAGACCCCTCAACAAAGTGATTACATCCTGCAACAATGTATGTCTCTTAATTGGCAGCAAGCTGAAAACAGCCCATTAACTGTATATTAATATGATGGTTTATTGTATATTAAAACACTGCAAAAACTCAAATCCAAGAAAGTATAGTTTGATGTGTGTTTGTGTGACAAAATGAAAGAGGGTTTGGCAACACTCACTACTAAAGTAAATATTTAAAACAAATTATTATCAATGTATTAAGTCATTTAATTTCTTTTTTATTATTATTTTATGGGCAATTTTTATGCCTTCATTGACAAGAGAGAGAGACAGTGGATAGGCTTGTAAAGGGGGGCGAGACGGAGTAAGGGAGGAGGCTCTGCAAACTGGCCACGGGCTGAATACGAACCCGGGCTGGCAGAAGTATGTATATAGGTCGTGTCGTGTTGCTTACCACTCCGCCAAACCAACACCCCCAAGTCATTTAATTTCAAATCACACTTAGATGAATGGATTATTTTTGCCCCATGTGTGTAAACGTGATGTAGTAATGCAAAAAATATTTTTGTTCATAAACATTCAGCAAATAATGGAGCAAATAACACTCAGCCAGTAAGGGAGAACACAGGAAGTGAATGTGGGACCATTTTTGACTCATGCTATGTATTAGAAGGGGTGTGCATATGTTGTGCATAAAAGGGTCAAAGGCAGTCAAAGAAAAAGCAGGCAGTTTCATTTATCAAAACACTATAAGAGGAAAATAAACTAAATGATAGGATTATCAGGATGCAGAGGGAATATTTTTACCCAATGAAAGGCCAAAAAGCTCCAACTGCAGATGAGATACAGTGTTGTGTAAAAGTGCTGCATTCAGATTTTTTTGTGGTTATTGTAAAACATAACATTTTATAAATTAGATTCTTTCCCTCTGAGTGAAGATTTACAAATGACTCATAACAAAATAAAGTGTATTGCATCAGAGGTATTGATGTATACATTTAATCAGGTAAATGTTGCTCATGAAGTATGAGCTAAGTATTTGAGCAGATGGATTATACTGCACAGTCTAAAACATTTTAAAAGGATTTTGTTAAGAAAGTTTAATTTAAAAATGTATTTCTCCAAAGCGTATTTTGGTTCAGTTTTTTCATCTGTGTTTTATTCAGGGTGAATTGAATTAAGATTTTCACTCTACGATGATCAAATGTTTCATTTCGGGGTCAGTTTGAAGAGGATAACTGCCCTGTAAAATGTTTGACCATTTCAGACTATAAGGAGCATAATAGTGACATTAGTGAGGCAGATGAGGTGCTGATCCTTGGGGGACAGGAAAATCTGAAAGACAGATAGTAACAAAAAACATCAAAGTTATTATTATTACTATTATGATTGTCATTATTATAAAAAATGATAGTAGTTTTCATTGTAATTTGTTGGAGAACTGTGACTAATACAGTAGTTTAAGCTTTCTTATTTGATATAATGAAAGTGATCCTACCAGCTAGAACAACCAAAATACTAAGATATCAATTGGGATATGATGAAATTGACATGTATTATCTGAGGTTTACTTTAGACTAATGGAGAAATAATAACCCTACATTTCATTGTATATTCTCAAAATGCTAACAGTGGCATCATTCTGTCTTTTTCATCTGTGAAGGGCAATCTCAATCTGAGGGACCATTTACACAGCTTCGTTTTCGGCCAAATCCGAAGAGTTTTCATTGCGTTTTTGTCTCCCGTGTACATGAGAACGGTGCCTGGAATGCCTGAATCCGCAAACTTTTGAAACCAGGGTCCAGAGTGGAAAGTTTTGAAAACAGTCTCATTTTGGCTCCATGTAGACGAGATACAGAGCATTTCAGGGTGAAACACTGACGTCACCACATGCGCAGTACTCTTTCACATGAAGGCTGTGCGCGCATACCAGGTACAACAACAGCTTCGGCCGTCTACCGAGCAACACATGTGCTGCTTACCGTGCTCGGTTTGTTATCCAGACAAAACTATCCAGACAGATTTGTTGTCCCGACAGATTTGTTGTCCAGACAAGAAACTCCTGCGTCTTCGTGCGTTGACTCGCCATTGTTGTTTGTGAAAACAAATCTTCGTACGTGTGTTGTAACACCGCTGTTTCTTTGCAAACCTACATCGCCATCTACTGGACTGGGATGCGTGCTACGGCGTTTTTAGTCATTCTCGCGTCTCCATGTGAACGCGGATTGCTTTTGAAACGCAAAGGAAAAACCTTTCCGTTTCTGGTGAAAACGTCTCCGTGTAAACGGGGCCTCAATCTCACCTTGGATTGCATGGTGCTACTGGTTATATCCTATCCATCAATCATCAATACTGCTTATCCCTTTGAGGGTCACAGGCGGCTGGAGCCTATCCCAGCTGACTTTAGGGGTGAGGCGGGGTACATCCAGACAACCACAGAGCAGCATAGAGAGACAGGCAGCCATTCACACTTGCACTTGTACCTAAGAGCAATTTAGAGCCACTAGTTAACCTAACACTTGTTAACTTTAACAAGCATGTTTATTGATCTGTGGGGAAACCACTAACCTGACAAGCCAGACGGACAGTTCCATGTATCCACCATGGAAATATTTTACTAATCCATCTGGAGAAGAGTCCCTCGAAAAATGTTTTCAGAGGCGGAGCCTTCTGCTCGTCACACTCCTCACAGACCAATCATAGCAAGCCACAGTATGGCGTAGCAGCTCGACCCTGTTGTTAGCCGTTAGCTTAAACTACATTTCAGTCCATAGACTATTGTCTAACATTTAATTATACCACAGAAATGTATGATTTACCACTTATATGTGACATTAGCCTTGTCAACAACAATCCCCACCAGGTTCTCCTGGTAAACTTCTGAGGAGAGCATATTTTGCCAGGTATCGATGAGTAACCATGACTACCACAGACTAACCCACATCATCCGCGGAGGATTTTCACATTCTCTCCCACTTTCCCAGCAGTGATCCCCGGTCGGGAGAAGAGCAAAAACATGATTTCCCGTAAGAGAGGTTTAAGTGACGTTCCTTGGACCTCTTTTAAAGAAGAAATAGAGTCCATTTCTGATAAAACTGCAGATGTTGCTGCATCCACAGAGACCGCTTCAGAAGCCGGCATTGTTTTCAAACATGCAGTCACTTCCTGCTGTCATCATGTCTTCAGCTCCCACCTCTTTCCCCTGATTGGGCCGTGAAGCATTTAGCCAGTGAAGTCACTGGACAATAGAGGCTAGCAAGATGGTCCTGCAGGATTTCATAGAATGAATCAGGCAGGTCCATCTGCTCTGCAAGGTTAGGAAACCACAGTGCTTGGAGCAAACTCACACAGGCACAGGGAGATAAAGCAAACTTCACACAGAAAGGTCCTGGTCAACATGGGAAATCAAACCAGCAATCTACTTTCAGCACTAACCTGCTGTACCACTGTACCGCCCTGGTTATATCCCTCCAAATCTTTATCTTCTTTTATTCTGATGACTTAACAGTGGAGCAAACTCTAAGCATACTGATGTTCAAGCTGTGGTTACCAGGCTTTCCATTAAATAAGTCCTCCATATTACACTAATACCAGTTATGTTTAATGAGGACAAAAATATTGCTTGAATTCAATTTTGAAAGCACACTTTTAGATTTAAAGATCATTGTCAAATTTAAGCACTAATAGGTAAGTAAGTGCCATTAAGTAATTGAGCAAGACCCAACCTGACCTGCTGACTAATTATTCCAGCACTCTGTGATAAGTTAACTAAAAAAATGTAATCAGTTTTGTCTCTTCTTTATTCCCAGATGGCTGTTAATCCGTCTATCTTCATATACTGTCTGTGTCACCCCTCCTTCCCCGTGTCCCACTATCATAGTCATCCTCCCTGCTGAATTACTTGAAGCGATAATTGTCTCCAATCCAAAGGTAGTAACCTCTGACCTCTCAGTGATAGAACTGCCTCATAATGACTCTGAGTTTGTTGTGATAAACCTCAGTTCAGCTCTCATAAGCTGCGACTCTTCCTCTCCTGAGATGAACAGCTTCGGAGTATTTTTGAGAGACTATAAGAGGTTTAACAGGGACACCGCCCACACCACTAAATGTGGCAGCTCTGTCACCTCACAGCAGTCCCGATCTTCCTGCCATACCCAGACGGAGCAAGCAAGGTGGAAACAAAAGGGGAGGCAGGAAGACTTGAACATCGCCCTCAGGTCCCACACTATCTGTCCTTTCCATGAGCAGGCAGATGGGAGAGGTGGAAACACGTCTCCTGCACTACAAACACACACCAGCCTATTTTAAGGTCACTTGTAAGTCGATGCTTTTGCAGGGGAGCAGCCAGCGTGATAGTACCAGATATTGTGAATTTGCCTCCTTTTTGGATGGCGCCCAGTGATTGCACAGCTTTAGACAGGATTATGTGTGTAAAGCCGTAGAAGCAGCGTCTGGTTTTGACTCTTGACTATCGTTACAATAAATGATCCTCAGTGTGACAGTCTACGTTAAAGGAAACGCCGCCTTGCTCTGCTGTCAGGCCTTATGGAAAGATAAAGTTTAACTGTTAATTTGATAAATCTGTTATGAACTCTATCCCTTTATTCAGAGTGAAGTTTGTCACCCCTCAGCTCTCAGGGGAGTTTGAGAATCTGCAGAGGCGTCGCATTATCTCCAACTGAAGCATAGGCTGAAGGGGCCAAGGGGGCCCTGCCCTACAATACAGACAGGTCACTTGACTCAATTGCCCTCACTTGATTATCGGAGCCCTTCCTGCAGAGCGGACCTTGCTACATTCAGGTACTCATCTGCTCATCTTCCAGTTATTATTCATCGTCTTCTCCAGCTGAGCTCAGAACATGACCTGACCTCTTGGCACAGCCCAACAAGGTGTCAGGCTCAGACTGAACCTGTAAGGAGGATGAGCAGATGTATAAAAACACTAAATAATGATTCAGAGATATTAAAATTTTATGTCAACCTTCTGACGTAAGGATGCCGGTTTAGTTAAGAAATTAGAGCCTCACTCACGTCTTCACAGTGGTTCAGAGTCAAAGTGAGACTTTGGCTTTCACCTTGTGTCATCTCCACTATCTTCTCCCAGCACTTCCTGTCTCTCTTCACTGTTCTGTCCAAATCTGAAAGGCAAAATGACCACAAATGATCTTTTGGGTCATTAACTCCATGTTCTGAGGGAATGAAGCCTTGAAAAACACATCGCAAGTCCATTTACTTACTTGGCACTTTCAAAAGCAAATGATAAAATGCTGTGCAATTAAGGGCAGCACAGTGGTGCAGCAAGAAGTATGTGTGAGTCATAACAAGAAGGTTGCTGGTTCAAAACTCTGAGTCAATCAGGGCTTTATTGTGTTGAGTTTGCATGAATGTTGAGAACATGCATGGCATCTTGGCTTCCTCCCACAGACCAATAACTTGCTCATTAGGCTAATTTGTGACTTCAGATTTGCCCTTAGCTATGGGTGAGTGTGTGTCCATCTCTCTATGTGGCCCTGTGATTGGCTGGTGACCAATTGCCTCTCGCCCCATATCAGCTTTGACGGGCTCCAGCCCCAACAACCCTGAAACGAATAAGGCGCATTGATAATGGATGGACTGTTCAGACAAGGCAATATAGCCAAAGTGAAGAGTAACTCCCTGTCACCAAACAAATGACGTGCCAAATTTCAATCAAGACTGGCTTAAAAGATTAAAAACATCAGCAATGAGCACAGAAAAAGTTCAGAAAATAAGATTATTTTTTCTTGTCAAATAAACATTAGACTTATTGTGAGTTGAATTGCGGGGCATAAGGAAAAACATTGTCTTACAAGGAAAGGAAAACTTTGTCATTTGACAAATCAGATGTTGTCAATTAGAAGGTAAATTAAATTTTAAAGACATAATTAGAACAACCTTGCCCCACTGACTGATTTTTGTTTCATTTAAATAAGCCATTTAGGTGTCACTTGTCTTCCTACATCTCATAAAAATATGTTTGTCTGGACTTGTAAGGAGAAATTAGCTTAAACATGTGTAACTAGATTTTTTTTCACTGAATATTGACCAAGACTCTGGCTTGCATTTGAGTTTCTGTGGTGTCTTACTGGGAACAAATGCAAAATTGGCCTATGTTTAAAAAAAAAAAAGAAACTTCTCAGTTTTATATTTGACATGTTTGTGCTATTTTCAATCAAAAAAGGGGGTTTCAGTAGTTTACCATTATCACATCCTGGTTTTGTTTATTTGTTCACAGTTTCCCCCTTTTTTGAGACTAGGCAGGAAGAAAATATAAAACATACGATATAGCAACATTTTACACTGTAAAGAAAAAGTGGAAAACACAACAACAGTGCCCAAAGTCACAGGTAGTTTATAAAACAACTTTCTTAGAAAAACATCTAAAAAGGACACTGGGTAAAGCTATCTTAGATTTAGGGTAAGGAGGGGGAAGGTGTCACAAGTTTATTAGAATCAACAATAGCAAGTAATAAGACTCATAAGAGAAAGCCGTAAGAACACAGAACAAAGTAGTATAATCCTCAGTTCTCTGTAAATTAATGGAGTCTTTGCTTTGAATACTTTCTCAGAAATAAAACTAATCAGTGGTATTTTCTTATAAATTTAGGGGGCACTGCAAAACTAAGTATTTATCTAATGTTTGGTTAATGAATAACATTATAGTATTCTTATTTCAAGCCATGTACAACTGAAAAGTTCAAATAAACATCTTATTTCAAGACTTTACAGCCAAATATTATGCTTGCTTTGCTCGTTATTTGTTGAAAAATCCTCTTATATTTCAGGTGATCTGACTTGATTGATTGGAGTCTTTATTTCAAATGTGTAAATAACAAATAAAAGTATTTAACAAAAGAGGCGCAGCAGGTAGTGTGTGTGCCTCACAGCAAGAAGGTTGCTGGTTCAATCCCCGTGTCAGTCTTGGTCTTTCTGTGTGGAGTTTGCATGTTCTCGCTGTGCATGCGTGGGTTCTATCCGGGCACTCCGGCTTCCTCCCACAGACCAAAAAAATGTTCATTAGGTTGATTGGTGACTGTAAGTTGCCCATAGGTCTGTGTGTGCATGAATGGTGGTCTGTCTCTCAAGTGGCCCTGCACTCAGCTGGCAACTGGTTCAGGGTGTACCCGCCTCTCGCCTGATGTCTGGGACTGGCTCCAGCCCCCCGCAACCCTAAAAGGGATCAGCGGTGTAGGTAATGGATGGATGGATGGATCCTCTATAATAGGGGTTCACTGACATACAGTCAACATATTAACTTTTAATTTACATTTTATGGTGTTTTAGGAATGTGAGTCATACAATAACAGAAATCATCACTGTCATGCCCAAACCTTTTATCTCCATGACTGCCTCTTTCAGGAAATGAAAACAAAACCAGATCACTGAATGAGTAAATAATTTTACGTGGAATAAGAAACTGTTTTTTTACACTTTTAAGTTGTTTAAAATCTTTAAAACCCACTCCCAACATGTAAGGTGATGAACAGCACTGTTTTATTTAAAAAAAAAAAAAATGTTAAAAACGGAGATAAGAGGTTTTGGCAGAACAGCAACAATATTACAGTTACATATAAAGTATATTTAAAGAATAATGCATATGTTATCAAGACCCCAAGCAACATTAAAAATGAATATATGGATTATAAAAGCATGGGTACAACAAAACCACTGGTTAATAGACATAGTTGCCGTTGGGCCAAAACCTCCTATCTTCATTTTATATGATTTTTTTCATAAAACAATGCTGTTGATCACCTTCTGTGTTGGTAAGGAGGTTTCATATATGTTTTTGATCAATTAAAGTACAAAAAAATGTAACAGGACAATACAGTACGCATTAATTTTAGAGCATTTTTTAATCTCCTTAAAAGCAGCAATTTTGGAGATAAGAGGTTTGTGCCTGATAGCAGCAATATTAAAGTGAGTTTTATGTAAATACTTCAGAGAGGACAGAGGTTGTCTCTCTGGTATTTGTAGATTTGGGGGTTCCCACATGCATACTCCTGCTTAAGTTTGAGGCACTGCTGGAGGAACTTGGGCTGCAGCCATGCTCACTGGGAGTTAACAGATCACGGATGTATGACTGGGTCTGGCCATTTAAAGCCTCAATAACAAGAAATAAGATCTTACAGTCAAATGTTAAGCCCACAAGTCGCAAGTGAGGGGAAGGTGAATGAGTGCTCTGAATTAAATACTTGAGGGTGATTTAAACCACTAATTTGTTGCTTCATTGGGGACAGTGCAAACACTCAAATGAGTTATTTGTCTAATTTGAAGTGAAGCATATCTCATCACTTCTGTCTTACGCTGCATTCACAAGTCTGGATTAACATATTAATCAGTGAAGGTGCAGTGGGAGGTCAAGAAGACTGAGTAACTCCAAAGTCTAATCAGGTCTTACATATTATATCAGAATACTCACAAAGTATATTTTCTTTCCATGATGGCATTTTTTTCTTATTTATTAGTAGCAATTCAGGTCTTGCTCTTTTCTTCTCGGGAAGTGTATTGGCAAGAATCTGGTAAATGATATGTCCATGATACACGGCTGTGCCCTCAATTTCTGTTAATGACTGAATAATGAAATATCACAATACTGCAACAGCATATAGCCCCTCTCCCCTTTTTAAATCTCAAAATAAGATATCTTTTTGGACCTATCAGGTGAATGGGGCTTGAAGCAAGTGTAAGAAGACAACTTGACAAGAAATAAGACAAATACAGTCCCTTAGATCAGAATTTTTGTAGAGAGATGCTTTCACTGGGTTTGCCCCGCAGTGGTTTCAGTTCATTTCTTCTCCCAGATCTCTTCATCAATGCTGCAGGATACCAAACTTTGCTCCCTAATGAGGAAACCAGTCACACTCAAGGCCTGTAAAGCAGCTGCAGCGAGAGGTGAATAGCAGTAACATTTCAATCCAGGCAGAGTCAGACTCTGACTGCAGGACCATCTTCTCTTTGGATTTGGAGCATTTCACTAGTTGGCTCTCTTTTCTAAAGATTAACTCTCTTTCTCTGAAGCATCTGTTAGTGTAATTCCTGCACATACGGAAATACCAGAATGTCAGCCATTCCCTGGATTACGTTGCACGCCATTGTCTTATGTGCGCCCAAACATACACTCAGTCCCTCTAGGATCTGTTGGAGTTTGTAACTTTTAAGCACACAGGGTATTGTTGCCTTGGAATGATAATTGTGAAATTGTCTCTTTTTCTGTCCTTAAGGGAGGGGAAGCTGCAGGGAATCAGTCAAAATCGAAGAAGTGATATTGTCATACCAGCCGGATGGCCGTCTGGTGTTTGTTTAAAAGGGGAGGGAAAAAAAAAAAAAAACAGTCCAGGCGATTGAATCATGTCTTCTTGCCAATACGTCCTTGCGTTCCCACCTCCATCATTACAGCAACATGTTTTATTTTCAGCAGTGCTGTTCTCGGTGACTCACATCCCGGAGCCATGTGCTGCTCAGTTAGGCCTCAGAGCTCTTTAACACAGGCCTAGTGGGCAGGAGAAATTATGCACAAGAGTAAGGCTGGGCAACATATCAAGCTTTAAAGATGTATCATGAGTGCTCCCCAAAAAAGTTTGGAATCATTATTAGTATTGATTCTTTCTCCCCTTTAATATTACCAACTGGTATTATATTTTGGAGCATTGAGAAGCCTGATTAGTCACCTTTACGATGAGGAACAACACGTGAAAATCATGTATTTTTTGAATGAATAATATAGCTAAATGGTTGCACACAAAAAATGTGCAAAAATCTTCTGCAACTGGAAGCTGGTGTTCTGGTGTGCAGAGTGGCAGCATTATATGGTGTCAGTCTTGGTACCATTTCCAAACTTAGGAGCAAGTTCTATGTGACTGGTGAAGTCAAAGATAGATGGCCACTTGGGTGCCCCGGGAAGACCAGTTCCTCACCCTTGCATCACTGAGGAAGGCTTTTTACCAGCGGAAAGGGGGAATACAGCACATTTTTGGGAGCCCTCTCCACAAAACAATGATATAATAATGATAAATGCCCTTTGAACTTACAGATGAGTATATTTACTAATGTGTGACTTGCCTTATAAGTGTAAATAAGCTCAGTTCATGAAGAAGAGGGGGTTTTTAACTTCCACCGGTGTCTACAGCTGACCATAGAGGACACCAGATAGCATGGTAACTTATTACAGCATAACACCAGTAAAATTGTCTGCAGAGAAACTGTCATCGATGCTGAAAAGTAGAGAGCAGCTCTAAAACAGATGAATTCTCCTACTCAAACAAGCCGGACCAAATTCTGTGGAGCACGGAAGTGTTTGAATCAGTCTATGTTGTTGTGTCCTGTGATGATCTGCATTAGGGAAAGTGACTAAGGTTAGCTTTTTGCTATTTCATGGTGTGTTCGGCCTGTGCACAGACGTCGACTTTCATTATCATCAGGTAGTACTTTGTCATCTGCCTGGTTGCCTGGTAGCTGTAATGCACTGGTTATTATTGTTACTGCAGCTTTACTACAACAGCAGTTAACTTGTCACCCTGTTTGTGATGGTTTCTGGGCTGATTGTGTTCTCACTGCAAACAAACCGCTCCAGACGCTGATTAGAAGAGAGTTGAGACCACCTTTTTCAGGCGCTCTGTGCAGTTGTTTGTGCTGAAACAGGGATCAGTGCTGTTTTCATATGAATGCAAACGGTTCCCAACTCTCCCAAATGGCCAAGGTCTGAAAACTCCTTGAGAATCGGTTGAGAACTTTGAATGAATAAATTTGTTTGTGGATTGAATTTGTTTTGTTTTGTTGTTTAAATATGAAATAACTTCATCAGTGGGATACTTACTGCATAAGAATTTTTTGTATAAGTTGTTAACACTTGCAGCTCCAGGCCATTTTTTGCTTTTTCCAGTCTGCTTGGATTTTTGTTGATATATTGAATCAAGACCCTCAACCATTTCAAGCCGAATCAAGTTGTGGACACCGTTTTTTACAGAACAACCAGGATTGTCAGAATATTGATGCTGTAGTAATCAGATTGAGGCAATAAAAGTTGCATAGTTTCAGGGACAAAACAAAAAAACTAAACAAAATGTAATCCCTATAGAGCATGTATGTTGGACCAGGTTTATAGCAGGCTTTCCATCGATCTGATCGGCTATATTGGATCAACTTTCTAATTTATATAGACACATTGCTTCTCTTGTGATCGTATCAGTGATCATTTTTTTAAACTCACTAATTGGTGATCAGCCCCAAAATCTTGATTGTGTAAAGCCTAGTTTATAGCCTATCAATCTATTTTTATCAATAGAAGTTCTGGGCTATTTTTATGGAGGTAAATTGTCGCCATCTCTAGGTGAATTTAATTCATAACAGTCATATAAGATTAGATAAAATAAGACAAATTAAGATAATCCTTTATTTGACCCACAATGGAGAAATTTAAAGTGTAAACATACACTATATTGCCAAAAGTATTCGCTCACCTGCCTTGACTCGCGTATGAACTTAAGTGACATCCCATTCCTAATCCATAGGGTTCAATATGACGTCGGTCCACCCTTTGCAGCTATAACAGCTTCAACTCTTCTGGGAAGGCTGTCCACAAGGTTTAGGAGTGTGTTTATGGGAATTTTTGACCATTCTTCCAGAAGCGCATTTGTGAGGTCACACACTGATGTTGGACGAGAAGGCCTGGCTCTCAGTCTCTGCTCTAATTCATCCCAAAGGTGTTTTATCGGGTTGAGGTCAGGACTCTGTGCAGGCCAGTCATGTTCATCTACACCAGACTCTGTCATCCATGTCTTTATGGACCTGCTTTGTGCACTGGTGCACAGTCATGTTGGAAGAGGAAGGGGCCAGCTCCAAACTGTTCCCACAAAGTTGGGGGCATGGAATTGTCCAAAATGTCTTGGTATGCTGAAGCATTCAGAGTTCCTTTCACTGGAACTAAGGGGCCAAGCCCAGCTCCTGAAAAACAACCCCACACCATAATCCCCCCTCCACCAAACTTTACACTTAGCACAATGCAGTCCGACAAGTGTCGTTCTCCTGGCAACCGCCAAACCCAGATGGAGAAGCGTGATTCGTCACTCCAGAGAACACATCTCCACCGCTCTAGAGTCCAGTGGCGGAGTGCTTTACACCACTGCATCTGACGCTTTGCATTGCACTTGGTGATATATGGCTTGGATGCAGCTGCTCAGCCATGGAAACCCATTCCATGAAGCTCTCTGCGCACTGTTCTTGAGCTAATCTGAAGGCCACATGAAGTTTGGAGGTCTGTAGCGATTGACTCTGCAGAAAGTTGGCGACCTCTTCGCACTATGCGCCTCAGCACCCGCTGACCCCGCTCCGTCAGTTTACGTGGCCTACCACTTCCCAAACACTTCCACGTTCTTATAATACAGCTGACAGTTGACTGTGGAATATTTAGGAGCGAGGAAATTTCACGACTGGATTTGTTGCACAGGTGGCATCCTATCACAGTTCCACGCTGGAATTCACTGAGCTCCTGAGAGCAACCCATTCTTTCACAAATGTTTGTAAAAGCAGTCTGCATGCCTAGATGCTTGATTTTATACACCTGTGGCCATGGAAGTGATTGGAACACCTAATTCTGATTATTTGGATGCGTGAGCGAATACTTTTGGCAATATAGTGTACCTCCGCTCATCAAAGAGCACTTGAGTGGCCTGGCTATCATAAGTATTAAGGCAGAAGTGACGCAGCAGCTGTCATATGATGACCTGATTGACAACTTTGCATCCAGAAAATGCAGACATGTGAATCTTCTTTGTTCCTACTAATAAAGGTTGTAAATCCAAATGGCAGTCATCTAATACAGTCATTTTGTTATTGGGTGGGGGGTGGGGGTGAGGGGTCACTCAAAATAAACTTCTGCTTAGGGCTCCAATTTGGCTAGGGGCAGCCCTGCCTGTATCAGCGGTTCTCACGGGTGATCGGTGAACAGTATCAGTCACAAAAAGCCTGATCGGGGTTTCCCCAGAGACATCCATTTCTTCACTGGAAATATAGGGTACAGTGTATGAGCACTCAGCTAAAACATATCAGGAAATGATCAAATATAACATCAACCTCCTATGTGTGATATTAAAATGATAAATGTAGTTGCACTATAACTTTTTGGGCCTTAGTGGTATTTATGTGTATATCTGACCGAAAACAAACACTAAGAAACAGATGTATTAAAGCTCAGGCCTAAGGAGATCTGTTAGCTCTATTTTGCGGGGTTTCTGTCTCTGTAAAGCACTCTGGATCTGTAACAGTGCAGTACAAATAAACTGAGCTGAGATGAGCTTAGAATAACAACACTCAATCTCAAGTTTTTCCAAATATTACAAATAATTGTTTTTTGTGTTTTGCAGGTAAATGGAATGTCTCTGCCTTTATTGACAGGAATGGCCTTGGAGATCCTGTTGCCACTGTGCAGTTCCTTACTAAAAACTGTCTGGACTGAGGACTGTCCATGTCTTTAAGAAGAATCTGTCAGTGGGAAGATGCAGAAATAAGTTCTCATTCTTTGTTCAGATTAAACAGCATCACTCTTCAAAGTAGTCATCCGCCCTGCCCTCTTTGTTTCTATCTTATCGCGCAGTTAGAACGAGATTTCCTCTTCGTGGTTCACCAGCTGCTCTGCTCATGATGTGGCTCCATATCTCTGTCTGACAGTCTAGAGCAAAGGATCCAAGAGATAGATTTTGACCTCACTGGGGATTTCTTATTAGTTTCCGAACACGGCCAGCGAGAGGAGGAAGACAGCCTGATATCACAGCTCGTGGAAAGAGTTGACTCTAATTCAGGAGCGGAAACACGTCAGGGCCAAAAAAAAGGAAGTGGGAGGTGAAACCCAGACCGCAGTGGAACTTGAACCAAAATACTCAACAGCAGCAGCAGCAGAGTGACAGGGCAGGGGGCGGGGGGACTGCAGGGCCTGTGGTGTGTTAGGTAAAGGGAACTTGCTGTTTGTGTGATTGTTTATCATATTTCCATTGACCACTCTCACCTCAACTGGAAACAGTGAGATCATTTACCTTCTTCATTGATTTATTTCAGTAAACGATGCAAATCGTGATTTTTAGTCTGTAGCTGCAGCATGTTTGTGAAAAATAATCTCATGATGTGTCAATCATTACTTTTGTTAGTCACAATATTTTTCCTAACAAGTGAAAACTGTGTTTTTCACTTCCTTTCAAGTCCTTTAAAGCGGGGGCCACCAATCCCTTTGCACGACATGTCAGATTCACGTGAGGTAATGCTTTCACAGAGAGGCCTTCATCTGAGGAGAAAACAAATATATATTAATGATTACAACTCACCAGAGTGCAGACCGTGGAAGTCATGAACTTATCTCCCAGAAGGGCTATAAGGAAACAAGACTGATGAACCAGTTCAATGAGTGACCGTGTAAACTGGTGACTTTCAGTTAAAGGGATACGCCAACAGTTTTGTTGTTTACTCCCAAGTCCATGACAAGCAGATAGACATCATTCTTTCAACTGTGCGTGCGGTAACAAGGAAGAGACAGGCAGAGTTCACCCACCGTAAATTAGCTTAGCTCAAACACTGGGAGTCAATGGGTGTGTTAGCCTGCCTCTGCCTACAGTCATCAGATAAACTCTTCAGCAACTCAAAGAATCCTGTGTGCTAGCTGTGACTCGTTTTTTTTACCACGTTATGTTACGTTATCTATTTTTAGTTAGCATAGATAACATAACATGGCATGATTAAAAAGGAAAAAAAAAATGAGCCCTGCCTGTCTCTTCCTTGTTACTGCACGCACAGTCGAAAGAATATTGTGTATCTGCTTATCATGGACTCAAGAGTGAGATATACGAAAACAAAAAAAAAAATTGGCGTATCCCTTAAAGTGAGGCTGTGTTTGTAAGGCGTGTTTCACACTGGAAGTTTTTTACTTGCATGACAGCAGCAGTGTATGCATATTTTCATTTCAGTGAGCACATCATGAAGTCAGAGCCCTCAGACTGCTAGAGCGAGCCGTGAGTGTCCCATGACGAAAATCTGGAGAATTGGAGGCTCGCCTATTTTTCCAAAAGCTGTGCGCATTACTTCATGAGGGCTGATTATACAAGAAATAAATATTTTAAAAGTTTAAAATGGTCCAAATGCTAGAAAGTTCTGTTAATACATAGTTGAATTTACAGTTTATTCTGTAATTTCAGATGAAAATTTATTATACTTATGTATCACTGCTGAACAGATGATTGGTTTGAGTAACTGTGTGAGCTGGTTAGGAATAGGGCTCAATCATATCATAATTACATGGGGCCAAAAATTCCTTACATGGGGCCAAAAAGACTAAGCAAAAACACGTGCGCTCTGCGGTGCTGGTATAGCAGAGTGGTAAGCAACCAGGCAAGCTCCATATGCAGTGACCCACTGCGAACACGTTCCACATTTCAACACATCTCATCGTGAATCTCAGGTCTGAACTAGGCTTTGAATTTACATTTGATAAACTTGAAAATGTCCTTCGCCCATCTGCCCACTGTGCTGTAGTTCTCGATTGACTTGTATCGCCTCGTCCAGATCGATGTATTGTTTTCCTCTGAATAGCCTCAATTTACAACATCTCTTCAAAGTTTTGAGGCTGGTTATAACAACCTTGGGTAACCTTGGGCTTACTCAGTTCAAGTTCAAAGTATAATTTGACCAGACTCTAAGCAGCAGATATGATACAAGGCAAATGATTTACAACAGAAATAAAATATTTTTTAACATTTAATCTCAAAATGTTCTAGCATAGTTGTTTAGTTACAGCTTTTTAAACTTGACAATGATTGGCTTGGTTTCTCATAATACTAAAACTTCATCTAAATGTCTTCTTAAAAAATGTAATCTTTAGTTTTTCAATTCTTTGGCATTTATGCACCATCATACATTTTTGCTTCACATTTCCTTGTGAAATAAAAAGTCATTGCATCTGTGTGCGAGCTTTCTGTGTTACACTGAACCACAAAAGGCTCGGTTGTTATTTACGGACTCGGTGTGCAAAGACCTTCACAGATGCTGAAGTGTCCTTGACAGTAACTTCGGGACGATGAACCGCTCTTGAACCGCGCTCACTTGCATAAGAGGCCCACCTGGCAGGTCTGCAGAGGATGCTGCGGATAAACTTTTCAACCCGTTCATGAGGAGCTACTTTTCAGACTTCATGGGTCTTTGTAGAGGGTGGGTCAGAGTACCCCCCAGGAGGAATATCGGTTTCTAACCAGCAACTCTCCTCAGGGAGGGGTTTGTATCAATACCCCAGATGTCTGAAAAAGGCTGGATTTACATGAGCATCTTTGATGTCCTGATGATCAATCTTTAGTTGGTGGTTTCATTGACCCTGGTTTGGTGTCTCATCAGTGGGCTCGGCAGGAGTAGGTAATGGAGGGTTTTTTGTTCCTTTGGTGGTTAAGCCAGCCTTGGTAAACCCCTATGTGCCCCCTCTATGAACTCTGGGAGATCATTGATTACATCGTCCTGCATCCGCTTTGTTTGCTCCCCGGACTTAGCAGTCAAAGCAGCCGCGTCTGCAAACAAAACAAGCAAATAACACACACAGGCACACACTCAGACAGTCCACTGCTTATTTTTTTAGACGCATGTGAAGTATCCATCAGTTTGAATATCGCTCCTGACCTTGATTTACCCATCTTATATGACTTATGAAATCACATTTTGAACAATTGGCAAGAGGAGTATAATTCCACACTCATTGTGAGCCATGCCAAGTGGGAGAGCATTCTTCCAAAAACCACCTACTTGAATCCATCAGTACACCATTGAAATGCCAAGATTTGTACTTCCAAACACACTGTGCATTTTTTTCTCCTTTATAGCACAGAGATATCCTGCCAAAACAGCTGGGTTTTGCCACTCAGCTCTCTTCAATGTGTTTATTTTTACTCCAAATGTCAGGAGAGTTGAAATATTCTTATTAAGAAAAACTGACAGCTGTAGTTCACCGCTGCTCACTATATTGCCTCTGCTGAAAAAAATCACTCCTCACATTCCCTGATGATATGGGAAAAGCATTTAATATTTTCTTAATTTATTCACGTTTACATTAATTAAAAGGAATTTGTATAATCAATTCAATCGCCTAACAGGCACTAAGTGATCTAATCTGCATGATGACTTGAGTCTTCACTCTTTGTGCCTGCTGCTCAAGAGGAGAGGCATTTCACTGGAGACTCTGCTCTTCATCATATGGAGGATGCAGCACGAAAATGGATTTACAGGTGAGTGTCACACAAGTTAAAGGCATGACAGCATAGTCTGCAGACCACTGAATAGTTCCATCCGGTCATTTTATCCAAACATACAGAGTTATCAGAACAGTCCAGACCACCTGAACACCTGAGTCAATAATACAGATGTCTTGATACCGCAGTAATCAACTACAGTGTGATACATGTTAAAACCAGAGAATGAAGTTGTGCTGAAATGATGTATTTTGTAGGCCAGCCTACAAAATCAGCATCTCTCTGATCCCCTCGCCTGAAAGCCTTCAGGACTTTTTCAATGTAGTCTTTGATAATTGCTGATAATGGGCTTTTAAACATTTTATTCATCATGATAATCTTCAAAAAGGAACTTAATTTTAACCTTTTTTTTAGCTTAAAATTCACTGGCTGTCACAGGGATGGACAACTTTAGTGACACAGTGGGCCACGTAAAAACTACCCTCTTTGCCAAAGGGCTGAGTTGTTTAAAACTGGTCCAATTTAACAAGACATTTAAAATTATTTATGATTTGGCATAATAATAGCGAGGATACAGAGCTTTTTTAGGATACTATATCAATATTTATAGGCAAGTTTTAATGTTCCATGCAACAGGCACAACACTGGAATACAACCTGTTTTAGCTTCTTTTTTCGCAATAAACAAATTACTTACCAGGTGCTGATTGTGAATTAGTTACAATATTTATACTTTCAAATGCATATGTAGTTTTCAGAAATTTCAGAAACAAATATAGAAAATCTTTGTAATAAATATTCCAAATGCAAGAATGTTGTGATAATTATTCATGGAAATGTTGGTGGGTAATAAAAAAATGTAGACAAAGCAGTTTGTTTGCAACTATCCTTTTAAAAACACAATAATGCTTTATAATTCAAAACAGAGAAATTTCAGATGTATTTTATGTTTACAAATTGAGAATTCAAAGTCCTGTATGCATGTTTTCATCACAGACCTTACTTCAGGAATTTAATTGAAAATGCAATTCTGAAACATTTGGACGTGTGAACAAGAAGTGCTAATATGAATATATGCTAATACACTTCCCCAGTTCAGGACCAGGCGGAAACCTCCGGGGCTGTAAGTGGAGGCCCATGCAGAAGTGCTGAAAACTGTAGTACCTCGATCGTCCACGTAAGGGTTGTTTGTAGAAAAATGACACCTTAATGATTGTGGGCTGGGAAAAGACATTTTTTACAGCCTACGTGTTGGACTCATGAGTTCAGAAACATGGAAGTGAGTTAGTTAGTACACTATGTATGGGAATCTGAATACTTGTCTTATATGAGTGCCTGACATACAGTGTGTAATGAACACATGCATATGATTTTAATGTTTAACCGAGGATAATAAAATTAATCTGTTATGGTCTGCTTTTCAATTTTAAAGCATTGTTGGGTATTTAAAAGGACGGTTGCTAACTTTCTGCTAAATAGCACAACAAAAACGACCCAACCCAACTGCAGGCATGTCTGAGCATTGTTTAATAATCAATAATTCACACACTATTGCCACAGTCATGGGCAGCAACTTGATAAGGTTTACCACAGCAGCATGAAATATGTCGAGTTGGCTCTTAATGCTGTATGACCTCCTAAGCTTTCCTCTGCTTCTAACAGAAACGTTGTTTTGCAGCTTGCAAGCATCTCTGGGACAAATGCTACCATGTCAAAATGCCACAGAGTAAGGGGGGAAGCAGCTCTGGTGATTCTGTTTCTTCCTTTGCTGCGATGAGGATGTCATTGTAGTCCCGCACAGCCATGCTATGACAACTCTGTCTACCTTATAGAGTTATACACTTTGGAGGAGCGGTGCAGGAAGGCTGTGCTTTGGTAGGCCAACCAGGGAGTTGAACTGTGTGCACACCAACTGTTCAAAAAATATTTGTGTAGCATCTACACATGAATTTCACGCTTGTATTTATGTGGTTCAAATGGTCCACATTAATTGAGGGGGATTTTCATCCTTCAGGGCTGTCTCCTATAGCCATAACAACATGTGTTTCCACCTTCTCGGTCAGGATCAACCATGGTGGATGTTCTACAACCGCTGTCATCTCCCTGTTCATGAAAATGAGAAGTTAAATGTCCCAGAAAAGTGCAGTATTTAAACACATCCATTTGATGATCCATAACATCCTTTTGAGCCACACATGGAGTTTTACCATGATGCCCGGGTGCTGGTTTCTCTGTTACTTGCCAAACCTGCCTGGCTTTACACGTCATTTTCTTGGTACAGCGAGAGACCCACTCCTCTCTCCATCTATTCTTTTTCTCATGGGTGCTCTGGTAGTTCTTCTGTAAGATTCAGCATATTTTCTCTGGTGCTAGTTAGCCAGAAAACACACCATTAGCCAGCTAGCAGCTGTGCTACCTTGCTGTTGTGCTGGGGGACTTTGTTCACAGCACAGCCAATGAAAAGTATTAAATACGAGCTGAACTTAGCAGATACTCGAAACTCTCCAGTGACTTTGTCCTCCTCTTTGTGGTTTGGTCTCTGAACTCTAAAATAACCATGTAGAGGTGCTCTGATGTCGACACGCAGCAATGCTGATTTTCTCGTCTGTCTGTCCTGTCATCCTCATCACCGTTCACTTCCACTGCTGATTGGCTGTTGTGACACGGCTTTGGGCCAATTTGTCACAGAAGGTTAGTATTTTCAACTTTGGCGAAAGAAGCTAAATTTACTTTGCTGGTGCAATAATTTCACCTAGAATTGTCATTTATCGAGCTATCGATGCAGATTTCACTTCATTGCTTTCAATGCATTTTCATTGCATGATAACCTGAAATTGACGCTTGGTGTGAACTCAGCTCTAGAAACACTCTAGTTATCTCAACGAAAAGCCTATGGCATTTTTGATTGCTGAAAAGTTCTTGTGACTTGAATTTTTTCATGATTTTTGCTGATTAAACATTATCAGCAAGAGTAAAAAGCTATCGTCCTTTAAGCTACCCTAAAACTACAACATGACAGTTCAACTTAAAAACTACTATCATGCTCAGAAATTTTATCTGACCCATTTCCTGTTGCGTTCGAGCATTTTCTTCACGTGTTATCTGATCAAGTTGGTGCTTATGGCTCTGTAATCATGTGAGTAACATTGTTTTCTCAAGTAAATCAGAAAGGATGAGGTTTAAGATCCCTCCAGCCATTTTTGTTGTCCTTAGTGGAAGTTAGTTAGCAGCTGTCCTTTAAAAAATGTAATAATGCTTCATAATTCAAAAGTGAGTTGATTACAGATGTATTTCTGATGTAGAAAAAAAATTGATATTGCAAAAATGTGCTCTTCAAAGGCCGTATTTCAGGCATTTATGCAAAAAACATATTTAAAATTCCTGTGACCTTTGAAACAAGGGAACTGGAAGTGCGCCAATACTAACTCACACTTTCCAGGACTATTCCTTCACCACTGTATGGAAATGAAGCTGGTAGTCAAAGCAAGCTGACAAATGAAAAAGCCCGGTATGTGACACAAAAACTTTTATTACAGAGGCAAAGGTATTTTTTCATACCTTGTTTTTTTTTTTAATTAATCAACCAATAAAATAAAAGTGATTGTAGCATTTTAAAGTATGTGGTATCAAAAGAAAAAATATTTATCATATTTTGACAACCTTTGTCCAGTTTTTCAGATCAAATTGCTGGCCTTAATTCAGTAGGGCAGAACATAAGAGAACAACATCAGGAGAAAGAGTGAATAACAGCATGCTAGGAAGGGGCCACCAGCCGGACCCAAAACTAAGTCACCCACTCAGAGAACAGAAACGCCTGCACATGTGGCGTTTTTCAACTGCCAGACCACCTGCAGCCCAGATATCCTCGAGGCTCCTTTGAATATTCATTTACAGACTCATTTTTTTTTGTCAGGGTGTCCAGGCTCTTGTTCACTTAAAAGGACCAGTCTCTAAATTTTGTGGTGTCCTGTGGTACCTTTTCTTATCCACCACATATAAAAAAGATGAAGAAGTGGTAACTTTAAATTGGCCTGCATGTAGACTGATAGCAAAGACTCAACAATGTCGAATCAGAATGATTGAAAAATACTGGTTGGTGTCATGGATCAAGACATATTCTGTAGGTCCTCAGTGTTCTCTGCAGTCAGAAAATAGCCAGTATGTTAGTGTTAAACCTATGGTCTTTGCAAAATACATCTACTTTTTGAATATTTGTTTTTAAGATGGGTTGTCCGTTACGAAAACACAACAGACACAAAACCTTAAAATGCTTTCGTTCTTTATAGCTTACCAAGGGGCAGTGCATGTCAGTGGCACACATTTGTGAATTTATCATAGGCAATCTTGCCCCCAGGCTGGACTCAAACACAGGCTGGCAGAGGCATGTATATGGGCCATGCCTGGTTGCTTACCGCTCCGCCAAACCAGCACATCATAGGCAATCTAGATACACATGGTAGCTGCTCAACTTGACTCAACTTGTTTTTAACACAGGGATCAAATCAACGCCTGGTACAATTTTTCACATCAATACTAGCAGGGTTCAGTGTGAGGTGGTCCTAGATTAAATGAGTGAAGACTGAAAGCAGAGACTGAAGAATTAAGCAGAATACAGGTTGATGTCACAAATCAAAGACAGCTTCTGTAGATTTTGGTTTTCTTATCTTCTCTGCATCCTGAGTCAGATTTTTGAAGGAGTTTTTAGATCCCTCATTTTTTTTAAAAAGCGTTACAGACAAAAGTCTTGTTTACAAGTCTGATACGTTTATTGTCTGTCAAGGCCTTTGCACAACAAAGAGGATGCAGGTACACGGCATCGAATTTCAAATATTTCTTAGGTGATTTTCAGAGCGCCCATGTGTCCACATTAGAAGCAACATGATTTTATGAACAAGTTGTTTTTACTCAAAATAAAACTAGTGCTGTGGAAGTCAAAAAGAACTCAACATAAAGTCACTGTGAACTTTTTTTCATTTTAATTGTACATTCCTCCTATTCTGGAAAGGCGAGGAGAACTTTTATGAGTTCAACACACCATCAATATGATGTAACTCAAACACTTTCTCCTTGCATTATCTTTAAATTCAATATTGTTGTAATTTTCCTATCTCTTGTCAAACGAAACAGGGTGCTGTGAAACAAACAATCAAGCTGTCCACCATGTATGTTTTGACTGTGATATGCATGCCAATGAAGTGTTTTCAGTGATCAGATGTGGACTTTACCTGGGTGCAAGTCCAAAGAAATACACACCTCAAATTAAATTTGGCAATGTTATTTCAATTGACTATTTCTCCACTTTAACAATAACAGTTAGTATCGTGTTTTAAATTGTTGGTAAGCCTGATTAGTCACTTTTACAACGAGGTACAACTTGTAAGGATTGTGCATTCATGAAATAAGCAACAGTTAAATGTGGGTAGCACCAAAAATGTGCCAAAATTCCCTGTAACTGGAAGCTTATGGCAACATTATTTGGTGTCAGCCCTGGTACCCACGCGTTTAGTTGTGTCACTCATTTCACAAATGCACCACTCTTACAAGTTATACTGTGTTGTTAAGGGGACTAATCAGGCTTACAAGTATATAAAATACAATACCAATTATCAAAGAGAAGAAATAATCGACCAAAATAATGTGTCCAAACCGTTTTTTGAGGAGTATAAATGTGACAGTTTCGCTTGGCGGAATTACGTCACAAATGTGAATCATTAGGGGAGAATCATTAGGAAGAAAAATTGTGTCTGGTGTGTTCAAAAAATTGCAGTAAGAGATTAAATATTATGAAGCAGTTGAGCAGCAGTTGTGTGTCGGTTTATCAGTGCCTCACAAAGCCATTCAGCTGTTTCATTATGGCATGACAGCTCTTTGAAGAAAGAGAGTGGTCTACTAAGTTCAGTCTACCAGTATGTTTGGTACTGTGAGCACAGACTTTGTCCTGGCCATCATGATTCAATGTTGAAATCCGCAGAAAGGGCATAGCACAGTGTTTAAAGGGAGGTTTTAGTGTAACAGGGAAATAAAACAGAGGGGGCACTTCAAAAATCCCACTGACAGTAACTTAAATAGATGTGAAAAAAACAAAGATAATCAAAGTTGTTAAAAAAAGACAGACAAATGTTTCAGAGTATGCAAACATGCATGACACAGCGTGAAGTCGGCCATCTTCGATGTGCAACTTACACATATTAAATGAATTCAGCATGCAAAGACCTTTAAACTGCAACTCTTGCAACTTTAATATAAATCACCACTTGTAATTTGTGTCTTTTGGGGATCTTTTATTGGAGCATTACTGTTGCCAGATTGCTCAACCTAATTAAAGACTAATTCTCATTTCATGTATCATAGCACTCAGGAGGGCAGCAGAGGCCTTTGCTGTTAAGCAACATAAAATAAAGGAAGAAGAGTTACAGTTGTTATAATTAGCATTATTTCCACTTCTTTCACCAACAGCAAGGAACAGTTTTAGTGCTGTCCATGAAGCTTGGAAAATACAACCCTAATTTGCCTGTACATCCAGAGTGCCTGCTAAGCTTTCCACTGTGCTGGTCGAGCCTCTACTTCCATGGAATCCCCATATGCAAACGAGCCAGGACACCGCAACCTGTCAACACACACTGCAGGTCCACCCCGCGTAACCCAGCGCAAGAAACAAACCTACAACAGGTAGGTGTTCTGGCTCTGGCGGCCAATTTTCCAACCACAAAGCCACAAAAACTGCTTAGCCCAGAGGAGGGACACCACGTCCACCTGACCTGAGGGAATTCTCTCTCTCGTTTGCATGACAGTTGTGACACCATTTTTCCATCAGATCCTTCAAGAATTTATCTTTGTGGACAGCATCCTAGATGAACTACATTACAGTAGTAACAAACACTGCTGAGTACGATGGCAGTGCAAAGCGAGTCATTTTATCTGCTTATAAAAGACTCTAAACTGTCATTGATGAGGTTGTGGCATTGTTCTGCACGGCCTCATTCTGTCAGCTCCCTGATTAGTCCAGAACAGTAGCATAAATATATATTTGTGCAAAGGAGTGCAATTAGTTATAGAGTCCAAATTCAACAAATTCATTCACCACAGATTTGTGTTTCCACATTTTTATGACAAGTCCGGATAAACATCTAAGATTTAGATTCCGAAAGCAAAAACTGATGACAAGAATCCTGAGTAATGAGTAAAAATCCAGCAGAAAAGCTATAGCTGTTCTCCCTTTTCAGTGTTTAAAAGTGAAATATACAAATTGAGATATCAATAATTATTCTATCAATCAACTGACTATAGATAAAAATATAATAACTGACTATAGATAAAAATATAATAACGATAATAATCATGGATTTTTCTTACAACTAATTAGCAAATAAATGCTCAGCAGAGGTCCATCTCCTCAGCAGTATTCCACTGTACTTGTAATGATAGTAGGTAGGTTGTCAAAAGGGATTTAAAGACTAATGCACACCAAAATAGCTAAAATAAAATAAACAATAAAATTTAGAGTTAACTTGTCCATCAAGCAGATACTGGAGCTGGGTAATTCCAGCAACCCCAAAATAATACAATACATGTCCCAGTAAAGCAGCCACGATCTGACATGGATCACAAAACACTAACATTTTGAACTTCAATTACGTCTTTTTCAGAATTCTCAACAAATTTATAAAAATAAAAACAGCAAGGACAGGATTTAAAGGATCGATCAACTTAAGACACTTGAATTTTGGGTCAGTTGAGGGCTGCCAAGAGCCCAAATTCTGCTTTTTTGATTTTATATGAACTCATTCAGATGGGCATATTGCAACATGAAGCTCAGTGGAGCTCAACACATCTGGTTTAAGCTAAATGAAACACGTGCCAGTGAGGTATATGATGAAGATATCCCCTAAAGTGGTTTGACTTTTTTTAGATTATTGAACTCAGAATAAAGTCCTTCAGGATTATTGTCATTTATTCTGCTGATTGTAGGTACAGGACGTCCTGAGAGGACTCGCTGCTGTGCCCATCGTTACGCCTCCTTCCTATAAAACACAGACGCATCCACACAGTGTACAGGGAGGACTCTCCTGTGGTAATGAGACACAGATCAGTGGCTGCTCTGTTTGTGTAAACCCCCTAAACACAGAGCATGATTCAGACTAATTCTCCCACACACTCTGTTTACACTTCTGCTTTATTGAGGTCTGAATATTCAGACTCTGACATTTCATTCAGTATTTTCTATGATTTTTTTCCTTTTTTTTTTTGTGGGTGCCTGTGTGTATTTTATCATCGCTGTCAGGCACAGGCCTCCTATCTCCATTTTTTATGATTTTTTTTAATTTTTATTTAATAAAACTGTCCCACTGGTCACCTTCCATGCTGATAAGTAGGTTTTTTAAACTTTAAACCAGATTTAAGTACACAGACAATTTTTAATCAGTACAAAACTATATTCATTTCGTGGTAGAGCCTTTTTTGTTGTTTTTTTTTCCTGAAAAGTAGCAATTTTGGAGAGTATAGGTTTGTGCCCCTCAGCAACATTATGTTGTTGCAGCCACAGCAGGAAAAGTGAAAAACAAGTCCTTATCCCAAAAGCTAGCTTCACGCTTCACGCTAAAAGCCTATGTGATATTTCACCCTGTTCTCAGATCATTGTTGGTTAGAAGCTCTGTGGCGAATAAGAAATGTACATGAAAATATCTTTTTGCATCAAGATCTTCACAAATGAACCATAATGCCACGATTATTTAGGTCTAACCCTAATCAGCGAAAGTAAAAAGCTATTATGGAACTACAACATGGAGATTCGACTGAGAAGCAGCTACCACACTTCCAACTTATAACGCCATGTCCAAGACCTCCTATTGAAGAATTCCCTCTTAATCACATGACCTGATCAAGTTGGGGCCAATGGCTGTGGTGTGTGTATTATTGTATATTAAAAACTGTTCAGTAATTATTGCATTATGCTCCATTTTTGTAGTCCTTGTTAGTAGCTCATTAGCAGCCATCCTATAAGAAATAAAATAATGCCCTTGAATTCAAAAGCAGAGTAATATCGATGCATTATATGTGAAAACTAAACAATTCAAGGTAGGGGTGTCCCGATCCGATATTGATATCGGATATCGGTCCGATATCAGCAAAAAATCAAGCATCGGATTATATCGGCCTGCACTTAAAATATCTGATATAAGCACTCCGATACAAGCAGTCAATTCTCATTTATTTTTTATTCATTTAATTCAGTTGTAGAATATGCTTATGTTTAAGTTAAATACAGTGGTTATTTTGCAACTTAAAAATATATGTTTTTGTTTTTATTGGATTTATTGAGGTTACTTTTCAGGGTCTTCTAATTTATTTTTTTAATTTTATTTAATTGTAGTATATTCTTATGTTTCAGGTCGAAATTTATTTAACCCATTGGTTAATAACGAATGAGTCAGTTTTTCTCATACCTACTACTGCTGACTATTGTTCTCTGTTTGAGTAATCTCACTTGATCAAGCCATTTTTTACAATCCATACCACAAAATAAGTAATAAAAGTATGTATGATTCCTGCTGATATCGTATCAAATCGATATCGGTATCGGCCAATACTCAAGGCTGCAATATCGGTATCGTATCGGAGGTGAAAAAGTTGTATCGGAACACCCCTAATTCAAGGTATTCAAAAAAGTTCTTCTGAAATCCCAAAGCCTTTGGGACATGGGAACAGGAAGTGCATAAATGCTAACTGACGTCCACATTTAGGACTCGTCCCTATACAACCATATTAAGACATATTGGAGTAATTGAATTGATTTAACTGTCTTTTATATACATGCTGTAAAAATAAACACACTAGATTCCTACATTTCTAGACAATTAAAAGCCCCAAGGACAGTGTGCCCAAAACACTGCGCCTATTTCAACGTGTTACATTTAACGAGAAAGTTTTACCTGGGCTTCCTTTGTAAAGGCAAAACTACTCTTTCTGTGCGAAGTTTTGTGTGTGGCACACTTACGTGCCCATTCATCCATGCAGGTACCAACTCTTTTTTCTATACACCTCAAAAAATGTTTGGAAAAATGATTTTGGTCGATTGTTTCTTTACTTTGATGATACCGATTGGCTTTGTGTTTTATATTGTTGAAAAGCCTAATTAGTCACATTTACAACAAGTTACAACTAGTAAGGTTTAAGCATTTGTTGAGTTAGCAGCAAAGCTAAATGCGTGGGTAGCGCCCCCAAAAATGAGCTAAAATCCCCTGCAACTGGAGCTGGTGTTCCAGTAAGTAGAGTGACTGCTGAAAGTCAAAGAAAGGCTACCAAGTGGGCGTCCCACAAAGACAGCTCTCCGAGAATACCCGTTTCTCACCCTTGCCTCACTGAGGGACTGTAGGCTTTCTGCTAGGGGAAGAAGAGGGGATTTTTTGGGGGGGCCTACCCACATGTTTAGCTTTGTTGCTGATTCATCAAATGCTCAATCCTTACAAGTTGTACCTCGCTGTAAAGGCGACTAATCAGGCTTTCCAAGGATATAAAATACAATACTAACTGGTATTATTAAAAGAGAGAAATAATTGACTAAACTAAAGTTTCCAAACCTTTTTTGTTAAGTATAGATCTGGGGTGGCGGTTATCCTTAGGAAGCACATGCTGTGTTTGGTTTCTCATGTTAAGAAGGTTAAACATGATCCTCTTAATAAGTGATGTGCTGTAGAAAAAGCACATTTTAACTTCCAGTGTCTCTGGCATGATGTTTTGGCATGTGGGGTCTCTCCGACACACTGCTCCCTCTGTCGACTCCACAGGTCAGATCTGATGAGTCAAACTTTACACACCCCCAGTATGTGAGACGAGTCCCCACCCCACAAAAAAACACAGAAAAACTGAGGGTCACTGAATCCACCAGAAAAATGTGAATGTACAAAAAAATGAAACATTTACAAAAACAAATGCAGGAAAAAATATGAACATAATTACTCAGACAGTAATACAGCAAGGTACTTAAAGATAAAGACCAGTATTTAAGAGAAAATCCAAGTGGTCATCTGTCATTGCACTTTAAAGTTCAGTCACACATCACACAGTTTAATTATAAAGAATATATGTTTTTACATATTTTATATAACACGTTTTAAGACCACACCCTTTTTCATAATCATGGTAAGCACATTGCCAACCCCTTTTACAAGTGAAAGCTAACTAGATCCACCACCTTGCTTTTTTATGCTTCCATGAGGTAGATAGTGAAAGTACAGCTGAGCTGTTCAATTACTCACACAATATTTTTACAGTGGTGGTACAATGATTGGCAGAAACAGTCTTTCCATCAGGCAGTGATTGGCAGTTGCCTTAAGCCCCAAGGTACAAGGAGCCTATGGAATATATTTATTAAACTTGAGATTAAGCTTTCTATTCTCCTTAATGAATTTGTAGTTTTATTTAAAAATCCATAATTGCCTAAATGACACCAGAATGCTTGGCGTCCACAATAACTAGTGTATCAGCAGTCAAAAACACTTGTGACAAAATCTTACCTGGGAATAAACAGTACAGTCCTTTATGGATGAGGATAGTGTAGATTTATTGATAGAGAGATGCTTTTTTTGTTTGTTTCATGTAACAGTCAGTGTGTTTTACATGTCTCCTCTGCATAAAAGAGTACTTCTATGCCTGAGGTTGTTTTCACACTTACATTGTTTGGGACACAAGTGGGCATTCAACATACAAAATAAAGCTGGGGGTCTCGGCTTGCTTCCAATCGGCCCTTGGAGCAGTGAGTTAACTACCAACCCGGCAACCGACACAAACAGGGTGATGACTCATGTCACTGCTGTAGTAATAGTATGATCAGCTGTAGTAGTCATAACTGCATTATGGCAACCAGGTAGATGACAAAGATGACCCCACAGACTCACTTTGTGTACACATGCACAACAAACCATAAAAACAGCGAAGGGTTAATGATACTCACATCTCTATGGCAGATCATCACAGGACTCGACAACATCCACTGATTCAAAAGGTCATTTCCTTCCCAGAATTCAGGTTGACTGTTCATTCTCCTGCTGAGGTCCTCATCTGTATAAACTTACATGGGACGTTTAATCTCTGCTGTTAATCAGTGAGTTGTTGTGTGGGTAGCTCAGCCTACTAGCTTTTTTTTCCCATAATGCACAGTGTGACTAGTAGTCATAACAATGCTGGCTGTGAAGTAATGACACAAGGTCAGATAAGGCGTCTTGTGGGCCTCGGCCTGGATTCTGGATGGTTTTAAAATACTGCTGGATGAACATGAAATGACCCTGAGGGAATATGATATTAGCTTATTTTAGCAGTTTCATGCATTAGTGGCTGCCTGAAATGGTTGATTCCCCTGTCCCCCCTCCCAAATTGACCAATCAGTGCAACGTCCTACCACTGCTCTGCCAGCAGATGAGGCTCACTGGCTCAGGGTGGGAAGCCCAGTGCAGAGCTTTGACTGTACAGAGAATGCAGAGCTGTTGAAAACATGGCATTTGGCAACACTGAACTGACCAATTACCACGCAGTAGACCAGTCAACCAATTAGAGAGGACTGAGGCCAATGGCTGTGGCAATGGTATGTCTTTTCAACACAAGTGATTGTGGACATATTTTAGCAGTCACCTGATAAAACATACGATTCAGGCCAACTTTATTTAATATTTCACAGCAAAAACATATATTTATATATACAGTGCTTAACAAATTTATTAAACCACCACTAAATGCGAGGTATAAGCCACTGCTAATTACCCAAATCATTTTTTATGTTTCTGTAATGTTTAATACACCAGTATGTAGAAGCTCTTTAACTGAAATGTTATTTTGATGCTAAAATATAATTATAATTGATATTTATGAGTCTTACAGAAACAAAAAGAAAGTAAAGCACATTATTACCCTTTTGATCAAGAAGTCAAATTATAGTTAATAACTTGCATTCTTGAACTGAGAGTTGTAGTTATTGAACGTTAAGCTAAATTAATTTCTGACTGTTCAGAGCAGCCCAGCGAGCTGCTCGAATTTGGGTACAAAAATGTGGATTCACTTTGAAATTCCTCCTTCATGTTCAAAATGTTTGTCCAATAACAATATATTTTCAGCTTTAAACAGTTTTTATGCTTTCTTGTTATTATGACCGGTGGTCTAATAAATTTGTTCAGCGCTGTCTGTGTGTGTGTGTGTGAGGGGCCTCATGTCTGGGTTTGCCTTGAGTCCCCTAATGATTAAATCTGCCTCTAATGTGATTCATAAAAATCTAACTAGTGATGAATGTACATCAGGACCAGTCCTCTAATATTCATCTGTCAAGGTGAAAAACCTGTCAAGAAAACGTCCTTTATAACACAGAACATTTAAAATCTAGACAATGAAGTGTGCTTGTTTTTCATACAGTGCTTCTTTTTTCTCATGCATAGGCATTTTTTGCCATCAATAACTACTTTTACTTGGGTGCAATATTATCTCGGTGTGATCATCAGAGGATATTTCTGAAGCATTGTGAAGTAACCACTGGTGCTATTTTTGCTCACAAGTTGTCAAATTAGTGAAAAAAAGTGATCCATGACGCTCTGTCCACTGTCATCTCTCTGAGCGTCTGTGGCTTCCGATCACTTTTCCACTATTACACTTCACCCGGAACTCACATGTCCAAATAAGGGAGGCGAGGGGGCGTGACCGGACACTGCCTTATTTGGAGTTTCCACTTAAGCGGTCACTTTGGGCTCCGAGTCAAAGCAAGCCTGTTAGATTTACAGGGCGCTCGCAATATTTACAAGCGATTAACTCCGTCAATTACTGTCTTTGTGAGAGTGGCTTCACGGGGAGAGAGGGTTAGAGTCAGAGTGCTCTGCAGAGTGTGCTCAGGCTCACTGAAACACTGACAAATGAGGGGATTATTTTGACCTCTGACGGAGATTAAAAGAGAAACACCCACCATCATTTCTTAAAAGTAGATTTTAGGGGGAAAGGGCTCTCAAGAAACTCACTTCCTCTCTCATAACTCACTCTGGTGTATGAATGGCTTCCACTGTTCCTGATAGTGCATAAAAAACAACTGCAACAGATAACACGCTGTTTTGTTTCCCACCAGAGGAGAACCACCCAGAAGAAGGACCTTCCTGAAGGACTTCATCAACTTTATCTCTCCGTCGGAGACTTCTTCTTCTTCTTCTCCTTGTGCCTGCTCTGTAGTTTCCACAGACTGACGCGCGGAGAGCCTTGCGCTAGCCGCTCTGTCCATATATGGTCATCTACGTCACGCAAATGTTCCATCCCCCTATTTAATACAGGCAAACTGGAGTCCCCTATCCAGCTCCAATAGAGCAAGTAGAGCCGCTCTCTTGTGCAACCAACACCACCACCACCTCCTCCATTGATTCACAGACTTCAAATTCCCCCACAAGCAAGCAGCCCATCAGCTTCCACTGTGATCACATTAATAACAACAATAGGCCGTGATCACACAGGAGGAGAGAGAGAGAGAGAGAGACCCGGCGCTGCTCGTCCTCCGCGGGATACTTGGATAAGGCTACAGCAACAGGATCCATCCGTGCGCCTCTCCTCCCCTTTTTGATATCCACACCTGTGTTCTCCACCTCAGGAACACACTTTTTCTCCGCTCTCTGGATACCTGCGCGCTGTCCTCTTCATAAATGTCGGACTGAATCTAACTGCTATGACAGGGAAACTAGCGGAGAAGCTCCCTCTTACCATGAGCAGTTTAATAAACACGATCCCTGACAGCCTGTACCCAGAAGAGGACATCCCGACGTCTATGAATATTTTCACCAGTACGGAATCTATAAACCACTACTCACAGATGAACACAGGTAAGGCTGGACTTCACTTTTTTTCTACTGAAAGTGTGTGTGTTTTCACGAAAGTGCTACAAAAGTGCAGCGTGCGCGGAGGCAACAGTTGTCATTGGGCATGGAGAGCACCTGTTTGCGCTCAGGCTGTTGCGCACAGTGATTGATCCCTTTTTAAGTTCAGGTGTGGCACTACCTGTCCCGAATTACATATACCTTTAAAAAAAAAAACTCCCCTGAAGGTGAAAATGACTGAATGAGTTCTCCTTTGTTTATTCTTCAGCCTCGATCACATGCTCGAAATAGAGGGATCTAAAGCGCAACTGGAAATAGGCAAACACTAATATAAACCACTTAAAAGCGACATTTTCTTAGCTTTACACGTATGTTGAATTTAATTTAATTGTATTTCTTGCGCATCTTAATTTATAAAATACGACCCGTGGTTGATTGAATATGAGCGGCTGAAAAAAAGCAATTTTACGCATAAAAACGCGCCCGGCTCCGGCTGAAACTGAAAGGTGTAGGAGTCAAAAAAGGTTCACACTGTCCCCATCAAACTTGCTCTCATAAGCCTTAGAAACATACAAGCTTTTTTAGGGTTTAATTGATTTGCAGGCAAGACAAGTGGGAAACAAATACACTAGAAATACATGTCCGTTCATACAAATACCGAGAATGTGAAATTTGTAGGTTCTGAGAAAAACGAGTCCAATCGACGTCCTCTTACCGCAAAAAACCACAGATTAATTCCTCTGATATCCCACTGAAAAGATGGGTCAACTGCTTTGGACAATGACTTTCATTCACAACTCTTTAACATGTCACAGGTTGGATTTCAGTAGGCGTGTGTGTGGCTGCTTTTCCCTATATGAAACATATTTAGACGCCATGCAGGCCCCTCATATACCATACTCGCCGAGGCCGGAGATATGGATTCATATATTTCTATAACGCAGTGAATTTCTGTTAAATTGAAACCCCCGTCATGAAGATGACTTTTGGAGTTCGGGCTCGGTGCTGGCATTAAATCAATCACTAATTGTCCGAGCTCACCTTCTGAGGTGATGGGTCAACGATGCGCGAAATATTCCAAAATCTTTACTTTGCCGGTGGAGGTGAGGGCATGAACATGTGATTCTCCTGCCATAAATGACATTTAATTTTGTAGAAATAAAACTGATTTTTTTCTCTAAATGAAAATGCATTTCAGTTTGATTTTGAATCGAAATGTGTCCCTTTTTTTGGCCAAAGACTCGTGCGTAAAAGCGATCCTCAAGCGCTGTCTTTTCCCTTTAAAATGAGTGCTTCGATTTTTAAAGCAATTTAAAAATAATCCCGCGGAAAACTGCCTGAAATAACATCTCCTATAAGCTCAGCTATTAAATAGTCTTTATGTGCGTTGTTTAGAAGATATTTTCGAAGCCAAATAAATGATATCAAATATAGAAAAATATGCGCAAAGTGCAGAAGTGTGGAGTTGTTTTAATCACACCAGTCCTCTGAAAAATCTCATAATTAACACAATAGCTGCGAAATGTTATAAATGGCTTGTGTGTTATTTTAGGTTTAAAAAAAATAGAGTGCCACTCTGTGAATCAAGTGTGTGCTTTTCTCTTCATTTCTGACCTGTTAAACAAACAGTGCTGACACTGCTAAATGCCCTTTAAAAGTCCCACTGCCCAAATTACAGACAAAAAATCAGAGTAAAAAATTAAATATTAGCTTAAGCCTTCTTTTCTAAATGTCATGCATACCTTACAATCATGCCACAAGAGTCACAGCTCCTATATACGTCAAAAGTGTTGTGCAAAAACTGTAATTTTGCTTTTGTTTGTTTTTTTACAATTTGCCTTCAGCCAAATCTTCAGCAGACAGTAATTACAGGGAGTGAGTATAATATCAGCACTCCTGTGTATGACGAAAACAGACATCTGTTTAAGAAGAAATCTCCTCAAATGTCTCAAATTAAGCTCACGATCAGAAAATAAATACAACCTCATTGAGCATTTGGTGGTCTCTCTGAAAATAATTTAAATGTGTGTGTGAGGGAGAGTGTGAGGTGTAACATTCTGTACAATTAAAAAATCAAGGACATTTCTGCAAACCAGCGTTAATGCAGAGACTGAAAATTCATGAAATTTCCCCCCCATTCTGTGCAGATGTTCCTCTCTGCGAGCGTGTTTTTGAATCCCTGATGGATGTGGCGTCTGCCTTATAATCCTTCCCTGCTGAAAAGAAATCAGATCTTGCCATTCAGTTTGGCTGTCCTCCTGAGGGACACAATGACTGGATCAAAGGGGGTGTTTAGGTCTTGATTTATGAGGGCTTGTGGGATCTGAGAGAGAGAGAGACACCACACTGACTGTCTCACATGCAGCAGTCACTCACTTAACTTACAGGTCTGACAGCGCTCACATTTCTGTATGAACTCCACGGGACTTCTTTTATTTTGCAGCTCTTGTTGGTAAACTAGTGCAGAGACATGCAGGAGAGCTGAAATTTGGGCAAACTAAGAAGCGTCACTTCAAGTTCAAACAGCTTGACAAAGTGAATTTTCTGGATTTTTCTTTTTGACTTTTTGTGCCACATTGTCACATGTGTAGGATTTTCCTTCTGAATTTGATCATTTCATGTTTGTTGAAGGTGACCTCTTTATGATTCTGTTTTTTCTCTGCTTTCATCCAGATAATATCATGGATCTGGGCATGGGAAGTGAGAAGACCTCAGCAGAGATTCAATATGGATCCAGCTTCCAGTCCAACCGCAGCGGGCAGACTGTCACCTATCTGGGAAAGTTTGCCTTTGACACTCCTCCGTCAGGTGGCATCAGCGGCTCCGGCTGGTGCTCCGACAACAACATCATCAGCCTCGTCAGCGCGGGGATCCTGGGCGTTTCTCCATCACCCGGCACGGTAACAACGCAGACATCATCCTCCGCAGCCAGCATGGGCGGACAGACATCAGACATGGAGCAGGTCTACGGTCCCCCGCTGCCTGCTTACTCCACCTGCAGCGACCTGTACCAGGACCAGGTCTCCTTCCATCACAGCCCGGCAACCAGCACGGCACTTGCCTACCCCAGTAATGACTATCACTCAACGTCCAAAGCCCCAATGGATGGCAGCCTTTTCTCCATGATCCCTGACTACAACCTCTTCCATCATCAGGGAGATGTTGGAGTCATGGAGCACAAGCCCTTCCAAACAATGGACCCCATACGGGTCAACCCTCCACCCATCACCCCACTGGAGACCATCAGAGCATTCAAAGACAAGCAGCAGATTCACCCAGGGTTCATCGGCGGGCAGCAGCACCCTCCCCAGCACCACCCGCCGCCACAGACTCTCACCCTCAAACCCATCCGGCCGAGGAAGTACCCCAACCGTCCCAGCAAAACTCCAGTACATGAACGTCCCCATGCCTGTCCCGCTGAGAACTGCGACAGACGCTTCTCGCGCTCAGACGAGCTCACCCGTCACCTCAGAATCCACACAGGTCACAAACCCTTCCAGTGTAGAATATGCATGCGCTCCTTCAGCCGGAGTGACCACCTGACCACGCACATCCGCACGCACACGGGCGAGAAGCCCTTCTCCTGCGAGTTCTGTGGACGCAAGTTTGCCAGGAGTGACGAGAGAAAGAGACACGCAAAAGTTCACCTCAAACAGAAGGACAAGAAGCCGGCTGATAAGGGCAGTGGGGCCGCTGGGAGCCACAGCTCGCCGCCCAGCTCCTGTGGGGGGCCGACGGTGGGGACGTCATGACCGTCACTACGTGCACATTGACTGGACTCCCACCGTGCCCCACAGAAAGACTTAAGGAAGACAGCACCACGTCCACTATGGGATAAATAGGTGACTCTTTTCCTCTCTTTTACATCGCCTGCTCTTTTCAGTTCCTTCTATTTTAAGATGGATGCCTTTAGCTTAAAGAAAGAGAGCTTCAGCTACTGTAACACAGTGCCAACACAAAGAGGGGCACCTTGGCACATTCTGTCCAAAAGATCGCTGTGTATCTTTGAGGTCTGGTGTGGATACACTTTTGTAAATTTCACAGAGAATCTCTAAATTGGAAGGAAGCCTGAATCCATCACAGACAAAAGTACAGTGGAGCTAATAGTAAAAGGGTGATCTGTCTGAGAGGTATGCATTAATTCTATTAGGCTGTTTGAAAGTGCAATTGGTTATATTTGTGTTCTGTCATGGATACCTTTTTAGTGGCACTTGACTGTCTTTTTGTTGTTTTTTTGTTGAGGTGTTGTGTTTTTATTTTATATTTGAATGTTCCTTCATTTCTAAAGAATGTGCCAAATGTATTGTGGTAATACAGCCAACCTTGTTCTTATTATTGTGCCTGACATTTGCCAAACATAGCAGTGATATCAGTTTAGTACACGTGGTGAGTTCAAGCAAACATAAGATCTCACATTTAGGATTTTTTTCTTTTCTGCACAGTTTTGTTGAAATAACGACTGACTAGGTCGCACATGAAGCACACCGATGTCCCGTCCTGTAAGCTGTACTGATCAGAACAAACATGCCTGCAGCAAACAATGCCTTCTCCACTTCTTATTTATTTGTAGTCACTGACTGACACTGTGTATTTTTGTTGCCTTTTTTATTCAACGGTGGTTTTGTGTGGTGTTACCAGATATGATTTCTGTTACTTTTTTTTTTTTGAAAGTTCACCAATAATGTTCATGTTACATTTTCGTTAGCTCTTCAATTATATGCAATATTTCATGACACATGCACCGTAAATCAGCTAAAAGCACAGCTAGACTTTGAAAATGACACTGGGTTACAAAGCAGCAGCATATGAGAGCAAAGACAAACCAGGAGGGTAAAAAGACTTTTATGGCTGAAGTCACCAAAAGAAAAGCAGCATAATTTAAGGGATGAAAAAAGTCCAAATCCATGTTTACATCTTTTTTAAGACTCAGACTGAGTTGTAAACTATGAGGTTGTTGTTTTTGTACAGTATACAAACATGTATGCAGGTAGCTACAGTAGAAGTTTCACTTTTGTACTAAACTGTCACATGCACCATAACTCAGTATTAAATTGTGCATACATGTGCATGCTCTCATGCACACTGTGTAAATACAAATCGTCTGCATAAACCAGAACTTTCAATTGACTGAATGTGTGTGCAGAGCGTGTCTTTAAGCTTTTAGTAATGTAGTTATAATACAGGATATTTTCTTGTCACATTTTTGCAGCACTATAGTAGTGCCAAATCGGTTGTAATATCTTCCATAAAAGAATAAGAGCATATGCACCATGTGTATAACTTAAAGTGGTTAAAAGAAGCACTTATTTGTTCTCTAGATTTAAAAAAAATATATGTGTTCCTATATTATCAAGTTTAGCTGATTATTATTTCATCTTCTAAATTGTAGTAAGACAGCAGTCATTCTCAGACAGACATCAAACTGAAAGATTGGACTCTATTCAGATTTTTTTAAGTGAATGCAATGCCAATGTTTTTCTCATATCATCCCCTCTTATTGTTTCTCCTGACAGAAGAGAAATAGATCTCCTGCTCTTATTTGTATTGTTGTACTATATTTGTAAAACAAATGACCAAATTTGTTAAAAACGAACAGATGTGTGCTGACATATGTTTTTGTTTTAACAATATTCTTTAAAAACTTAATGTGATATTTTCCCAAGATCCATTCTGTAGTTCTTAATGTAGTTAGAAGTGTGTATGTTTGACACAGCATTCGACTCAACATGGTAATTTACCTCTGTGGCAAACAGGAGGGGTTTAAAAATGTCTGCTCTATTCATTTGTGTTAAGCAAATATCATATATATCACGTATATTCATTTAATTCCAAGAACCCTCTCGACACCAGGTCTGTTATATATGTTGTTTTTCTTTGCAGTGGTCTGTGTTTTTATGTAAAATGCTCAAACTACTGATGTCCCATTTTCATCTGGCCAAGTGTCACGAGACCCAGATCTTACCTACAGAGGCTGGCATGTCCATGAATTATTGAAACCATTTTCAGGCAAGAAAATCTCAGAACATTGAGAGGAAAACAATATATGAATCACACCTGGTGTGGAAATGGTTCTCGAAACTGAATTAGTTGTTCATTCATGATATTTTTTGGGATTATTTCAAATGAATGGAGAGGAAAATTTCAGCTCCCTCTGGTTCATTACAGACGTAAATCAATTAAACTCTATTTATTTATTATTATTTAAGCAGAGTTCACTCAAATTCAACTGCAGGCCAAAGTGCTTTACAGGGAGCAAATAAGTGATAAAAAAAGGTTTGTATTTAAAAAATGTAGGATGTCAGGAAGGATTTGGAGAATAAAGCAGAGCAACATGGTTATAATCAAATAATCGAAATCAAGATGATTGATAAAAATAAGAGGAACAATAATCATGGGGAGTCACGCTCTGTGAGTCAGATGCTGCACTTTAAGCTTTATATTGGATCTCATGTGATTTAACTTTATTTATGTAAAGCAGAATGAGTTTTAGTTTCATTAAAGTTATAACTCTGTAAATGCTAATTAAGCCCTTTCATACTAAAGTGGCATTTTCTTCCATTATTTACAAAGATAATTTTGGCAGCTATTTTAGATCAAGTCTGAAGGTAAAAATGTGTACTAGTTTTGTCACATTAGTCATTTTTTCTCCCTAAGGTTTTGGTTAATACAGTGTCCTCTCGTTTAGGCCAATCATTTAAGTCAAACATGCCCTGCCTTTAATTTAGATTATCCAAACTGCGAAATCAATCTAACTGCCAAACACTTAAAAATAACCTGATCAAAATAGTGGCATACTTTGAATAAAATACTTTTATTTTTACTGGAGTATTTTATGGGTGGGTTGTTTTTTATTAATATCAGTATCATTACTGATGCTCCTACAGAAATGAGTAGAATATCAGAACTCATTTTGAGCGTGTGACAACCCACTTCTAACATTTTAGTTTCACATTGTCTGATTGAAAAGAGGTAAAATACATTTTGTCTGAGTGTTTTGGCACGAAGGATTTATTTTCAGACATCTATATCTTTTTTATTGTTTAAAATGTTGCTGGGAAATATTTTGTATCACGTTTTTTGTCAATGAAATCATTTTTCATAATTATGATCAGAATAGAGAAAAAATACCTCTGAAGCTACAATATTTAAAATATATAATTCATGAAAATAAAAATGCAGGACATCATTTTTGGACAACCCATATGTCAAAAACATTGGCACTGCTGTAGGAGTACAAATCCTTCACATTTTTTCATGATCATGTCAGTGTATGATTTTCCCTTTTTTTATTCCTGTTCTAAGGTAAAACAGTAGATGATCCTTTAATTTCAATACTAATAATCTTCCTCCATCTTCTCTGACTAACAATATTTGTGTCCTAATGGATGTGCTCCTTGACTATCACAGTGTAGGCTGTGTGTGTAAACCAGGCACAGAATTCATAGCAGCATTTTTTTTTTCAGCTATATTTAAAAAGCTCTCTCAGTATTGTTATTGTACTGGTCAGCAGACAGAGCATTCAGACTTAAAGAGAGTATCGACTGACAACTGCAAAGGCCAGTGGAAAGGTTGAGAGAAGCAGTGCCACAGAGAACACAGTGGATGCTGAAATGTGCTTCCAAGGCCATGCTTCCCCCCTTTTTCCTGTTACAGCCAGTTTTCACTGCTCGGCTTCCTGGCAAGTGTCCACTTATTTTCCAATTAATGTGGCCTCAGAGAGTCTTTTCTCAGCTCATCTACATGCTTAAATGAACAGACATTGCACTTTTTCATATAGTTTAAAAGTTCACACTCCCTGTAGCAGCCAACTGTAAATCAATAATTAAGCTTCACAAAAAAGGAGTATTTCTCTGAGCTCTCACAATCAGCATGAGATGAATAACTTGCTACTGAATTTTAGTCCCTGTGTTACAGAGCCTCTCTTCAGTCTGAAGCATCAATTCGACTGAGTTATCGCCCCTCACGCATCATCATGTAGTAGACAGCCTCATGGAGTCAGCACTGATTATGGAGTAAAGAAATGATCAGGATACAAAATGTTTATATGTGACTTTCTTAGAATAATTTGGTGTTTAACATCATATTTAATGCATATTTTTTAATTTATTTGACCAAATATAATGCTCTTTTGTGCTCTTTGCTGGTGAGAGTGGATGTTTGTATTTATGATCAACAGAATGTGGCCTCCTCTTAGAGAAAACTGTGTTTATGTCGCTGTGTGTTAAAGAACGATGCAGTAAGGCAGAGACTACACCAATCTATCTCCACGTCTAAATCAAGCCATGTAATTACAACTTTGCAAACTCAATATTTCATCAGTGGTGTCATCTCACTGTGTTTTGTCATTTGACACTTTTGTAAAGGACAGATTTTGTTATATTTATATGAGCCTACTCCCTCAAAAACAATACAGGATGCATCACGCTCCTCAGCACAATAATCCTTCTGTGTAATGTGTGAATGTGAAAGATACATGTCAATGTTAAACTGAGAATCAACCCCTTCTTAATTGTGTTCCTTTAAGAGTAATTTATGTATTTTTATTTCATGTTTTATTGTCCAAATGTGGGCAACGTAACGCTCTTAAATTGGAATTTGCCTCATCCTCGTTCTGAGCTCCATGTTGGACCGGAGCCAACGTCAGCAGCCATCTTTGGGCCAAACTGGGTTGCAGGGTTGGCTGATCAGAAACAATAAGTGATGAGATCTCCACAAAAGCAACAAATCATAAATGTGACCTCAGTCCGCTCGCAGTTGAAGGCAGCCTTGTGCTACTGTTTGTGTTTAACTGTTTGATTCCGTCTCCGGGAAAGTTACACGTAGCCTTGTGCAGGGCAGAAAGGCCTCTCTGGGCTCATTCATGACAATTAACAAATAAACCTTTTTTCAAAAAACACCTCACGTTTAAAGAGATTACAATAATGTGTAGATATAATAGGCTACTCATGTGGTTTTATGGACCGCAGGGTTGCTTCAGGGATTTTGTGGTCTTCAACAGTGACACTATGGTGTTTGGATGGAGTCGATACTCACTGTTTTCCGTTGTGTTGTGTTTCCTTTTCATCGCAGTATATCCTCGCATTTGCATGTGCACGGAAATGTTCCAAAGTGCCGCCCTCAGACGCTGTGGGTGGTGCTCATTTCTTTATTATGCATGAAAATAAAAGTCACAATGGGTGAAATGGGATAAACCTGACAACAATTCAAGACAGACAATTGAAAACACACACTGGGATAGCTGTTCTGTTGGCTTTTTTTTATTTGAGAAAACAAGGGGTCTTGTTTAAAATGTTGTGGATGTCTTTAGCCTATTTCATGTTTTTATTACCTTATAATAAGGTCCTTTTATGATGAGCTGAATATTGAAATGAATTTTACTATATCCTTGTGATGGGGAGATGTGCTCCCCTGTTTACTTGGCACTTCAGTTTGTTGTAATGCAATTGTTTTGTTATTTCTATGTAAGTACTTGAATAAAGGAAAATATCACTTGCCTTTGGTTTGCTTGTGAGCTTAACACATCATCACATCTAAACTTGCATGGGCTAAACATTCATGTAAACATAGGCAGGAATTAAATATAAATTAATAAATAAATAAATTAAAAAAACATTTTGAACTAATGATACACAACATCATCCGCACACACTCGAATCTGCTAAGGACGCACAATATCATCTGCATAATACTGGTGTCTGCTGAATAGTATAGCAATAGTATTGGCTGATGTCTGTAGCAGATATTTATCTGTTGTGTGACATCAACTGAATACCAACAACATGCACGCCTGCTGATTCAGAGGCCTTTTCACAGGAAATTTGCACAAGAGCTCTGCAACAAAGCTCCACTGGCATAATCAGAATGAGAATCAGAACTTTGATTACCCCAAAAGAGAAATTTGGTTGTTTATATATATTTAGTTGCTCTTATATCAGGGTATAGGCATTCAAATAAGATATAAGTAAAAATAGAAATAAAAATAGGCTAAAATTACAGAGTGCAGAAAAATTTAGGAAATTAAAGTTATGGGAATTATGAAAGAATAATAAAAAAAGAACAAAAATAAGTAAAGTGAGACTATGTACAATTGAGTTCTGCACTGAGCATTGCACTTAGGGACTGGTGAAGATGATCAGAAGTTTGTATCAGAGTATGAGAAGTAAAACTGAGAATGTGTAAATTTGCGATGCATGATTAATTTGAGGATATGATGAACAAACAGAAATTTAACAGTGAAACAAGTGTTGGAAATCTGTGGCCAGACAGAGTAAGTGATATTTAGAGGGTGGAGTACAGACTGATGACCACAGGTAGGTAAGACTTCCTCTGACGCTCTGTAGTGCATCGTAGGGGGGAGTCCTGCACTGAATGTGTTCCTGTGTTTTGCCAGTACATTATGGAGGGGGTGTGAAGTAATGTCCATGATGTCCTGCAGCTTAGACAGCATCCTCCACTTAGACACCTCTGTCAGAGACTCAAGCTGCACCTCCACAAAGTCACTATACCTAAAGATGTTCACAATAATTTCACAGGATTGTGATACTAGATAGAGAGCACAAGACAGCTCAGATATCACGTACATATGCTGGTGCTCCCCCACTGGCTCTGCATGCTTCCATCTCACCTTTATTGCCCCTCTAATACCACCTTCACAAGCGGAATAAAGAGGGGGTCAACTTGTCTCGATTCTGCCACCAAAACATTTACAGGGAGGGGTAAAACATCACAGGGGCGTGCATATCATGGCCTAAAATGACCAGTGAACAGGACTGGAGAGGAAGTTGGTCAATCTAGTCATTTCTCATCAAATACGGGCTGGGAATGTGGGAAAATTACATGAAAAGAAGTCATCAAAAAAGATTAGAATCGGCCCTGATTTTATGGGTGAATCACTAGTATCTGTATTTCATAGCAGAAAAGTTAATCTGTTCAAGTAGAACCAAAATGGACATTTGTTTCATGATTAACAAGATAAAGAGAGGAATTAAGTTGGTGGATAATTTTTAAAAGATTAATAATTGAGGTTTTTACACCTTTAAGTTAATAGAGCACTGGAGAGAGAGAGTGGGGAATGACACATGAAGAAAGATGCCACAGGCCTGACATAAAGCCTGCCCACCTGTGATGAGGACAGTATCCTCTGTATATGGGAAGAATGGACTATAACATGAGAAATATCCCTCCTCTCTCTCTGTTGCTTCCTCCACCTTTCAGAAAATGTGTGCCCAAACAGACTGTTTTAAAATATCCCCTAATAATGTAAATATCCCCTAATAAAGCAATGGGGGGGATGCCACCTATACACAGTCCCTGGGCCAGGTGTGGAGAAACATGTCTAGGCATGTCTGTGCAGCCACAGTAAACACTGAATGACAGCAATGGATATCTGAAAAATTCTTTATAGGGGGTGATTCATGAGGAGTTACATTAAAACAGTCTGTTCTGGGCAGGGCTGAAACTGAGGGGTTTACAGGCAATATTCAATAGCTGAGTGGATTTTTAGGCAAACTTAAAAAATGTTGTAGGGATGTTCTGAAAAGACGTTATGTGACCTTTAGATTAAGTCTGGTCTAACTTATTTAACTTTCACAATTGAAAATAATTCATGTTCTTAATATGATATTAAGCCCTTTGTCAGAAAACTACCCTGTAAAACTGGTGTTTAAATTGTCTTCATAACTTTAACTTGAAAATATAACCTGTGGCACATTTTTATTTTGCCTGCTACAAAGTCTGTCACAAGCCCCATTCCTGTGGCCATTCCAGGAAGGAATATTTACAGCCCTCTGACCTTTTGCCTCCACTGTGACCGTCAGTGAGACATTTGTTTGGTCTTCAGACGTACCAGAGGTGTAAAATTGATCAGAAGAGAACACACAGACCCAACAGGGGGCAGGTTTTTGTCTTGTTCTGGATCGTTGGAGTGTTTGGCCTGCTGCTGTGGACCTGCATAGATACAGCTACTACAACAGCTGATATTTGGCCTTTTTTAGTCCAATACCATTGTCAATACAGTTCCTAAAATTAGCGTCAGAGTGATCAATCAGTTAAAATACATGTTAGATCCTGCAAATATTACACATCTAACACTGTAGCCATGGCTACCAACATGGACAACCTGTTGCTGTGGACCTGCTTGTCTGCATTTGCTTTATCTAACATCAACCATCAACAGAAATAACATCACTGAGCATAAGATGTTTAGATCGATTAAATCCAATTTCATAGCAGATCAACTAAATGCTGTTAATCAACATCAGCCCTCATGACTTCAGAATAATTTGCTTGCTTTGTCATGTTTTCTTCATCCTTGATGACAGTGGTGTTTTCCTTTATTAATCTCTTTATTAATAGAAGCCATTCTGCAACCATTCATATATCAGTCCTCTATTATTTCAAACTATTTGTTTCATGTGTTTTAATATGTTTTTGATGAGCACGTGCACCCAGGACCTTCATTGTCTTGGACTTCCTCTCTGCCTTCACTAAATCTTTTGTGCCATTCAAACACACAAGCCTTGGCAAAAACGCTTCTAAAAGTACTTCTATCAGAAGCTAGCAGTGAACTAAAGACATCACTTTAAAGAATTTTACAGCACTTGTGCGTGAATACACAACCTTTAATATAAAACACTTGGTATGACTGTGAACCACATGGTTTTATCCCTGCAGGAGCAGTTTCATTATTTCATAGCCATATTGAGCCACTGGTTGACCCAAACATTCTAAATTACTAAAGAAATTTTTTAGTTTTTATTTATTAATATCTGTATTTGTGATTGCAGGTTCATGTATAGCAGGGATCATCAACTACATCTGTATAAAGGCCAGTTTTTTTCTTAATTTATGAATAATAGTAACATTTTTAGTTTTGGTTTAATTTTTTCTCCAATTAAATATACTATAGCCATTAAAAGTGAGATCAGTCCCTATCACCCTTACAGCAACCATTCACAAGGCCAGCTGATATATCTTTGCACCTTCATTCTGGGGCCGTCCCGTTTGCAGGGACTTGTAAATACTCAAACTCCTGGTTGAATATTTGCTGATATTGGCTGACAGGTGGATATCTGATCCAACAAAGTATTTCAATGACTGTTGCTTTGAGGGTTGTGTAAATACTTGTAAGGTAAAGATGACAACAGGATACCTTTGAAACCACAACAAGTTTTTAGAAAAGAATTTAAACATGTGAATAATCAGTAAAAGCCTCCCGTGGACAGGTGTTGCAAATTAGCATTCTGCTATAGCAGTGCATCTGGGACATGTACTGGTAAATACAGCACCAATGTAACTGTATGCCCATGTTAGATAAATAATAAATAACATTCAGGGGGACAGATGGGAAGCTGTAGAGGGCCTGATGGGGCCCCAGTTTGTCTCTCTTAAAATGATATGCAGGTGGGTTCTTGTAGCCTACATGAGACTTTTGTGCTCTTAATAAAGGGAGTATACACATTGAGAAATCTGCTACAGAATTGGTTAGTATTTTAAAAACTTTAGCAAATATCGTGCAGTCCTCACTCAGACTCATCATATCTCCAGAGACTCTTAAAAAGCGGGTAACTTCAATCTCTTTTGTCGTAAATGTTGGGAAAACTTCCTGAGAGGAAGCGGAGCGGCTTACCCCGGACTTCCTGTTTCATGCTCGGCTGCTGGCTGCCAGAGAGGGATGAGGTCCTCGAAAATTATTAAAACTACCCAATGAAACCGGAACTAAAAGTCTCTGAAAATGAGCTGGTACGTATTCTTTATACATTATTGCTTTTATTTGTTGTGCTTACAGTTCAACTTTAAACAGTGACAAGTATACTCACCGAAGCTAAACAGCTTATCGACAGGGCTCCGGCTATTTCCTGGTAGCGCTGCTCGAACAGTAAACAGGAGAGCCCTTAGCGCTAGCTTGGTAAACTTACGGCTGATAAATTAAAACCCCCTGGAAACATTTTTTCGCGGTTCTTTGGTAGTTTTTCAGTTATTTATGTAGTGAAAGAGTGGTGAGAAAACGGGAAGCGTTGTTGTGAAGTTTGGTTTCAGCTAACTTGCGCTAACAGAGCATAGTTGGTTGGTGTAAATAAGATGGTTGAACAAACTTAACGAAACAGCACTCACTGAAGTCCAGACCAAAGCTGCTATCATTCACAGTACAAATGAACAATATAATACCAGGTAAAAACAAGGTAACACGTTGATGACCTGCAAGGATTTTGACTGAACACGTCTGAGGGGATTAAATCATCTGTTGGTAGCTGCCATCGGTCACTGGCTAATGATAGTATTCTGTAATCAGGATGTTAGCTTCTGTTTTAGACCTCTGTGTTAAAATAATGTTTACGTGGTGTTTGAGGAGGCTGCTAAACAGATACGACTCTGACTAATGTTATGTCCAAGGAAGTAGGTGGGTAGGTCAGTGTGTTGACATGTTTATTGATGAGTTACAAACAGAGTTGTGTGTTTAATCAAGTGCAGACATGCAGGCAGCTTGTATTCAGATGCCTGAATTTGGTTTGTTTGTGTTTCCATCAAAAGTTTGTCAGCTCTAAAATGAGATTTCCAAAACATTTGTGTTAGGGAGGCATGATACTGGATTTCTGCAGATATCTGATGTGTTGAACAGGTTATAGCCGATACAGATATCGATATTTTGTTGTAAAGTACGTAGTCTCCACTAAACCAGATCTGGCCTCTTCCTTATACTGTGACAGGTGATGTGTAGAGATGCACCGATCACTCTTCCATTGACCAGCTCTGATTTCAGACATTTTTTATGCCCTGAGCTGCTGATACTAATTTTGGGCATTACTGATATAGAGCCCTATAAAATCTGCAAACATGGAATCAAGGAATTGGAGATTAAGCGGATTTCAATATAAATGCGGAATATCACAGAAACAACATAACATATCTCTTAGGAAAATGCTCCGAGGGGGTCACTAAGGCTGGGGACAATGCACACTTCACTCCCCCTCCCATCATTAACAATACAAACATGTCGAAGCAGCCGCCTGAGACACCGGCTAAGTTGGCAAAGAAGCTACGAAAACTCCCGGCTAACTCCGGTTATTATGTGTCAAGTGATCAAATATTCTGCAAATACTGTCATCACACTGTTGCCTGGACTCGTAAATATACGTGTGAGGACCACCTGAAGAGTGAGTGATTATATTTCATTACTTTATTCAGGGTCTCGGGGTTAAATTTGCTTATATTGCTAAAAAACAAATTCTCAAAAAAAGTTAAACTGAAAAAAACATAATATGGGTTAAATTAAAATGGAATTTGGGAAAAAATAACACTTTTAATGAAGGGAGGAGGAGGGGAAGTGAAACGTGCATTGTCCCCAGCCCTAGCGACCTCTCGGAGCATTTTCCTGAGAGATTTATTAGTTTTTATTCTGAAAAAAAAAACTTTTACATAAAATGTTGGCCATTTCTGTGATATTTATATCCAATTCTGCTTTTAATTCCATGATTCCGTCCACAATTCTGTGTTCACGGATTTTATAGGGCCCTAAAATACTGACATCTTGCTCCAAAAGTCTATTATTGGCAGCAAATTTTTTTTGTACCATAAATTTAATGAGGGATGCACAGTATTGGATATGTAGTAATATCCAAAATGCTGATGCATCTTAACTCATTATCACTGATACTTTTTCATCAAGAGCATAAAGTCTTTACTTTTTGAAAGTTGACTTGAGAAACAGATGAAAAACAAGAAAAACAGCGTTTAACTCCTGAAGAAATGAAACTCTTGATTTTTAAATGTACCCCTGCAGTGATGATAAGATTAAGCATTTTGGTACATTTGTGTATTTTGCCAATATTGACAATATATGGCTGATCTGTATTGCCAATATATCATCAAAAATGTCGATACCAGCAAATACCGATAGTTAACTTTTTAGGCCAATATCTGCCGATACTGATATCATACTGATAATATCGTGCACCCCTTTATTGAATGGATAATTTATTTTTTGGGGGGGTATAATTTTGACTGTTATCTTTGGTTGAAGATTTTTTAATGTGTGTAGTAACTTTTTTTTTTTTTTAAAGTACTACGTTCTCTGTTAACATTGAATAAATTACATTTAATTTGTGTATAAAATTGTAACTATTAACACAGCCACCTCTAATACTACTTTTTTCACAACAGTACTGTGAGTCCACCACATTCATCAGCCATTTCAGCGTTAATTTGGCTTTCCTTTTGGCATGAAAGGGTTCAGACGCATGTTTCTAGGATAAGTAGGATGACTTGCTAAAGCTGCATTTCTACCAGTCCGGTCAGTTTGGCTCAGAAATTTCAATATCTGCAAATACCGATATTTAACTTTTTAGCTATTGTCAGCCAGTATGTGTTGTGCATCCCTAATATTATCGCTAATCTTTAAAACAGAAATGACTTACTGAAAGTGAGAAACTTGTTTATCTTGTAAGGGTCGTTGAGGGTGCATGCAGAGACATTCATCGCGTAATTTGTTTGTGGCGAAAACCCATTAAAAAAACCTGCACTGTCAGAAGTACTAAAATGCTGACTTACTTCTGCCATTAAGGACTCATAACCTTTGTCATCTTTGACATACCTTCCCCAGTATTCTGTTGTCACAGCAGCTGGTACAGTCGATACAGTATACAGGAGACTGTCTGCATCTTTTGATGGATTCATTCGTCTGACACTAACCTGTCTTATCGTGTTAAAGCAGTCTTTTGATAACCCGACATCCCAGATAGACTGTTGATACAGGCTGCCATAGGATAAAATTCACTTGTCCTTCCAGGCAATGGCCCATAGAAAATGTTTGGGGGAGTCAGATCCTCAAAAAAACATGTCTAGTAGATGGTTGGATGGTTGTTTAGTTGATTGGCCCTTGCAGGTTTTTTGGACAGTGTTTGGTCAGTGCCTTAAAGCTTGTAGCTTTGCAAGATAGACTGACATGATTACAGCTGCTGAATCAGTCACAAGATTAGTCTTTCAAAGTTTTGGTACTTCTTGTAAGCCGTGATTGACAGAAACAACAGAGACTTTGTTGTTTTAAAACACGATGTCATGCAAAGTTTATAGTGTAGAAAATTTGACTGCCTTTATAAACTTGTCCATTTCAAAATTTGGATATTTGAAGACTTTTCAGTGATTTAATTAATAACTGGTAGTTTATTGGAGAGTTTATTGCATGAAGGGAGGTGGTGTGAACAGTTGGTCTTATGACAGTCTGCATGGATGATTTGCACAGATGTTAGCTGAGTCTGCAAATCTCCTATTGAGAGATCTTCCATCCAGCTGGTGACGTCCATGAGAAAGTAAACAACAGCAAACAAGGCTGTGCTGTCATTTTCAGCCAAATGACAACAAGAAAGAAGTAATTGTGCCCACAGAATATGTTTGATTTGTTTCTGATTAATGACTCATCTCTCAAATGAGCTTCTAAGATAATGTCTCTGTGGGGCTGTCCACATGGAGAAGAGTTCAGGTGTATCCACACAAGATTTTGGCCATACACGTTTCGTCCACACGGATATGGCGTTTGCCTGAAAACGCAAATTTTTGAAAACAGGTCCCAAAATGGATACATCTGAAAATGCCGTCTGAGCGTTTCCATGTCGACAGTGAATACGGATGGCTTCAGAAACGGGGACATCACAGCCCCATCTCTCGCTTCACCCGTGTGTGCAAACCCTGACAGCGACAGAAACATGGTGGAGTATGGTGTGGCGCTCGTGCTGCAGAAGCCACTGAGCTCGTTCTGGCTTTTACAGCATAACCTCCAGCTCCTCTACTTGCACTGTGAGCAACAGGAGAACGACACACCTCAGTGTTCGTCCTCATGATGTCTACGCAGGCTCTATGTCTTCTTTTTTGGCTTTAGTGTATGTCTGCAGCAGCATCACAGCACCACCTACAGGCCTGGCAGTCCAAAGCTGAGTGGCCCTCCTTGAGCTCCTGGAGGTATACTCACTGGATGCTGTTGATTTATAAGTCTCTTCTGGGATTAGTACCGTCCTACCTACCTATGTTCACTACTGCAGAAATCGCGGAGCACCTATGCCTTACACTCTTGTGCAGTCTACGACTTAAATGAGCTCAGAGTCCAAACTGATTTCACACTTGTGCGTGAAGGACAGAAAGGCAGACAAGACAGCAGAAGTTACAGCGGCAGTTTTGAGAGAAAAACAAAGCTTTTAAAACTACAACAGCAACAGCAAATGAGGATGTCGATTGTTAAATTAGTCACTGACGATTTTGGTCATCGACGTCGTCATGACTAGTCGACTAATCTTGGCAGCCCTACCAGGCAGCAAGAATCCTATGAACAATGCCTGTGTTTTTAATTGTTACTGTCCTCAAACATTATTGCTTTTTCATTGTCAAGTTGTTGATTTTACAATATTTATTGGTTTTAATTTATTGCCTAAACCTTTTTAATTTTCTATTGATATTTGACTCATGCAGCTGACCTCTTGGCCAGGTCCTCCTTGTAAATGAGATCCTGATCTCAGTGGGATTTATCTGGTTAAATAAAGGTTAAATGAATAAATTAAAAAATTAAAAGAAGTTAAAGTAAAGTCAGTGCTTGAGTGCAGTGAAAGAAGAAAAAGGAAGAAACCATTATGTTATATTATTAAGCCTTTAATCTGTGACATTTACGTACATCAGCTCTGTTGAGAATATGTTACTGATTCCAAGTGTCACTAAGAGAAGATTGTAATCATGTAAGAAAGACCGTGTCTTTCAGTTCGGTTAAACGGTCAATTGCTGGCAAGCTGCACTTCTGACAGCACGCACTGCCTAACACAAGGTCAAGAGTGGGGTGCTCTGCCAGTAAAAAGAGTCCTTTATGGGCTCTGCTGACTGATGCATTCCAGTAGGGCCTGCACACTTGCTTCTATGACGTAAAAGCTTTGACTTTTGGGTCATCATCAGAACAATCCCACTTCCCAACGTCTTCAACTGGCCCTCTGTGCTCCGTGGAATATCTAAGGTCAAATGATGCTCGAACCCTCTGATGGCACACACATTTGCAGTTTTCGTGAAAAGCCATTGGTTCTTCCAGGCGGTGCATAATGTGTCCCGGAAAGAGGGGACTGTTATGTCTTTGTTCTTGCCTACGTGCTCACTTGATGGCGATGACGTGTTGCCTATTACAGCAAAGATCCGATAGCTCTGTAAATGCATGTGGACTGGGTTGCTGACAATAACATCAAATATGTAAATCCCAGCTTTTAATGCATTTGAGCCTAATGTAAGCAATGATTGAGAGATGTTAACACTCCCTCAGGTTCAAGTGGTTCTCTAAATCATATTTTCTAATATTGTAGTAGGTTTTTATGGCAAGCTGTATCAGTAGCAGAGCAGATGTATCCATGTGAAAACAATAAATAAAAAAACACTTTTATTGTAAGAGTCAGCGTTTCTTTAACATGCTTCAGCTTGACAGAAATGTCTATATCTGAAACATCTCTGTTGAAAAGTGACTTCCTCACTTAAAAATCCTGCAGCGTGGTCACCTCTGGCTCTCAGCAGGTGATATTTTACTACACTAACTGCACATTTCTGTTGCAGATGTTGTCCTTCAATTGGAGGCTTTTTGTTATAAGGCCAATTTGCATAGAAAGTTGGAGAAAACGTTAAAAAATTATCGGTGCGCGGTGCATCCCTAATGGTGATGTGACATGTTAATTCCTGCAGGATTTTTATGCATTGTAAGATTTGTGGGAATTTAATATTTTGTGTGTTGTTTCCCATATATTTTGGTAACGGTACCACATTAGGATCAGCATTAAATACCATACCTGCCCTCTGCATCAGAATGTGCAGAAATAACTGAAATGAGCTATAAAGCAGTGTTTGTCTGGTCTGCCATCACCAGGCTGGAAGCTGTTTTCAGAAAATCTCGGTCTTAAGCTGGTGTCGTACAGAAGTTTTCTCTTCAGTTGTCTCATGGCTGGGTCTCTGCCATGTCAGATACTAGTTCTAGGTTCACAAGACCTGACGTACCATGTTTCTAAATGTGACAGTCCTTACAGAAATAATACTGTGTGAAAAAAACATGAAAATGATTCTCACAGTGACTACCATCCTCCCTCAGTCTCTCCCTCTGGTTCCTGCTACATTTTCCCTCTCCCTCCCTGAAGCACACTTCACTCTGAGTGTCTGCCAGTTCTCATGAGCAGTTGAAGACAGTGACTACTTTCCTTTGGCTCCATGTAGATTTGAATGTACTCTTAAAAAGTAAAACCAAGGAATTCTCATAGCAAATTTATCCCTCAGTATATTTAAAGGAAAATCCACCTATATACAGTCACATTTGTGCTGTTTGTCTGGTGGTCTCTGAGAAAAGTCCTGCCACTACTAGAGATGTCCCAATCAGCTTTTTGGGCCCCCAGCCACAGTGTATATATATATTAGGGCCTTACCGATATGGATTTTTTGAAGCCGATGCCGATACCGATATTTGGCAGAAAAAAATACTGATTACCGATTAATCGGCTGATTAATTAAAAAATATATTTATATAAAATGAGTGTACGTAAACAGTGTTTACTGTTTTATGAAAAATCAAGAAATTAAGAATATATCTGCAAAACGCTGGCCGATGTTGAATCCTTTGAAAAGGGCTAAAATCGGCCGATTTAATCGGTCGGGCCCTAATATATATATATATATATATATATATGTGTGTGTGTGTATATATATATATGTGTGTGTGTATATATATATGTATATATATATGTATATATGTATATGTATATATATATATATATATATATATATATATATATATATATATATATATATATCATAATTTAATGATTAATAAGACTCACCTGGATTCAAGATTTTTTCACATTATTTCTTTCAACTCCACTTCAAAAAAATCTTATTACAAATAGTAATGAACAAGAGTTTCTCTTGCTACATGCAGAAGTAGGTTAATGATCAAATGTAGAAAAACAAAATTGGATTTGTTTGACAATCAAAACTCATAATTAACCACAGCAGATTTTCCAAGGAAGATTTGTGGGGTCACTTTAGAAAGGTTTGGTGTTAATTTGATAGTTATAGTCATTAAAGTTTTACATTTTATTAAACCAAATGAATTTATCACACCAGTCATAGCACTAGTTAATGTTTATTATTTTGCACCGAATTCTGATATGACTCTGTTTCTGTCAAATAGCCTGCAATATTCAACTCTTAAAAAAACTAAAGGATAGCACAGTGATTTAATACATTTTACTTTTAAAGACATTAGAACTGTTAGAAAATATAACTTTATTCTTTTATTTCCTTTAAAAACAAATATTTTTAACACTAAGTTAAAAAACAAGGTAAATATGGGAAGTCAAATGTATAGCATAATAAATTTTTACGGTCTTGCTAAATAAATCAAAATAGCTAAGATTATGTTGAAACCAAGATTATTTCTCTGACTATTATTGTGGCCCCAAAAATCAGAATTGTCTCATGTCTAGTTAATAATATCCTGTACATCAACTGTCTAACCGTCGCGACATTGTATGGTATGAACAATAAGCCTGTACACAGGCTGCACACCTGCTGTCATTAATGAATATGAAATTAACATATTATTCAAACATCTTCATTAATTGTACCAATGATGGATACGATCAAAGAACAGAAGTACACACAAATAACCTGCAGTTAAGGTTAAGCATTAACCTACCAAGCACAGGATTATTTTGTGGACTTGTGGCTTGTGTACTAACAAATTGTATTTGCCTTCTTTTATTGTTATAATTTTAACAGAGAAAAAGGTTTAATACATTACATCTTGGTATGCAATAACTCAAAACCTCTCACAGGATATTAATGCCCACACTTCTTCATTAAAATCTTAGACATTGTTGCATGTGCTATTTTTTTGAAGATGTTTTTGGGACATTTTTGGCCTTTATTGAAAGTGGAAACACAGTGGATGGACCCGGAAAAGGGAGGGAGAGCCGGGGTAAAAACATGGCAAACAGGCCCCAGGTTGGAATTGAACCCAGGCGGCCTGCACAAGGAGACAGCCTCCACACATGGTGTGCACATAGTTGCCACCCACTCCACCATACTGGCACCCTCAGTGCTATTCTTTTTTTTTTTACTCTTGTGTAAAAAAGCCTTTAAAATCCTTACATTTAGGTCAGAAATTGTTTAGGGACCCTGCTAGTTTATTTCAAGACATACTGTAAGTCTCAGAAAATAATTATTCTTTGTCTTTGATTAATTTTTTTTAAGTTTAATCAATTAACAGGTGCCTAATACCTTTAAGCATAAACCCATAAGCTTGTATGAGTCAACCATGCCGCTGTATTTTTGTAGATAGTGCCATAATATGGGATTCATTTATAACACACAAAAATGATGGTTAAGGTGCTTAACCACACTGACTGACAGGGATAATGATGATGTATCCACTTGTGACTGTAAAATTGTGTTAAAACAGATAAGTAATAAACCTTGGTGCCCAGTACTTTTAAGTACTATTAATTTAATTTAAAAAATAATGAAATGCATGTGGACTACTTAGGGACTCGCTCACTTGCATGTAGGTCACAGTTATTACATTCAGCATGGTGGACCACTTGAGTGTGTTTGATTCACAGAAGTCTTTGGTTTAACAAAAGGCAGCAAATTAAAAAAAAAAAAAATGAATTTTGAGGTAATGCATGGAGGAAGGTGAGGTCTAACTGCAGCTTGATGGTCCTGAAGTGGCACTGGGTCATACTCACCTAATGTTAAGTCCATAGCACTTTTCACTACAACATTGGAGGCATGACAGAGTGTGGGACTTATTGTGTGCTTCACATATGCAGACAGACACACTTTGGTTGCTTTCATGCTGAATCAGACTGCACTTTTTTTGTATTAAGATGGTCACTGTGTCAGATTGAGCAACCAAAGAGACATCAGATCATGCTGGGACTTGTCCGACAAGCATCACAGGCTACACAGTTAAAACCTGCTGCATATAACAACTGATGATGACGTTGGAAGAAAGAGGGATTGACCTGACGACAGAAAACAAACACAGTGGTATACTTTTGTATCTCCTTCCGAATGTGATGAATGATTCATTACCTTGATGGTAAATGCAAGCAGTCACTCAACCCAAGGTACTGAGGTGCCTCTGCTGTTTCTCGCCAACATTTCTCCCTTTACAGTCAGCTGGTAGCTCATCTAAAACATCTCAAAGGCAGAGATGTTGTTTTCTGAGCTTTACCTAACTCTCTGTCACGTAGCTCTCAAGACATCAACTTGGGTCTAATTGTCACACGTGCCGAGTTGGGACGGCAGTAGCTCAATCCGGAACAATCTTGGTTGGGGACTGAAGGGTAACTAGTTCAAGTCCTGACCGAACCATGTTTGGAAGTTGGTTTGGTGGCTGGAGAGGTGCCAGCTGACTTCCTGGGCACTGCTGAAGTGCCCTTGAGCAAGGCACTTCCACCCCAAAAGTGCTCAGTAGTGCTTCTTCAGGCGCAGCAAACATTCACTCTCACGTCTTTCCAGTAATGCAGGATCGTAGGACCTGTTTGTGCATGCTTTCAGCCTATGTGTGTGTAGCATGTCTCAACAACAGAGTGATAAGAATTGAATTAGCCTTGAGGGATTAATAAAGTTTAAATCTTGATGTTTTTCTACCAGGCAGGACAAAAATCAAACATGTTAGACTTTCTTTTATGGAATCTTGGGGCGTCCCAGACTGGTCAGTTGTTGTCGGTCAGTATGACACACTACACAACATGGAACAACAGATTTTCATAGCTGATGGGTCCCGAAACCCTTCGACTGTCAGGTCAGTCCATAATCTTGTGCAAATTGTGCAGTCTGACCTCGCCTGACACAAATTATGTAGACTCTATTTAAGGGGAAGTTGCATTGTTACATTTTTCACTTGGTTTGGCTTCCTTTCACACTGCACTTTGTCAGGCAGACCAAAACCTGTCAAGTGCTGCACAATATACCCTCCCACCACTAGAGGCTGTAGCTGCGGCTGTTGTTACTGCCACACAACCTACTGTTGCGCTTTGACCTGGAAATACACAACCAGCTTCGGGTGATATTGTTTTAGTGGAGCAGTTAGGAAGCTTCACGTAGGCTGCGTCAGGTGGAACTTGCATATTGAAGTAACATGTTACCGTTGCTAGCCATGCTAATGCTTGTGGCACCCTGCTCTGCTTGCTTGGTTTGGATTTCCTTTCACACCAACTGTGAACAGAATGGTGGTTTGCTTTTGAGCAAACCGAGAACCGCTTTTTTCAGGCAGACCGGACTTCAGTTCTTTGGTCTGCAGCAGAGATGAACATTCACACCGATTCAAATCAGTCGAGCTTTGCAAAAAAAATAAACCGAAATAAACTAACGTGATAGCTGTAAAAGCGACCCTATACACAGGTCTACTTCCCCTGCATGAGTCCACCTGCCCACTCTCACCAATATTATACATTTGATACAACCATAACTCGCTTTTTCATTCTGACCTTTGACATTCACCGTGGAGGCGAAATGTCACAGGGGCTCAGATGTTACAGGTTGAGACTATAGTGTTGATGGAGCTTATTTTTTACTTCATGGTATGTTTTTTTGTCCTTTTTTAGAATTTTTTTATTTTTTATCAGTCACATTGCTCCAAATATGAATAGAAATCCAGAAATTGTCTTACAAATATTTTCAATTTTGTGCTGTTTGTTTGCTTCACCTTTGGTATGCAGATGCCCTTATTCAGTTTGTCTAAACTGAGAAACATTTTGACTTGAAATAATGACCAAAATATAAAGACTTTTTATTTACTAAAACTGGATTAAATTGGGGTTTGTTCTGGAATAAACTAAACTAGGGCGAAGACTTAGGGGGCAAGAATGAAAAAAATATCAATTAAACTAATAAGCAATGTTGTTCGATGGCCTAGACTAAATCCAAAATAAATTGATTCTTGTGAGGGTTGACTCGGATTTAATGATGAAACTCAATCTTTAAAAGATGTCAGCTGGTTGTGGGAGGTCTCCTCGTTGTAGACTTGGAAAGCCCTGAACAAGCTCCAACACTTTTGTTCTTCCTTCTTAAAAAAATACGATTCACAAATAACATGACATTTTCAAAAGTCAACGTAACGTGACGTCATAAAGAGCTGATCAGGTAATCTGAGGAAGGTGAGTCACATACGATGGCAGTGAGTCATTTCTGTGGTTATTTTCCATGTTGGCTCACCTGGATGATGAAACAGAGGGTGAAACTACTTTTCTGAGCCAAAAGCCATAAAATTTCTTGTGGGCATCAGAATTTGGCGGGACTACTTTGAGCTCAAGATCCATTCAAACTGTCAGACTGTTTAGATTAGTTCATGACAGTTCGTTTCTGATAAAGCGTGGCATCTGTAACAAAAGAAAATCCTGATACCTGAACTACGAGTGAAACCTGTTTTCTTTCCTTATTCTTTTACCAGATTAATCTCACTGTTATTTGACCATGTTGAGTTTTGTGATCGAGCTGTCATCAAAAGGATCTTCCCCACATATCATTTGCTTTCCCTGGTTGCACAACGCAGCCCTACATCACACCCTCCCGTCTCCATCTCATTAGTCTACACACCTTCCCTTTGACGCAGCTGCTGCCTCACCCTGCCTGTCAGCCTCAACTGTCCATCATATGCTTTAGATTTCAGGCCATTAGTGGCACATCAGTGACAACCTACAGCTCAGCACATTGTGTTGTCTGTCTTGTGGTTTCCCTAAAAGTGCTCTGATGCTCAGCATCAACTTATTAAGGCAAAGGCAGGGTTTGGAGATGGGGATAAAAGATTGTGTTTTTAACTAATAGGGATCAGGTTTCTTTTCCCCAGAAACTGCAGTCAAGGATGTCAGTGTCAGTTTTTCAAAAGTGAAGAAAAGTTTGTATTTTTTACTTGGCAATTTGGTGCAGCTGCTGCTGTAGCACTAAAATATTAGAGATGTTTGTGTTTTTGGTTGATTTGAAGCAGTGGTCTGAAGTTGTCTTTTACACAAACCCAGTGTCATGGGTTGAGCTTTGTGCTCGGGGATAGACCACATTTCAACTTTAATTTTTTGCTTTCAAGATCCTGACATGGACAGCTTTTTGGCAATAGACTGAACTACAATTTCAGTAGGTGGTCCTGGGCTTGACCAGTCGGTAAGTTTTGTCATGTGTGGTGAGATGGTAAGAGGCAAAATTTGTGGATCCGTCTTAAACCAAATAATGGCACTAAATGTTGTAGTTGATGCTTTTTATTTTCTATACTGTTTATGTTGTGGAGAATGATCACCGTTGTATTCAGTTAAAAAACATCGAACCTCAGAAATGACTGTGCCAATGTTCTTTTAAATTGAAGTGAGGCAGCTGTACTCTTAGCTTATTTTAGTTTGTACTAAAAACAGAGTAATGTTGGAGACCTTTCTCTGAAAACAAGCGCTCTGTGATCACGTTGATCATACAGGACCTCTCACACCTCCTCAAACCTTCCACTAACTGCAGACAGACATCACTGAAGTCCAATGCCCCACTAAAACATATACTCCACATTTCATTTCATCTTATGATGTAGGGCTGAAAGATTTCAGGAAAAAACCTAATTACGATTTTTCTGGCAGGTATTGAGATTTCAATTCGATTCACGATTTTCTTCAAATCAAGCTTCAGTGCAGTATTCACTATGTTTACAGTATAAACAACAGTAAGGAAATCAGTGATCAAAAGCATTTAACACATTATTCATCATCTAATATTGATGATAAATAATCTGTTTTATTATTTAAGGGATACTTCAACGTCTACTTTTAAACAGAGGCTTTGTTTTGTTGACCTGCTTACTAGCACTTTCACGGTGGAGATGTGACATTCACAAACGAGTCAACTCATTTGAACTGCTCTTTTAAGTGAACAATGAGAACCGATTCGCAGTTGTGAGTAACCCGTATGTTTGCAAGCCATTCTTAAATGCAAATTGCCTGCAAATTTGTAAAATAGTTAACACAACAGATCCTGGGTCAGTCAGGAGGACTGCAAAAAATTGCAGCTTTGGCGATCACATGATTGCGTTGTCTGAAATCGCGATTTCTATCTGAAGACGAGAAATTGTTCAGCCCTATTATGATGTTAATCAGAAAACAACACATTATTGTTCGTATCAGCTGCCTTAGTAATTGCCTTCTTAATGTCTGTGCTTTGTGTTTGAAATATGTTTAGTATAACATAAATTTGGTTTGAGCCCTTGTCAAAGGAGAATTTCTGTCAGTGGGACTGATTGACAATAAAGGTTCATAAGGAAAAATATAGCCCTGTTGATAGGATTACAATATATGGTGATATATTGTAATATGACCCCTTAATTGTGGTAGACTGTTTCGGCTTCATCACACATCCCCAGTCTGCTTTGTTTTTTCTGATTTGTGTTGACATTATATTCACAGATTGGCATGTGTTCACATATAAATCCCTGTATTGTTTGTCAATCTAAATTCAGTTGAGAGTTACATTTGAAAAACTTTGAAAAATACACATTTTCATTATACCTAAAAGATATCATTCCCTGTCATATTATTTATTTATTTCTCAAAATAATGAAATCAAATTACAGGTGACAGACTGTATTTGTTGTGATTGTTTCATCTGCAGCATCTGAGTGCCTCAGTGCTGGTGGGAACAGGATGCTAAGTATTGAGTGCACATTGCCATACTACACTGTTGGTCATATAATACCCATACTCATGTAACCACTCTGGTTTTTAGGAGTCAGAACTTGAACAATGGAAAATAACTTGCAGAAAATGTCACATTCTTGTGGCTGCCTCTGAGTGCAGCACAAACTATTTATTTAATCATTTGAAATTCACAGAGTTACAAAGTTGTATACAAGTAATTATGTTAAAGCATCCTGATCTTAATATAAATCAAAATACTAGGTTTTATAGTATTTGGCACAATCCAGTTCAGCTCTTATTCATCCTTTGAGTCCCATTCAGTGTAACTTGTTTTTCCACACAATACAGCATGTGCATCTGTATTTCATTGCCTGCTGGGGTCACACAGTGAAGCCTCACTGAGAAGGAGGGACGACCACTTCTGTTTGGTGATATCCGCCTGCAATGGGAGCCAGATGTGCTAAGTGATGACATGAAGTTAATGCACTTGACTTTGACTGCATGCACCAGAGAGGCAGGAATTAATAACTTCAGACTGGCCATGTGAGAGATCAGAAAGAAGTGCCTGTTAACCTTTAGAGCTGTTCTAGCACCTAGTCAGCCATCATGCTTGTGATGACAAGCTAAGTCCTCAGTAATTACACCTTTACAGATGGTCATTCTCCAGCTTTTGTCTTACACCTCTTCTTTCTTTTTAGGATTCCCTTCAAGATTGGACAACCAAAGAAGCAGATTGTCTCTAAAACTGTAAGTACACATCAAAAATGAAACCAAGCCACTGATTTGTAAAAAAAAAAAAAAAGGGTTTAAATCAGTGTTTCCCAAAGTGTGGTTCATTGTCCCTAGAGGGGACCCTCAGCTATGTTTGCAGGGCACAGTTAGGCGAGATCAATACGATGCACACTGTTGGGCACTGCCAGCAAAGTCATTGTATTGTAGCATAAATATTGCAAGTGGATTTCTGGTTAGGGCTGGGCGATATGGCCTAAAAATAAAATCCATGATTTTTTTCAACAACACTCGATTTAAGATATCAATCAATTTTTTTCCCTCTCTCTCAAAAAAAAGCAGTGACACAAAAATGACATGAATCAAATTTTTCCTTTTTGTTGTCAAAATATATCCCTAAACCAAATGGAATTTCCCTCTTAAAGTTAAAGTGCATGTCCTAGTAGTTTGTCTACAGAAACACTAAAAGCTGAGCAATTTCCATAGCATATTAACATGAAGCTGTCTGATCAATATTTAATCTCATTTCAAAAACAATCAGTAGCCTAAACGTGCTTGTTCAAAACCTGACAGGGCCTTCCATCCTAAAAACTGTTAACTTTCAGTATTTATGTTTTCAAACATTGCAATGACTTACAGTTGGAGTAAGCCACTAAAAAATCTTGATTTTTAATTTTTAAATCTTCTACAGGAAATAATTCAAATTAATCGATTTCATCGATATATTTCCCAGCCCTACTTCTGGTTAACCCAAGGCTATTGTGTATCTATACTATATTTGAAAACTACAAAAAAAAAGGCAGAAAAAAGTATTCGAGCCTTTTCTCACCATTGACATAATTTATACAACATTGTTTTTTGTTATATCTTGAAATCTTGAAAGTTCCATATTTTTAATATTCCATTATCACCTGTTATTGTTCTTATCTTTTCACTTTAAAGCAAACATTTTTTATAAATTCTAAAAATATAGCAATTTATCAGCAAAGGACATGACCCACAGTATATTTATTATAAATATGTAGTATGTATTCATATTACCATGTCTAGTGAGGAGTGGGGTTGAGAGCTTGAAAGTCATTTTATTTGCCAAAGGGAGGCAGGGTAGATAAAGCTCGGAAACCACTGTCTTAAACTAACTCTAGGCCAGACTAATAATAGATTTGAAGGTGGAGCAAAGGTGGTCCTTAAGCCTCTTAACAAACAGCTGGATTGCAGCCTTGTCAGCCTTTGCCACTGATTTTGCACAACTCATATCCTCAAAACCAAATAACGGACAAGTTATACGGAAAGAAAAAAACAACTCCCTGCAGTGTGCAACCAAAAAGGCATGAACTTTTCTGTCCAAAATAGGTCTTTTGACAGGTTTGTTTCTTCGGTGAGAATGGACTCTTTTTCATGTGACTTTTGGTGCTATTGAAGTCAGCTTGAAGTGGACACTCAAGGAACTGCAGGGTTTTTTTTTCCACTTCTGCTTTGGCTTTATTTTTTTAACCTCTGAAGGTGCATTCACACCGATCGTGACCTGGCAACTGAGATTGCGTCGCCCACCCAAGTCGTGTCCACAATAGAGATGTAACAGTATGAAAATTTCATGTCAAGGTTATAGTGACCAAAATTATCATGGTTATCATTAGTATGGCGATATTGTTGCAGTGTCCTCAAAATGTTCAATAGGTACTTTTACGCACACTTGAAATCATTTAAGCCCTTTAATATTATAATTATAACAGGTCTTTTTGCCTTTTTTGTCTATAAATGTGTTAGGAAATGTCCTTTGAGTAAATTTTGTCACCATTTTTGTTCTTATCTTTATATTGGCTAGTATTTGTCATTATTATGTTATAAATGCTTAAACAGTGTGTAATTACAAGAAAAGAAAAAACTGATTTGAACTTTAAACAGGATTCTCTTCATAAACAATTGTAAATGAACATGTTCAAAGTTTTGAGATGACCAAAAATAAACTTAACCTATTTTACAAACACTCACACATTATTGTTTTCCTACAGCGTAAGTGTCCATGTTACAGCTTGTTATGTTAGACTATGTCTAGGATTTTTCTTTTACTGACGATAGTCCCTGAGGCAATTCCTGTCCAGTTAGCCCCCTTCAATGAGTCTCCTCTGGTCTCCCCACTCCCTGGCAGATCTCCACATTTCCTCCTCCAATGTTTCCAAATTACAACTGATGAAATCCATAAAACACCAAGTATGATGGAAAAAGACGATCGATAACGAATTACGAAAACACTGCAAGTAAACAGCAAAAGAACATCAAGAACACACTTCAGAATGATACTAATGCTATTATTTACAAAATTTATATATTATTTAGACAGAAAATGCTGATAAACCACCTATACTTCACTCAGGTATGGCTCACTGAATCTTCTCACTCTCACTCCATCCGGCTCAGTCAGCTCACTTACTCGAGGAGTTACAGTAGTTTTAATCACGCACGTCCTTTTCTTACGCCAGCAACAGCTTTGTGTTTTAGACGGTGACCATCCTCAATCAGTTCCCCCTTGGCATCCTTGTAAAATCCAAACTTCGACAAGACTTCAGACTTCGAGGGGGATAAAACCTCCTCTATAGTGTCTGTGTGGGCACCCACCGCTGTGGCCAAACTTCCACTTTCAGAGGCCAAACATTGCAAACTGCACATGCGCGCCTCCGTCTGTGAGGGACTGTGGCTGCTTGCCGAGGAGCAGACACAAAGTTCCGGCTTTTCCAGGCAATGAGCAGCATCACCGTGAGTTATTGACACAATGTGGTTATCAAACTCTGTTTACCCGTAATTAAAACAGGAAACGGTAATACTAACCGTCGGAAATTTTACTGCGGTTTATCATTTTACCGGTAACTGTTACATCCCTAGTCCATAATAGCTAATTTTGTCACTGTTGCGTGACAACAGTGACAAAAGCAACACGACCTGATTGCACGTCCAAAGTAACCCAGTAGCGCGACCAAGACGCCCAGATCGCGTCCATCGCATCGAGGGAGGTTTGGCCCCGCCCCATCGCGGCTGTCCATTGACTCTGCATGGAGAGTGGTGGTGTGAACGCGACTTGAGGTAGCCACTCAGGGTAATGGTCGTTTTTCAGTGTGGGGGCCCTGGGGTCTAAGAGGAACTGGGGGTGTTGCCAAATTCTAAATTAACAGTCTAAACTAGAAGTGCTCAGAGAGCACAAACTTCCGCCAATGCATTTATTAGCCTAGTCATTTGCAAAATGTTCAAAACTTCCCTATCTTGCAATGTTCAGGAGTCCAATAAAAACACTCAGACCTGGATCTGGATCACCACCAATATCTAATCACTTCCTCCTTATGCCATGACCAACGTTTCCAGAAAATTAAATCAAAATCCATGGAGAACCTTTGAGTCATCTTGCAATAAAACAAACAGAAAATTTGACAAGACAGGTGCCTAAAAATGGCAAAGCTCAGGAAACCCTGGTTTGCAGCACTACCATTAATATTTTTGAAGTTTTTAAGTGAAGGCCTTTAAACTAGTACTAGCCGCTTTGATGGCAGTCTAAATGCTGTCATCAGGAAAAATTATTGGATGCCAATTTGTCTGAGCCATGTAAGGAGGCAGAGGTGGTTACCTTGAAGTGACGATGAGTGGGTGTTCTCTTTGCAGGAGAAAACCACTTCCAATGTAATGGTTGTGTGGCCCGGCAGTCACTGTCAGACTGTGTTTCCAACTTCCTGTGCCATCCTAGGCAAAAACCAGGGTGTGGGTTAGAGGCCTCCCAGTTACATTGTCCACTAGTGACCGAGAGTCAGTTGCCTTCCTCGTTGTTTTTGCCACTGTGTTTAGATCCAGGAGCCCACAAAACCACAAGACAGGATCCAAGGCTGCCTCTGTAACCATGCATGTATCAGAGGCATGGTTTGAAAAAGCTGTCTTGGCCCTGACTGACCCTGGAAACTTAATATACTCATGTATTTAATCCATATTTCAACCACTGGAACCCGGTGGAAGTGTAATTAGTTAACTGTGGTCTCAGGCCCCCCAAAAGTCCCCAATCCTGAGAAGTTGGTGTAGGAACCACTTGGATAAAGTCAGAGGAATGAACCCATGAACTGTGGTAACTTACGCCTGGACTGTGCAATAACTTGTTTGTTTCTCATCTCACACAATTTGGTCTGTTTTAAACTTGTCTGTTTAAATTGCCTACACTTATGATAATGGGAGTTAAGGGTTTTGGCTGTTCAGGAAACTGTAAATATATATATATATATATATATATATATATATATATATATATATATATATATATATATATATATATATATATATATATATATATATATATATATATATATACACACATATATATATATTATTTATACATACATATATATATATATATATATATATATATATAAATATATATTTGTGAAGCACAGGTTTACAGTAGGCTGTTTTATTTTGCAGGTGGAAAGAGACTTTGAGAGAGAATATGACAAGCTTCAAAAGTAAGTTGCTTTTCTGTCAATTTCTATTTTGTGCCATTAATCACAAAATTATATCCCTACAGAAAATGTTTATGTCAATGTTTTAGGTTCATGCATTCGATTAGGGCTGGGCAGTATTGACTAAAACATCATATTACTTTCTTTTTGCAAAATTTAAATGTGCAATTCATTTAATTGTATTAAAATTGCAACAACCTCTTTTACTCCTAAAACAAGCATGTGATATAATTAAAACTCATGTTTGTGTGTAAAATCAGACATTTGTTCTTACAAGTTTTTTTAGTGTTGTACCTGAATGTGTGACTTGTTTCTCTTCAGTTGTGTTAAGCTGCTACTAAAACATGTTACTTCCTGGTTTATGAAAGCACTCTGCTGTATTTGCAGCTCAGAACATTCAGTGTGAAAATGACTTGTCAGAAGTTATAAATTGATTATTGCTGGAACTTTACACGCTTCAGTTTCCATTGAACCCACAAGGCTGCAATGTTTTGAGCTTCTTCTACGCCCAGCTGAGCACCACAGCCTGCGTTTTTGACACATTGTTAACCTAAACAAGTGAGTCATGGGTTTTAAACACTCAGTTAAAGCATCTTTTTAGGTTGTATTAATGGAGACCAAAATCCATGCAGCACAGGATAAATCAAAACGCATGGACCCCCTTTCAGCACACAGAAAAAGACAGTCTTCAAAGTGAGGAAGCTCGCGTAATGTGCTGATATTTGCAAACATTAAAGAGCATGTTTACCGCGCTTCTGTGCAGTAACATAGGTTCAGTGTAAACACAAACAGTGCTACACAAGGGGAAGAGCAATAGTGTGTACGTGTATACATGCCTGGCCAAGGGCAGTGTTAATTTTGTTGACTAATTATTTTCGCCATAGTTTTCTCCAACAACCTTTTTTCCCCTGACGAAAACTAGACCATAACTAAAAAAAACAGTGCACGTAGACAAAAACTAAAACTAAATTAACTGACATTTTCGTCAACAAATAAAAACTAGATGAAAATGTTTGATAATCTTAATCCAACCAGACCTAATCTGGTCATGTAGAAAGTAGGGACAAGTAAGGAAAATATCCAATCACAGCTACTTTGGTTGTATGCAAAGGTTGGATGAGTTAGGAAGGACATCCAATCACAACTGCTTTCGCTGCGTGGTGTGATAAGTTGGGGAGTGAGTCAATCAGAGCTACTCTCTTTATGAATTGATATATTCATGTAGAGCAGGATCACTGTTTGTGGTCAATTCTGGTATTGTAACTGAGATGCTCTGCCAGGTAGGCTAAATAAAGGTGGTTGCATTTCACACAAAAGTTAAATTTGTTTCTGTTAACTTATACATTCAAACTAGCATTCAGTTAAGGGTTATTAGATGATTGATTTTATCCAAGCGGAAAACATGACTTCAGAAATTCATAAAAAAATGCCTTACACTTTATACTTCATATTTTAGTTGACTAAAATGTTGTGAAATTTCATCAACTAAAACTAGAGTAAAATTAAAACAATTTAGATGACTAAATTATGACTAAAACTAAAAGATATTTTAGGCAAAAGACTATAACTAAACTAAATCACAAAGTGCTGTCAAAATTAACACTGGCCAAGGGCAGGACTTCAACTATTTAACATTCTGTTACGCTACTTTTGTTTACCCATCACAGTGGCTAATAGTTCAAGGCTTCAAGTATCATCATGGTCTGGTTTAGCCTCCCGTTAGTACAACAACACAATGTGTGTGTTAAAAATGTGGCACCAAAAATACTGATGATAGTGTTAACACCTGTTGACCACCCAGCACTAGTTTACTGGTTGTTCTATGTTGCCCTCAAATTGACAAATCATTGTCTCCTAGAGATTTGTACAGATCAATCCAGGATTAGATATTTTGTTGTGTTATACAATTTTTATATAATTTTGCGTCTTGGTTTTCGACTTTGCATGTTAACAAAGCACTGCTGAGAAACTCACACTGAACATGCTCCTCATTGTACATACAGTTTTTCAGTCTCACACAGTTTGACGATCCCTGCTGTGTTTGGTCACTCTCCTTTTCTCAACACTGAACTGTGAACAGACCCACATTTCAGCTATGGTGTACTTTATGAATTTAGAAGTCATAAAAGAGAGTTTGTGTTGCATGGATTCACCTGAATGTTTGTATTCTTTTCCTCAAAGGCCTTTTTATGTGTAATTTAGCAGGTGTAGGTAATAATTATCATTCTGACCGTTATTATTTACCCACCCTGTAAAGTTTGTCTCTATGAAACAAAGAGGGGGAGAGAGTTCAGAGCACATAAATGCTAAGGACCTGAGAGCTCAGCACATCCGGGCCTTCTCTTACCGGGAGGCCGAGGTTTCAGAAACTCCCCAAGGGCCCTGCAGTATGAGTGGGAGCACCATTTTCCTCTCAGGTTTTGTTGAGTAGGAGGGCCCATTATCAGGAAGGTGTGGTGCCAATAGACCTTATAGATGAGTCAGAGCGGCAGGCATGTACAGACATTCAGGCTCTCCACCCTAGAGATCCATATCAACTCATCGTGGAGGCTCTGTGACCTAAATATACTTGTAGGCTTTGCTATCAGTCCTGTTTTTGCTCTCCTTCTGTTTCACAATAGGCGCTTTTGGTATTGATTCACTTGCGACATTGTGGGACTTAAACTCTTCAGGAAGCATGGTGAACACGTGCACATTAAAATTCTTGTTTTTGATTAAATGGGGAACAGTCACGTAAGAGTTGACGTTATGGCAGGAGAAAACGAGCTGGAGGCAAATTAAAACACACTTGAGGCAAACTCAAAACACCTACTGCACAGACTAGCAGGCAGGACAGGAAGTTAAGAGTGTTTTCTTATACTGCTTTCACACTAAAATTAGCAGGTAAACGCAGGTTTTTTCAATGCGGGTTAACCTGCTAACAATCGGCAAGTGACTCCTTTCCCCTGCCAGCAGACCTGAGTCTAATCTCCAGCAGACGAGCTGCGTGGCTGTTTTTTTTCCTCTGGTGCATGAAGCTGATGTCATCATGTTGAAGGCATGATCAGTGTGCCGAAACACGACCATGTAAATGGAAAGGAGCATGGAAGCCATGGACACGGTGGTCCGTTGTTTTCTGTACTTCGTACTTTTGTCCCTCTTTAAAAATGTAAAACTCGGCACAGACTCAACGACATTCGAGCACTGATGATACGGCAGATGGAATTTGCTGCTGAGATGACAAAGAGTCACACAAGTTACAGATGGAGGGGACGGGTGCGATATTATGCTTTGGACACGTTGCGCCGACGTCATCCGTAACTTAGCGGGTTGACCCGGATGTGATGTTCCCACTGAAGCCGATCGGAGGCGAGCTGATAAAAACCCGTGTCGCTTGCAGGGTTAGTCAACCTGGGTCAAAATGCCGATTCGACCCTTCCCCACTGCCGACAGGAGCCCTCCAGGATGTTACCGGGTTTAAACAGGTTTTTTGGCCAGTGTGAAAGGGGTATTATTGTTCTGTTGGGTGCAGGAATGGAGGCGCTAAAGGTAATGGCTCAAAGTTAAAATACTTCCTGTATGATCCTGTTGGTCAGTGTATAATTTTTCAAGCAACATTCTCAGCTGAGGAGAGTAAACCTCACATCTTCAGAGAGACACGTGTCATCTTACACCATTATCTAAAACTAGCATAAAACAGCTGGTTAGCCAGCTCTGGTTTTGCATGCTTAAAGGGATAGTTTGGTTTTTTGATGTCTGTGAGGTCTACGGCACCAGTGAGTATCATTTGCCGACAGAGCAACTGTTTACATCTGCCCTGGTTGGGAGATAGCAGGTGTGGATGCTTGCCGATACATAGCAAAGGCCTCATTCATGCCAATCCAGCCCCAGACCCAGTTGAGTTTGATGCCTCTGCAATAAAACTATAATGTTTTAGGGGTTGTATCTCAGAACTGTATGTAGTCATTTCTAAATCCTGCACTTTCATATTTCTCTTCTTTACGTTGCTAGAAACAATAAGCTTAAGAGCACAGTGAGTTTTTTGTGTGTATTCTCATCATATTTCAGTGTTATTAAATTACCTGATTGATTTTTGCTACAACTGTGCAGCCTTACTCCCAGTTGTTAATATTCAAGCTCAATTAAATGCCTCTTGCCTTTTTGCATGTGACACACAAAGGGTCTTTTGTTGGAAAACCTTGACCAAATCATCATTACGTTTGTACAGTAGGGCTGAACGATTTTCGGAAAAGATCTAATTGTGATTTTTCTGGCATATATTGCGATTTCAATTCGATTCACGATTTCTTCAAATCAAGCTTCAGTCTAATATTCACTACGTGCAAAGTAACATTTACAAACATGACGGAAAATTACATCATACCATCAAACATTAAAAGCTATTACTCAAAGGCAAGGATGAAAACTTAAGGTAAGAATTGCTTCCAAATGTATTTATTAACTAGAAAGCACTCGGAGAGCGCAAACCTCCGCCAAGGTAGGTTTTTGTGGAATTATATGCACAAATGCCGAAAATGGTCCTATCTCCCAGTGTTAAAGAATCCTTTAAAAAATTCCTGGATCCAGACGGTGATCCAGATCACCCCCAAAATTTAATCAGTTCTTCCATATCCCATTTCCGACAATTCCTGAAAATTTCATCCAAATCCAGAACTTTTCAAGTTATTTTGAACACAGACAAACAAACAGACAGATAAATGCCGGCAAAAACATAACCTCCTTGGAGGAGGTAACAAGAAACATGCATGTACACTCTTTGAAGTTCTTGACCAACGACAGTTATTACAACTGAAGAACCAAAAGAGCCATCTTTGACTGTGCAAAAAATCCTTAATTGTGTTAAAAGTGCAGTGTGTAGAATTTGGCAGCATTTCGCCGAACAGAAAGGGTGAATATAGGATATAATGTTTCTATTTGTATGTAAAGTCCGTCAAAATAGGAGTACAATCATCCTCATAAAACGTTTGTTTTATTTTTATTTAGTTAGAAAAAGCTTAAAAAAATTTACATTACTGCGGGCCGCGTTCATGTAGGCCGACACAACGATCCGCCATGTTGTCTACGGGTGGATTTTAGGGACAAAAAGAAGGAAACGCGAATCTGTCCGCCGGTTCTGAAATCTACCTGGAATGCAGGCGAAGAAGAGGAGCGAGGACGGCAGTGGATGTCGAGTCAGTTGTTGCTCTGCACTAGGGATTTAAATTGTGTTTATTTACAGTTAAAGCTTGTTAAAGCATTCCAGGTAGATTTCAGAACTGGCGGACCGATTCGCGTTTCTTTCTTTTTGTCCCTAAAATCCACCCGTAGACAACATGGCGGATCGTTATGAACGCTGCCAAATTCTACACACTGCACCTTTAAGTTAAAAAATTTAAATAAACTGCGAAAAAATTCCCAAAAAACCCTAATATTAAATAAGTAACTAGAAAAGCACTCAGAGAGCGCAGACCTCCACCAAGGTGATCCGGATCAGTCCCAAAATTTAATCAGTTCTTTCATATCTCATTTCTGACAATTCCTGAAAATTTCATCCAAATCCATTCAGAACTTTTCAAGTTATTTTGAACACAGACAAACAGGCAGATAAACGCCGGCAAAAACATAACCTCCTTGGCGGAAGTAATAATAAGAAAACAAAACTCAACAATTCCAATTAAGGAAAAAAGCCAGCCATGCCAAACCAGCGTTTTAACCTTTGATGGTTTTGGACATGAGTGCTGACATTTGACAACATTGCCACTAGCAAATAGTTGACACAACAGATCCTGGGTCAGTCAGGAGTAGGGCTGTCATGTTATATTCGATTTTCAAATAACAGTTCAAACATTTGGATATATAACTTATAGTCTGGGACGATTTGTAATTAATTTTTTTCCTCTTCATGATGCATTTTTTGACTGATGCGACTTATACTCCAGAGCAACTTATAGTCTGGAAAATACAGTAATGTTTTTCAAACATTTTTTCTATACCCTGGAGTCAGTGGTGGTCTGCTGGATATTGAATACTTTTTGCCAATCTGTAGATGTTGGTATTTCTTTCACTTTTTTCCATTTCCATAAAATGTGGATGTTGCTTACTATTGCACTAGTCCCTGGTACATAATTGACATTTTTCTACCTGTCTTACATTCATATGATTTACTTGGAGTCACAATTATCTTGGAAGACCTGGTCTCACAGCCCTCTCATGGAAATCTCTAATTTGGAGCACTCTAAATAAATCAGTATCTTCAAAACAAAATCTGTCTGTAATTTTTGAAACTGTTTGACTTTCCCTTTGTCTAAAATTGTGTTTACTGCTGTTTTCCCTCTGTCCAGTTCTTAATAAGAGATTGTGGCTCAGTGATTGTGGCTGTACAAGCTCATCACTGGGGCACTGGAGCAAGGAGCAGCAGCTGTTCCACTCGGCTGCTCCATTAGCACCTTTTGGAGAGAGACTCCGGGCTCACCTGGCACTCGTCCAGGATAACTCTCTCACTGTCAGTGCTGACAGAGAAAGATGCAACAGTATTGTGCAACACATTTTAAAGTAGGAGGTGCTATCTGGAACACGAGTTTCACATGCACAAACAAACACTACAAGAACACATCTCAAGAGCACAGCATCGGTCTCAAAGCATGTTAGTTTGTTTACATAGTAAAAGGCTTTCACCCACTATTCTGCAAACCCGGTCTCTCTGATTGGCAGGGTTTAGCTGTTAAACTGTTATTTTCCTCATCTCATATTTGTCTCCTATCATTACTCTAAAGTGTTAACTGTGTCAGCCAATTTAGAAGTGTGTTTTAGTTCTAGTTCGTTTTACATGATGCCCTCCATTGACTCCACTGGCTTCCAGCATCACATTCAAAACAAAAGCTAGTTTTGTGTGATGAAAATGATTTTATTGCATGCACTCACAAAGAAACTGACCAGTAATTATCACTTCAGACTTTTGTATTGTAATTCTAAAGACAATAGTGCAAGTTTTAGATGTGATTTAAAGCAGAAGTTTGAGAGATTCATAGAAATATTGTCCCTTCCGTTGTAAAGAAAACAGGAAGAAGCTTTCTAATAATCCTATACTGACTTAATCCAGTCTGAAGTATTGCTAATGTTACTGTCTTTAATGTGAGCAGCATGTGCTGCAATTAGAAATGTCAGTGTTGTAAATATATCTCGAATGAGTATATGTTTTAATTAATTAGAGTACGCCTGATGTGAGACCCAGTTCCATCTATTTGTCGAGAAAATACAAGAACTTACTGTGGAGATTGTTCTGACAGAATGTTTTTTTTCTTGTGGTGTGAACAATAAGGGATGATGTTACATCATTTATTGCAAATGACATTTTTGGAACAACCTCCATCTGGTCTGTGGCGATTGAGAGCAGAATCCCAAGAAATGTCAAGACAAACAAAAGCTTGTAAGAACAAGTTTGGATAGAAAATAATTAAAGATATTTAGTTACCTTTAGACCCTAATTGCTCAGAGTTTACTTGCCCTTTGTTGAGGCATTGTTGGAAGATGAAACATCATTTTTTACACAGATCATAATTTCAGATCAAAGCTGTCATAATGCAAACAGTGTCTGATTTTGAATAATATCACAAATGTGTTTGCTACTGCTGCCAAAGACTTTCCATCACACATGGGCAATTTACAGACCCTTAGGCCAGAACCATCTTAATCCGGTCTGGGTGTCTCAAAAATATATTTGTAAATATTAGAGGTGCCTGACTGATCGAAAACCGGTTATTATTGGTCTGTATTTATTAAACATGGATGATCAGCTGTTTAAAATGGATGAAAAATTGTCACCGATATGATCACCTTTAGTAAATGCCTTGTTGCACGTCAAGGTTGTAAACAAATCTACCTATTTGTCCACTCCTCTCTCCTGCCACTTCTACTGCTTTGTCATCGACTTTAAGAAACTGGTGTGGTCCCAGTAACGTTGTCTGTAGCCCTGTTAATTAAACATACAAGTCCAGTGTTGAAATCTGGTTTACAGTTCAGGCTGAGACCGTCGAGCTAGTCAGCTAGCTGAAGAAGCAACACAACTGCAGGTTTAGAGCTGTGATGCATTTAGGATGCAGTGGAAAACATTATGGTGTATTTATGTTGGCTTTAGAAAATGACTATTTGACGAAGATAAGTCCATAATGGGTTTACTGAAATTTCTAGAGCAGTGGCTCTTAAAATGGCAGGCAAGTCCAGGTATGCTGTGGGGATTTGTCCAATAACAACAACTAAACAACATCAAAGTTATGAGTTTTATATTTACTCCATCAGTAACTGGGGTACATTCAATTTAGTTTTATGGCTGCAAATTCTGTATTTAAACAAAATCTTTAAGGGTCATGCAGTTATTTGAGTTGTTGCAGGTGAAAGGAATTATTGCTTTTGAAAGTTTAATTTTGAATTTGTGATTTGTCAGATTTAATCGTGTCATTTAATGAAATAAATTCTTTATGAAATAAATATTTTATGAGTAATATGGTTTAATCATTTTTTGTAGGCATTACTAGACAGAAATTTCAAAAATTGCACTGTAAACAAAAAATTGGAAAAAAATTCTTGATCTGAATTCGAATTGGGATAACCACGAAACGCCAACCTCTTCTTCCTCTTACCATGACCAACATTACCAGAAAATGTAATCAAAATTTATTGATAAGTTTTTGAGTAATCTTTCAGACAAATAGTGTCTGTTCAGTCAGTAAATTATCATTTCTATCAACCAGTGCTTTATAAAAGTTCTGTAACAGTAGTATAATTTAGGAAATATTTAATTACAAAACCATTCAAGGCTTCATTTGAAACTTTAAATTTCATAAATTCATTGAATTAGATAAAAAAATCCCACCTTACATTCATACTGTTAACTGCAAAAGCCTGTGATCCCTTTGAGTTTCAGTGACATTTTTAGTTACAGAAACTGCAGCTGTATATGGAAATCAATGTACCTTAAGCACTGATTGAGTAAATCGTAAACCATATCTTGTTCAGAAATATATTCATTTCTCTTTCAAAACTAAATATATCCCCTAGCACTATTTCCCCCCTACATTACACATTATCTGAGAAGCAAAACAGGCACATAAATATTTAGCCTTCAAATAACAGTATGTAAGTGCAATACTATATTCTGTGGAAAAATAAACATTTTAATAGGGATGCATGAAATTGAATTTATGTTTATATTAGATATACCTATGTTTTCAAACTCGTTTTCGCCAATACCGATACCAATATTTACCCTTTTTTTAAGTAAACTGTTTTTTCTGTACCATAATGACCTGTTCTTGTCATTATGGCAGTCTGTCAGTGTTATAAATAGATGTGACACAAGAGAAGTAACGTTAAGGATACTGGATTTACTTTTAAATGAAGACATAAAGTGATAAGAAGGTAAAACATTAAATTGGCTTTAAATACTGGCAGAAATTTCAACATCTGCCAGGACAATAGATGGTTTAAGAAGAAAGCACGGTGACATTCATGTTTGGATGAATCATCTGTGGGCATCTATAAATCATTTCTACCACCTGATCACTTAACAAGAGACCGAGCTCTAAAATACTGTATAAAGAGTAAGCTCACTGCCATATTTCATCCAGCCATTTATGTGGAACAGACCCCATTAAAACGTGTGACTATTGGCCACAGTGTCCCAACCAATCCTGTGGGTTTACCTGTCTTTTGTTTTCCTCGTTATTATGATCTCTCAAAGCTAAACCCTATCACATTGGTAATTTTCATCAGACCAGGAGAAGTGATATGACAGCAGTCTCAGGGGAGATTCTAAACCCCTCGTTTGCCTTAATTGATATAATGAATGGCATGTTTTCAGCCTCCATAGTCTGGTAATTGCCGTTTTTAACGCCCATCAATGGAATATGTGCTGTTGAAGACATTAATGCTTTTGAGCACAAATGTAGTTGACAGTACCAAGAAGGATTTCCTGTATTATTAATTAGCTAACAAATGTTGTAATAACATTTTATGTGGAATCAATGAAATGTGTAACTCCTTTTTCAACCACATTTTCATATACTCATTTCCTCTTGTAATTTTCTGCTTTAGATGCTTCCTCTACATCACATTTTGAGTGAAAAGAGTTGATCCCCAGTTTGAAATATTTAATTTAGATTGAATATGAGACAAATGTGAAACAATGTTCATTTTGGCAGCTAATTTGGAATTGGTCTAATCTTTGACACAACAATGTATAGCAGTGTACTTCATACGGGGGTATTTTCTCCCCCCCTAACCTTTAGTCTTGTATAAGTTGAAGAAAGTCATTTTAGTTCAGTCTAGAACAAAACAAGTTTTGATGCAAAATATTATCAGTGTGATAAAAGCACCACCGGATGTGTGATTGCCAGTATCCACTGACAGTACCATCGCCTTATGTTCTAGGGTTAAGTTTGCAGAGTCTTGCAACCCTGTTTCTCAAATTCGTGGAATTGATTGTAATTTGAAAATTCAACCCTAAAATGAGCTTCTATTTATCAGGATATTAGATAATAACAAAAAAAATCAATTTTGGACATCCCTGATAAAAGCCCTTACATTAAGATAATTAATATAGTTGTGAAACACTCACATTAATGCACTATCAACACTGTTCAATTAAGAAAATATGATGAAAATTCTGACATAACTTGAGTAAAAGGCTTTTATTTGTAGAGCAATTTTTCCTTGGCAGGTTTGTTTTCATTGATATCAATGCCCTCATTAATGCTCCTTTACATTTTAATAGATACAACTATCAACACTTCAACTTCATTAGAGGAAAGGATGAGATTTAAACTTTAACAGAAGCATTACACTTAGTTTATGATGCTGAGAAAACAAACTCTTCCTCCCTAATTAACCAATTAATTTGCAGGTATTGAATGTCAGAGAGCACTCCCCTAACATTTTAGCTTTGTCTTGTCTAATTGATGAAAAATAAACATACATTTTTGCAGAGTTTTTGTTGTTGACATTTTAATCTTAGCCAGTTATTGTCTCTTTTCTGTTGATCCACAGTATTATCGGCACAATGTCTGTACATGCAGATGTTAGACTAAAACACTGATTATTGATTCCAGCAGATGTGAACTTTTTTATAGCTGATATTTCCGCCATATAATAATCCATATACATTTTGCAGCCACCTTAATTGGTACACCATCTTAGACCACATTTTGCCTCCAGAACTCAATTAATTATTTGTGGCATATATAAAGCAAGGTACTTGAAATATTCCTCAGAGATTTTGGTTCATATTTACATGATAGCATCACACAGTTGCTGCAGTTTTGTTTGTATGGATTTTGGTATCAGCATTTTAGACATCATCAGAAATCAAATATCATGCATCCCTACTATGTTGTCATGAAAAAGGCAGCTGAAAAACACCTTTTTTTGGCTTGATGTGCAGGGTTTCTGTAATCCCAATTGTCATCTCTCTTCTTCTGTTTCTTACCAAATACCGTTGTTATATATGTATCATTTTTTATTTCCCATTGTGTTTTTTTCTGTGTCACACTTAACTGCTTACTAAGCCCAGAGTCTGTCTGATAATGTCGCTCTTGTCTTACAGGCTGGAGGATCAGACGAAAAAGCTTCACAAGGACATGAAGAAAAGCACGGAGGCTGATTTAGGTGTGTTCCATCACCAAACTGTGTGTTGGCGCCGGGTGTGCCATTGATCTCCACTTGTTCCCTGACATACTTGATGTTACTTGGCAGGTTTTTCAAGGCTAGAAAAGACATTTGGTCGTCTTGGTTTTTTTGGTGGTGTTTTAGCTCTCGGAATGATTGGAAAAAATTGGAGATGAGAGATTCCGGGCTTTCCCCTTAATCTTGTATCCAGGCTATCATGGTGTTTGATTTGGATTTATGAGTGTATCTCTTTGTGCAACGCTCAGTCAGGGACTCCATTTGTCTGCCATGTCTGCCTTCATTTATTTATTCATGTATTTGTCGGCCACAGAAACCATGTTTACACTACTTTTTATTTGCTTATTTGCTGGTTTTGGAGTTGTGTATTTGGGAAACAGCGGTAGACATGGCCTGTGGTAAGTAGTCAGTTGTGGGGGTGGAGGAGTGGGGACGGATGGAGGAGTGAGCAGCTTCTTCATTTCCTCTCCTTTGTGCTCTGGAATATGGATGTCTGCATCATCAAAGTGTCATAGCTGTCAGGCCCTCATTATCGTTAATGGATTCCATCTGTTGCACAGGTCCCGTCTCCAGCAAGTGCTACCAAACAAAGAAGTGGACCTACTCTGCATGTCAGCACTACATTTAATACACTGTTTTCTATATCAACCGTCATTTATCAAGTCAAGGGTGCCGATATGCAGGGCTCTATTGAACTCACTGCCAATTAGCTGGTGAGGGACGATAATATCTCTTAGGGTCTGCTGTGGTTCACAATTTCAATTAGCTTAAGTAACAGACGGCAGAGAAAGCAGCAAGGATAACTGCACTTTTCACACTGAGAATTGCCCCTCTTGTTTCAGCCTCAGGTTATGAAGAACTAGAGATTCTCTCATTTGCACTGTACTAATACAAATACTTAAATCACCACCCTCAAGTCACCCTTTGATTCTCATGACCCTGTAATCATCATGTCTCAAAGGAGAATCAGACAATGTCAAATCAGGCAATTTGTCCCTTGTCAGAAAGAGAGCGATGCAGAAACGCCACTTGGTAATAATTGATTGGTTGAAAATGGTCTTGATAGAATCCCAAGGGAGTGTGAAAATGCTGTTCCAGATCACTATGAAGCCCATTTTCACCACAGCTTCTCCTGTCAGCCAGTGTCTCCTCAGTGAAGCTGATTTATTTTGACAGTGAAGCCATAATCTGATATATGCTATGTGTCTAAACAAAGTGGCATGAGTGCAGATTAACAGTAATTGGTGCTGTCACTGTGGAAACAGTGCTAGGATTCTTGGTTCTCTGTTGAATAATTAACATGGCAGTAACCCCCAACCCACCCCGATTTTTTTTTTTTAACAGTCAGGGCAGAACTGTACCAGTTTGCTTTTCTCTTCTGCTTTAGATAGTAATTATAAAAGGTCAAAGATCTAAATGCATACACTGATAAACAGCTATAGCCTTTTTTTAGTCAACATATATTTCCCCATGTGCTTTAAAAAATGCATAAATTATATATTTTGTCATCTGAATCCTTCCATTCCTTTCTGATAATTTAATTGCACCTAAACAAGCAACGCTGTGATCAGGTCTTTTTGCTGTAGATACTGATCACCGATCATTTTTGGGTATAGATGGGATTCGAAAGCCAATTCCAGTGAAGAATCAATAACAAAAAGCTAAAGGAATCAATATTATCAGTCTTTTTGCTTAACAATCCCCTTATCAATTCCAATTCCTTACTCTTTGTTCTGAGCCTTGTGAATCATGCTTTAATCAGAGGCAGTCAGCAGTGATAATAAAGAAGTCCAAAATGGGATTATAGCAGATAGCAGACAGAATTGGTCAAAACTGAGGCTCAATTTTTTTTAATTTTTTTGCTGCACAAAATTTGTTGGGCAGAAACACAAGCAACTTGCAGAGCCATTCATCCATGCAACATCACATTAAATATCAGGAGTGACAGATGCTTGACACTGGTGCCACTGAAAACATATGCCAACTTCTGCCTGCATTTAGTAAATCCACAAGAATCGATAAGGGAATCTTTTAAGAGTCGGATCGATAGGCAGAATCTGTAATGGCACTGGTTTCAGTAAGATCTTATCAATTCCCGACCCTATTCTTGTGTCAGGTATGCAAATACCAATCAGCAGTGCAAATCATAGTTAGTGTTTTCCTTCACCAAGTAGTTATTTTTCCAACTGAACCATAAATTTGTCATAATGTTAAGTTTTGTTGTCACATTTAGTAAGCTAACTAGCCTTTATCCTGCCCTCTTCAATACAGATTTCAACATGCGATTACTGTTTTCAACTAATTTTTATTTTTGTATATCTTATATTTTATATTTCTTTTTATGTGTTTTACTAAACTGCTACTGGAATCCTAATTTCCCTGAGGGAATTTTATTGGAGTTTATTGTTGTAATAACTACAGTAACTACAATGATGAGACGGTAAGCTGTTATTGAGAGTTGAATCAATTGGAGTCAGGCAGGTCCACAGCAGCAGGTCATTTTTGCTAGTTATAATGTTAACAACATGTGGTATTTGCAGAGCAAAAATTGTGATAAAATTATAATTATTCTTATTTTAACATCAACAACTTTTGATTAATTGTTGTATCAGTTTGAGTCAGGTGGGTCCTCAGCAGCAGTCTGTTTATGCCAATTCTAATTTAACAGCATGTGTTGTACTGGCAGAACAAAACTTATGATACACTGATCATTATGATATTCACATAAGCAGCTGTTGATGATAGATGTTAATCTGTTATTAATAGTTGTAGCAGTCGGAGTCAGATGGGTCTGTTGCAACAGTCCGTCTTTGCCAGTCATAATGCTAACAATACATGTGGCATTTGTAGAATAGAGAGGAATGATAATAGACTAATGATTCTTATGTTAAGATAAGCAATGGTGTACAATGGATGGTGTCAATTGTTGTAGCCAATGGAATCAGAAGGGTCCACAACAGCAGTCTGTCTATACAAGCTATATTGTAACACTGTGTGTGTGCAGAGCAGAAAAGGAATGATAGACTAATCTTTTTAATATTAAATAAACACTGGTTGACATTAGATGTAAGGCAGATATTAATAGTTGTTGCAGTAGGAGTCAGGCTGGTCCACAGTAATTTTAACAGTATGTGTTGATTTGCAGGACATAAAGGTTAGATGATAGACTGGTCATTCTTATATTAACATATGGGATTGTTAGCAATAGCTGTTAGGCTGAAAAAAACAGTTTTAGCAGTTGGGAGGATGCCCAGCCCCAGGCCCTCCACAGCAGCACGCCATATATGCCATTTTTTAATGTTTAAAGTACTTGTGTTATTTACAGATCAAAAAGTTTTGATAGACAGATCAGACTAAAGCTAAGTTTTGCAATTGTAATTATACTGTATGAAACAGGGAGTAAATTAAGGCAGTCAGAGTTGAGCAGCTCCAAAATTCACTTTCAATCTTCTGCTTTGTGTGTGTTTGTCTGACAGCCATGTCCAAAGCAGCAGTGAAGATCTCTGCAGACCTTCTGAGTAACCCGCTTTGTGAACAGGACCAGGCCTTCCTAGAGTCCATGACTGCCTTAGACACAGCCATGAGAAGGATGGATGCCTTTAACCAGGAGAAGGTCAGACTCAATCCCACATTTTTTGCGCACTTAAAATTTCACAGTGTTTTATCTCTGCCTTATTCTGTTTTCTTTTCTTGGCTCATGCTGTTGGCACTGATACTGCAAGATTTATATCAGGGGGAATTTTCTGTCTTCAGACGTACAAAGTAGGAATCTAGACAAGTTTTTTAGTTGAAAATGCATATTTATTATATAAGTCAATATTGTGAAGCCCGTGGACTTAAAACTATCCGTATGTCTTTCCTTCTGCTGTGTTCAAAAAGCATCTGTGGCATCATCCTCTATATGCTCAAGCTACTGGTTATCAGCTGTGAAGATTGATGCATCCGTGACTCACTGGTGTCTAAAATAACTTGCACAATGAAAAGAGCTTTTCATAACAGGGAGATGCCACAACATTTATACAAGTGATGTGCTCATCGCGTGTGTAGTGAACACGTCTTTTGTATTTCTTGTTTTACTAATTGAAACAAAGTCTTGGCATGGGTTCAGCAATTTGATGACATCATGGGTAGTTGACTCTGCCCTATAACATCTTGGAAGGTTACAGCTGGTTATTTTCCCATTCATAGAAAGCTATAATTAACTCCTTGAAACTCTCCTGTACATCCCCTACAGCTTTACATTTTATTGGTTGTGCCTTAGAAAGTTGGCATCATGGAATCACAGATGAAATGACATGTCAGTCAGAGCCACACCTAAAGGTACCTAAGCCAATCTCTTCCTTCACCTACACTTTCTCTGACTTCTTTAGTGGTGATTGTCAGTATTTGCTGGGTAAAAGTGGAGCTGAATGATAATAGAAAAAATGAAACTGTTTTTTTTGTACTCCTGTGATACATATTGCAGTATTTTTATGGAACTTTGCAAAAAAATGTATGTGTTATAGTATGAAATGGATCTTTAACAAAAAAATTTTATAAACCCTCTTGTTCCTACATTTCACACTGCAGTTGCACTTTCTTAACTTTACAAACAAGTTTGCGGCTTGCACTTGCATTATTTATACATTTATTTTTTGTGACGTAGAGTTCCTTATAAACGTCTCTTGGTTTAGATATTCAATTAAAGGGGTCATATTTTGCCAAAATAAGGTTCATATTTTCATTTTTGGTGCCTGCTAGTAGTGCTGGGTGATTTATTTTCGACTGTGATTACTATTATGGCCGCGACATCATGATGCCAAGCTGTCCTTTCATGACGGTGGAGCATGGTCCCTCCCTCTTCTATTACCGCCCATCTGCTTGGTGTCAAACCAGAGCACACTTATGTGTTATAGTTTATACTCCTTACAAAAGAAAAACTTTGGTTTTAAATTAAAGCTGCTTGAACTTGAATGAACACTGTTTTTCATTTTATTCTACTGCCTGTAAATTAAAAAGTGATTGAAAATGTTTATTTCATGTATTAATATGCTTTAGTTGATCACATTGCTTTTTAACTTTCAGTCCTACTTTATAAATTAATGATTACTTTAAACCAGTTTTAAGACAATGCAAATGTGCAGCATTATAGCGGTAGCTACATCTAAATGCAATATAATTTATTTTTTACCCTGTTAATATTCACTAAAATGCACAGAAGTCGTAAAATCATATGATAATGAGTTATCATGCCTAATAATCAGGGTATAAATATCAAGCAAAATAATCTTGATTATCAAAATTTTCCATAATCAAGCAGCCCTGACCACTAGAGTATATTCTCAAGAACAGTGAGTGCTCCCTCTACACAGAAAGGCAGGAACGCACCCTCACGGTGCTCCTGTCCCCTGCTGATTCTACGTGCCCCCCTCTCACTGGCATTACACCCCTGCTTTGAAGATGGAGCAAATGGAGTGTCAACTCATTTCCCCCATTCTGTCTCTGGGACGTTAAGGCCCTGTCCACACGGAGACAAAAAGTTTTTGTATCGAAAACGTCTGTAAAGACGGCATTGTTTCAAGGAATATGTCCGTCCACATGAAAACACTGTAGTATATATGCCAGGCCTCCCAGTGATGCTGTAACGCTGCTGCAGACATAAACCAAAACTAGAGAGGAAAACATGGAGTGTGTGTATACATCATGGGAAATGTCAACAAACTCTGATGTATGCTATTTTCCATGTCCTCTTGTTGCTCACGGTGCCAGTAGAGGAGCAGTAGATTTTACTGTAAAAGCCATAACAAGCTCAGTATCTTCTGCAGCACGGGCTTCCGCCATCGATGTCAGGGTTCGCGCAGGAGCTATGACGTCATCGTTTCTGAAGCTATCCAATCGTTAGCTTCGTTGTCCACTGTCTGACCTGTTTTCAAAAATGGGTATTTTCAGACACCCAAAATGCTGTATCCATGTGGACGAAACACCAATACGATTAAAAACTCGTGCAGATACTCTGATTTGTCTCCGCTTGGACGGCCCCTAAGAGTGAAGGAAAAGTGCAACAGGGGTGTAAATATTACAGCTTGAAACGGCAGTGTGCATGGGGCTTTAATACAGACACTCTTTTAACTGCTTCTGTTTTGATGGCCATATGTTGCTTGCGCACATTTTACATGCAGGAAACACACAAACTCTGTGTGCAGTGCACCATGTTAATGATGGTGGTATCAGGAAGACTTTTATTGTAGATGCTTAAAAGAAAAAACAGTAAAATTGGTGGGTTTGGGCTCTATCAAACATCTAGCTAATGGCAGCATGATGTACTCAAGGTCATGTGACTGACAGTGCATGTCCTGCTGTGTGACTGTTGCTAATTTGTACATTGTTAATGTGATGTTTAAAGGACATATTGTTCAGCCTTAATTTGAACTGTATTTCTCTCTTTCTTTTTCACATTTTTCACTCTTGCATGTTCAGTCTAAAGGGAAAAAAAAACAGATAGGCAGAAATCTTATGTTCTCCAAAACCATTTAAGCATGATAGCATTCTTACTCTCTTAGAGCTTTACTTTGTGAAGATCTCTTCTTTTGCTTTTGTCAGGACTCTCCAGATTATTCGCTGGGTGCACTTCAGGTTTTTGATTAGAATCATCGCCAACGGTAGTTATAATGTGAATCATAGTGGCACCGCATGTGTGCATCCTCAAGGCACTTCACTGTGAAGCGTAGACTTTTAAAAAGGGAAAAAAATGCGGTTGAACACAGGAGATCACACTAAGGCATATACCGATTGACTTTTTTCCATCTGTGTTTTCTTGACTCATTGCCCTGCTGTTAGGTGTTCTGGGCTTTTCACATTTGTTTCCGTAAAAATATTCCCCTTTCTTCTTACACTTAGTTGTGTACCGGAGTGATTTCATAACCTTTATGAAACAATGATCATACAAAGGTAAAAAGTGAAAAGCTTTTTCAAAATGTGCATCATTTCTTTTTCATGATTCCACATATAAATGATAGTGAAGCATCTCAGAGAAAAGCACACAGCGTATGTTGGCGTTAGTTGCAAATAAAATCATTTTCAGTTCATTTCTCTTCAGTTCTACTTTAAGCTCTGACACGTGCACCTCTCTGTAACTTGACACAGACATTTTTAATGGATGCTGTTTCTCTTCCTAAGCCTGATCATTTGATAGTATTATTTAGTTTTATATCACACCTCATATTTTGATAAATGTGCACTCAACATTCAGTTCTAGCAACAGCTGATCTGCGTTTTGATGAGGATTATTCACAGATATATCACAGAGATCCAAATCTGTCAAAAAGCAGAAAAAACATTGACAGTGTCGGCTACAGATACTATAAATAATGCTTCATGTTAAACACAACACATTACTGCTCTCTAATACATTAACAGGGGGAGACAGCAGGTGTCTCTCTTTCTCTCACTCTCTACCTGTATGCAGATGCAGAGGTGAGATACTGCCTCAGCATGTAAACTTAGGGGAGAGCAAGGAGAGATTATTTTTAGATCCTTGATGGTGATGTAATTGAATGAAAAAAAAACCAGAAAAATGGGGATAAATTGGTCAAATACAAACACTAGCCTCCTTTACAGTGCTGGGGTTTGGCCTTCACGGTGAATGTTGTAGAAGCAGATGGGGGAATGAGTTGACCCGATCTCTGTTAGACCTCAGGAGGCAGTGTCAGAGTTGTAATATAGGTAAGAAAAGAGCATGCAAAGTTAGCCGGAGAGTTCAGCACTGTGTGTATGTGTTTCTGATTCTGCAATTGTGTGTATGTGACGATTGCGCCCGGTCACTCTTTCACATGCTCGCACTGTGAAATGACATCAGTGTCAGGAATCAGTGCAGCAGAGCTTTGTTGCTGCACATATGTGTAAAAGCACAGTAATAGATTCTACTGATTAACTGTGTGAGCTGTTTCGTCCGCCACATTCATTACTAGCCGGTCAGAGGCTCACACATACCGTAATTTCTCAATTATAACACACATTTTTTTGCTCTTAAATAAGGTCTAATTTTTCGGGTGCGTTTTATACACAAGTACAAGCAAAATACTTAAAATATTTCGACTCGCCAACATCGCGATTGCAACACATCTGATACAAAAAGCTGAAATATTCTCTTTCTCTGCGTAAACACAGGCAAACACAGGGCGCTGCCATCTTGTGAGCAAGGGGATGTAAAATAGCTGCACTGTGATTGGTTGAAGACATCGGCATGTTGATAGCTGCTCTTTGATTGGTCGGTACACTACGACTGAGCATGCTCGGGTAGAAATCGAGTAACTGCACATGCGTGAAGCAAAAGTTGTTTCCGCATCCACTTGAGAGAGAAAATTGTGTATTTGTTGTAAAAATACTGACATTTTATTGATTAAAACTTTGAATAAAGGCAATGTTTGAGTTGTCTGAGAGAGTAAGGTTTGGCAAAATTTGGGTGCGTGTTACATTGGAGTACAGTGTTTTTCCAGGCAAAAATCGTGAAAATATGGGGTGCATGTTATAATTGAGGGCGTGTTATAATCAAGAAATTACGGTATTTGTTTCTCATAGCACAGTGAAGTTGCTTCATCAGTTCACCTCCAGACATTCCCATAAACTTTATGGGGTATGATATCTCTGGCAATTCTGGTGCGATATGGCTGTGAGAGCAGGACATAGCCAGTGCTACAAATACACACAAAGCCAGAGACACCCTCACAGTGCCCCTGTCCTCTGCTTGGTCCAGGTGCCACCCTCTCACCAATGTTACTCCTCTGATATTATCTCTGGAGAGCAACAGGGGGTCAGTTTGTTCCCTCTGTTCTGTCTCTGAAATGTTCAGGGTGGAGGCCAAATGTCACGGGATATTGATATTATATTGAAACAGCAGCCTGAATAGGGCTGTAGTCTGATGTCTTCAAATAAAAAGCACATCTCTCTTATTTATTGTTGTCACCTAGGGCCTGGGAGTTCCTATCACACATGTCAGAAAATTTGTGTAAATCCCAAACTGTTCTCATCCAATGGGTGGTAATTCATAATCACCAGATGTCAAAAGATCTTATATTGTTATAATTGTTGTTTCTTCGCAGTAAACAATAACGGGGTATTGATCATGTTTTGCCATTTTGTTGCACAAAATCTGTGATTTTAAGCCCGTACCACCCAGCTCTACTTTATTAGATGAAAAATATACTTATCATCTAAAGCAGGGGGGGCAACTGACTGCCACAGGGCCTACCTCATTCAGTGGCTGTGTTTACGTGAGAGCTTTAATTCCCCGTTAATTCAAGATGAAACTTAAATCCTCTTTAAAAAGATTAAAAATGACCCTTGTAAACACCTAATTCTGAATGAAAATGAATATTTCGAATTAAACTTGATTCTGAAGTAGGTGGCTGGTTTATTCTGATTTTAAATCTGAATTGAATAATCCCTCGATCATGAATACATTCATTACACTTTAAATCAATTCAGGTCGTTCTGCTCATGCTCGTTCCCTTGTCCTGTCGCGATGACGCACATATTCCACGCTGACAGGAACATGATGGCCGCCCGAAGCAAGTTTTGGATTTGAGCAGAGAAATTTTATTTAATTAGAGCCTTAGAAGAATTGGAAATAATGAAAAGACTGGATGAACGTAAGCATAAAAATGTGGACCTTTTTAAAGTTGTAGTGTCCAAGTTGGACGAGGTTTCCCTGACGGAGACGCTGTCAGGGAAACCTTAAATACGTCACATCCACCCCCCCTGTCCAATCAGAACCATTCCCAACCCCCAGACCTTAGGCAGAATTGAATAAAGGCGAATAAACGTGTTTTCCATGTAAACCTTAATTCGGAATGACTATTTCCATGTAAACGCGAAGGAGAATACTTCAATTCCAAATTATTTAATTCTGAATACTTAATTCCGAATTGAAAAACATCCTGAAACCGTGACCAGTGTGGCCGTGAGTCATCATGAAATTAAACATGAAGAAAATATCTGAATATCTGCCAAAAGTAAATCAGCCTTAAACACAAACACAATACTGTGCATAAGTTGAGGTATCAAACAAACAAATTCATATATTCTTAAGTTTCTGCGTTATGGTTACTTTTTATTGTGGAAGTAGGTGTGCATGATATTGGATTTTTGCCAATATCCAATATGCTGATATAAAACAATCAAAGTGGCTTAATGCTGTGTTGATCATGATCAATTATGCATTATTATTTACATTTGTGTAAAAACAGAATTCTGAACTAAGTAATTGTGTTTGACATTGAAACACCAATACTCACTGATTTTAAAACAGGCACCACATGCTTTCATTGAGCGTATGCTTTTGACACTGTCATTCTGAACATTAAAGAACGAGCAAAACAGAGAAAAAAACTTGTAAAAACTGACAAATACCTTAAAATAATCCTAATAATGAAAAAGGAAAAAGTTTAACATGTCATGTGGCACAGTAATTTTTTAATCTTGATTACTCAGTTTTCATTATTGTGAAATGCAGTAACTGAAATCTCGATTAAAACTCAATTAATTGCCCAGCTCTAATAGAGAGTATCTAGACAATAATATGTGGCCCGCAGAGAGTGAGAATAGGTATTATGTGGCCCTCCTGCTAACCAAAGCTGCCCATCCCTGATCTAAAGTGAACTTTCAGTAACAATTTTGATGTGGACATGTTTGTTTCTTTTCTCCTTTCTCTGTCAGTTTTAATGTCTCAGACTGGCTTCTCACAGCTCATCAAATTTTACAGGAGCAATTTTGAGTGACTAGACAAAGTAGAATGTGGGCTGGACGGAGCGTGTGGGTTTGTGACTCGGGGTGTGTATGATCCAGGACTTGGCTTGGTCGAGTGCCTAGAAGAGCACTTCTGCCAGTTCGACTGTTTTCACTATATTGTAACTTTTACATTCTTTAGATTTTATACATTGTCACAGTTTTGTTTTCCATTTAACCACGTTCAAACCCAAATTGAAGACATTTTTACCAGCTCTGGATCCTGCTTGGTCTTGCATAGCCCTTCTCAGTTCCTTTATCAACTCAGTCATCCATTCATTTTAATGCAATTGAGTATTTTCCCTTTTTATACATTCTGTTCTTGTTAAAAGTGCAGCTTTTCTTAGAGTGTACACTTGTGATTCCATATTCTGGCTCCATGCTGAGTAGTTTGGCTCAGTGACTGGGATGTATTTGACAGTGATTCAGCTTGGCAGCAACACTTTTTCACTCGAGGAGGACAACAGTCACCAACTGTATTGACGTGGTTGTATGTGTTTTTTTTTAGCACACTTTGATCCAGAGTGGATTTTGACAGCTAGGTCACACCTGATTTTCTCAGTACTTCTTTGAGTCTGACTAAATAAAAATCCTCACCATAACACGATGTTCAGTTCCAGGTTTGGGCAGGGCAGTGTTGTGGCTCCTTTTGTGGAGTGGCTGAAAGTGAGCTGAAGGCAGAATAGTGATTGTGAGCGTTTTTTTGGTCAGTCTGCAATATGGAATATCACCCCAGGTTTGTGAGGTGTTTAGAATCCAGCGCAGCTCACTGGAACACTACTCCAGCTTCTCCCTTCAAGCTGACTGTTGATTCTGACGGCACCAGCAGCAAACCCTATCACTCCAGCAAAACAGACACAAAAGCATCCACCCTTTGCTCTTCTCTCAGTGTTGAGACGAGATGTTCCGCCGGAGGGCCCGCGAGTGAGAGAGCCAGCAGATAAAACGTGCAGCGATAATGAAGGCAGCAGTGGCCCAGGTCTGTGTGTTTATTTCTGGGGCTGAGGAGGGCGCACAGCCCCGCCGGCACACTGCTGCCGAAGCTGAGCCCCAGTGTAGATGGCGGCAGCGCAGTAGAGGATGCTCCGTTTGGAGGGATATTGATTTCCTCTGCGATCTGTGTGTATTTTTGGGAGGCCTGTGTGCCAGGATGGCCTCTGCCCCGTGACTCACTGATGGAGACTACTGCTTGAGTGTCGGCCTCGGGCTCTGCCGGGCCTCCAAGGAATAACTCCCCCCCCCTCTGTGGGAAGGGGCAGAGGGTAGAGGGCACCAGCATGCTTAAGCAAATCTGCCGTTGTGTTCTCCCTCCTCGCTGCATGCTCTCACCTTAGAAGCTGCGGCGCAGCTCGAGTCGGGGAGGGGGGGATGGTGTGAATATGTAAAACAAAGAAAATGTGAATTCCCATGTACTTATTTGTTATTGGTTCTCTGTTTTCCCTCAAACCACAATCAACCATTTTGTACTTGGAAATGTGCCGGTGTGAAGCAGTGAGTGTTGCTGTATGTTCTCATAGATGGTCAGGGCATTTTTACAAAGCACAGCTGCGATCTCGCTTCCTTCTTGTTGTGTGATTGACTGTCCTTCCAATAGCGAGTGAACATATGATTAGCAGAGCTGCTCACTGTTCTCATGCAGCTGTCACTTCACATCTCGTTGCTTTGAATATCTCCTGCACCATACTTAGCATTTACTCCTCTCCACACTCAGTTGCATGGTGAACTTAATATTCTGTCAGGCTGAAAGATCTGCTGGTAACAGTCATTTTGAATCTGCAATGTAAATGATGCGAAAAACTTTATTAATTGTGCACCAACTTCTGTCGATGGGACTTGCTGTCTGGGCTTGAGGCCTCAAGATGAGATGTTCGTTTACTTCCATTTAACACCCCTCCCTTCCCCTCCATCTCTCCCTCCCTTGTCGGCTCTGGCAACCAGAAGGAAAATGTAGAAAAATATCAACTGTTATTGTTAAAATGTTTGTTTGCAAAGAACTTTCATCTTGTACGGCAGCCCACCCTCCACAGGATTTGAAATCAGTGGGGCTTTTCTTTCATGTCCGTCCCCTGACAGTTTCATCCTTTTGTATCGCAAGCTCAATGAATATTCAGGGTTTTCTCCTCAGGGCTTGTGTACAATAAAAGAGTCAACGTCACGAAAGTTTCTTTGCAAGCACCCCCCTCCTTTTTTTTTTTTTCTTCGCTGCCTTTTTTTGAAAGATACACAATAACTGATGTTTGTTCAGTAGCATTACTTAGCAGCTAATGAGCGAGAAATGTACAAGCCATTTTGTTCCAACTCCAGTTTTGATGTAACTCGTGTTGACAATGAATAACAATTTGTAATTTCACATCCCTTGATATTGAGCTGCTCACTGCCTGTGCTAACAATTGTTTTTTTTTTTGTTTTTTTAACAGGTCAACCAGATCCAGAAGACAGTTATCGACCCCTTAAAAAAGTAAGTGTCCATTTCAGTTCTTGTGGCGTTTTTGCTACCAAGTCTAAGGTTGACTTTGTGTATCAATACGGGGTCAGGGTCTCATAGTTTTTGCTGCAAAGTTTAGGATTTGTTGGAGAAGCACAACAGAACAAGCTGAGTGAATTACAAAACAACAGTTCGGGAATATATTGTAATTTTAGCACAGTTTTGTGGCTTATTGTTACCAGTGTGGCAAATCCATGTGACACTTAAGGCAGTGCCACAAAATATTTTTATTATTTGACCCCGCTCTGCTCCTCACTCCAGTGGTGCTGGACCACAGGAAGTCCTGCAGTGAAGTAACACAGATTGTAAAAATGACTTGCGTGGTGCTGCTGTGGTGTTAGTGTGTCTGGAAGAAAGTTTATTTGGTTTTCATTCCTAATACTCGCCCCCGTTTGAGCAGGCAGTGAGCGCTATTCCATTCCTTAAGCCTCACGTTTTCAGGAATACACACACACACATGCAAAGCAGAGGTCCTGAAGGGAGTGGTTGGACAATCCCACCCGTCTTCCGGAGAGCTTGTTAAGGTTTTGCTTCCTCCTCTCAGCCCCTCCCCGGAGATCCAGCATATGCTGTTTAACAGAGCATGTGCACATGCTTCTATAGCAAGTTCATGTTGAACCCCATAAGCCTGTTAGTTCATTTTTCAAAATGTTAAGAGATTCCTTCATAAAACATGAAAAGGTCAGGTCACAGTGTATGTGTGTGATTGTGTGTGTGTGAGCCCTTTCTTCCTCGTGCACTCTGGTGGCGGAGCAATGACAGGATGGAATGGTTCTAATTTCCTCTTCCTGGTGGGCGGCAGGCGGACGTGTGGGCAGGCTCACAATATGGCAAAGGGCCCAGCTTCCTGGGCCCAGAGTCGTGGATTGGTTAAAGAGGAGAACTGTCTCAGGACAGTACACACTCTGAACACAAACTTAGTCACACACACAGACGGACACTAACCCAGATTTTTGGAGGGGGCGCTGTCTTGCAAAGCTGCTGTTTTGTCTCTCTAAAGTTTTATATTTACAGCATTCTGAAATAGAGCAGAGCAAGTAAAATTCCTAAATGACTTTTTAAAGCTTAACTGACCTCTTCATTAACTTTTTCCCTCCATGCGCTATTAGTTATTAGTTTCTCAAAGTGTCCTCTATAGAAAACAGGAGCACAAAAGCTACTATACTTTAAAGCTTCCATTAAGATTCCATTAGTCCGTCACTAATGAACATTCTTCATTGTTTATTCTGTTTCCAAATACTCCGCTGGTGATCTTGTGTCAGAAAATTAGTCAGGATTTGAAAGGGAGAACGTTAATGTTAATGGAGGACCTTGAATGGGTTTTGTGTGTCTGTGTTTGTGTGTTGGGTACATGCTTGTATCCATGTGTAATTGCTATTAAGAAAAATTTGGCATCCACCTTAATTCTTGGTATGGTAAAATGTACAGTAAACAAACAAAAAACGACATCTCCTCGCCTACCTCCCACTGTGTTTGTGTGTTTGAGTGTGTGTCCGTGAGTCTCAGACCCAGATGTGAATTCATGCACTCAGCGGGGTCGCTCACTGACATCACTATGTTTATGTGTGGGGAGGGGAGTGTGTGGGCACCGAGGCATTTGTGTTATCTCGGCCTCCTAACCTAGCCCTTTCTGCTCCGTTGCTCTTTTGGGTGAGACAGAATTCAAGCCTGTTTTGAGACCTCTGCCCTAGACTGAGCACTGAATGGACCCACCACGTTTACCTCTCCCAATCAGAGGAAGGACTCTGCCATCGGAGCAGGTCATGAGGACTGGAGCCAACTGGGCTGGTTAGCCTTAGTTTAGTGTGGAGTGATATGGCTGAATGGCAATATACATGTATCTTTATTTTTTTCTGCAGAGAATAATAATACAAGAACAGAAACTTTGATAGAAGTCGAGAAAATAATCTAATATTATTGATAACTGATTGATACCATGGCAAAAAAAGTCTTAACACACCATATTACTCCTTTTTTATTTTAACTTGCAGACAAACTTGTAAATATATTTAGCTTTCACCAAAATGGCCACCTTTTGATACACATAGGTTGTGAAAAAAAATCATCAGTCAAATACTCAGTGTTTTAAAATGATAAAAACTCTATTATAATGATAGTTGATATCAAAAGTATAAAAACTAAATGATTGTTTTTTACCGAGAGACCAAAAAGGATGTCTACATTGCACAATTGGGATTACAACATTTGGAAATATGTCTTGAACCTGCCAGTTTCACCCGCTATTCCAGAGGTTGCGTATGTGTGATTGAGACAGTGTTTAGTTTAGATCTTCCTTCTCTCAAGTAAATTTCTTAATGTTTGCTGTGATTTGAGCAACAGCTTGTTTGCTTTCAGATTTTTTTACATCATGGGCACAAATTCATTTTTTTTTTGTCTTAAAATATTAGATAAACATGAAGAACAAAACGACTTTATATATAAATGTAATTGAACTCTGTATAGCATGATTAAGGTTAACCATACATCAGTTCCTTCTATCTATTGCTTGGTAATGCAGATCAAAAATAATATTTATAGATATATTTTAACTATATGCAATTTTTTCTGTAAAAGAGACAAAAGAACTTTCGCAAAATACCAGACTTTAACACTTTGGTATGATTCTCTACCAAAAAATGTGAACAGTGCCACCTGTTTGGACATTAAAAACAGAAGTCCTCCACACATTCTAACTTGCAACGGGTGTTACGAATAAGAATTCTGCTCTCAACACTGAAAGCAGTGCATCTGACATGTATATTGTTATAAGTTAAATAGCAGTGTTACTGTCTATGTTTAATAAATGAATAAATTTGAATATAAACTCCCAGGCATTGTACAAAAATGAAGAATCAAGAATCAAATCACAAGATAATCGAATTAAATCAAGAATCTGAACCAGTCCAGTTGCCCCTTAGATCTGCATTGGATAACCATAACTTGGACGACTGAGAACCTACACAGACATTGTTTGAAAATGATGGCAGTATTACCTGTAATAAATTTTTAATTTTTAAAAACTTTAATTAGTATGTCTTTAAGAATGATAAGAGCTATATTATTTTAATCTTTGGTGGCATTGAGAATACAGTAACTCATTAACCTTTTATTGTATTTTTGAACAAAAGAGAGAAAACACTGACAAAAAGGTCTATGTTTGTATATTGGCAGTATGTTTAAGAAAGAAAATGGTGAAACTGTTCAGTGTTCAGGGCTTTGTCTGCATTTATAATGATAAAATAAAACATTTTCAGTATTGTGTCTTAAGTACTTCCATTTATTGTTGCCTTGGTTTCAAGTAGGCTTAAATATCCAAGGATTTGTACAACTAATACTCTTCTCCTAGGATAAAGATTAGATAAGCAAAAGGATTAAATCCTTTGTCATAACTTCCTGTGGATCCTTAAAAGTCTTAAATTATATTTTAGACATTTATAGCCATAAAAAGTATGAAGTCATTACTTTACCACTGAGATATTTTAAAATTTTGAATTGTTCGTATCAGAGCTTCTCTGTCTAGTGAGTGTTGCATGTGCCAACATGATATTGGATTTTGCCAATATCAGATAAGCCAGTATTTCTGAACTGATCAGCGCTGATACTGATGCCGATATTTTTTGTCAAGAGCATAAAGACTCCACCCTACTAAAACTGACCTATTCCTTTCATAGAGAAAGTCTGTTCGTGTCAGAAACGGATACAAAACATAAAAAATCATTTTATCCCAAATTAAATTATACTTTTGATTTCTAAAAGGGAGAATCCAGTGAGAACGAGGTAAACATCATGATAAATTTGTACTTTAGGTCAATAATTCTGTCAATATAGAGGATACACTTGGCCAATCTGTAAGGGCAAAATATTGGCTGTAAATATAAGCAAAAAATGTCATATCTGCCAATACCGATGGTGTGCATCCCTAACAGATTTATTGACATTATATGGTGTATTGAAATAGTTTAAATTTTACTCAGTTAGAAAAAGGTCTTGAAGTCTTGAATGTGATATCAAAATGTGTGTTGGAACCCTGTTAACAGTTCAGATTAATTATCTTGTTGTCATTTAATATCACTGTCTATTGGTTCTACTGTAAGCATTATTTTATTAACCATTAGGATCTGCATCAAGTTGTTCATGTTGTGAAGTCTGTGTGACCTTTGTTCAGTTTCTGTAACCAAGGTTTTAAATTTGGCTCTTTTTTTTAAAAAATCTCATCTGGAGTATCATGTTACCAGGCCGGATGTGCACGTTGCCTGGGTTTTGATCAACAAAGACAAGTTGCAGCAGATCAGACTCTACCCTGCTGAGACAAAGGAATTTCTGCAGAATTTACATCACACACTCTAACATCCCGTGGCCTAATACCCTTAAACCATTTCTACAGCAGGTAGTAAGGGTTTACCTACCCCTGCGAGCATCATTTTAAAAGCATCCCATGTGATGTCTGACGCGTCTACGTCTTTATCTAAGACCTGACACTTTGGAGGTGGTAATTCACACGTAAAAACATACCCTTCACATATCCGAGTGGTTTGCTGTGTATTTTTCTGCAGTGAGTTATATGACGGTGGAAGTGGAGAGGGACAGCCAGCCTCATAGACTGAGGGTGTCTAGACCAGACTTGGGGCTTGGCTGACGGCTCGGCCTGGCCTGTCTGTGGATTGGCAGCTGCTCATAAACACACTCACAGCTCCAGATGCTATTTCCATCCAGCCTGCTCACCACACCCTGACCTGTCACATGGACAGCGGTGTGCCCTTGGCCCCCGCGCAGCCCTCAACCGGCATAAGACCTCATTCAAGCAAGGCAGACCGCAAATGCAGCCTGACCGGTAGTTGTCCAGCCAAGGCCAGGACATCGAGGGAAATGTCCGGAGCCTGGACAATTTTAGACCAACACTCATTACTAAGTCTGTTTATTCACCTTCATCCAGGACTCTCCTGCATATTCTTGCGTGGGAGCCTCTGACACAGCTGAGTCACCACAACTTCTAAGTGTAACTGTGAGACAACTGCAGCCAGCACGAGAAAGACAGGAAAGGGTTAACAAGCAATTGGCTTTGTGTCTAGCTCTTCTACCTCCTCCCTCAGCGCCAGGAGAGCAGCAGTCCTCACTTCCTCAGCGTGCTCACAGATAGCAGTGTCTAACAGTGTTGTCCCACTTAAGAGCACAAACTGCAGGCCATCGCGGTGTGTCATCGAGAGGAAATTTCCCCGCGCTTTCAGGTGAAGTGTGCCGGTGAGAATGCGATCAGCCTGAAAGCTGGTTTGCCGCTACGTTGTCATCAGCCAATAGGATCGTGCTGGAGTGCAGTCATGCCTAGAGGGCAGTTACATAATCCCTTGGCACTTCAAGTATGTGTACACTGGAACAGATAGTAGACTTGAGGATCGGCATCCACCCCTGCCATAAACTGGGCCAAAGTGGTATTTTATAAATAGTGGTAGAGCGTGGGCCGCGGGGCTGGGCTGAGCTAGGCTCCGTGATGTCACTCAAACGCTACAAGACCGCTCCTTGCCTCTTACTTCCTGTAGTAAACAATCACTGCTTGTCTGACTGAGCCCGGGTTCACATCACTTTCTCCTCCCCCTCCTGCTCTCTGCTAAGGTGCACAGGCAGTTTTAGTATTTTTGCTAAACAGAGCAGGACAAGGACTGACATGAAGATGAACATAAATTATAAGCCCACACAGTTTGTGGCCAATAACATTCAGGGAGGAGGTGCACATATGAAAGTGTTGTAGTAGTGCTCCTACACAGCTGATGAAATGCTTTAAATGAGTCATTGAAAAATGTAATATCTCTCCCTCTTCATTATGACTGTTTTTATCACTGACTCACATTGAGCAGACACCTGTGTGAAGAATCTTGTGGCCTGCTTTTGAAAATGCTGTCACTGCTTTTTGTTTATATGAAAGAAAAAAGGCACAACAACTTGTTCTTTGTTTTAAATTTTGTTTGTTTTTTTTTGTAAATTTCTCAAAGTCTGCTTGAATTTAGTAACAGCTTGTGTGCTAAATATCTTCTTTCCACATCAGCAAATTAGCATACCCCAGTCTATGAGCAGGGCAATTTTGACCAAAAATCACATCTAAATATTATCATGTATAATTAACTGAGTGTGTCAGCATATCTATGTCTTTATAAAGAAAAAACAAATGATTTTTGAAGGACCAGATATGTAATCCATGTCATGTTTGTTTGTTTTTGGATTATTGAGACTGCCTTTTTTACACTGTCTAAACTGTACAAAAATACTGGCAACGTTTTGCACATTCATATTAAAAAATGTGAATACTATGTGTTGCATATTGCTGCATATCCATTATTCTAACAAACGATGGTGTCAGAGATTACTCACTCATTATTCTGCTAAAGAAAAAGAGAGATTGGGTTTTAATTTTTCAAAAACACTGGCTTCATTTTCAAACTTTAAGATTGGCAGTGTTGCTATACATTAAAATACTGTAGCATGATTTTTATAATGCTAATTTTTAAAATTTTCCTGTCATAATTTGAACAAAATGAGTCTAGATTGCTTAAATATTTTGACAACAGTACCTGATGTTGTTGTAAAAATATTCAGTAGATTTAATTACATTGTGTTTCAAAATGCTAAACTTGTATTATCTGAATTAAAGGTTTTCAAGAGGTATGGATAAGTAATAATTTTGTTATACATATTCCTCACAAAATGAGAGAGCGCTGTTACAATTACATTAATACAGTGTTAACATTTTGGCAAACTGAGGTTGGAAATTATTGAAATTATCTCTACATTAAATTAGCAAGATTTGAACAATCAGCAGTATCAAAAAGTAGAGAAATATGAAGATCTTGATTCATATTTTTACTCAAAAACATTAGCAAACATTAAAAATTTTTCAGGTTGAAATTTTTTATACATACAAATATGATGAATTTCAAAATTCCTTGAATTTCCATATATTTTTAAGCTTTTTAAAATACAGACCTGCAATATTTCAGTATATTGGGTTGGCAAAACTCTTTTTTGGACATTTTGGACTTTTTGTGTGCCTTTTGATTTGAAAGAGGAGGGACGAGATGGAGACAGAAAGTAGAGGAAGAGAGAGGGGAAAATATTAATTCAAACCTACTCCAGATGTGGTGGGAGCATCAGCCTCCCTGTACATGGGCATGCTGGAAAACTGCTAAGCTAGCGGCTTCATAAATGATCTGTGGTATCAAAAAATACAGAAACTGTTTGATCTTCCTTTTTTCACAATAAAAGAGAGAACACCGTTTAAATCCCACAAGTATTTGACAACATTTCACTTTCTTGATGTTGGCAAAATTAACCTAATATTTGAGAACCATGCATTTCAAAATGATAAAATCTCCATTATTGTAACTAAAATCAATGGTATCCAAAAAGGAGCATATTTGAAAATATCTGAAAATGTGATTTGGCCCTGAATCCAGCCAGTTTCACCATCTGTGGTCAACATACTTGTACAGTTTAGACAGTGTTTTCCAACAAAATTAATTTGTATGGTTAAGAAAATGCCCCATATTTAAACTTAAGATTTCATATAAAGTGTTATGTGGTCAGTAAGCATTAATGTTTGTGGTTTTTATTGTAAACCATGTTTTTACTGAGCATTAGACCTGACATCTACTTTTAATCAATACTAAAAAATAGATTGATTACAACAAGATCATCTACCCTATATCTTATTTTGATATATAAGGAGAATATAATATATATTAAGTGTAGTTATATCCTAAATACTTTTCATATTGCCCAGCCCTATGTGATTTTGGTGGTTGGATAAAATAATTAACCAGTGTCCATTCAACTATATGTTTCATATTTATTAATGCACTGTATTGTGTTGAACATTCCCTGTACACTGTATTCCTGCTTCCCATTAAAGCAGCCATAGAACCAGTGCAACAAGTCCCAGGATGAGGCTCAGACTCCTGTTGCTAAGTTACAGATGAGTGTTTTCCTATTTTTAGTGCAGAAGACCAGGATTGTTGTTGCAAGAATATATTTTCATTTAGAATATGATAATTGTCACAAAATGAATAGTTTCATGCCGTTTTGAACTACAGTAATTAGATAATAGATTAGAGGAAGCTTAATGCAGAGCTGTCCTCTGGGGTTTGAGAGCACCTCTACAATAAGATGTTGAGGGAAGAGATTTTATTAATTCATAATGACTCTTATTAAGAGAGGATGTGATGCAGAATGTACATTATGAAACAAAGGAGCCTGTTTAAATTATTTTAGTTTCCCCTTGAAGGATTTAGTGAATTTATTCTCCACGTTTGAGTGCATGTAGATGTTTTTTTGATTACACTCGTGTGCGTGTCTGTGTGTAGCACCCTGATGGCCGTGTTAGTGAACTGTAAGATTATGTGTTTATTTTGTTGCAGGTACGGTGGCGTCTTCCCCAGTCTCAACATGGCAGTGAAGCGACGGGAACAGGCGCTGCAGGACTACAAACGACTGCAGTCTAAAGTGGAAAAGTATGAAGAGAAAGAGAAAACTGGGCCTGTGATGGTCAAACTACATCAGGTACTTTAATCTCAGCAGCAAGAAAACCATTAGGTTGCTTCCTAAAACTCCCACAATACAGGAATGGAATAATATTATTAATAATAATTTACCTATGTATCTATGTTGAGGATAGGATCACTTTTTGTTTGCCTCTACATAGAGATGTTTTTGTTTAACTTTGAGCCAAGTGGGTCAAATATCTTAGACCTCAGTGGACAGATTTTGTGGAGGTGACCAATGTTGAATCTTGTAATAATGTCGTATCAAAGCAAACTAAATGTTTTGTTTTACTTCATTTCTCTAGTTTTTTCCTGATAAAAATGAAAACATTTTGAAGAGGATATTTATAATTTCAGTAAGACATCCACGGTCTAGTATACGTGTAACAGTACTTTTGGTTTTTCGTAAAGCTTAGCTTTCATTTGTTTTATACGTCTCTGCAGTGGCTCTGCTCTGTTTGTTTCTGTAGCCCCATTTGCGTTGCCATTGCGTGCTATAATATTAATGACCCTGTGGGAGTTTGACTTCTTGGTCCCCATTTGTTCAACTCTCCAGGGGTAGATTTAAGGTCTTTTGTGTTATAAAGGCAGAGTTTCGTTGCAGTGCGTGTGTGTAAATCCCCTATGAAAAGGGTTTGTGAGTCAGCATTTTGGAAAAAGGAAACTTCTAATAGTGGCGCAATACATATAAGCTTGGGAATGATATCACGCTTTATGTCAGCATGATGAGCTGTAAGAAGGTAAAAATATGAAAAAGCCTTTATATTGTTTGAATGTTTGGTTTGGGTGCAATTAAAGATCATTTAATGACCCAAAAATCAATAACATTTGAGTTCTGTTGATTCCTGTGATGTAGCCTCTTTTTATCAAAGCTCTGGTGCCTCTGGTTACGGGGAACCTCAGGTCCAAGCACATCAGTACTGTGTATCAGATTAAACCAAATTGTCGTGCCTTTTCACTGTATTAACTAGCTTTGGAAAAACACAGCAACAGCCAACTCGTTCCAACGTTCCTACAAGAAGCATGCAAACGTTGGCTTCCGCAGAGAAAGTTTTTCTTCTTATTCGTCATAAAAACACTCTAACTTTGAAGTAAGTCTCATTGGTTAAAATAATTAGTCTTAAGTTGAAGTCCACGTTGAAATTAGCAGGATGAACATCAACCAGTTAACTTAAAAAGGTTATATTTTACCTCGACTCGTGTTCATATATTGTTAATGATGACTGCTAGTGTATGTTCACTGTCGCTAATGTAAAAAAAAAACCCTCTATTTTTAATATACAGAGTACCCCTGATCCACCTGTATTCTCAGTCTGTCTGAGACACTCTAGTAGAGCTCCTGCCCCTTAAGGCTCCCTTCCCCCTCGTCAGCCCAGTCTGCTGTGGTTGGTCCACTGGTCTACTCTGCAGTAATTAGTCAGTTCAGTGCTGCTCGATGCCATAAACTCTACAACTCTGGCTTCATTTGATAGTTTATGCTCTGCACAAGCCAGTGGACTTAAGCTGGTGACAAAACAGCAGTAGGATGCACACTTGAGGGTTTAAAGGGGCTATTCTAGGTTACTACTGGTGCTGTAAAAAGGGACGGGGAGAGATCCTGATGCTGCTGACTAGAAGTGCTCTATCACACAGAGGAGACATGTACACACACTGAAGAGCACACAAAACTTGAAAAAGCACAATATGGGCTGACAGATACTATATGATGTGTTCAAGGTCAGCCCAGAAAAAAGACTATTGGTCAAATAAGTTTTAATATTTATGTGTTCAATTTTACTAAAAGAAAAATAAAATCCAGTTTTTGCAAAAAGTTGAAAAATTATTTTTTAGTGAGCTGAATTTTTTTACAGTAATGTTAAGCAGACATAAAGGATGTAAGAAGCACTTTGTCAGCTGGAAGTGTGATTTTTCAGTATTTATAAATTCATTAATTTGTGTCATAAAAGCAACCCGTAATGTTATGGAAGCTGTAATACACACAGCTTTGTATAAGAATAATAGATTAGAATTGGAACAACAATCAGTACAAAATGGGTATAAGATTAATAGCCTTTTCTCTCCAATAACCTTATATTTCCATTAATTTCCCCTTGCTGCCTAAAAATGGAGTGTAAAAAGAGAAAAGAAACTCCAACTTTACAGGCTTTCAGATTATAAATAAAAACTGCAGCCAACAAACCACGGCACATATTGAACTGTGGGCTGACTGTATTGTTGCATCCCTTGTGCACACTTAGTCTCCCTCAGAAGGTAATAAGACGTTAATCTTAAAAAAATTGGGGCTTCAGAGAAATGTTTACACTCACAGTTCTCTGTTTTATTGCTGTCTTATATTGTCTCTGTTCCAAACCCTAAAATAAAGCGTTAAAAAGACTACATCAGGCACTGCAAGCTTAAAGTGTGCATCAGTGCACGTGTTGGTCCACTCCAATGCTCCCTCTCTCTGCACAGGAGCAGAGTTCACCAGCTCTTACATGTTGCTCGTATTGTGAATAGAGCCCAATAAGTGGAAAAAGACACAAATGCTGACTGGATATGAACAAAAATAGTTGAGCACATGCATACTGTACATGTGCGCTCTTTCACCCACGCAAGCTACCAGGCTCTCAAGTAGTGCCTTTTCAAACAGGCACTGCTGCACATCTACAGGCACGTAATTGAGAATTGTAGACACATACACACACACACACACCATGAGGCCACTACAGAAGCGCACACATTCACAGATAGTGCTGCAGTGTTGCCTATGCTATTGCCTCTAACACATCCTCACATGGCGAGCCACCCACACACATTGAGAAAAGCACTGTCAGGGGAACAAAGCCTTGAAGAGGCCCCTGCATCCCTGCCCTTTGAATCCATGTGCACTTAAAGAAATGATCCCGACAAAGCGCTGCGATGCCATCTTAACTGGCATGTGTAAAGAAAACTAACTAATGACCGTGCCGTAATGCAGCAGCTTAACAATATGTCTTTGTTTGGATACAGCAGCTCCCCTTCCCCTTAATAAAAAATTCTCACCCTCTCGCACATATCCATTGTGCATCCATAACTGCATGCCTACAGTAGACTACCCACTAAAACATTCACACACAGATCAGTGGTGCTGGAGTCCACTCACAGCCAAGTCTGCCCACATTACCCACTCCTCCTCACTGTGGTCGTGATTACAGCCTTTTTTTTGCACTGCTTCTCCGTGGGAATTAGACAAATATCTCTCTGAACAATAAGAAAAAAGACACCAAAGATGGCTCCAGTGCTGAAATACTTAGACTTGTTTTTCTTAACAGGTTTTTGTTTTTGTTTAATTGTGCAACACTGTTTGTTAAAGAAGAAAGTGATGAAGATATTTAATGGTATGATCTGGAAGTTTAAGTGAGGGGATGTTATATAAATGTAACACCGTTAGTTACCGTGGATGACCTTTTGTTCTGTTGTTACTTCTTCACCTCAGGCCAGAGAGGAGCTGCGACCGGTCAGAGAGGACTTTGAGGCTAAGAACAAGCAGCTGCTCGACGAGATGCCCAAGTTCTACCACAGCCGCATCGACTATTTCCAGCCCAGTTTTGAGGCTCTTATCAGGGCGCAGGTTAGTAATCGCCCCCCTGAGGAAACACACACACACACGCACACACACAGACACACACACACACAATAGGGCACTCACGCCTGCTCGCACACCCGCCCTACAATGAGCCGTTCCGCCCTCTGATCATCGGTTAAACAGTGAATAAAGTGTCTGATGGAAGGGAGTGTATAATCCTGGCAGTCTGTCTCCCTCCACGCGGCCCTAATGTGATTAACCCCCAGCGGCGGCCCACACTACTGTGTTTAGCTCAGGAAGGCCTCCTCTGTCTGGCTCCGCCGCAGCCCTGCCAGTCATTATCCAACCTGAAGCTCCTCTTAAAGCAGCTGGGCGTCCAAAGTGAGCGCCACTGTGTCCCCCTCCCCCAGCACACACCTGCCTGCCATGTCATTTCCTCTTGGAGGACGGTCACTGGCACACTCACTAATTGGTAAACTAGATTATCCTGGACCTAATGACAATAATGGAGTTCTATTTAGTTCTTTGAAGTTAAAATTAGAAATGAACCACACAATAAGCCTGTGCTTTTTTTAGTTGAAGGTAAAATCAGGTCTTTATACAACTCAAATCTTTATGTAATTAAAAGGGCTTAACATTATAGACTAAAAATCATATATTACCACCTTTAGCTGTATGGTAAAACTTAATATACTTCTTTTTTATTATTTCTGTGTAAGGAGGTCATACATACTCTAAAATATAGGTGTATACATTTGCATAATGATACAAACTTCACACAGATAGATGTAATAGCCTACCAAGGCTAAGATGGTTCCGTATATCTCTGGAGCTATTCAACAGAACTTTATAAGAACAAATACTTTAGGAAGTTCGCCCTTTTGCCAACATATATGGGGGCCTTCATGCAAAATTATCGCTTTCAGGGAATGATTTTGTATTTGAAAACGCATAATAATGAATCAGTCATTAAGTCTTTGTTTAGGGATGGGAAATCAAAAACCAATTCCAGTTGAGAATCAGAAACAAAAAGCTTCTGGAGCCGATATCATTTGTCTCAAATCCCAACAATTACATTATCAGTTCTGTTCACTTTGTTCTGCGTGCCTTGCATTTCAAGGACTCCTTTTACACAAGTCGTTTTCACAGTGCATTTACGCAAAAGTGCCACAACAAAGCTCTGTCATCATTAAAAGTGCATACTCCCCATACTCAAAGGTAAAGACACCCACAGAAGCACCCACAGCGCTTCTGTGCCCTGCTGAGTCTGCGTGCCCCCCTCTCACCAGTATTACACCTCTGATACCACCTCTGGAGACAGGTCAACATGATCCCTCCATTCTGTCCTTGCAACACTCACAGTGGAGGCAAAGCATCACAGGGACATAAATATTACAGATTGAAATGACAGCATGAACAGGACTACAATATGATGCAAACAGCACAATGTCCAGTGTCTGTAGCTGATTTCAAGCGACTTACAGAAGCAGCCACATATGCAGCATGGAATTAAATATCAGCAGTGCCATGTGTTTGGGACTTTGACACTGAAAACCTGATTAACCCTTAAGAACAAGAAGAAACAGTGAGCTAAAATAAAAGATTAAAAGTAGAAGAAATTATTTTTGATTAAAATCAAACATCAGATCACTTTAAAGAGTACAGTGCAGTGTTGTAATGAAAATAGTCATTAAATTCTGTAAGCTCCTTTTGCTTTTATCCTTAAATTTAGCAATTTTTCTGCATCCACACTTGAAATAAAATAAAATAAACAAATAGAATCAACAAACTTCTGGCCATTTTTATTTTTGCTAAGAGTCATTATTGACTCGCATTAACTAGTCAGTGGATTGGGTCTTTTTTGAGTGATCATCATAGAAATTGTGCACATTTTCACTGCTTTATTGTCCCTGACAGCTAAGTCTTACTGTCCCACAGGACATAGATTCCCAGATTGGTCTTGCCTAATTAAAATGAACCCTGTAATTAATTCACCTTAGAACTTCCTCCTATGGATTTAGGCTCACAATTTGTTCCATTTATGTCGAGGCAAAAGCAATGGCAACACTTCCAAATGTAATAGTCGTCAAAAATGACTCTTAAATACCATTTCAATAAAAATAAATTATAAGTTTCCATTCCCTTATAATGAGTGTTATCCAGGGCTCCTGCAGATCCTTAAAAAGCCATTAGAGGTCTTAAATGAGATTTTTGACATTTAAAGCAATAATTAGACTGATATTTATGCTGTAAATAGAATTCAGATTTAGACTTTTCCTATCATATCTATGCTGGTCTGTTTAAGGGATGATTTAGAAAACATCTGAAAAAAATGTGTCAGCAATGTGATGTTTCTACAGGAAACATTAAAGGTTTTCTGACTTTAGGCTTGCAGAGCTTACTTATGTCTGCATTTTGTTTCTCTTCTGGGAGAACACTGAGCCTGTGTGTCCTATCCTAACATTGATGTTTTGGACCCTGGCTTATAACTTTTTTTTTTTTGAAAACTTTATATGTTTTCAGTTTCATACAAATATATCAAAATTGCATGAATAAGAGTGTCAAGTATATCAGGTAACAATACAAAGTAGTGCCGAACAGTGGCATGCAAAACACACTTGCAAAAGAACATGAATGACTAAAATAATAAATAAAAACAAACATCCCCCCCTCCGGAAAAAAAGCAGCTGGAAATGTAAAATATTATATATGCATTGGAGTTCACATCCCAGTCCCATATTAAAGGAAATAACCAGATCACATTCACTAATCAGTAGTTTAGCTTGGTATAGGAAAGAAGCTCAATACCACGTAATTTGTGGCTTATTTATTTCTAATAATGTGGAGTAAAAAAATGAATGAAGTGATAAGTCATGATTTACTTACCATTTAAAATCGATCATCAGTAATCACATTGCTGGGGATGCTTACTGTATGTTGTTTTCAAATCAGTTCATTCAGCTTTGCAGACCACAGTAGCCATATGTAGTCAGAATAAACATCATGTTTTATATCCATAAAGCAGGAACCAGAGGCCCCAGGGCCACAGCTTCCCACAGCCTCAAGAACACTTTCAAATTTAGGAAATGTAAGTGCAAAGAAATGCTTTGTGATATTTAGAGTATCCTTTTCACAGTAATAATCCAACAGCTTTTAAATCAACAGGAATGGCTTCATGTTTGATCCTGTTTTAAGAAATCCAGACATTATGAGCAAAGGAGGTAGAGGGACTGATCCAGCATTCAAAGGCTAAAAGAAATGCACACATTTTGGAAGAAAATAAGAATAATTTATTAGTTGGAGCAAAAATTTAAATTCTTTCCATTTATGTTAAAATCTTGCTCCCACGGCATCTGTCAAATAGAAAAATGACCTTTGTATAGATGTGGTCAGTGATCCCAGGCATGAACCCTTCAAAACCAACAATAATGCCTAACCAAACATCTCATTAAGAAATACATAGATTTATCCTTAAGATTTGTAGTTTTTCCCAGCCCTATTAGCTCAAACACATGAATGAGCATCCACACATGTTTACACACAGTCAGCCACACGTGGGTGGCCAGTGGAGCAGAGGACCTTGTCCCCAGCCTTGCCGCTTCTGCTGCATGTGCTTGCTATCATCCTCCACTCCCTTCTCCCTCAACTGCTGGTGCTGCTCGGCTCCCAGCGGCGGGAGGAAAGCACACAAAGGCAGCCTTTGTTGTGAAACTTCGGCTCCATGAGTCCCGTCCAGCGACTGTCAGTGGGACACTTGGCCTGACCTGTCCACCTGTGCAGATGTTGCTGAATTGAGACATTGTCTTAAATCTCTGCTGCTTTCGTTTATTCTAAAATATAATCACACGACGGACTTTCTTTGTCTTTTTCTCTGTTGATTTTCTTTGTTTCCTTTAACAGTGGTCCCTGGTTGTTTAAAGACTTCCTGAATGGAACAGCTCTTAAATTATTCATCATTTTTGTAGGCTTAGAGGTCACAGTTTAACCTCTCTGTATAAATGTGAAGCAGCTGGGGCTATGGTATGTTGCAACACTCAGACAGGAGTCATGTAAATGAAAGCTCTGCTACACCCAAAGGCTCCTCTCTGGATCGTAGGTGGTCACAGTTGTGTGTGAGGCTGCGTTACTCCTCGCGGTGACTCGACTAATTGTAATAGAGTGTCTTTTCCTACGGAGGGCACCCAGACGCTGATCTGGTGTACATTATCATCACTGGTCATATGGACATTTCCGATGGCCCTTTCAACAAGCCACTTTAGGGTAAAAAAAATATCCGCTTTACCCCCACAAACAGCAGAAACCTGATACTTATGGCCCACTCATGTGGTTTAGGTGGCAAATATTGGTATAAACATCCAAAGATCCTTCAGACCGAGCACTTAACCCTCAGGTCCAAGTGGTCCCTTTTGAGGGGATTTTTTACAGCTTTAATCCATATGACCTGTAAATGGGCAGATATTTTAATTTTTTCACAGATTTTGTCATAGAAGGCCCGTAGTGCTCTGTGTAATCAAAATAATCTCACTTAGCCATTAATGCCGAAAATCGCTACATTTGAACCCAGTATATCTGTGATTATTGATGATTTGGCTGCTGCAGCATAAAAGCATTTAATGCCTCATAAAAATGTTTTTTTTTTATCCTGGCTCATCAAAGCATATGTTTATCAAAGCTGTAATTCTACTGTTTTCCATTAGATGGCCCCACTTATATTATGTTATTCTCTCAGGGCAAAACATGATCCACCGAGTGATTGATAAGGAATCTTTCCGTGGACTTTTTTCTTTAAGGTTGCACAGCACAATAAATAAACATGTATCAGTGTTTTTTTAATAATCATTGGACTCATTTCAGACTGTTAGTCCAGAGAAGGATTTCCCCTTGAAAGATTTTACCTTGACATAAATTTATCAATAAATTCAGACAAATAGGAGTATCAATATTTAAATGAAGTGAAGTAAACATTTTAATTTTTGAACAGGACTGAAGTTGGCAAAAAATATCTGATGCAGTGAAAGAATATAACGTGAATTAATGATCATTTTAAGGCACTTTCCTGAAGTGTCCACTTTTTGGACTGAGGGGCTATGTGTGACTTTTCTGAAATGCTGACACAGCACATAAAGTAAAAACACACCAAAATAAATTTTGTAGACTATCACAGACATGTCTAAGACTGTGTTAATCCAAAAATCGATTTTCATGGTAGCATCTTGGATATGAAAAAATAATCAATTTAATCCCTATAGACAGGAATTGATACAGTTATATTGATACCAACGCCTTAATTGATTCTGCTTATCTATCTGATTCATTAATGATTCCATTATCGGTTTTTGACACATTTGTTATCATTTCTGCTGACTGCCTATGAGAAGAGATGTCCTTGATTTACAAGGCATACTTATCAAAGTAAAAGGAATTAAGAAGGGAATTGTTAAAAAAACCAAAAAATACTTATGATGGAGATTCCTGGAGGGAGTTGGTAGTGATTCCCAACTGGAATTGGTTTCCTACATGTCTAGAAATGAGAAAATATTTTTATCCTTGATCAGTGATGGAGTTGGTTGGAAAGATCTGATGCAAGGAAATACAAGGAGCGTATAGTGTATGGCACTCTTGCCTTGTGCCCACTTCTGGGAGCCAGAGGGCCAAATGTGACTTTTTAGTTATGCTGGTTGAGCACAAAAATAAAATGTACCAAAAAATTAACTTTAAGATAGATATTTTTCAATTTATGAACAAGATGGAAGTTGGTTAGAGTATCTGGTGCAGTAAAAGAGGGTAATTAAATGTGTTTTTATTACCTGTGTGGATGTTTTCTGAAGATTCCTTTTAAAGTACTGAACTGGCTGTTGAGTTAATTTTTATGCTGTCACAGCACCACATAAAGCTATAAAAAAGTGTATATTAAGTCAATCATTGACTTTTGCCAAACTTAATCCAAAAGAAGATTACCTCTCTACATTTTGGATGTGAAATACCATACATTGTTGTGGGGTTTTTTTATATATATGAAAAAACAACAGTACTAAAATGCAGACAAAGTAGCATATCAAGGGTTAAAATGGATTATTATTTCTTTATTATCAGGACAGCTGTTAAAATATGTGGGCAGTTAAAGTAGAAGATGATATGAAAATATACTTTCATATCACTTTTTTAATGTGTCCATTTTTGGGATGTAATGGGCTAAGTGTGACTTCTTCTCTTCATGCGGACATGGCACAAAAAAATCAAATAAAATCAATTTTGATGAGTCATTGACATGTCCAAGACTGTTAAATACATCATTTGCATATGTTTTTTTAAGATGTTAGTGCTTCATATGTTGAAGCAGGCATATGAAGGTTAAACTTATGAAAATTAACATAATACCTGAAACTTAAAAACACCACGGACGGTGGTCAAAATATAGTTAAGATGATGGTAGTAAGTAATATTGTGTGGCACTTTCCTGATGTGTCCCCTTTTGGGACTTTAAATGCCATGTGTGACTTTTTTTAAAGAGACATAAGGGTAAAAATGACCTGAGGAAAATGGTTTAAAAAGTTGACTTTGTGTTTTTGCCTGTCAGAGTCAAATCTTATGACACAGTAAGACAAACGTTATTTCTGTACAAGAAGCGTGATTCGTAGTTTATTTTCAGCCTGACCTCGCTCTGTTTCTGTCGTGACCCTGAGCGAATCAGTAAGCAGCTCTCCCACAGCTATCTTGTTTGGTCTCTGTTTTACGGCCTACAGTAGGACACACATGCCGCTTTCGGAGATGCCGGCGATGCCCCCTTAAGAGCACGGTGTATCATGTGCATCTCCGCATGAATAAATATTGAGACGTGTGTGTGTGTGGGTTTCAAGGGGTTGTGTTTCCCAGTACTTTCATTCTCTGCCTACTCTTCTGGAGTCTTGTAATGTGATTAAAGTCTATTAATCATCAAAGCAACTCTCAGGGGAGCCTGACTCATGAACTAAGGGGAAGATGCAGGGGTGGGAAGTGTCAAGAAAGCTTTCAGAGAACACTCTCTATCTCTTGTTCAGATTGGGAGAGAAAAGCAGGGTCACTACCCACTGAAGTGCCGGCTTTTTGGGGCTTTGTCGGAGCTGTTTGATATCTGTGGGCTACCTCTTCTCCCCTCAAATCACTTCTTATTAGTAGGGTTGAAGACCAGCAGCTTCTAAATAGTGAAAGTAAAAGTTAGGTTAGCCTGAGCGAGGGGAGCAGAGTTTAAGTTTGGATTATTTTCCTGAAATGCTTTGAAGAAATTCCTGCGGATAACTGCCCTGTTAAGAAAAGATGGGGCTTCTTTTCCTTCTTTCACACCTCAAGTCTTTTTCTCTTTGCCTCTCAGGTGGTCTATTTCACTGAAATGTACAACATCTTCAGCGACCTCACAGACCAGATCGACCAGGCAGGGCTGACTGACGAGCAGAGGGAGAGGGAAACCGAGGCCAAGCTCAGCGAGTTGCGTGCTCTGTCCATTGTCGCCGACGACTGAGAGGGGCAAGCGGCAGAAGCGGGAAGGGCTCCTTTTATGCCTCTCTGAATGGATTGCACTCTTTTCAGGCTCCTTGGTGCCGATCAGACAGCAGAAGCCTTAACCTGATCATCAGTTTTTTATCTTTATGGCCTCATCATCCCTCATTCCTCTTGCACTATTTTTTCCCATGTCTCATTCCCTCTACAAAAACTCTCTGAGCAGCTGAAATGCCACATTAACTAAGCCATCAGCCAAGTGCGACATTATAAGCCAATATGTTATTTCTTTATTTTCAGCGAGGACTCAAACCGTTCTCATCAGAGCTAATTAACAGGGTTACACTTCTTGGTTTCAGAAACGTCTATAAACATTTGTTTCCAATGAAGGAAATGAGCGAGGAAGTGTTTTTATTAGTCTCATCTGCTATGTTACCAACAATCTGTGAAATACACTTTTTATTACCCGACTCTGAAATTACAAACACTACAGACTGAATGTTATTTAAAGTACCGACGCTTATTAGCAAGAAAATGTGTCTCTTTTTGTTTCCTGGCCTTTTCTGATTATCTCAAAGTTTAGCTCTGTGCCATGTAGTGTGAGGGCTTTTTTACAAGAGTTTCCAGGCTGATAGTAAAAAAAAACCATCACCTGTGCTTTATGTGCCTACATTTTTCCTGACTGTGGATGTAAAATGAAAAGCTACCTGTGTAAAGTGAAGCTGGTGCCTCTGAAGCAGCGTCCAAAGGTCGATCACCCAGGCTGCTGGGAAATAAGTCACGGTTTATAGAGGAAGAACACCAAAACAAAGGCTGCTGCTCCCTCTGGTGGATAATTAAAGCAATGACACACTTTGTTTTCCTCTCACACCAGCTATCACCTGTCCTGTTTCAGTTTTTCTTGTTCTTTTTGGCTCAGTCCTCAGACATGATGTCCACAGAGCCTCTTGAAGAATTGTACTTATATTAACTGATACAGCAAATTTGAAGGCCTTTAGAAAATATTGAAGTCTCAATACAAAACTATGAGATATCAAATGCTATAATTTAGTTCCAGTCTTTATTGTCTCCTCTTGTCTTGGTGTGAGTATTCTAGTAGTTTCTATACCCAAAAAAGTTATTTTGTGCTCACGTTAATGTAAGCGCTTTAGTTTTTATTTGTTTATTGCTTCTTGTTTTCTCATATTAAACCATGTATTAGGTTAGTCACTTAAACTAATTTTCTGTTAGTTTGAACAAACCCAAATATCTGAAATACCTCTCACTAATGAGTGACCAAGGCTGTTCTTGGGCTATCTGACAATCAACATGTATTTCATGCTAATGGATGAAATGTGGTTTTAAGGTCTTTATAGGCATTATATTTAATGTTAAATTTTCTTTGCCTCATTGAATTAGAGAAAGCATTTTCAAAACATTAAGCTCAAATCTTAAAAAAAAAATGTTATTCACAACAGATCAGAATTATTTATCTATGCAATTTGCATTTTTTTTTTGGTACATCTGAGTAGATCCAATTCTCTATAAATCTAACTAAAATCACTGATAACTGACTAAAATTGATAAGCTGATTCTCTGTGAATTTGTCAAACTTTTTATGGCTTAAAAATATTTTCTCACCTATTGTACATCATATTTCATCCAGCTAGTCATTTATCAAAATGTTGGATGTATACAAGTATCTGATAAATGTATTTATTAGAGTATTTAAGAGATTTAAGGTCATAAAAAGTCTTCCAGTCTTATTTTTAACTGTTTTGACGTCTTATAGTTTAGTTGCTGTACAATGCAAGGATCCTCTTTTTAGTCTTTTTTGGGATTATTTAATGGCACCTTCAGATTAAACAACTTCCCATTAGCAGGGCGAGATGCTTTGAGATCCATTTTTTAAATTGATATTTCATAACTTGCCTTAAGTTTTAGTAAAAACAACTGTCTAATCAATCAGCATTTAAAAACAGTATGTAACTTCTCCACCTTGAAGTGGTCATGACTTGGGTTCATGAATTTGATTCTGATGAGTGCTAAAGTACGTTCACAGTGGCCAATTTAAAAAAAAAAAAAAAAAAAAAACTCTGTTTAACATATTTAGTACCCCTGATCCACCTCTATTCTCACTCTGTCTGAAATGATCTGTCAGAGCTTCTCTTGCTGTAATGGTGCATTCCATTAAACTTTGAACTCAAAGTGGGAACTACATCACATCCCAGTAAAGCGTATTCCAGTTACAAGCTGGTTAAGTCAGGGTACCTGAAGATCATCTGACTTCATGAATAGAAAATCCCAATTTAAGGGGGCACTCCAATGACATATCTAATGCACTGCAAGGCCCCCTCCCCAGGTGTGCCCAGTCTGTTCTGATTGGTTTATGGTTTGGCCTGTGGTCAGTTTGGCTCTTCAGCACATTGTGCTTGAGGGATTGCCACCCTTCAGCCAGTGGACTTGAACTACTGACGCAGCAGCAGTAGGATGTTGCACTAGAAGGTTCAATCGACTGAGCTGGAGCAGCAGAGAGGGAGAGGTCTCCAGGCTTTCTCGCTTACACATAGAGGTATCCCATCGCATAGAAGAAAGCTATAAAAAGTGCTAATGGACATCAATGATTCAAAAAACACTGTGTGACCTCTTTAGAGCAACAGAATCAAAGTCAAAGAGTAAATGACTTCAGCAAGGAGAACACCCATGGTCGGCTTCTTCAAGTGCCTGTTACTGTGGCAGTCGGCTGCAGTAAGAAATTTGAGGTCTGTATCACTTGTTTTAGGCTAAAAAAGAAGCCACCTAGCCTCTTAAGATATGGTTTGATTTTAACAGCTGAAGAATTTAGCTGAGCTTAAAGGCTGGACTGAAGCTCTGGATAGGTGTAGTTCATCCTGCTGAAATTACTGTCCTGTTAGATCAACTGTGTCACTATGATTTTGAGCTGGAAAAGTTCCATATTGCTTTAGCAGATGAAAATTAACATACCACACCTGTGCTGATTCTCAATGTTCTGCAATGCAAATAAAAAAGTCCTGTTTTTTTTCTTGGGTAGTGTCTTAAAAGGTCTCAAAAAAGTCTTGAACTTCATTTTAAAATGTGTTCAGAAAAACTGTTTTTGACCTGCGTTTCTCAAAAGAGAAAACAACTAGCAGATCAACTGACTTAGAAACATAATGTTATTTGTGACTTCTTCCGTTAACAGAGTTTTGATAAACCATTCAACTGACGTTACAGTTACACCTACAGTTAAGAGAATGTTTAGTCTGTTTCTAGGAATGAGCCAAAAAGATAAAGAAAAACTGTCAACTTGTGTGTTATAAAGGATCTGTTGCTTATGTCCCATGTTGCTGTCACACCCAGTGGGCAGCTTATCTTTTGACTTAGCAGTAAGAAATCTTAAAGCAACAGGGGAACTTAAAGGGGGTCAGAAATATGTTTATATGTTGAGAATATTTACCAGCAATTCAAACAGTCAGAGTACATTTTTAGAAGAAAGCTTAATTAAACAGAAAACTGTTGTACTGTCTAAATCACTGTTTCTGTTTTTTATGTTTGGACCAACAGTTTGTATTCAGTGTCTTCACACTGTAAAAAACACGAGTCACATGAAAATTACAAATGAATGGAGAAGTTTTGAGTTTATTCTTAATTGGACTAGAAAGGGGCAGGCTGAAACTTTGGCTCGCTCCTCAGCTTTGTGTTGTCACATGTTTTAAAAGTAATTGTCCCAGTCTTAATGGTCCTCATGAATTTTTTTGCTTTTTTTATGTATTTTTGTCATTGAACATAAAATGGAAATGACGGTTTAAAGATAGGAGCAGAAAGCGTTTGGTTGAATTCCTCATTGCAGAGTTGAATGTGAATTCACATGGACACCATGTTGAAGGCTCAAGTTTCCCTTGATAACATTAATTTAAAGTGTATTTCTGATTTGACTTTGAATTCACAAGTATCTCCTGCAAACAAATAAGCAAAAATCAAGTTTACAATGATGCAGTAATGTCAGCAATAATGATAAATTGAATTGTAACTCTAAATTATCAAAGATAACACTAATGTTATAGGACTGTTGTCGCAAAATAGTGATTAAAGAAGGAAGCTCCAGATCTTCTCAAAGGATTTAGAGTGAAAAGTTCCTCCGTCATACAAAATCAGCATCCATCCATTATCAATATTGCTTATCCCTTTTGGGGCACGGGGGCTGGGGCCTATCCCAGCTTACATTGGGCGGCAGGCAGGGTACACCCTGGACTTGTCGCCAGCCAATCACAGATCCACATAGAGAGACAGACAAGCATTCATGCTCACACCCATCCCTAAAGGCAGTTTAAGCCCAATGAGCATGTTTTTGGTCTGTGGGAGGAAGCCTGAGTGTCTGGAGAGAACCCACACGTGCACAGGGAGAACTGCACATAGAAAGGCCCCGATCAACACGGGGTTCAAACCAGCAACCTTCTTGCTGTAAAGCATGTTCACTACCTGCTGTGCCACCGCGCTGCCCCAAAATGGACAAGTTTTCAAAAAGTAGATGAAGCTAAATGCTTTTTTTCAGCCCTTTGGACCGAGTACCAAACACCAGGGTGACTCGATCTTTTCTGTGAGGAAACCACGCACCAAAACGCACCACGTAAAGGTTGTTGCATTATTCATACAGAATTTTTTATAGACATGCTATCAAGTCAAATTATTGAAAAAATGTCATGGGAAGTTATTTTATTTTTGTTTGTTTTTTCTGTAACTTATTAGTCCTTATGAAGGTGTTTTTCTAAATGAATGAAGTTTTATGGTGTAGTGTTTTCTTCTTAACACAGTTAAGTGGATAACAGAGTTGACTTTATTAGGTGCTAAATTAATTAATTTAACAACTTGCTAGAGGAATGTTATCATCTGTTATGTCCCTCTGTAATCAATAAATAAAATGATTCAAGTAAAGTTTGAAGTGTTGTTTCAATCATTACCTCTGTCAAGGAGGTTGTGTTTTGCTGGTGTTTGTTTGTTGATGTGATTGTTAGCAAGACTACGCAAACGCTACTGGACAGATTTTGCTGAAATTTTCAGGAGATGTTGGTATAGCCCAACTTAAAAATGATTGGATTTTGGTTTTAATACAGTTACTCGCCATTAGCAAACAATTGTTTTTTCTCAATAACTGTCTAATAATAACATGATTCTAGGTTTCAGGGTCAAGGAATCATATTATGATGGTAACTTTATCATGGAACTGTTGCTTATAGATGTAACAGCAACCTTGGAGGAGGTTTGCGCTTTGAGTGCTTTCTAGTTTTGACTTGATTCCTGCTGCATGAGTCAGTGTTTCTTTTTATACGTGGGTTAAAACACGGCCATTTACTGAAACAGCTGTAGGAGGCTTAAAACTGTGTGAGGAACAGCCAAACTCTGCTACTGGGGGGAGGTTGTGGAAGATTGTTTCTTGCCAGGGCAAGACTGAGCTCAGCAACAAGACACAAGTCAGTTATACCACATCAGCAAGGTCTCTCCCAGATAAAAATGTTAAAGTAGACTGAAGTTTCAAGATGTGGTGTTCAAGCTGACCCAGAGGCCATCAGAGGAAACTTATAGGTCAGCAGATAAAAGACACTTCAAAATCTGAAGATGTCCAGCAGAACCACTGGGACTCAGGTACACCCATCTACTGCCTGGAGAAGTCTGTTCAGAAAGCGTCACCTCTGACACGAGTACAAAATGATGCTACTTAACACGGCTGAAAACAGGAATTATGACTCCAGCAGGAGGCACTTTGTTCACTAATAGCTTTGCCCACTCTTGAATTGCATTTGTTATTTATCTGATAATGTCATTTATGCACAAAATGGGGGGGAAAGGTTGTTTAGAGATAGGTGCAGACAAGTGTTGAGTTTTGCCCAAAAAGCCTTACCTCTACCAGCAAAACTAAGCTTCTTAACTATGTATGAAAACATGGGGACTGGGGGGCAGGGAAATGTCAGCCGGTCGTCTTGACTGATGAGTCAAATTTGAGATATTCGACTGTAGCAGGAGACAGCTTGTTCACTGAGTGGTATAATAATGAGTGTCTGCAGGCAACAGTGAAGCATGGTGGGGTTTCTTAAATGTTTGTTGCTTCATTTCTTCAAATGTATTTGGGTATTTGGTCAGGATTAATATTGTCGTCAATGCTGAGAAATACAAGCAGATACTTACCCATCACCAGGACAACCACCCAGAACATACAGCCAGTGTCACTGACATAAAACTTGATTAATTGACCAGCTTTTAGCATAAACTCCTGTTATCTTTTTAGTTGCGTTGTTCTAAAACAATAAAACAAGACATGACTCTCGGCAGAGGCAGTGAGTCATTGTGGACGAGGGGAATGCTCTCAAATCCTCAAATGTCTCATTTTTCCATTGTTGTTTTTCTTCTTTCTTCACCTGCAGCTCCTTTCTATCTGATTCTAGTGCATTGATCATCCACTCTGAAACTGACCCCAGAATATTATCAAATTTAGAAAATGTGAGGGGGGACATATGTTGTAGTTATAAGCGTATTTTTGAATTATATCACTGAACACAAAATAATTGGGACTGAAACACTTTTATCAGGAACAACTTTGTGTGTGACTGGAGTCGGTAAACAAGACAGCACCAGAGATAAGAAGCCAAAGTATCTTACTTGCCCACTGTAGAGGACAGGGACTGATCTCACATTTTAAGGCATAAAATCTGGGAAATATAAACATATTATAACTAATAACTTGTTTGACAGATATGATTGGTCAAAACTACACATGACAGCAGTATAATGTCCTTGCATATTTTCTGGAAAAGAACTCTATATCTGGTGCTGAATGGCATTCAAAGATCACGAACGAATCAGTGAAGTATGACAAAGGACAGGTGATTGTATACCAGTCTTCTTGGGTGGGCCCAGACCCTTAAGGCCCATAATGTTGCAGCTGGTGCTATGCATGAAACTGTCATGAAACAGAAAAGGTAGAAAGGAGAGAGATTTAAAGTAAGAATAAATACTGCCCATATACAATAATTAAAAGTAATGAATTAAGAAAACAACACTAACTGATGATGAGCTGGATCAACACTGTTCAGACCAGCTGATTCAGCAGAGTTAAAATAATCTACCTCATTGGACACTTTATTTGGACTTTACAGATCACCCTTGTCTACCATCAAGGATTTACTCACACATGAAACTTCAGTTCCTAAAGTTTATTTCTGCTCAGTTTCACTTCACTGGAATTAGTCAGTAGTGTCCTGTCAACAGTCTCAATACAAGCAATATAAACTCCTCAGAAAAGTTTAGGACTTGTAATTCAGTCGATTATTTCTGCCCTAAAATGACAGCAGTTGGTTTTGTACTGCTTATAGTTGGAAAGCCCGATTAGTCACCTTTATAAGGAAGTACAACATGTAAGGATCGTGCATTCATGGAATCAGCAACACAGAAGTAAGGGTGAGGAGCTGGTCTTCTTGGGGTGTTGTCTTCCTGGGAAGTCCACTTTGAGGTCTGTCTTTAACTTCAACAGTTTCGCAGAACTTGGTCCTAAGTTTGTAAATGGATCCAGGACTGTTACCGAGTAATGCTGCCACTGCGTACAGGAACAGCAGCCTCCAGTTCCAGAGGATTTTGCCACATTTAATTTTGGTGCTACCCACACGTTTAGCTGTGTTGCTCATTCAAGGACTCCACCATCCTTACAAGTTGTGCTTCATTGTTAAGGTGACAAATCAGGCTTTCCAACAATACAAAACACAAAACCAATTGGTTTTATTAAAGTGGAGAAATAATCACTGGAAATAACGTTTATAACATTTTTTTGAGGAGTATTCAGTTGAGACATTTTTGTTTATACAAATCATTTGTGGTTAAAACCTTCATTAGTTTGAATGATGTTGTTTCAGGTGAAGGATTAAAAATCCACGGTGGTTTGTTAAATCTTTCAGTAACATTAGGAAATGAAAGCCTGTTGAGCTCAGTTCCAGGATGTCGATGAAAAGCTTGTGTCATTGCATTTTAAGGACCAGATGATAAAAACAAACAGTTAGTGGCATTTCTGTGACAAACAACACCTCAGCAGTGTCCTTTTAAGAATCCATGCATGAGACAACAGGTCGACTTAAATAAAGAGTCTAGCAGCTGTGATTCTGTCTCTCTACCTGGATTATTGAACATTTAAAAGTAAAATCTCCCAGTGGACAGAAACTCTGAATTAGTGACAAACATCTCGGTGGTAATAACATTTTTAAAAAAAAAGTGGTTTGGCTCCATGTTGTCGTTTTTGTGAAGAATTAGACATAACAGGTTTGTGCAAAAGGTGGACTTGAGCTAAAACTTAATGAAAGAAAATAATCCCAAATTAACCCAAATTTAGAGAAGATAAGGCACTGCTGGGCGTTTCTCCCGAGTCCCTGCACCATTTTCCCTTATCTGACGCCAGTAGCATTTAGCTGTTGTTCATTTTTTTCTTGATGCAGTCCTTTAAATGGCTGTCTTGCTGTACATGCTGGATATTTGTTCCTGAAAAAATCTGCGGATGTCTGCGCGTCGGCTTTTCAGAGTTGGGGTGAGGAGGCCGTTGGCGATGCTGAACATCTCAGAATGCAGGTAAATGTCCTTCACCTGAGAGAAGAGAGATACGAGGAACCAAATCACACATGAACATCAGCATCACAGAGGTTTGTCAAAAAAAGAGAGGAACTCTATACTTGTTCAAAGGACTTCAGCCCCGCTTCTTTGCCGACAGCTCTCATGTCCTCCAGTACGGCCTTCTTTACGTCCTGATGAGAGAACCACAAATCGGTCAGTTTAGTCCAAAGGCGTCTAAGAAACCCTTCAAATCTACAATTCTAATGAAATTGGGACATTGTGTAAAACGGAAAGAAAAACAGAATATAATAATATGCAAATCTTTCTTGATCTACATTCAGTTAAACGCAGTACAAAGACAAGATTTTTAGTGTTCACACGGATCAGCTTTCTTCAAATATTAACTCATTCTGAATTCCTGCAGCCTTCTCCATAAACTCTGTGGCAAGAGCATCAAAAGTCTGGGAAAGTTAAGAAATGGTCAAAAAACAGCTGTTTGGAGCGTTTCACAGGTGAATGGGTTCATTGGAAACAGCTGGTGTGTGGGTGTTAATGACCATGCTGACCATGTAACTTAAGCAGCAGCATCGGAACTGCTTCTTCTAAACATGTTCATGATGCCAATATGAACCTGAAATATCTTGTACCCCACCCCTACATAGACCTACCAGTGTGATGTCATACCATAGTTTTGTCGTCAGTTTAACTCATTGGCTCACGGTATCGAATCCTGAGCAGAGAATAGACGTTAGAATGAAAGCAAAGTTGTGGACAATATGACGCAGAGCAGCGCTGAACTGACCAATCACCACAGAGTTAATGGGTCATCCAATCAGAGTGGACTGGGCCCACGTGGTGAAGGGGGCCTTGTAGGTCCAGGAGCTCCAACAGAGCACCTCAGACTGAGTGAGAATACAGCTGGGTCAGGGGTGCCGAGCATGTTAAAATTAACATTAATGACTGTGAGCATACTTTAGAAAATAAATATGGCTGCATTCACACTGCAGGTCTTAGTGTTCAATTCCAATTTTTTTTGTTGAAATCTATTTTTTTGTTGGTTGTTCACATTATAATTTAAACGTGACTGCCATCAGACCGCAGTACGAACGGCCCTGAAGGGACAGAAACAGACGTGACGTCACATGCAGCATGCTGTGTTTACAAAAGTAAATATGGCAGCTACATGTCAGCATGTGTGAATCAGTTCTGAAGTTGTTGTGCAATTGGAGCCGACAAAATTATGAAGAAATGTTGAGATAAAGACAAAGACTGAGAAAAGAAGAGAGCATGTTAACAACGGCCTTTTGTGGAGCTTTGGCTGCTGCCTCTGTGTAGAGGTCTGTGTGGATGTTTGTGGAGTCTGAGCCGGGAGTGGTGGGATTGTGACGTGAGGGGCTTCACTGTCAGAGTTCATCCATAATTGTTTCGTCCATTGTTTACATCGGATCTTTCTGCATCCGGCTTCCCCCAGCGCAGATTTGTGACGTGTGTCTCACTTCAACAACATAAAAGTGAGATGAAACGCGACATGACCGTTCAGGGCGAGGTCACCTTTAGGAACATCAGATATGTATCTGATTTAGGACCATATATGAAAGTGGCCTGGTTCTGGTTTGAAAGAATCTGATTTGTGCCATTCAGACTGTCATAAAAAAATCTGATATGGGTCAAATATGGGCAAAAAAGTTTGATTTTAGCACTTTTTCCTGCAGTGTGAATTTAGCCTAAATGAACCTGATTTAAGGCTAAATATGACTTGTTTAATAAACATTTTCTTTACACATTTTGTTGTATCCATTACCTTTTATTATGGGCTGTGGCCCACTAACTTTGTTTGTTTCTTGACTGACTGAAAGTTGGTTTAAGAGTTTTTAACATGGTGACCGCCCTGACAGGCTTCTAAAGCCCCTTCAGTAAAGAATCATCTGAAATCCCTCAGACTTGGTCCTGTACTTTCTCCGGCCTGTCTGATGTCTGTCCAGACAAAGACAGAGGATTTTCACAGACTTGAGTAAACAGCCCTGGCTTATATTCAATATTTTTCTGTACGCTGCGGGGTCAAGGGTTAAGACTTACAGGATTCTGGCACAGCTCTTCATATGATCCAACAATTCCTCGCCTTTTAGCCCAGTCAGCAAACACCTCTGGATCAGGCACGACTATGCCTATTAGAAAAGACTGGAAACAGGAAAAACTGAGACTCACACCTCAACAAAAGTGCTCAGGTATGGTCAAACTGTCCACAGCATTATTACTGGTCAGTGTGACTCATTCTGTACCTGTAAACTATCTCCGTGCACAAACACCTGCAGCACAGGAAAACATCTCATATAGACATTTTCAATCTTCTCTGGAGCGATGTACTCTCCCTGGGATAGCTTAAAGATGTGCTTCTTCCTGTCAATGATGCGGAGTGTCCCATTCTGATGGAGGAAACACAAACTTAGGTCTTCTCTCTCACAACACAAGCTGATAAACATGTTAAAACTATGAGCAGATTACTAAGTAACATTACAGGCAGCCACTGTCCTACGTCCCCACTGTGCAGCCAGCCGTCACTGTCCAAGGCCTCAGCCGTCCTCTCTGGGTCCTTCAGGTAACCTTTGAACACACAGGGGCCCTGGATACAGATCTGATGGGGCCAGAATGTGAGAGTTAACAAGAAGTCTGTTTCATGAAATGCTGAGTATCATTAAACACTCCCTCACCTCTCCTTCTCCATTCTTGGCGTAGTAGTTCATGTCAGGAATGTCCACCAGCTTCACCATGGCGCAGGGCAAAGGAGCACCAACATGACCTGATACAGACACATCCACATATCTGATGAGGACGGGCTTAACAAGGACAATAACAATAATGGTACTGATGAAAGAGAAATAATTAAAAATGTAAAATACAAATAAGTTAAAATGCAGTCAAGTAAAATGAGACGACGTAAGGAACACAATGAATTTAGACTATTAACAATCCAAACAATATTAAGATAAATATAAATGCTCAAATTTCTGAGGTTTGACAGAGTAAATGACAGTCAGTGATTATAAATGTGTTTGTTTTGTTTATATAATGCATTATAAATAGAGGCTTCAAAGAGTGTTACCTAAAATTTTTCTTCAACATATCCAATTATTTGAGCACAAATTTCTTCATTTAGTGTTTAAAAACAGATATTATTACCTTCTGACTTGCTTAAAATATTCCAAAACAACAAACTTTACCATAATGTGGAGACATATAAATTAACATATAAATGTGAATGTATTTACTATTCTCACCTTCTACATAGGACCCAACTATGACGCTCACTGTAACATTGCGCTGGATGTGCACGGGGTATGAAGCATGTGTTAAATGAACTTGTACTGATTTACTTATTATCATTTACTTGCTTTTTTTCTTATTATTTCATTATTATATTTTTTTTCTTTCTTTTCTGCTGAGCTTGTACATGCTCTGGTTTATATTGTTCCTCTGTTTTATTTTCAACTGTAAATTAAAACTAAATAAAGATATTTTTTATAATATTTACTTTCTCTTTTGATAGCTACAAATGGGATTATAATTCATATTATAACCCCCTTCTATCTTAAAATAAAATTAAACAAACAAAATTATATACTTATTTCTTTGAGGACTTTAAAATAAAATGCAGAGTCACAAATTAAATTTTTAACAAAAAATTGAAAGATAATGACAATAAGCAGAGGAGTAAGCTAACGTAAAAAAATATATATATATTTATCTTTATTTTAATGTCCTCAACCAAAAATGCAAATTCACTGCACAAATCAATACATCAGCCAGGTCAATGCAAACATATTTTTCTATCATATTAAGATCTTCACAGCCAAAGCAGTATAACCTATATTATGGTAAATGACCTTGAACCTATATCGTGCTTCAGACCACTCGACATGCTTTTACACTGCAGGTCACTTCTACACACCCAAACCCATTTGCTCTTTCATTCACTGACTGATGGTTGTAATTTCCATGAAAAGTGTCCATCAGCGTTTGCCATCACACCCTCGCCCTTTCACATCCATTTACACGCCACTGATGCAGCTTGGGGTTAACTGTCTTGCCCAAGGACACATCAACATGTGACAGCGAGGGCTGGGCTCAACCTCACTCCCTTTGGTGGTTTAACAAATTACCGGACTAAGACACCGATGCCCCGATCATATATGAGTGACTATTACAAGAAAATGAATGAGGGTGCCTTTGGCCTTGTGGTTTATTTCTGTGTACCTTATTCATAAGGCTCTTGACTCGGTGCCATCAGCCGAGGGTTTGATTCCAGCCTGTGGCCTCTTTCCTGTATCTTTCCACATGTTCTTGCCCCACACCCCAGCTCTATCTACTGTCTCGCTTTTGTCAATAAAGCCAATAAGGCCAAGAAATAAAAAAGAAGGAAAGAATAAATCAAAACAATCACAGTAGTAAAGTGAGGGTAAGTTTACAGGTTAGTGTTGCACACAGATGTGAGATGGTGTGTTTTTGTCTCTTCACCTGCACTCCAGTCTCCAGGCATGGAGAAAGTGCAGCCTGCCGTGCACTCCGTCTGTCCATAACCCTCAAAGATCAGACAGCCCAGCGTGGCTCTCAGGAAGGTCAGGACTGTGGGGGAGATTGGTGCTGAAGCAGTCAGACCGAAGCGCAGGTTTCCTCCTAAACTGGCCTGAAACACAGTCATGTATGCAGAACATATATAAAACTCTTCAAACACGATTGTCTCGCAGATATGAGCAGAAACAACAGCATTTTCTCACCCTTAGACTACATTTCTGTCTGCATTGACCAAACTGAGCCAAAACCTCAATGCTTCTCCAGTAAACTCCCACAGGAGAGAGACGCTCTGGGTGATTTTGGCATTGATTACTGGAACACTGCTGCTTTCCTAAAGTTTGGATGGAAATACATCGACTATATGGAGAGCTGCTGGTGGACATAAACTTCAGTGTGGAGAGCTGCAGAAAATAGAAGTGACATCGTTGGAGTCACTGACTGATGGGGAATAAATCAGGAAACATTGACTGAGCTGGTCTCTGGTGATGTGAACAAGAGCAAAATTGTGAGACTAAACTGATTGATTAATTGACAATAGATTGATACTGAAGGAATCATGGTCAGACAAAGTCTTAGATTTGGCTTGCCTTTCTGCAGCTCTTTTTTCTAATTTAATATGTAAAATAAAAAAGAAAAACTCAAATATCTTCAGCCATATCTTTAACTAATGGAGAGAGAGAGAGAAGGGGGGGACCACCTAAAACACAGTACAGTAAATCCCTGTGATATTGCGGTTCAGTTTTCGCGGTCCCGCTATTTCACGTTTTGTTCTTTAAGAGCTATTAATTTTGATATTGCGCACATTTCTGCCATTTCGCTGCATTCTGCAGCATTGTTTATGAGTTTAAATCTCGCGTGTCACAATATAATGCCCGTACGTCCCGATTCAGTCAATCAGAGTGTCTGCACTTTTTTCTCGGCCACTGACTGGCTGTTGTGTATCACGTGGCTCCGCATCTCGCAGGGAGGAGAGATGTTTTTCTTTTTTCTCTCTCAGATCTGCGTCTCTCTCTACAGTGATTGCTGTTCTGTATAACTTTAGTGTTTTGTGGACTGATTTTGTGTTTGTGTTTTACTGATATCCCCAAGGATGCCACCCAAACGCCCATTATCTAAGGCTTCTGGTGAGTCAAGGAAGAGAAAGTTCCTGATGTTTCCTGATATTTAAAAAGGGTATTTCTATTTCATGGATTTTTACTTATCGCAGGTGGGTCTGGAACCTAACCCCTGCGATGAAGGGTGGACCACTGTACATCAAAACAAGGCCATGGAGGTCCATGAGGAAGTGCCAGAACCTGTAGTACCCCGAGTGTCCACTAGAGGATGGCTGCAGAAACCTGGCATCTGAATAAAAGACGTTTTCCACTACCTTAATAAACATCTTTACAGCCTGGTTCAAAAACAGATTCAGTCTATCATATATCTATGTGCTCTCATTGTGAGGGTTTATGGAGTATTTATTGATGATTTCCAGTTTTGAAAACGCAGCATTGCTATTGGTCAAACAGTCTTAAGTCCAGCCTCAACACAGCCTCACTGTCTGTGAGTAGGTTGATCTAAAGTTAAGTTGAAATGACGTGTGTTGTGGCAGCGTCCATTAGAGAGCATCAACAGCGTTCCAAAGGCTCCTATGATAATCAAACATGGCTTTGTCCGATTCTTTTACAGTCTATGATCAACACTGGCAAGATCCTGAAAAAGTGGGTGGAGCTGACAAGGAGTGAAGGAAATAACACCTACCAAAATAAAAGCCTAAAGATAAATTGAGCAGTTCTTGTAGTGAAACTGGTTGCTTTGGCTCTACTACTTAACTTGTGTTGATGATAGCTTGTTTTATGAAGTAGCTCACATTATGTAGTGCAGTAGCATCCGCTTACTACGGCTTCTGAAAGGTGCTGCCCTCCCCAAACACTTGGGCTGTTGCCTGAATGGATTAGTGAAATATACTGAACGGTCCATCTGGTGAGTCAGGCTAGGTCTGTTTGTCTGTAAGTAAAATAACTCAAAAAGTTAACCACAGATTTAAACGAATTTTCATGTGATGTTGGTCATGGCACAAGGAAGACCTGATTAGATTATGGTGGTGATCTGAATCAAGATGTGGATCCACAAATTTTCATATGATTTGTCGACATTATGTGATAGAGAGGTTTTTCAAATTTTTGCTAATCCAAACCAATCCATTTTACAGCACAAGTCTAAAACAATGAAATTTACCAAAGGACTGCACAGTGACTACAATCAGAAATAATTTGGTAAAGGTTCCTAAATCTATCAAACACATTTCCTCTGTCCTCATTATTGAATCTCAGTCTCCCTAGATGCAGAGTATTGGCCATCAGGTAGGCATAATCTCCATCTTCATACTCTAAAGATCAGGTTTTTAGTTACCACCACACTGAACAAAACAGTCTTCTTTTCATTGTTATCAGCTGAAGTCCAGAAGCTGGAAGCTCCAAAGACAGCTAAAAGCAGATCAGGGAAAAAGGGAAAGGAGGGACTTTATTTCCTCCAAAGATTCACGTTTCTTTAGGATTTTTAAAATTGTGTGAGTGTTTTCCTGTTAGCAGCTCCTTCTTTTACAGTATACAGACATGAAGCCTCACTCCACTCACCTGGATCCTGTTGAACACCAGTTTGTCCCACAGACTGTTGTTTCGCATGATCCCATTGCTAATCTCTGCCTGCTTTCTCCTCACAGCAAAGTGAAGCAGCGCTCGACGAAACGGGGAGGTCACTGAACCCAGGATCTTTGGAGAAATGAGTGAAAATGTGTTTGACACACAGACAAAAAAAATAATTGGAGCTGTTTTAGTGAAAGACCAGAAGCAATGAATTTTTTTTCAAACAGTTTTTTTTACTGACCTTATCATAGATGCGGTTGAGTAAACGAGGAACAACGGGGAAGAAGGTCGGTTTGAGAGTTTTAATGTCGTCCATAAGAAGAGAAATGTCACCCTGGTAGAATCCCACTCTGGCCCCGTGGCAGAACATGGAGACCTGGGACACAAAAAGACTTCATTTAATTAATAGACAAAATAGACTAGCAGTCTCTGCCAAACATTTTTAACAATACAATCTCTGTTGTTTTAGGATCTTTAACGCATCTTCAATGATCAGACCTTCAAAGTCGAACCCTAATAAAACTTTTGTGAAAAATCACTCAGGGTATCTGAATCATCCTCCCAAACAAGTTCAAATCATGTGATAAAAAAAGACATAAAGGCTTGAAATATATATAAAATAAGAATATAAATCTGAATATTCAGTTCTTTATTTTAATCTACTATGATCGACTTAACCAAGTTGCATTTACACCATGTAGCCTAAACTGATTCATAACAGTTTGGTAGGGCTCGGCACAGAAACCCTGATCCTGCTTCTGAATCCACAGCCAACTCTACCCCATACTTCGTAGGTGCTGTGAGTCAGACTCCAGTACCCTGACTTGTCAAACTGGCTCCGTGTCCCAACATGTAAGGGTCTAAAAACACATTCTGTGGATCTGTTAATTCTGTAAGTTTTCAACTTTTGAAGGTGTAAATGCAAAACACTGCGGGCTGTACCAAGCCAAATTAAACAGCACCGCTATGAGGAACACATCAAATTCTGATTTTTTTAAATAAATTGTTAACATTGCATGACAGGGCAGTTTTCCACATTTTTACTAATAATTCAACTAACAATGTCAGAAATGCTTTGGCAGAGGTTTGTACTCTCAGGAACCTGACACACCAGTCAATATATTTCACTAGTCCATCTGGGAAAAAGCCCACAGAAAGTGTCTGGGGGGGCACAACCTTTCAAAAGCAAATCTGACAGGTGATTGGATGATTGATCGTAGGCAGGGGCTGCTGTCGTGCTGTAAAGGACACAGCGTGAGCAACTTCATGAAACAAACTCTTGGCTAAACATGTCAGAAGTACAGCAAAATGTATTAACCATAGAGAGGTTTGTAGTGTTGTTAATTGTTTTTCATTAAATAAAGAAATGTGGTCAAGGGCTGATAAAACTGCTACTGAAGCTGTTAGCATCTATGCTAATCTCTGTGCGTGCAGTCACTTCCTGCTGTTGTTGCGCTTGTAGCTCAGTCCTCCTCCTGCTCTAAAGGACTCTGATTACAGTCACTGTGGGTTGGAGCTTGACCAGACGGATCTACCTGATTACAGACATTAAATCAGGATGATCCATCTGCTGCACAGGGCTAAGCTCTCTGAGCCCTTCTAGTATCATGATATAAAACCAAACGGACTTTTCATCATTATTTTATCCTAACCACCATGATCGTTGTAAGTCCTCAATTTTCCCTCAATTGTCTTGCATATGAAAAGTTTAACCACAGCAATGTAATAAAAAAACTTCTTTACAGTTTTATATCAGTAAAATAGAACAATGCAATAAGGGCTGCTTGATTAAGTCAAAACTAATAATCAAGATTATTTTGATATAAAACTCGTCAAAAAAACTTTGGAAATGCTATTTTAGTTGTTTTTTTTCCTTCCTTTTAATAAAATCAAATGGTTTTGTATTTTATATCACTGGAAAGCCTGATTAGTCACCTTTGCAACAAAATACAACTTATAAGGATCATGCCTTTGTGGAATGGGCAACACAGCTAAACGTGCGGGTAACGAACAAAAAAATGTACTAAAATACCCTGCAACTGGAAGCTGATGCTCCTGCACACTGGTACCCCTTCAAACTGAGGACCAAGAAACTGGTGACGTCAAAGAGACTGCAAAGTGGGCATCCCAGGAAGACAACACTCCAAGTAAACAAGTTCCTCACTCTTGCTTCACTGATTGACTACATACAATTTCATGAAATCTTACATCCAAAGGCATTTTATGTTAATTTACGGCATATGGTGCTGTTATGTGTTTTGCGGGGTGCTGAATACATATATGCTGTATGCACAGCTCAAAATTACCAAAAATGATCACAAAATGCCTTTGGCAAGTCAAATATGTACATTTTCTGGAAATCTGCTGAGTCTATAAGGAACTATAGGCTTTTGGTTCATTTTTTGGGGCTCTACCCAGGCGTTTAGCTGTGTTACTGACTCAACAATCCTTATCCTTACAAGTTGTACCTCACTGTAAAGCTGACTAATCAGGCTTTCCAATGGTATAAAAATTATTACAGGGGAGAAATAATGGACTGAAGTAATGTTCCCTAAGGTTTTTTAAGATCAGGATTATAAAGCACGATTACTCACTGATTTTACAACATGTACCACATGCAGTCAACAAACTTAAATGCTCTTAACTTTGAACTTCAAAGAACTGGCAATGCATACAAATATATGTAAAAGTTCTAATACCTGAAAATAATAATAGATAAAAAAGGTGAAATAGATTCAACATGTCATGTGGCACGATAATCTTTTAATCCTGATTACTGATTTTTCATAATTGTAGGCAGTAATTGTAATTGTTATTGTAACTTGTTTAATTGCCTGCTCTAAATGAAGCATCTTTGCTTCACAATGTCACACAAAGTTTGAAACAAGGACGACTGTTTTGCTATTTCAAAACCTTCTCCCCACTGCATTAAATCAAACATCTGAGAAGGTTTAGAGAGGTATGGATATGTGTGTGTAAGCAGCTGTGTGTGTGTTTGAATTGCATGTGTAAATACATGGCTGTGTGTGGGTGGATATACCGTACATACAATTTTGTTGGTGCTCATTTTGTTGTTGTCGCTTTTGCTTTCCCTCCCATGTTGTTCTACATGAAAATCTACCTCTACTCCCAGTTGTGCCTTTCTTGTTTTTGTCTGTCTGTGACCTTTAAGTCTTGTTTTAATCTCCTGTTTTTGTTTTGACTCGTCTATCCCTGTTAATGTTATCATTTCAGTAATAAAGCAAATAAAAAAGAACTGGTTCGCAGTAGCTTTAAAAACTGTGTAATTAACTCTACTATATGGGTATAAGGTTGATTATAGATTAATGATTACTTACAAGAAGTGTTCTGAGAGCACAAATCTTCACCAAGGCATTTTTGACATTCTTTGCTCAATTAGTAACAAAAGATTGGAAAACTGCTCTACTTTGCTTTGCTAAATAATATTTTGTATAAATCCTGGATCCACACCTGAATTCAGCTCACCACCAAAATCTAACAATTTTTTCTTGTTTCTTGACCAATATTCCCTGAAAATTTCATCAAAATCTGAGAACTTTTGAGTTATCTTGTTCATGTCAAACAAACCAACAAATGGACATGCGCTGGCAACCGCTTGTAAGTATTCTGTGTTCCAACAGTTGAGTGAAGTCTTCTTTATTCAGCACAGTTCTTAAGGCCTGTTGTTTTTCCATCTCTAAAAGCTCCTCTAGTTTCCTTTAGCTTCTCCTCCAGTCAAAGAGCACTTGCTTTTGGGTAAAATCATTGCCCATTGAGCAGACATATGGGATGTAGTTCAGATCTTGGATATAGCAGTAGCTTTCAATGGGTTGCGAGTTGGTGATCTGCTGAAGATGAAGATTTGATATCTTATGCGCCCAACCCAGCTGTCCTTCAACTTGGGAGGTAGGATCAGTGCTGTCTTTTCTCTTGCTTTTGGGTTGTATAGTTTTTCAGGCATCATCTTTCTCAAGAAGCTATTCCATGTCACTTAAAAGATTTGGATTTCTACCACTGAGATTTCCCAAGCCTTGGACACTATACAGCACCCGAGAATGAGCACATGCTGTGAGGATCTTCATCTGAGTATTGAAGTAGATCTCACGATGCGTTAGACAGTGCTTCAACTCATCCCATTTCTCAAATGTGGAGATCCTTTGCTGGAGAAATGTAGACAACTTGGCAGTATTGATTATCAAGTATCCAGGGTAACAAAACTGTTGTACATGCTTTAATGTAACTCCATCAATTACTGCTAGACTCTTCTGATCTTTACTGCTTTCATAAACTTTAGATGTCATTGTTTCAGTTTTCTTGTAGGACATTTGTTGTCCATTCTTGTGAAAGGCCTTAAATCTCAATAACTTCCTGAAGTTCACTGATGTTTTCAGAGAAGACTGTAACATCGTCTGCATACAAATATTCAGTAACTCCGGTTACACCGTGTGGTCATGTTGAACGGAGAGGTGAAACCTCATTTTGGTATTACAAAGTCTACTGGAGTTCCAGACTCAGGAAACTAGCTGAGAATTTCATAGATGGCACACAGATTAACAAAATCCACATAGATATTAAAAGGAATTGGACTCTCAGGTACCCCTTGTAATAACATCTGTCACATCTCACTGCTGATTTAGAGAAGATTCTTTTTATAAAGCTGTTATATGACCAGTTGGACAAGCTGAGATCCTGTTTTATGATCAAATAAGAGAGAAAATATTAGCATTAAGGGAGAATTAAGCCAGAAGAGGTCATTAGAAAACATCAGTATTGGCTAAAATTACTCTTTTATATCTGCATTGGCATCAGCCCTGATTTCACAATCACTACATTTTTCTGCTGGCTTTACCACCACTGGGTATTATTGACGCTTCCTTTATACTTATTTCATATTAAAGTCTAAAACCCTGGTGAAATGAAACCTCTATTACGGACAAACATTCATGCCAATAAAACATATCAGCGAGTCAGAACAACTACCTGAATCATCCTCTCAAACATGTGTGCGAGCGGCAGGTACGAGATCGACACATCCTCCTGTCGGATCACAAACACACCCTGCCAGGGAAAAAAAAAAAGACAGAAAAATGAGCAAATCACAGGGGAGAGATAAAAGACCGGCAGGCAATCAAACATGCCGTGCGTCTTTTTGCAGCAGCAGTTAGATAGCGGCGTCTTTACACGAGGGCAATTAGTTAAAGTACCTGGCAGCAACAGGGGCAATCAAACAGCCAATTAATCATATCATTAGCCACAGCAGGGAGAGGGACAGTTTGGAGACACAAGAGACACAAGCAGACAGGATGTGATGCTCGCTGAGAGCCTGTTCTCAATTACACAAGGAGGTGGAAGTGTAGACAGACCTCCAGGATCTTACTGACAGAGGAAATGTTGGAGGCGATGTTGCCGTGGGTGATCATGGCTCCCTTGGGCTTCCCTGGATAAATAAACAAGGCATTATTGCAGTGCAAAAGGAAACTACAGCGGTGCCATAAGGAGAGGGTTGTTAGTGGGCACTGAAGGACACTTTGTGGAACGATGTGAGTGAAGGATAATTAGGCAGAAATCAGACGCTACCTGTGGTTCCACTGGTGAAACAAACCACGGCCAGATCCTGAGGCTGGGGCGGCTGCAGCAGGAGGCAATAAAATATGAGAATGTGACAACAGGCGTCCTCCTCCCTTAATCAAATCCATGTTTAAAGTCAGCGTTAATGATATCTCATAAGGATAACACTATAATCCGGGCATTTAAAAAGAGGATTGTATTTACTGGGATCATTTTGATGTAGCAGCTGAGGGACTCACCACAGGATCTTTGAGGTCCTGCCTGCCCAGATCCTAAGATGTGGACAAGGAGGAGTTATTCTTACAATTTACATATCACCATCCATGACAAGATTAAAGAGGAAACACTCAAACGAGTCTGCATTACAGGGGATGCACTTCCGTCCCGCTCACCATCAGCTGCTCCAGCTTCAAAACCTCCACCTCGCATTTCGTCGCCCTCTGCACAAAGGCGTCACTGAAATCATTAAAGAGAACCAGGCAGGAGAGCATCGGGGTCACGCCTTTCTCCTTGTTCTCCAAAAGAGCCGCCGCCTTCTCCTCACGGTCACAGATCACCAGAGTGATTTCAGCTGAGAAGACATCATAAGAGCTTAGAGGTTTTTTTTGTTGCAGAACAATCGCCTTTCACAGCAGCAGACATAAAAGATTAATGACGACCTTCAGCCACCTAAAACTGTAAAACTAGTGAAATTTATTCTGAGGCATCTACAATCCATCTGTCCATGTATCACAGGGTGTAAACAGAAGATATTAAGTCAGACTGAGTGCTTTATGAGACTTTTTCAAGACCACCATTGTGTATTTTAAGACCCTTTTTCATCTTTAACTTCAAATCGATTGCAGATTTATATTTAAAATTAAAAAAACTGAACAGTCTGACATAGTCCGAGACAGTCAGAGTTTGTGGTAACTGACTATAACTGTAGCAACATTCAGGTTTCTGGGTGGGAGCAAACTGAAAAAAAAACAAAAACATCTTTTTATCTTCAGAAACCAGCAATGAGAAATCAAAGACCAGTCAGGTATAACATTTTGACTACCTGCCTAATATTTTCTTTTACACAACAAACTGCAATGCACTGTGTACTCTGACACCTTTCTACCAGAACCATCATTTACTTCTTAAGCTATATTTCTAAATCCATTCATGCAAAGCTAGTTTTTCACCAGGAGCACAGGGTACAGTGTTTCTTTCGCACAGCCTCTCTCTCTTTTCTCTGTGTTGTTCCTGGTCTGTTAGCTGCATCTCAATAGACTTTATACTAAAACATTTTTCGGTATAAACAAAAATATATTTTTTGTTTTGTTTTAGTTTGTCCACATTGTACCTTTATTATTGAAATTAGCTGATAGTATACAAACAGTACAATTCATGAGCTGTATAAATTAATCATATTTTAAATTGCATTTTTGTGTCACATCACATCATCCGGCCTTTTAGAGTGCAGCAGACAGGAGTTTTACTCTTATTGTGAGTCAAATTAATTCCTGTCTGCAAAACAACTGACCTGTCGAAGGGAACAAGCAGAGAAGCTCGTCATCCTGTCTTGCATGTCTCACCTTTGACCTTTTTATGACATCATTATTGACGTCTTAGTTGCTACCAAGTCAGGGGGATGCTGCTCACTGTAATATTAAGTCCTGATTGGTAGGATGAGAATAACGCATATTGTGATGCATTCAAGTGTCCATGGGAAATTTGAAAATTTATTGAACTTTCTCAGTGTTGGAGTCATTTTTCTTTCTTTTGAGTATTTTTGTGCCAAACCTTTTAGGGAGGATAGTCTGTGAGAGTGCCAGTAATTTAAGAGGCATGCCTTTATAAATGACAGCAGGATTTCTGCTGTTCTGAGTTTATTCAGTATCAAATTAATTTATGCATATCTCTTGTCCATATTTGTTGTTTGTTTTGCATTTTTCCTTGTTTCACTTGCGATTAAAGGTCCACGAAAAGGACCTAAATTATATATATTGTATTTTCAAGTTTTTTAATTAAACAAAACATAACTCATACACACACATGCTTATAGACATTTGGTCCAACCTTTCCTCTACATGTAATAGTGGCAAAAAGTTAAAAAAAAAAAAAAAAAAAAATTTCCTCCTTAAATGGGTAAGTGTTTGAAACCAATTTTTTGAAGACATTAAGCAAAAACAATACAGGACATTATACAACAAACAAGCTAAAAAATATACTGGCAAAGAGTTGGTAAATGTTATAAATTTAAAAGAATATTGGTGTGTCAGTTTAACAGCACATATTACATCTAATATGATATCTTTATGTTTAATATATGTATATTTTCAGTTATTACCTCCGCCAAGGAGGTTATGTTTTTGGGAGGGTTTGTTTGTCTGTCTGTTAGTTAGTTAGTTAGTTAGCAACATTACTCAAAAAGTTATAGACGAATATTGATGAAATTTTCAGGGAATGTCCGGATTGGGATAAGGAACAAATGATTAGATTTTGGAAGCGATCCGGATTTCCGTCTGGATCCAGGAATTTTTTAAAGGATTCTTTAACATTGGGAGATAGGGCCATTTTCGACATTTGTGCATATAAGTCCACAAATAATGGTCAGGGCACTTGGGAAAAAAATACAGGACAAGTTTCTAACATGCTCTACAGTATATCAAAGACTGATCCGGATAAAGGGATAATTCCGGATACTATGATCCAGAATATGAAAAAATAGGGGACCTTTGGAATTTTCATCATAGGAAGAGAACAAATGAAGCTGTAAACACGCAACAAATACCATTATATAGCCAAGGCATTGTGGAATTTGGAAGGTGCCAACGGATTTGCTGTATCTTCAAAAGCTAGGGAGCTAGATCTAGAAGAAAACCGCCATTAAGGAAAATTCAATTATCATGAATAACTGCTGAACTAATGTTGATATCATTATGAATTCAGTTGCCAATGGTATGTTTTCATGGTCTAGGAATCTAAAAATGTAGTCAAAATAAATGTGGGACTAATATTTATGGTGCAAATGACAAAGAGGGAGAACTGTGGCGCTTGGCGGAGGTCTGCACTCTCCGAGTGCTTTCTAGTTTTGTATTTGATATAGACTTTGGTTGTCACTTAGAGAGTATAAGTGATCTTTTCAAGAGAAATGAAACTGAAACCTGACACGCCAGATGGGCTGTTCAACATATTTCACTAGTCCATCTGGGAAAGAGCCCATAGAAAGAGTGTGGAAGGGCAGAACCTTTCAAAAGCATATCTGGCAGGTGATAAAAGGATCATTATGTCAGTCACATTCATTGTGGGCCAATCAGATAATGTAGTAGGCGGGCGCTATCGCCACTGTAAAGGACAAAAGGTAAGCCACTGCGTAAAACAAACTCTCGGTAAAACATGTTGGAAGTGGAGCAAAAACATCATTTCTACAGAGCAGTTTGTAGTGTTGTTATTTGTTTTACATTTAATAAAGAAATGTGGTCTAGATCTAATAAAACTGCTACTTAAGCTGTTAGCATCTATGCTAATCTCTGTACGAGTAGTCTCTTCCTGCTCTAAGGGATGCTGATTGGGCCGTCCCGCTTTGAGCTGCTCACATTAGTTGTAAATTAGAGCTTGGCCAGATGGATCAGTGTGATTATAGACACTAGTGCAGATCCCTCTGCACTGCAAGGTTAATGCAACTGTTAACCTGAGAGAATCATTTAGCTATAGAGAGTGGAGTCAGACTTCAAAGTAGTAGCTATACATGCCCTTGAAATGCACAGTGCCAAATCTAAAAACCTTTTTGTAATAAAAAAAAACAAAAAAATTTGCATCAATAGTTGTTAAGTCTCCCAATAGGCAGATTTGTGGGTGAGGTGGACAGTTTATGTACTATTGTTTGATGACAAAAACAGTCCTTTTATTTTATTCTCTTATGTTATTTTGTGATATTAAGTGCACTGGGGTTAGTCTGCAGTCTTAGAGCTTAAAAAAGAGAAAACAATAAAAAATCTGAAAAAAAATGGGTGCAAGAAGGACTTCTAATTTTGTTGCTGTGGTATGAACAGTTATACATAATGTCTTCACTGGTACCATGTAGAGGTCTGAAATTCACTATAATGACTGTATTCCACTTTTGGATCTGAACCTGTGCTCCGAGTTTATTTAGCATAACGTATTCACAATGTTTCTGTTTCTGTACTTAAACTTTAATGCTATTTTGACATGGTGGCATAGTGGTGCAGCAAGTAGTGCGCATGCCTCACAGTAAGAAGGTTGCTGGTTCGATCCTTGTGTTGTTCAGGGCCTTTCTGTGTGAAGTTTGCATGTTCTCCCTGTGCATGCATTGGGTTCTCTCTTGGCATTCTGGCCTCCTCTCTCAGACCAAACACATGCTCATTAGGTTAACTGGTGACTCCAAAATAACCTTAGGTATATGTTGTGATCATGACTGTTTTTCCATCTCTTTATGTGGCCCTGTGATTTGCTGGCAACCAGTTCAGTGTGTACCCTACCTCTCGCCCAATGTCAGCTGATTACCTTTAGATAATGGATGGATAGATATTTTGACAACAGGGATCAAACTAGTGATTTAATTTCTAAATACAGCCAATAGTTTTAAAAATGTACCCTTTCCTCTATTAAGGAATCTGAATACTTTGCTCAGATATTTAAACAAATCAATATCTATTTTGGCTAAAAATATTTCGTTTTTTTATGGTTTTAAACAGAGAAGAGTCACAGCTTCCTGTTCAGGTCTTCAATCTTGCAAATGCCAGTTAAACTTGAATTATCATGAGAGGCAGGTAAACAAGAAGCAACATCAAAATCACGAACCCTAAATCTAGTCCTTTCTACATGCAGATTTTCTCACCAAGGTTAAGGATGTGGACCATGGCCTCTAGCCCCAGCGTGTCGTACAGCGGCACAACAGCCATGGAGTAGGTGTAGCAGGCGAGCTCGGAGATCATCCACTGTGCCCAGCAGAGGGAGACAAAGCAGCATGATCCCACTCATTCATCACCCTTAAAGAGGGCTTTTAAAGGTCTTTGTCTGAACATTAGTCAGAAACACAGAGCAGATACACACTCTGCCTCCCCATGCATTTCATATTTACAAAATAAATTAAAAAACAATCACAAAAAAAACATTAATTGTTTGGATGTGTCTGATGAGAGGTTAAGAGCTCTGATGGAGCAGAAAATTATCTTTCATTTTTAGCGTCACACAGGAGTAACACAAATAGTTTTGTCTGATGAATGTATTAAAAAATTAGTTTTGTAGCAGTCTTTCTCTAAATATAAACCGCCCTGGAGACCCACATCCACCTCCAGCACTGCAGGCTTCAAATGGAAAAGAGCAATCTCTCAGGATGTACACACAAATCCAATTTAATATAAAAATTAATCCTAAAATGTGATCCAGGGGCTTTGACAGCAGGAGTGAAATCCAGGACCCTCTGAGGGGGTTTGTGAATGAGAATGTATTAAATAAACCTCTCAGTGATGAGTTCATACCTCGGGTCTGTTTTGTGCAAATATCCCCACAAACTGCTGCGGGTTTGGCTGGCAGCCTTTGGCCAGAAGCCCTGAGCCCAGAACCTGCGCTCGCTCCGCCACCTGAAGACGCAGAAGACTCTCGGTCATAAAAGGTGAAATATTAAAGCTTAAATAGACTAGAGTTTAAACAGATCTGACCTCAGTGTAGGAGATCCACTGATAGGGCTGCCCTGGCTTTCTGTAGCCCAGACAAGGGCCATCACCTGAAGAACAGAAGACAGATGAGTCACATCAGCACACACTCACGTTATCTTAAGAGTGGGGTCAGTGGTAGGTCTCATTTTAGATTGATTCTGGGACTTCTTTGATGTAATATCTTAAATATCTGGATCATTTTTACTTGTTACTCAAATCATGTAAAAGATGAGAGGAGACTGTTTTCTAACTGTTTCAATGAATGCTTTACATAAATGACAGATATCCTGGCACACCAAATTGACTTTTTAATATATTTCACTTGTCTATCTGGGAAAGAGCCCACAGAAAGTGTTGAGGGAGGACAGAACCTTTCATAAGTATATCCAGTCTGTGATTGGATGATTATTCGGTCAATCACTTTCATTACAGGCATGTAAGATAATTTAGTAGGCAGGCACTTCTGCACTACAGAACATGAGCCATAAAACAAAGGAAAGTGGAGCAAAATATCCTTTCTATAGAAAAGTTTGTAGCGTCAAAACTGCTAATGAAGCTGTTAGCATCTATGCTAATCTTCGTATGAGCAGTGACTTCCTGCTGAGGTCTCACTCTCACCCACCCCTGTGCTAAAGGACTCTGATTGGGCTGTGACTCTTTGGGACGCTCACAGTCGTTGTAGACCAGAGGTATTATGTGGAGGGATTTTCCATCTGTCTGTCCATCCTCTGACCAGTTCTTCTCATCAGTGATCACTGATCATATTTGTGAGATCCCAGGTCAAAGAGAAAGGTCACGACTCACTCACAAACTGACTCACAGATGATCTGATTGTATTTTGGAGGTCAAAGGTCATGGTTATTGGGCCTCAGGTTATCCCTGGTTTTTAGAACTGATTAGATTTTGGACTCCAAAGGCCAGGGTCTTTGGCTCTCATTGTCATCTCTTGTTTATGAGGTTCTTGTAATTTACACTACCATAAACCTACTCCCTCCAGTACTAAAAGTTACTGCAGATGTAGCAAGTTATCCTGGATTTCCTCTGGGTCTGTGTCTGTTGAGTCCCTGCTGTGCTACAGTTTTTCAGGACAGTTTTTCCAGATTTTATGACATTGAGGGAATTGTTATCAATTCCCAAGTGGAATTTGGTTTTTGATTCCCATCCGTAGCAGACATGTATCCAGTGGAATTTAAGGGTCTCGGGGGTGGCACAGCTGTACTTCTACTGTTCACCTCACTGAGGCATGAGCCTGCCAGGCAGTAGTTCAAGTTTAAGCAGCTTCAGACTTACAGAACAGCATCTCCTTCATGTGGGATTTACAGCAGACAGACTAGTAAAAATACAACTGTAATTTTCTGTCTCTTTCTACAAAACTTCAGAATAAATTCAGAGGGAGTTTCAGTGAACTGTGTTGTGAATGTGTCTCCACCTGTTATCCTCAGGCCTCTCTGAAACATTTCATAAGCTGTCTTGGTGTCATCGTAGTAAAAATCCAGCAGTGAATCATCTTTTAGGAGAGCCGATCGCCTGCAGCTGGGATCTCCCTACAACACAGCAAACCGAGAACTTAAATGCACTCCTGTGATAATGGTACACCATTCATAAAAAATAAACACCTCTGCAGCAGGATGGACTCACATTGACTGCTACAGACTGGGCCTGGAGGTCGCAGGGAGGATGCATGGGGCGAGGACGGGTCACCAGCCAGTACACAGTGAGGGAGGCAAGGGCTCCTAAACCAATCAGAGAGGAGGAAGACAGAGACAGGGAGGACAGGGACAAGGAGGGCAGATTTGACAGGAGCTTCCAGAAATCCTCAGATTCAGATCCTTTGAGTCCAGTGCTGGAACGAAGTGACCGTATCCACTCCTGGAAATGCATAGCTGAGGAGAGGACAGGAGGAAAACAAGGAAATAAAAAACATTCAGTAAGCTGTGAGAACATGCAAAAGGCTGCTTTTGCACCTATCAAATCTTAATTGTGCAGAGGTTTAATGATAGGGTACCTCCTGTAGAGGGCAGCAAACAAACACGGAGCAGAGTAAATCAATCAGGCTGATTCACACAGGCCAATTTTCTGATAAAACACTTTGTTCATGTTCCCGACTAGGACAGTTTTTGTATTTTGCCTTTGTCACTTGTCTTGATATTTTATATCCTAAAAAGAAGACTAAAAGAGGTTGTCTTGATATCATTTAAGCACTGATTTCATGCAATTTAATGTACTGTTAAGACATTTTGAGCATTATTCAGGATTTCTATAACATTTTCAAAATCAAATTTAGGACTTTTATTGAGGCTAAAAAAAATAATTTTTACCAAGAGCAGGAAAGAAAGAAGACATGAGACAGCACCAGCATGCATATTAATGAAGGGACTTTAACACTTTCTGTTAGGGCTGGGAAATTAATCAAATTTAATCTCAATTACAATTATTGTCTGTAACAATTATGATAACTGAGTAATCAAGGTTTAAAGATTACGATGCCACATGACCTGTTGCACTTGTTTAGTCTTGTTCCTTCTACCCATACTTTTAGTCGCTCTTTTTTGGACTTTTATTTTCATCGACTGCTTGTTGTTTAATACTCAAAATAATAGTCTTTACAGCAATAAAGCTCAAAGTAATCATGGTTTATTATCATGGGATCTATATCTATCAAAATAATTAAGATCATGATTTTTGACATAAACGAGTACATGTGAGCATAGTGACATAAGCATGATGTTTTCATTGTCATTATAATTTGCACCTTTTGTTCACGTTTTTCAAAGAACGAAGTGATTTTATTATCACTGGATGTCTTCATTTGTAAAGAACACCTGTTGAATGACCAGGGTCATTCTTGGTGTTCTTTTATATAAAAGTGTGTATTCGGGGCAGGGGTGGAAATCAAAAACCAATTCCTCTTCGGAACCAGTGTCAAATAGCTAAAGGAATAAGCATCATATATCTCTTTGCTTAATAATCCCCTTATTAATGCATATATTCTGTATACCTTACAAATCAAGGGGGCCATGCTCTCATCAAAGAGCCTTCTTCACTGAGAAAAAAAAGATTATAAGGCCCAATTTTCAGCCCATCCCTAAATCACCTACTGCAAGTTCCTCACTGACAACTACTGCCCTGGACTCTTTGAAAGTTTTCACCCCACAAGATCTGACTGAGCTGATAAGTAAACAAAATCATCTCTCTACCATCGAGATATCATACTACCCTCTCTATTCTTAAAAGTTCTACCCACTATTGGCCCAACAGTTGTAACTAAGGATACACAAAATTATCTAAACAATATTCATGTCAGCAGACAATTGCCTAAAACGGAGATTATTGGTATTGGCAGATATATTTTTTTGCTGATTTACACTCACGGTCAAAAGTTTCAGAACACCTCAACTTTTCCAGTTATTTTTTGCAACTTAAGTCATGCAAGTCCAATGAATAGCTTGAAATGTCACAAAGGTAAGCGCTGTACTGGCATAGCTTAAAAGAAAAGGTTAGGTTACTCAAAACTGAGAAATTAGGTACATTTCAGAATTATAAAAAAAAAGGCCTCTTTCAGGGAACATGAAATGGGTTAACAATTTAAAGCTGTTCTGCAGCAATGGAGGTTGATCAAGCCTTGAAAGCTGCCTCTACAAACTCCAACGGGTGTTTCAACTTGTCTTGATTGCTTACAGCCCCCTCTGTCTGCATAACAGCATACCCTGTGGTACCATACCCTTGTGAACATCAGTTGAACAGCATTGTACTACAGAGAGTCAGATGTTGCAACAAAAATGGCAAGAAAAAGGCAATTAACAATGAAAGAGAGACAGACCATCATAACACTTAAAAATGTAGGTCTTTATTACAGAGAAATTGCAAAGACAGTCAAGGTGTCAGTGAGTACAGTTTTCTTCACCATCAAAAGGCACTCAGAAACTGGGGGAAACTCTGACAGGAAGAGGTCTGGCAGACCCAAAGCCACAACTAAATCAGAGGACAAGTTTCTGAGAGTTAACAGTTTGCATGACAGGCAGCTCACAGGACAACAGCTTCAAGCACAGCTTAATAGTGGTCGTAGTAAACAAGTCTCAGTTTCAACTGTGAAGAGAAGACTTCGAGCTGCAGGTCTGACAGGATGAGTGGCGGCAAGAAAGCCATTGCTAAGACGTCAGAATAAGACTGAGAGGCTTGCCTGGGCCATGAAACACCGCCATTGGACTACTGAAGACTGGAAGAAGGTATTATGGACTGATGAATCAAAATTTCAAATCTTCGGTTCATCACGCAGGATCTTTGTGTGCCGTCAAGCAGGTGAAAGGCTGATTCGACAGTGTGTGACATCAACTGTCAAACATGGAGGAAGTGTGATGGTCTGGGGCTGTTTTCCTGGATCCAGGTTTGGTGACTTGTACAGAGTGAGAGGCACCCTGAACCAAAATAGCTACCACAGCATTCTTCAGTGCCATGCAGTATCCTCTATGCGCCTAATTGGTCAGGGGTTCATCCTACAGCAAAATAATGACCCAAAACATAAGTCCAAGCTATGCCAGAACTACCTCAGGAAAAAAGAACAAGATGGTAAGCTAGAAAACATGGAGTAACCAGCACAGCCTCCAGACTTGAAACCCATCGAGCTGGTTTGGGATGAACTGGACAGAAGAGTAAAAGCAAAGCAACCTACAAGTGCCACACATTTATGGGAACTTCTGCAACAGACGTGGGAAGAACTTTCTGAAGAATATTTGATTTCTATTGTAGAAAGAATGCCTCGAGTGTGTTTAGCTGTTATACCTGCCGAAAGTGACTACTTTGATGAGTCAAGAGTTTAGAATACATTTTGGCCTAGAAATTGATTTCATGATTTCTTTTTTTTACTCCAATTGCTTATTTGTACTATGCTTTTATTTCAGAGTGCAATGAGACATTAAACTGAATACAATTCAGCAAAAAACTGGAAAAATTGGGGTGTTCTAAAACTTTTGACAGGTAGTGTACATAGATGACAAATGGTCCATAATGGTTTATCATCATTTAATGTACACTTTTATAAACCAAATAGTATTATTTATTAAGGATAGATTTGGATTTTCTGGCTTCACATATGTCTCTTACACAAATGGACTGTCACAGGTGAATTTTAGTTACACTGAATTTTTAAGATCTTGACAAAAACAAAGATATCGGTATCAGCGAGATATCTGCATATCAGATATCGGCAAAAATTAAATATCATGCATCCCTAGTTGAACTATGTTAGTGCCTCAATGTCAACAGGATGTCTCCTCTTACTTTGAAAGTGCCACAGTCCAACCCGTTTTAAAGAAAGCCAGTCGTGCTCTGCCTGTGAATTACAGACTCCCTTTTCTGTCTAAAATTGTGGAGAAAATTGGGGCTAATCAACTAACATACAATTATGACAAATATCAGTCTGGTTTCTGGAGAATGCACTGTCACAGCTCTTTTGAGGGTGTCCAATGATATTCTTATGTCATGTGATTCAGGGAACTGCTCTGTGCTGGTTCTTCTCAACATAAGCTCGTCTTTCAACAATGTTGATGATCTGATGCTGATAAAAAAGGTTCAATGACTGGGTGGGAATCTCGGGCACTGCATTCGATTGGCTCTCTTCTTATCTCCCAGACAAAAATTTCTCTGCATAGCTTGGAAATTATGTTTCTGGGTCATGGGTGCCACAGGGCTCAGTCCTGGGGACACTGCTTTTGTCCTGCATCTGCTCCCTTGGGAAAGATTTTAAAAAAATTTTAATATAACTGATAATTTCTACACAGAAGATTTACAACCCTGTTTCACCTCTAAACCTAGTAAGGCCAAAAAGTTGTCTTGCCTCACAGAATGCATAACCAATAAAGCACTGGATGACCTACAGCTAAATGCCGATGAAACAGAGGTATCACACGAAAAGTTTGTTCTCATAGTCCTTCAGAATATTGGGGTTTCATTCAAGTCTACATAAATTAGGAGTTGTTTTTGATAAAACCTTTACATTTGACAAACATACCTAACAGCTTGTAAAATGTTTATGTCATCTAAAAGACATAAATTAACTAAGATCACTCGTTTCAACTGCTGAAGATGAGATGATCATACATGCCTTCATTTCATTGCTCATCAATTACTGTAACTCTCCATTAAACTCACTCAGTACATCCACCCCTAACCCCAATCAGTACAAAACACTGCAGCCAAAGTATCACCCCCATATCCCTTAACTGGCTTTAGAGATGGGAATCGAAAAACAATTCCAGTTGAGAATCGATAACAACTCCTTCAAGGAATCCATATCCTAAGTCTCTTTGCTTATCAATTCCTTGCTCTGCCTGGTCCAAATTATGACATAATTTTCAACAAAAAAGCACTTACTGCACAACTTTCTGTAAGTGGGAACATCAGCAACTTGCAGAAGCATTTATATAAGCAGCACTGCTTATAATCAGGAGTGTCATGTGCCCATTCCTCCTCTGGCCCCCATTACATTTCATATTGAGTTTAAAATCCTCACTCTTACTCATAGATAACCACACGGTCAGGCTCCAATCAGGCAAAAACAAACCTCCACAAAGAGGCATTTGGGTAATCTACCTCTGATGAATTAATACATTAACTCTTCTTTAACTTTACTCTGTCACAGCCTACCCTGTTTTTTTTTTTTTTTTATTATTATTTTTTATTTTAGTGTTGTTGCTGTTTGAGTGATGCATTAAGTTTTTTATTATTATTATAATTAGTAGTAGTAGTAGTATTGTCATATGTTTTTATTTATTAGTAGTTTAATTATTATTTTTTCTTTTCTTTTCTTGTGGTTTATATTGTTTTATCGTACATTTGTTTGTGACTCATGCCTGTTATAAATGCTATAAATATAAAATTCACTTGTTTACTTACTTTACATATAATCACATGTCCTTGTTTTCAGGACTTAGTGGTTGTCCTAAAACACTTTTTATATAAATATAAAAAGAGAAAAAGAGAAAAATGGTTTTTCAGTGCACCCTTGTGTCGTGGTTGCACAAACAGAATTAGATAATGTCTGCTTCGTTCTCAGCGTGCACTTTGCTTGTCAAAACCTGGCACCTTTGTTACCCACAATTCAACTTGCTTGCTGACAGTTCAGGCAGAAATGTATGGTATGATGGGTTGTGCAAGAAAACACCTCGTGCAGGTAGCCAGAGGCAGTGGTGGGGAGCGGGCTGCTGAGGTAACTTCACTCCCTCATACTCCCCAACTCATTACACAACTATTCAACCCCAACTGTCGCTGCCACAGGGAACTTCACCTGAGGCAGTTTATCCCATTTCAGGCAGCTTTCACAAATTGTCTCACATCTGCAGTTGTGCTTTGTAAGACCTGTTAGCATGTGTCAGTTAGGGCTGGAAAAGAAATTGAGTTTGGAAAATAAAACATTTTTTTAAACAGAAATGAAGGAGATAACATTACATGTCTATATCTTCATATCTTTCTTCTGAATTCACCAGACCAACAACAGATGTCAGGCCTTATGCTCAGTAAAAGGCACTTTTACACTAAGCCTCACTAACAGTAATATGCCTATTGAAATGTTGAGTCAAACTGGAGAACATTAATTATTTTAATGATTTCTTTGAAGAAGGATTTATATTATTAGTACAGTATAAAAAACAAATATTGATACGTTTATGCCAGGGTAACAAAAGCCAAAGTCCATTACAAATATTGAGTCATTTATTGTTTTAATCATCAAACATTTCAGGGAAAACTCAAACAACACAGAAATTGCACAAATATGTTGTCAAAATTTGGCAAAGTTGGTGGAACAAGCAAATGTTGACAACAAATTTGTGTAATTTAGAGAAATTTCTCTCTCTTTTGGATGAAATAAGCACTGCATAGTATTAAGCTTATGGAATTATTGATACAAGCAAAAATTTAAATAATAATGATTTTAACAGTTTAAAACATATGAGTGTAAGGATATTGAACATTTCAATAGAAATATTGCACATGTTTTTGGACAATTTTGACAGTTTGTAGGAGTTCTGCTGCATTTTTTGATAAAAAACAAACGAATAAACAAAAGACTGCCCTACATTTTGGTGTCTAAGATTTCATTCTTTGAGGTTTTTTTTTTATCAAACAGGTTTAAGTTTTTTTTCCCATTTTATCCAAAGTCATATTACAGCTTTTAATTCTGGTTTTGTGACAACCATTTGCAATTTGGCTTAGACAAGAAACTGTGTGTCGTCCTTTATCTTAAAAATGTTGCAGAATTTCGCCTCACTGCCATTTGGATTGCAGCCCCATCCCCCCTCAATAAAGGAACAAAATACCATCTTTATATGATGCGTGCACTCTGACCCCAATCTTCAATTAGTCTGTTTCTACAGCCTGCGCTGATTCACTGGAAATACCGAGATAGCCCATTTTCAGTGGGAGCTGCTTCAACTTTGTGTCAGTCCCCACCAAGCAGACCAACCCAACACAGGAAAACAAGCACTCAGAGTTCCCGTGTTATTACAAAGTACGGCAGAAATAGTGAAATAATATCAATGCCTACAGCAATCAGCATCAGGTAGGAAGTATAACCTGTTGTTTACATATTGCTCCTCCTGCTATCTCATAAACTCACAATTACCTTGGAAAGTTTTGGTTTTCTTGCGATGTTTTTGATCCCATGCTTTAAGCTCCCAGAGCCGTGCTCTGCTGCACAGCACTTTAAATTCACTTCCTGTGGGTGAGGACAGGCACCATCAATCAGAGCAAAGCCACAGTCTACATTATACTTTTCATAGAGCCCCATCTCAGGGGGAAAACCCAGAGGGCCAACTAGTGGATCAATGCTGTCAGATGCTCTGCAGTTGTGATGAGCTACAATAGAGAGTAGCACCGATCAGACCTTTACCAATTCTTCAATGAAAAATTGTGTTAACATGATAAAACTATGACTGTCTCTTAAGTATCAGCCCCATGACACTGCTTAAATTGACTGTCACAGCTATAGTTCTATCACAAAATAATGTTGGAAAGCTAATGTAAGCTAATTACCCCTAACCTTTATTGGTCAAGCAGCAGCATATTGATCCAAACACATTCAAAATGCATAACACTGTTCCTAGTTCTTAGATTTTCATCTTGGCAGTGGTGGTGTAAGAGGAATGATTCTCCACTAAAATGATGTTCTGGCGAATACTTTATTGTTATTAAAAATTTGAATAGCTTCACAGGTGCTGTATTAAAACTAAGGTCGTTTTCGCACCTACAGCTTGGTTGTTTTATCCCAGTTCAGTGAAAAAAAAAAGAACACTAAAAATGTGCATATTTTCCTTGGATCACTCCGTGTTCACACAGCAGTGTTTTGAAGCGAGATGAGTCCAGGCCAAAGGTACTTAAGTAATCACGTCACAGCCAGCGCTCCTGATGAATGAGCTGTGCTGTGTGATATGGGAAGAAAGCTAGCAGGCTAAACTAACAACAATAGGACAATATAATAATGATGTAAGATTACACTGATAAGCATATTTATCATTGTGGGATTCGCCGCAAGATATATGTGTAAATAAAATGTGCGTGAAGAAGAGGGGCTTGTAATGCTCGCTGGCAGACTAGTGGGGACCAGATGGCATGGGAACTTACTACAACATAACACCTGTGGAAGTGTTAGCAGAGAAACACAGCGAAAAGGCAGAGAGCAGCCTAAAAAGTTTAAGTTCAGCTTGAAGAGATGGACTAATACAGTGATGGAATCTTAAGTTCAGTCCATGTTGTTGAGTCCTGCGATGATCTGCAGAGACGGGGAGTAACATTAACCTGATGCTCTTCGAAAGGAGGAGGCCGATTGGAAAGGAAAAGGGACCACTTGTTTCAGCCAGCCTCGTTGCAGTTGTTTGTGCTGAAACAGGGATTGACTGCTATGTTCATACATATGTAAGCAACAAACCGTGCAGCGCACAGATCGCCCAGTTATTGGAACAACTCTCTCAAACAATCAAATGATCCAGGTGTGAAAACTAGGGGTGTAAATCACCAGTTTCATGATGATACTATACAATATTGATATTGAGATATTGATTCTGTGGACAATGATAGGATATTTGCCAATATGACAATGTCTGCCATGATTTGATTTCGATTCAATTCGATTCAGGGGCCTTTGATCGATTTAAGACAATATTATGCACACATTTAACACAATCCGTTACAGTTCATCCAAAGCAAGAAAGAAATACAAAGCAATTTGATGACAATTTTATTACTGAAATGTGAAACGATGTGCTGACCTTTGGGTATGACAGTTTATAGAGGATTATAACCAGCTGTATGATCTAATTGCGTTTTAAAATTAAAATTGGGTTGATTAGTAGTCAGGTGCTTTTTTTGCCACCACAATTACCTTATGGGTCTTTTTGTTACTTTGTGATGTTAGTATATTATATCACGTAACGATGCAAAATGATAATACAAATTATTGTATTATTTTACTTTTATTATTATTTACATCCAACATTTGACCATGCTCTATCAAACTAAAAATGTGAAATTTTGATTTTAATTATAGCCAAACATTTCTCATGTTCTAAGCAGAACTATTAACTAACTCAACATTGATGATTTTGTTTGAATGTGAGGCCTGGTGACCACAGTTTGTATGTCAATGTGATTAGACTTTGCTTTACTTTTTAATGGTAGGTGTGGAGGAAGAATAAGAATAAGCTTTCATTGTTTCCTTTTGTACAATAAGTACTTTCATTAATCAGTGCGCCACAAAATCAAATGATGAGGTAACTTACTGTACTCGTGTGATTAGGCACTCCCGTTGTGTGCGTGCAGTACGCATCCTCTGCAGTCAGATCGACCGTATCTTACCCGGATACAGCACTGCTATTTTCTGACTGGCTGATATGTCAAGCTCCTGTTGAGCTCTATGATGCTCAGAGCGTCTTGCTGAGCATTCCAAAGCACCTATAGCGGTGTTACTCGGTGGGCGCTACATAATACATTTTAAAGCGTGAGAAATACCAGGTGTGGCATGTGAGAGAGTGAAAAGGCTCAAATAGTGTGTCGCACACTAAATGCGTGAGGCTTGAGAGCCTTGGAAACTTCAGACGAGATGTAATTGGTCGGAAACTGTGAAACGGATATCCAGTCGAAGTTTCAAAATAAAGGCGTATCCTAAAGATAACGATGTTAATCGATGTTTTTCCATTGATCTGATTGGATCGTTGCTTAACCAATTGATGGATCATTACAACCCTAGTGAAAACATCCTAAAAGTGCCTTGAAGCATAAGTTTAAATAAATCACTCCCTTTTTTTCTACTGTTGGCGAAAATTAAAAACCTGGTCCCGCAGCTCCACACAGAGTTCAATGGCATAACCCTAAAATCTTTTTGACCCTCCTTCCTCCATGCTGTTAATTTGATTATTAGTTCATATTGCCCAGCCCTAGTGTTGGTGAATTTCACCTTCAGTGTCTATAACACTATCTATGCCATAGTTTCACATTTGATGCCACAAATCCTGATGGAAAACCTCATTGAAGATTTTGTTCCTCTTCTCAAACAGTTAATCCCAGCCTCAGAGTCTGGTTAAAAGGCTGCACCACACTGCACAGAATGCTTGGCACAGCTCAGAAAGAAGTAGAGAAGAAGAAAAGGCCTGAGCGGCACACAGGGGAAAAAGAGGGATGAGGAGGGGTAGGTGGGTGGGTGGGTGTTGTTGGTGGTGGAGAGACATGAGGAAGTAATAATGATTGGCTTAACAGAAACAGGCTCTGAGGTTACTCCCAGTCATGTCCCACCACCCTTTCATTCAACTAAAGGAGTGAGAGGAAAAAGAGAGAGAGAGACCCCGGGGTGTGTACAGTAGTGAGGGGCTGGTGGAGGAGATAGGGTGAGGGGGAGGACCAATGTAGTCCAACCCCATCATTCCCTGCCAAAAACATTGTAGTTCATAACAAAAGTGAATGAAAGATGAAGAAACAAGAGAAGGAAAACAACTTTCAGCCTCATAATAAACTGTCCCTCCCAATGGGGGGAAAGTAACTAATTACAGGGTAAATACACCTGCTCCAGGGTCATATTCAAGAACTTTTCAAGCACTTTCAGGACACATTTTAAAGATTTTCCAGCACTCTGCAGCTGTAGTAAATTCTGCATTGATACAATTACATGAACACGGTTAGGACTAAGATCAAATAATCAAAACATACCTCCACTCCACAACCCAAGTCTTTTCAAATTAGGCTACTGCCACTACTGGTGTCCAACACTGATAGGACTGTGTGTTGGTGGGCAAGAAAGGCACTCCTCTCCTATGAAATTTGGGCAGCTGAACTGCAGCTGTCACAGCACGGACCATAATTTATTTGACTGGTGTCTGTAACAACCATTTGCCATCCCTGAGGGGGGAAAAGCCTGCTAACTATAAGTGAATGATGGATTCTAACTTTGTGCTCATTATACGGGGGTCACTTTAATTTGATTTAACATCAGTATAATTACTGCACAACTATTAAATCTATAAATCTGTGATCTACAAATCAAAATTTAAAGAGCTTTTTCTGCAAACCTTATTAGTCATACTTGTCATGTTTCACTGGCCTGCCTCTTTGAGTGATGATAATTAACATGCCTTTCTAATCACACTTCTGTTCTGACCCCTGAATTCAGTCACGCAACAGGTTCACTGCAGACACACGGCTACAGATAGAGGATCAGTAGATCTCATCCCACTGTCAGTCATCGCTACAGCCCTGGGTTGAAAAATCTGATTTTAGATCTGTTTTGTGAGCGTCAAATTTTGGTACTATTGAATGGCAAGTTTTAAGATATGGTATTATTCTAAAAATATGGTGTTGAGAAAGAATAAAGTCTTTTCATTTTGAAAACCTTAGAGCAGAGTAAATGTATTGTCATGTTCAAGAAACCAGTTTGTGATGATTTGAGCTTTCTGATCTGTGGTTTCCTGCAGGAAGTTGCCATCAGAGGACAGTACACTGTGATCTTAAAGGTATGGACATGGTCAGTAACTATAGCCAAGTAGAGTGTGGTGTTTAAACAATGCTCAGTTGGTTGTTAGGGGCCCAAACATGTGCCAAGAAAATGTCCCCCCACGCCATCACACCATTTGAGACTCATCAGACCAGGTGGCATCTTCAATTGTCCAGTTTGGGGAGCCTGTGCCAACTGCAGCCTTGGTTTTCTGTTCTTGGCCAACAGGGGTGGCATCCATTGTGGTTTTCTACTGCTGTGGCTCATCTGCTTCATGATCTGATGTGTTGTTAATTCATAAATGGTCTTTGTTGTAGCAAGTGGTTATTTGAGTAACTGTTTCCTTTCTATCGTCTTAAACCACCGTGGTCTTTCCCATCTGAAGTTTGGCATTAACAAGGCATTTTTACCCAAAGAACTGCCACTAGATATTTTCTCTTTTCCTAACCAGTCTCTGGAAACCTAAATACTTTGAGTTGTTTGCTACCTTATGATTGGCTAATAAGCTGTTTGTGTTGGCAATCAGTGAAACGGGTGTACCTAAAACAGTGACTGGAGAGTGTATGCCGGGACAAACTGCTACAACGCACTATGTTTTTTGGTCCAAAGTTGTTAAATCATGATGTCCACACCTGCTTTATTTTGAAATCGACCATGTTTCTGGCAACCTTCACTGGTCCCAAACACAACTAGGTCCCAGAAAACCATGCCCTTTCACCTTCTTATGGGCAGCATGGACAAAGATTACACTTACATTTGTGCTCACTTTCCACCCCTGCCCCTCCCTCACTTATTTCTTTATCTTCCACTCTGTGAGGATTTCACCTCACTGCATAAATTTCCACTTTCCCACATGCCCTACCCCTCCCCTCACACCCCTCAACCTCTCACCCACTTTCTCCCCCCCATCCCACTGCACCCAATAGGAGTGGGGATGAAGGGTGATATCACACTCCTCTGCTCAACTTTACCCACACTGCTCCTGCATTGCATCAATTTCCTGCAAGGGCAAAATGATGCCACACAATTAGAACACACTTTGAGCACCAATTAATCTGAGTTAAAACAGCTCCATAGCTAATTTTTCACCTGCCAGAGCAGAAAAACGGCTGCTGATAGCACTGAGTCCTTAAACAGGGTAAAGAAATGGCAAACAAAGGGCTTTATGAAATGTGACACATCAGAAAAATGACAGTGGGCTCTGAGGAGAGGTTCCTGTAGCCCCTGTCATTATCCCCACATCGCTGCCTCCTCTCTCTTTCCCTCATTCATAAAGGCTATTGTCAAAGCCCAGACAGGGACCACTGTGCTCACTGCTTTTACGCTCTGGAAGAAACCACACAAATGACACAGCACACACATGACAGAGTGAACTAATGGAAACAAATGCGCCTGAAGAGGAGGAGAGGTACCAGGCTGTTTTTACACCTCATTTATATCAAAGGAACTGGTTGCAAATAAGCAGGAAAAGCATAACTTAAGTAATTTCAGAGCTCTGGAAATATGATAAATAGTTCTATGATGGACTGGGCAACAGATACAGATTTATTGAGGTATGAGAGGTAAGTGAGGTATGATAAGATAGTAATGTTTATATCTATATAGTTTATGCTGTGCTCAAATTTTGTAACTTGAGTCTTCTCGTTACCGTGCCACTGGTGTGTGTGATGCTAAATGAACTGATAGAAATACAGATATCAGGCTTATTACTGAGTAAAAACACTGTTTACAGTAAGAACCACTGAAAACAATTTACTTAGGGATCACAACATAACCCATCTGAAATGTTTAGCCTGTATGAAGAATTTCATTGTATTTCACTTTACAGTGTTTTGAGGAAAGGGATCATTTAATTACTAGTTTAAATAACCCATTTTATGTTTTTTGTCAAGTTTTATATGCCTCTTAGGCCTGTCTACATGAAGACGAAAATGTTTTTGTATTAAAAGCGTTCTCTGTAAAGATGACATCATTTCAAGAAATGTGTCAATCCACATGAAAACACTGAAAATGCTGTAGTACATATACAAGACCTGTAAGTGGTGCTGTAACGCTACTGCAGACACACACCAAAACCAGAGAGTGTACACATACATCATGAGAAATGTAAACAAACACTGGCGTATACCGTTTTCTGTGTCCTCTTGTTGCTCATGGTGGTCGTAGAAGGGCAGAAGAGTTTGCTGTTAAAGTCATAACAAGCTCAGTAGCTTCCGCAGCACAAGTGCAACACTGATTGGTTCTGTTGTTGTCAGGGTTCGTAAATGCTATTTAAGCAAGAGATGGGGCTATGATGCTATCTGTATTCACTGTGCACACAGAAACACAAGGCTGGCATTTTCAGATTTATCCACTCTGGGACCCGTTTTCAAAAATTTGCGTTTTTAGGCACCTGAAGCGCCATATCCATGTAGACAAAATTAAAAACTTGATAAAAAACTTGCCTGAATTTGTCTCTGTGTGGACGGCCCCTATTCCTACGCCATGTCAAGCGGCAGCAATGCTCAATTCATGGGCTTGAGCTGGGCGGGTGGCCAGTTCAAGTCCCAATCAAAGTTGGTTTGGTAGAGGCATACAAGCTGATTTTCAGGGGCACTGTCGATGGTAATGCAGCTGAAGAGGTTGGCCTCCAGAGCCTTGGCCTCTGCTGCCCCTGTATCAAGATCTTAACCAATTCCACCCTCGTGAGCGCGTCAGCATTGGACACATGGTCCAGCTAATGATACCCAAAAATGCGCTGAAGGGTAATAGTCACAAATGAGTCCAGCCAGCATCTCTGGCCACTAGTCAGCATCCAGGTCTCACAGGGGTATAACAAGACCAGGAGGACCGGGGACCTAGAACCTCTGACCCGGATTAGATGGTAGCATTCAAAGGGTCCCTGAAAGCCTGAATCTTTGTTTTGACGTGTAGTCCCAGTGGTTCAGCCTCCGCACTCAGCAAAGTCCAGATTGGGGATCCTGACTTTGCCAAATGGCACACCTTAGTTTGCTGTACCCATCACTCATCCTATTACTCAGTCCATTCAAGCACTGAAATGCGTATAGGCCAAATTACTCACCCCTGACTCACCCCTGAACCAAAGTCTTCAGCATCAGGACTCTCCCTCAGTTTACAGTGCCAGTAGCTGCCTGAAACAACTAATAGATCTACCAGAGATATGTCCTACATTTGTTTCATCAACAGTTTCTGCCCATTGACTTGGTGCAGCATGTCGGGTGCAGATCAGAGATGGTAGAACGAATGCAGAGTTGTTGGCAACATGGCCCATGAGCAGCACTGAACTGACCAATTACCATGGAGCAGACCATTCAACTTATCAGAGTGGACAGGGCAGCAGTTAGAGAAAGAAACTTGGAAGTGTGGGGAAGGACATGAAGGAGAGGGGCCACAGGTTAGCGGCAAACCCAAGCTGCCTGATTTGTGGGAAACATACTCAGCACACAAGGCACACAGACATGACCACTGGGGTACTGGCACCCCAGTATTGTGTGATTCATAATGGAATCACTTTACCATTTTTTTTTAATGCAGACAAATATGGTAACATCTATCATGCACCACCATTCAAAGAAAAAAAATCAACAAATGATGTAAGGTCCATAGCCAAGCCCCAGTGTTGATGGATTTAAACTTCTTTTCATTCAGCCATGCACACAGTAGACTCTGTAGTCTAGTCTTAGCATTTAATACCATAAATCCTGAAAAAACACAATCCATTACATTTTTCTTCCTCTCAGACAGTTAAAGCCAGTATAAGACTGTTGACATTGTTGGACAAATTATGCCTGCTCAAGCTAATGATATGAAGTAAACAGGTAAGATAAATTGACATTTGTGGAGCGCACACTAAATGCCATGTGAAAGCAAAATACAGCAGGAAGGCAGCAGGCATGTAACAGACAGCCTGAAGCAGTCTGCATGTCTGCACACATTTACTCACACCGACATGCTGAGGCAGAGCCGAGAGCACAAAAGGTGTTCACAGTTAAAGAGGGTTGGTAGTGTGACATTAAAAATAAAAAAAACAACAACACAGAATGTGGAGCGCATGAAAACAGATGTTGAAAATCTTTTGGAGATTTGGCTTTGAATCATATGTCAACTCATCTAAATGTCAAACATTTTAGTGTGCCATACTTTGAACGGGGCAAAACTGCAGAAAGATACAGATCAGCATTGCCAGGGGGCTCCGAACTTTTCCCCCCTGAGGGACACAGATATAAAAATCTGAGTGTGCACTGATATGCTTTTCCTGTAATGTTATACAGTAAATGAAGCAATCCAATGTGGGTAATGACCACCAATTAAAAAACACAGCCTACATCACAGCTTTACATTAATGATTCTACAAGGTAAATAGTCAGTCATTGTTAGGGATTTCAGGGGCCCCTGGTAAACTTAGGCAGTCCAAGCTAGGATGAGAATGACACTTAATGCAGGAGAAAGGGGAAACACTGAATGCTTTCTCCACATTCTGAAACAAAACAAGAACAAACTGAACAATGCAAGGGGTGAACATGCGGTGGAGAGACCTTTGCCCTTGAAGTCCCACATCTGAGAAGCTTATCTTTGGGACAGGAAGGACTAGGGATGAGAATTGATAAGGTTTTATTGATACCAATGTCATTATCGATTCTGCATATCAGTCTGATTTTTAGCAATTCCCTGATCAATTCTTTTGGATTTTCTGTGTGGGAAAAGTTGCCCTACATTGTTCTTCAGTAGCAACAAACACATGACATTCCTGATATTCAGTGCTATGCTCTATAGAGAAATGCTTCTGTAAGTTGCTGGTGTTTCCACCAACTAAACACTGTGCATTAGTGTATTTGTCAAAGATTAAGCCACAACTTTGATTATTTTTGTTTCTGTCTGCCATGATTATATTTCTGATTTTTTTTGCTGTTGATTCTCTTGACTGCTACCAATGAGAGCAGGACGTCTTTGATTTGCAAGGAAATCAGAAAGAATTGATAGGGGAATCATTAAGCGAGGAGTCCACTGATATTGATCCTTGAGGCAGTTGTTGATTCTCAACTGGAATTGTTTTTGGATTCCCATCCCTACAAAGGACATTTGTAGAAAGTCTGAAAAAGATCCCTCCCCAAAAGCACTCTTTAGATATCACGCTCACATTAAGAGGAAAAAAAGGATGAACATGAGAGTAGGAGAGGACCTTTGTGCAAAGCCTCACAGAAATCCTCATATGCATTCTTGAGATACTGTATTCATAAGCAAAGGGTTATCATGTGGTAATATGACCTCTGACCTCCAAAAGTTGATGAGTTAAATTTGAAGTCAGATGGAACTTTTGATCAATGCTGAAAGAAAATCCTTCTTTGGTTTTATGTGCAAAGTTTGGAAAATATTCCTCAAAGTGTTTTGAGCTGTACAATTCAGAAGCAAGGGGTGAGCATGAGTCCCTACGACCATGACCTCTGACCAACGACCTTCAGATTCAAATCGTGTCACCCTTTAGTTAGGGTGAGTTAGACTACATAAATCGCTATTTACAAGATTAAATTAACAAGCCAAGGATTGACATGAGGCCTTGGAGGTCTAATAACTTTGTCTTCTCATAAGTGATTTTCCCGCACCCCCCTAGTATTTTATTTGCATAAAGTCTGAGTGAGATGATGTCTGAACACATCAGAATACTATCTGGGTAATTCACGCAAAACCAGAAAAGGAAGTCTTAACAGGATAGATCTAAAGAACTGCAGCTGTGGGAGAAGTTCATCTGATTATAAGGGGATAATAAAAACTCAAATATGTGTCTGGACGTCAGAAAGAGTTGCTTCAAGTGCACATCATCAGAGTTCTGTAGGACATCTGCCCTAAAACGATCACGACGGGTCTTGTGCATCCAAAGAGCCAAAAGAGCTAAAACACTACAGCTTTCTGTCTCATTGAAATTGGATATATGAACCTGAATTCAGGAAAAATCTGGGCTCTCTAAAGCCATTACACAGGGTATTGCTGAGTTTTTATGTTTACCCAGTGCTGCTAAAAATGGCGACAATAGTGTAAGAAAGTTTTTCTTTCTCCTTTGAAGCCATTCTGCCTGACTCTTATCAAGTCTGAATTTATATTTCATCATTTTTTTGGTTAGAGTAGACCAAAAAAGGTCAGTGCTGCTGCTTAAAACATATGAACATAGGAAATGTTCCATTTTAATCAAACAAAGACAGAGAAAATCGATCCTGATGATTTAATAAATGTTTCGTGCAATGACTTTTAAAATAAGTCTTAAAATATGAATTTGTTTTTTTTTTCTTCTTTTTGTAGAAATAAAGAAATAAAGAAAGAAGAGACAGACATAAGTAATATTCTCCTCTGGGATCCAATTTGCAGCACAGAGTTCGACTGTGAATGACATTACAGAGTAGCAGCTCTGTACAGTAGCCAGCAGAGCTCCTGTAGTGATGAGAGCAGAGCTGGGGAATGCTGCTTCCCCCCTGACCCAAAAAAAACTACAGGAGGTGACACGAGGAGGGAGGGAGGGGGGTATGGGTTGGCCAGCATTTTGTGGCCAACCCACACAACCAGCAGAACCAGCCTCAGCAGGACTGATCCCTGAACACTGCCCATGTGCCCAGAGGAGTGAATGGTCCTGAAGGGAGATGAGGAGAGGGTAGTCAGTCAGGAGGAGGGGGGGACACGTGAGGCTGACTGGGCAGAGGAGAGGAAACGAGTGGAAAGAGAATAAACGCATGTTGTTTTCTGGCTGTGTTTCCCAAATAAAGTGTGAAGGACTCACACACACAAAAACACACACGTCTTCTTGTTGAAGGGGAGGAAGGAGAACAACTCAAGAGAAACCTAAACTGATACTCTGATACTTTTGGACACCGAATCATTTTAAACTTTCAGCTCCTGTAACTCTAAAGTCACTGTGAGGGCACAACAGAAATGTATTTATGTTGATCATGCAACAGAGGACAATGTTATTAACACTCAGTAATAAAACTGGAACTTCCACATGGAGGTTTAATAGCTCCAAAAGTTCTACAGCTGGAACAGTTGTCTAATATAAATGCTTGTCCAGTTAACTCCCAAAACTTTGCATGATTCCCAAGGAAAGTTTCCAATTTGGAATACTTTCCAAATTCCCAAGCTTAACCTCCCATGGAAAGTTTTTCCAGAAATTTGCCAGAAATCTTCCACTCCTTTGCAACCAACGATTATCCAAATTATCTATTTGGTTTAAGCAGCAGTTGAACATGTGTACTAGAGCTGTGCATCTTCACTAGTCGATTTGATTAAGATTATCAAGTTATCTTCCTATTTGATTCTATACCATGATGCATTGTGATGCCAACACAGTGAGTAGTATCCTTCACTCTAAAATGTAATAACTATTCTTACTTAAATTACATTTGTGCACTTTACTTAAATCTTAATAACCTGTTGAGTCAACTCAATCAAAATGAGTAAGGAACCCATTTAGCTTGAAAAATTATACAACTAAATTCCTGTGTGTAAGCTGGACTCGAATTTTTTATCACGGTGGTTGAACACTGAGTTCAGGATTGCACATGCGTAGTAAAGCCGGGCAGGAGACTACTCTGCAGAGTGATTTTGATGTTGGAGGACGCAGAATTTCTCTTAGTCTCAAGGTGAGTTATTCAACTTCAATATATATCTCGTGCCATCAACAGAAGTGAAACTCCACAACAAATGCAAACACCACAACACATCTGCATTAAGCTGCAACACGGCGATGTTAAGCCACAACAGAAGTGAAACACTAACTATTTTTTCGTGTCTGGCCTAAGTCCCGAGTCCATGACAAGCTGATAGACTCCATTCTTTTGACAATGTTTTGACTGTACCATATGATGGCTTTCTGAGTTTGATTCTGTAAAAACTAAAGAAATGGTTCTTGTGTACAAACCATTCTTTGTTGTGCTTACTTTACTTATTTGAGGCGTCGGTAGCACAATTGGATGGTGTGCTTGGTCAGTAATCGGGAGGTTGCAGGTTGTCGACCAGCTCCGGGCGACAAATGGCGGTAAATTCTTGAGCAAGACACTTAACCTCAAGTTGCTCTCTGGTGTGTAAATGGGCATGAAAGGGCGTGAATGTGTTAATCAGTGAGTGAATGTGAGCGCGAATGGGTGTGAATGGGTAAGTGTGACCTGTGGTGTAAAGCAGCTTTGAGTAGTCAAAGACTAGCAAAGCGCTATGTAAGCTCAAGTCCATTACCATTTGTTTAAGGCAATCGGTTTCCTAGATTCTACTAAGTAAACAGTACTGTTCATGCAAGTCAGAATAACTTGGTGTAGCCGAGTTGATTTTACTTGACATTTCTAAGTTGAAATCACTTTCTTAATCCAAGTTAAAATAACTTAATAGAATTAAGTACATACAATAGGGTTCCGAGTACACAGAACAAGTAAATATAAAGTAAATGTAATCTAAGGCTATTAATGATATTTACTTACCTTTTTTAAGGCAAACGGTTTCCAAAATTTTTTTATGTAAGGTCAACTTGTTGGATTTTAGAGTGTTGATTTTCCATATAACTGCACCAGGCTACTTTTTAGATTAAAAATATACATGCAGTCAGATAAATAAGAACTCCCTTAAATGTTTTTTGAGATCAACTGCAGCAACAATGTATTTTCACTGCAAACCAAAATACATAAATTTCTCATCTTCCTTTACCTGTTTTTTCTTCCTTAGAAACAAAACTGATACTGTAGTCTATCAGCAGCCTCTGCAAGATAAACGATTTACTGTTTCAATGCATCGATTAAAATATTATTTTTTAAACCCCTGATATGTACCTTAAGTGGCCAGTGAGTGTATTTACTATTGACGTGAACCTCACACAACCCCACTTCATACATACCGAATACTTTATAATTCTGGCATCACAACAATCCAGTACAACACTTGTGCTGTATCACCCAGTCTGCTGGTTCCTCACATCACTATGCAAGACGTGTATTATGTTTTACTCTCTCCCTCTGTCAGTACACCTCACAGGTCACCTCTGAATCACTCAGTGTTTCTGTGCGCCGGGCCCTGCACGGCTGCCACACCACTGAAGCCTACACCAGCAGAGAGCTGTCAAAGAGAGGATACCAAAGAGCTGGCATCAGGCCATGCGGACAGCTTCAAACATGTTGCATGACCCAAAATATGAGAGCTGAGAGTGAAGAGACAGACAAACAAAGCAGGCTCCGGATGAGAAATTCACAGTGTGGTTTGAAGAAAAGAATGTCAAAAAAAAAAAAGAAAAGAAACAGGCTTCAATTCAAGGCTGAAACAGTATCCAAGTGTAATTATCCTCAGCCTGGATCAGGGACAAAATGCCAAAGAGCTGTGTCTCAGACTGACAGAAAAAAAAATGTTTAAAAACTAACAAAAAAAGTCAGTCTGCAGCAGGGAAAAGTGCATTTACAGAAGCAAAACGGACAACAAAAGTTAAAAAGGATGGAGCATTATGTGTTACAATGCCATCAATATAAGGTCTAGGAAGAGGTCAGATATTTTGAGTCATGCCATCTTTTGTGGGGCATTGAGGGGAGACTGTCTATTTCAGCAATGTGCAAAAGTTTGTTCACAGGTTAATTCATCTCCACGGTGATCCAGACTGTCAGCGCAGCAGCCGCGGCTGAGAGTCTGCGGGCTGCAGCCACTATGATATCTGTGCACCGGAATGTGAGCCTGCAAAGTTTAATTTAGTTTGTTTGCCGAATTAAAATGAAGGAACACTCAAACAAACAAACGAGAAACGAGCAGTAAAACAAACTTACCTTGGTAAACCGCAGGCCTCCAAGGTCTCCTCAGAGTGTGCTTTAAAGGTTCTCGTTCAGCAGCAAATCCATCAGAGTCCGGGCTCACGGTCAGAGGGAGTTATTCAGGAGCTGTTTCCGGTCATGACCTTCAAAATAATGCAGTCGCCAATACAGGCCCCGAGTGTTTTATCTTGTTATTGGACAAAAGAAACAGAAATTTCGACAAAGGAGCATGTTTTCAGAATTTCAAAAGAATATTAGATGGGGAAACATGTTGAAACATGGGCACCCACACAACATACGCAGCCTTGAATTCATTTGTTTCATACATCTGGACTAATTTCCATGGAAAAGTAGTCCTACCAGGGCCAAGGAGAGGAGAAACAGCAAGGAAGATTTAGTTTCCCACTGTGCTCTTACAAAGAAAAATTCAAAATGTCCAAAGTTGTTTAGAATGTAATTAAAAATGTGAATGTATCATTATTTTTTTTTAAATCTAGCCAATTTTATCCATAAAATTTAACATTTCAACATAATTTTAACATAGCATTTTAACATGACTTTCTATGCTTAAACAAATTTTGAAAATTTAGACTTTTTAGACTTGATCCTTGATGTTTTAACTTTTTCCTGTGCATTTTACTTTCTAACTTCCCTACATTTTTCTCATGCTCTGCCTGGTTACAATTCCACATCTCTTCTGAGAAAAAGGAAACGTGTTTGATGAAAGACAGCTGAGAGGAAAGTTCTCATAATGACAAAGACAGTTAAAACTTTGAGATAAATAAGTCATAAATACTATTAAATACATAAATAAGTCAAAACTGTTAAATAAAAAAAAAAAGTCATAACAGGTATGAAAAGTTGTGAGAAAAGTCCAAATATTTAGATAAAAAGACATTATTAAGATAAACACTCCAAACTATGACATCAACAGTATTTATCGATTAATGTCATTCAATTCAATTCAAACAAATGTAGTTATCTGCCCTGGGGCAATGTGTTTGGAGCAGCTTGTGTATAAAAACAGAAACAAACCATAGTAACAAACAGTAAACAGATGAAGCAAAGAAAAAAACAAGCCCTAAGACAGAACCCAGGTGTAAAAAATGATTCATAAATATTCAGATCTGATGAAAGACTATAAAAAAGAAAAAGAAAAGAAAAACAGTAAAAAATGAAGTCAGATAAAAAAAAAATGCAAACACAAGGATAAAGTCATTAGAAAGTATGAAAACATATTCATGAAGTCATCTTTTAAAAAAGGCAAACATTTAAAATCATAAATACAACATAAAAGTAAAAGTTGGGAGATGTGGCATTATTTATGAAAGATAATTATATGGCAACATTTTGTGAAATTCAGTCCAAATTAAAGACAATTTCTTACAAATGATCTTCTCAAATTTAGGCTATGATACATTGTCATGATAAGACATATAAAAGTCAAACTTATAAATAAAAAAAATCCTAATTATGAACCTGAAAAAACCATCATCATAAAAGTAATAGATCTAAAGGCAAATGATAGAGATAGAAAATCACCCCTGTGAGATTCGGGAGGGGACGACGTTATTTTGAAGGCCAATGCTGGTTCCCCTTGACTACAGGCCCACTGCAAGCCTCTGGGCTTTTTCATTGTATTTTGGATCATTAATGATAGTACGCTCTGTGGAGAGCAAAAAAGATATGAAAAGCAAATGTTCTTTGTGACAATCTGAAGAAATTAATCCACTTTGCGTAGTTTTTTAAGCTTAACTGTAATCATTTAGAGTGTAAAGCTATTAGTAAGCAACTACTGATTGTCAACATGGCGGTTCAGCTTAGAAGCAACTACTACATTTCCAGTGGATAACATGCTGTTAAACCTCTTGTTTGAGAATTTCATCTTAAACAAACAATGTTATCAAGTTGGTCCTCGTGGCTTTTGTAGTCAACGTTAGCAGTAAGATAGCGACCGTCATTTTTAAATACAGAACAACGGTTTAAGAATGAAAAGCAGGCAACATCCAATGCATCTCATTGTTTCCCATTAAACAGTGAAATCTCATGTGCATGTGTTCACCACAAACCTTATATTAGTAATTTATCTGAAACTGGTATTTATAAATCCCTTGAAATTTCAGGCTGGAGAACCAGGAAGTGCTAAATGCTAACTTGCTGTGTTCCAGGCAACCCGTAACTCGGAAATTTCCCAGTTGAAATCTTCGAGTTCCAACCTGAAAGCATTCCAGGCAATTTAAACTAAATTAATTATAAATTAAACTAATAAATAAACTAAATTAAATCAAAACTTCTGTTTGAGCACAAGGAATTCTGGTATGTAAACAAAACAACATGGCAGATATTATAAGATTTATGCTTAATCATTTCAATCACCAAAGAAGCCTGCAACTTGATCATTTGAGTGAAATGGAGCAGGGGAAACGGCACAGAAGGTAACAGAAGCTTATACTTTAAATTTTACGGTATGTGTAGTTACTTAGAGACTGCCATATTGTTTATGCAGTGATGTGACGTCACAAGTCATAACTCGGAGTACATCGATCTGGTACGAGTTCATGGGTGGGAAGTTACGAGTTCGACTGCCGTTCCAGTGCACTTTCACGAGTTACAGGTGGGAAAAACACGAGTTACGGGTTGCCTGGAACGCAACACTCTTTCCTGCACCAATCTATTAAAGACTTTTTCACTAGTCCTAAGTGCTCTTACATATTTTATTGTTTTCCTCTGGCGGACAGGGGCCTCCAATAATCTTTGTCACCTCCATTTTATGTGACTTTTGAAGGACACATATCCTCGAGTTTCTTTAGTTTGATTTAAGCAATTCGACAGATTAATTAGCTAAGCTAGCTCTTGTTTAGCCAACATTTGGTGTCCCTTTAGCAGAAATAGCTAATTTCATCCTGAGTTAATAGCTGTCAAAAGAATAAATATTAGTCTATAATTAACAAAGATTTAATTTATGAAAAATACATACACCAAAAATAAACCCTGACACTCTTTGACTAGCCTATGTTGGAATGCACAAAGGCTGACCTGACAAGAGACTTATACTATAGCTAAATTAATCAGTTAATATCTGACTGTTGAATTTAAGCTCAGCATCTATCTATCAGATATGAAATTGGAAGTTGGTGTAATCATTTCTATCATTATGAGATGTAAATGATCATTTAATCTTAATTTTATCTCTTAAATTTTATTAATTCAGTTTGACCACAAAACACTTTAATTCACTACATTTTTTGCTTTAAATTTGAATTCACTTGCAGTTCAAAGCTTCACATTTCTAATTAAACACATTTTCATTAAGTTTAATAATCACTTTTTGTTGTTCTCACCATGTGTTGTATGTCTTCAAATGATGAATAAAAACTTTCAAACTATAAATGATGAATAGTAGACAATTAAAAGTGCCAACTTTGCTAATAATTTTTTCTTTATTTGCAATTTTTTTTATCAGTTCACCATCAAATGTATCGTATCATTTAACTGTTTCTCACAATTTTCATATTAATGTATTTTTTATCACTTAATTTTTTTTTTATGCTCACAAATTTTCATGACTTCCACTTTTATCATTTCATTTTGGTTTCTTTCAGCTTTCATATGGCAGCAGTGATTCAGTTCACATGGGCCTATTTTATTTTGGAGACAGACTCGCATCTTTTCCTGTTTCATCTACCTGTCCTTCACACAACTGACACTGTCTCTCTGGCTCTGATATCACTTCTTAATCATTATTGACGCATCTAGGTACATACTGGATAATGATAGAGTTACAGGATACCACAACAGTGATCATCACACACTAACTTGTGATGATTACACTGCAGGTTTAAGAAAACATAAAAGACAATTTTTGCTGCAGGTTAGTTTATTTACTTGTTAATTCACTCACAAAGACAGAAAAAAACATTTAAAAATCTTTGATAAGTTACATTCAACAGCAGCTTTATTATTGGACTTCAATGCTCATAAATCTATAAGGATTTTACACAAAAACAGTCTGACACAACAGGCAAAACAGTCTGACATAATAGGCAGTGTGGTTCATAGGTAAATATTTGCCAGTTTAGATGAAGTTGAAAATACTTCTAGTCAGAAAATTGACTTGATCTTGCTGGCAGCAAGACTAAAGGCAGAGATTTAGAAGATGCACCCAAAGGTAAGAGTAAAACTTGTTTCTTATGTGATCATTTGCACTAACCTGAGGCCAGACAGAATAACGGCCTGAGAATTAGCAGATACTGTAATTTATTGTGCTGGCGGTTTTATGGAAGGACTCAGGAGGAAAAGTTTACACCAACAACCCTGATAACATGTTGTTTTTTGCCCACTGGTACTCACCATTTTAAATAAAAATGGGGCATAGAAGGGTTTAAGTGGCTATTTGCTGAGCGTCAATCCTTCATTAGAGCACAAATGTCTAATGTTTGTTGTATCTTGCCCAGGTCACAGCTGATCAGTTAGAAATCCTCCCAGTTAGTGTCCAGCTCCACTGAACCCTCAGCATAATGTCCATATGTAGAGCAGCTCAAAGGGTGATTCACCTGGAAGACAAAGAGCAGGTTAAAAGTAACTCTTGCATGTAACGATCCATTTGTCACATTAAAGGCTTAGTTCAGGTTTTGGGGTTACTAGAGGCCCATGACACTACAAAATATGATTGCCAATAAAGGAACAAGCTTTCAAGGAAAAGTTAAACGCTGTAAATAATCTTACTGTGTCATAATGTTGAGGTAATGTAGTTTTTTGAGTAGTTTTCACCTTTAAGCGGGGTAATTACCAGGCTTTCGGTGGCACCATGTTCTGCTATGTACAGGCTATATCATGTACTGTGGCTCAGAAAAGAAAGGACACAAGTGCTCGACTCAGACAGAGGAGTACAAACAGGCAAAAGGGCTTAAGCCAAAAACAGGTTTGAGTTGGTACACGGTGAGTAAAACAAGAGAGGTATCCAAAAAGGCTAGGCTAAAGGCAGGGTCAAAAAGGCAGGCTTGGTCATACACGGCTTGACTATGAGGCTAAGGTAACCAAAACACTAGTCAAAAGGCATAATAAAAAAAGGCAGGCATGTTCATACACGGCTTGACTGTGACAAAAGGAATGCTAGAACAAGGACTAGGACGTACAATGATCTGGCAACGAGACAAGGGAAACATGAGGTTTAAATACACGAGGTGATTGGGGATGATTAGACACAGCTGGGGAGGAAGAATCAGGAGGCAGGTGTGAGGAAAATGGACAGGAAACAAAACCTACAAACAGAAATAAGATTTAGACATTTCCAAATAAAACAGTAAACACAAGACAAAACATGAAATGAGGAAACAGAAAAGGGAACTTAACTAACAAAGCAGTGATCATGACAGGCTACCGTACATCCCTGGATATCTCCCCCCAAAGACAAAGCTCACAAGTTCCTTTATTGGCACTCATATTTACTAGTGCCATCGGCCTCTAGCAACCCCACTTCAAAAAGCCCAGGCTAACCCTTTAAGAGTTGAACATCGTATTTATCATACTTTAGGAACTATTGGAGGGTTTAATGTCCTTTTGCAAAGTCCGTCCCAGTTGAATCCATCAAACCATCTAAATAAAAACATAAAATCACAATCAGTAAAACCCTGTGTGCAAGGACAGGCCTTTCTTTCATTCCATCAGTGTGATAAATGTGTCTTCTCACTTGTGCTTCTGAATGTCCTTGGCCCCATTTCTCTGACTGCCCACTCTCTCTGCGGGATTGCTCCTTGGTGATGGAAAGCAAACAAGAACACACCAATAAATAAACAATGAATTAATAATAAGATCCTGTCACTCAAGAGGAGGTGTTACGGCACAAATCGTGACCGATACACCTGCAACACTTTGTAATGTCCTCCTGTGTGTTTGTATGTGTTGGGGCTGAAAGAGGGCAATAAAATTCAGGAAAGCACCATAAAATAACTAGAACACATTAGGTCCAACATAATTCATAATGTCTAGTATTTACAACACCTGCAGAGCTTCTTTATGAGACTGGAGGCACTTTTGCTGATGCCTTTTGGAAAGTCAACGTGATCGATGCCTCGAATGGTCGCACTGAGAGCTTTCATCATGTCAGAGTCGCCGAATGGGAGCCTGCAGAGGACATTAACCTATCACTATTATGTCAACCTATAAGGAGAGAAATGAGCTGAAAAAATGTGGCCTGAATAAACTTTAAAACTCACCCACCGCTCAGAAGTTCAAACACAAAAATCCCCAGTGACCAGAAGTCTGCAGAAAAACTATGGCCTTTGCTCAGGATGATTTCAGGCGCAATATATCCTGGTGTACCACAGAACGTCCATGTTTTCTTACCCACTTCCACTTTCTTTAAACATCCAGAGCCAATCTACATGAAGCAGATAGTAGCATATTTAGTTATCTTTTAAGAAATGATTTGACAACTGAAACACAGGGTAAGGAATTAAAAGTAAAAGTAAGAAATAGTCGTACCAGTTTGGCATAACCATGCTGATCCAGAATCACATTTTCAGGCTTGACGTCTCTGTAGATGACACCTCGACAGTGGAGATAGGTCAGAGCCTGAACAACACAAGCTGTGTAGAACCGTGAGCTGCATTCATCCAGATATCCTCTGAAACGGAGTGTATAGCAGCTCATTAAAGCATCACAGATAAAAAGAATAAGCATAAAAATGCACTTTATCTCAATTTGCAAATATTAACTGCTCCACCCTTTCATATGTAGATATTTTCAGGTAAGCCATTTTATTTTATTTCAAGGTGTACTATTTTGTTAAAGATAAGCGGTACATACTATTCAGCTGAGCACCAATTGACCATAAATGTTTGGTGGTGGTTTTTGCTTTTGGAGCACTTTAGACCCCCTTAAATTCCTGATTTCTATTACAGGTTACATCAACCATCAATCAATAAACCAACCAATCTTTTTTTGTATTATGCCTAATTACAACTAATGTTATCTCAAGACACTTTACAATAGAGCAGGTCAGAGCCATACTCTTCATTTTAGAGATATACATGTCTGCACACATACATATAAACATATATAAAATACACATCTACATATTCATACATAAACAAACATCCAAACTCAACATGAATCCATCATGAGCACAGCACCGGGCCAAACTACAGTGCAGTGCATCGGTAACAGGCTGATAGTAACACTGGCAAGAAATCTAGAGCAGAACCAGACTCATGTTTAACAGCCATCCACAGAAGCTGTGTTGGGGGTGTGAGTGGGTGAACAGGGAAGGTGGGCAGAGACAAAAGGACTAAAGTAAAAACTGATGATAGCCACAAATTCATGGATGCCCGGAACATAAATCTGTCCTCATCACAAATGTCTATTGAAATGAAATTTATTGGGGTTAGCCTCTTAACATGTGACACCTTGCTTTTAAGATGGTCCTCTCCAGCACTCCAACATTTTTCCCCTACACAGTAAAATACATGTTTTGACAGATTAAAACCTTGGAAAATGTAACACTGCTTACTATGCATGATCAAATAACATGAAAGACGACTACTCTTCAACAAGCATCAACAGTGTAATGTAATGAAATGTACCAATATAAAAATATATTTAAAGCAATATATGAATATAAATTGTATAACAAATAAATCAAGCTAATTATAAATAACCATCATAGATCTTTAAAAAAGTTTGTTTTGTTTGATAAAACCTATACTGGAACAGTTTGCAGACAAATATTGGTGACGGGTCCAATAACCAGTCACACTCTGACTCTGGCCATGGTGGCACCTGGGGTGGCCAGTCAGATTTTCTGCTCATAATCATCCCTAACATTTGAATATGATATCTTTAGCACACTTTTGAGGCTTTGCTTCTCAACTTTGCACAAAGGTCCACTCTGACTTGTTAAAAATTGAGGTGAAGGTGATAGTTCCTCATGTTCATCCCTCGCACATGAACACAATATCTAAGGAATGGTTAGGGGGATTTTCTTCAAAATCTGCACAAATGTCATTCTCGTCTCAAGGATTTTATGAATAGATTTGGAGGTCACAAGTCAAAACTCAGAACCATGCAGTCTTGCGTTCATGCCTTGCTTGTAAAGTCTGCAGTCTCTCAAAAGAACTGTAAGGGATTTTCTTTGAAAATTACAAGAATTTTTCTCTCTGACTTTTGGAACTTTTGGACTTTTGTGATTTTGGAAGACAAAGATCAGTGGCAATGGTCAGGGAGCCTTGTTCGTTGATGAAATATCGTGAGACAGCTTAAATGATTTTCTTTAAAACTTTGAAAAATGTCCACTTTGACTCAAGGTTGGACTGATTAGACTTTGAAGGTATAAGTATAAAGGTTGATGTGTCTTGTGATTATCTTTTTCCTGTTAATGCAGGATCTCTGAAATGCTTCAAGGACTTCTTTAAATCAAACTTTGCACAAACGTCCGCTTTGACTCAAGGATGAACTGGTGATATTTTGGGGATATGAGGTCAAGGTTGTGGAGTCTCATGTTCATCTCTTTGCTTTTGAACATGATATCTCAAGGGGATTCCTTTTAGAATATTTAATAAAGTTCTTCTCTGATTAAAGAATGAACTGATCTGACAAATGAGGCCATAGGTCAAGGTATTCAGCCCTCATACTCAACACGCAATATCTCAAGATTGCTCTGGGAGTTGTCCTGTTCATCCCCCTCTAACTGAGAGGTGAACTGATTGGGTTTGAGAGTTCAGATGTTGAGATCTTTGAGTCTTATGGTCATCCTTTGTGTAGATGATTTCGATGAATTAAACTATCATCAAATCCACCAAGCCAATCTTTTTTGACAAATCTCTGTACTTCAACCGCCCAGCACTTGTTTACCTTGACAAGACATAAAACTACTCACCTGTCTTTGAGCAAACTGCAGAGATCTTCACCAAGGCAAGCCTCTGTCAAAGCATACAGGCATTCATCATCTCCAAAAGTCTTATATAGCCTGTAATCCATAAGAGGTATAAAAAGATATCAAAGGAAATTACTGTACCTTGTGCCTTTCCACAACAGGTATCAACTCACCCCAACTCATCCAAACATTTCCTCCCTAATAAACGATCATACCTGCTGCCTGGCACCTTTTCATATCACCTCTTGGTTGGTCTAAAGACAAAACTAAAACGTGACATAAAGTTACTGCCAAGCTCTGATAGACAAAAAGTTCAGGTTGAGGTACAGCTTAATTTGTACCTGTAATTTAGACATGTTTTGAAGAGAGTATAGCCAATAAGGGCATCATGGGTGAGATATCTAACATGAAAATAAATGCCTCCAGTCCAGCTGCATTTCCACAGAGCAGTCTGATTTGGTTCAGTACAGTTTGGTACAGTTTGAGCGGTAAGCCCTGATCTCACTTATGTTTCCACCAGCTGGGTGTGCCAAGGAAGGTGTGCACCTCCAAATTTCTCCATGCAGCGTTGTTCCTTATGGGCATTCTTTAAAGCAAAAGTAGTAGAAAAGTCACACACTTGTTTTAAACATGGGGCGATATGTTTTTTTCATTTTAGCTGCTGTTTTACCAGAAGCGCAATTCTTGTGACAAATCAACAGACTACAGCGTTGTTGGCTCCACCCTTTAGGGTTTGCTTGGTATGCTCTGCAACCCAAGAGAGGGTGCCAAAAACAGGAAGTTATTTGGGTACTATTCCCTTTATTTGACAGTGAAAACAAATATAAATGCATACCAAGCTGAACTGAACCAGACTGCTTGGTGCCAAAGCAACTTATGACTCCTTAAACTCTGTACCTTTAAAAGTGCCTAGGTTACAAAACTCGTAACCTTGATGTGACAGAAAATTAAATACTGAGGAACCAGCCTCACTTCCACCACAGTGTCCTCCATTGTTGTTCTGTCTGGACGACACTGCAGTTTTGTGCATCAGTACTATGGTGATGCTCCTATGTGAAGGCAGAACTAAAAAAGTGGAAAACACAAGAATCAAGCTGAGTTTAAGCCTATTGATGTCATTAGGGGAAAAACACTCCCTGATCCAAGTGTCAGTTCAGACCACAGCCAGATTCAGCAGAGGGAACATGTCAAAGCATTCTGTGCAGCTACAGTAAGAATTAGAAAGCACTCGGAGAGCACAAAACTCCACCAAGGCAGCTCACATATTGCTGTTACATCTATAAGCAGTAGCTCCTTGATCAACTTTCCATCATAATATGATTCCTTGACCCTGAAAACCCACACCTAGCACTCAGAATCATGCTCATATCATTATTAGTTAAACAGTAATTGAGCAAAAACTATCGTTCGCTAATGGCGGTTATCTGATCACCACCAAAATCGAATCATTTTTAAATTGAATCCAATTTCAATTTGACAAGAATGCATCAGATGATCCTGTGAAGGCATATTATTGTCTCTGTCCTGCTGGAAAGAGAACCTCTGGCATGTGTGCACATGTTGCATCTGTAATCTATTATTTGGGATATTATAAACATTTTCAAAATCAGAAACCCCTACAACCATACACAAGCAAATTCAAAGACTCCATTCTATGAAATAACCAGCCAATCATACATCTTATGGATTTCTCAGATCCCCTTTCCCTCACTATAGTTCCAGTCTACAAATTAAAATTGTCCAAGCCGTTGCTATGCAAAAAGACACGAAGGCCATAAAACAGATTACATGTATATATAAGTACTAGAAACAGAAATTGACAGAAGTAATGTTTATGTATTGCTGTCATTGTAGATATATACAATCTGATTACAACAATCCAAAACTGCATCGGTTTTTACTTGTATCAATGGCTCATTATTATCTCATCACAAAGGCATAATATACAGGCCCTTTGTGGCTGTTCAATATTAAAATGAATAACATTTCATGTGAAATGTTTGTTTTGAATCTAGCATTCAAATTCTAAAAGAAATCATACTTAAAGGATGAATTCTGAACAAATCTTTAAAGGTTCCCTGATATACAAGATATGGAACAGTATCCTGATTCTACCACAGTAACCCAACCTGTTAATTGAACAACTTTACCGGTCTCAGAATTTGATGATTTTTTTCCCACTTTGAGAATATATATGTGGCCAAATAATTTGTAAGTATTTTAGGTGTACAGCAACTGTAAGTTGGTCAGACACATCTCCAAAGAATTGAATTTGTTGAAAAAATCATAAAAAAAACGAATTTTTTTCCAGTTAAAATTCAATAACTTCTTTCAATTGTAATACTTAGCTTTACATTTGATTTCAAAAGATGCACCAGACTTCAGTGAAGGTGATTTGACCCAATTTGATGATTTATTATTTGTGTTTGAGTAAGTTTTGGGGTAAAGTGTGCACCCTGGCTCACACCTATGGCAATGATCATAAAATAGGTCATAGTACAGGCCCTGGATGACTTTTGGATTTTCTAAAGGTATATTCTTGGGAGTCTCTGGGTGTACTACAAATACCACACAATAAACAAAAAATTGGGCTGTGGGCAAAATTACATGTATTGTGAAAGAAGTCCTTTCAGCAAAATCCGTCCAGCAGTTTTTGTGTAATCTTGCTAAAAGACAAACAAACATCCCAGCAAAAACGTAACCTCCTTGGTGGAGAGCACAGCTCTGGAAAGCTAAGGCCACATCAGCTTTTTGGGAGGGGTGTGGTTTGACCCAGCTCAGCCTATATCCAAAATCTGAGGGAATTTTAGGGCAAGAAACTTCAAAACCAGGTTTTAGTGACACCCAGGACCACGATGAACTTGTTCAGTAGAAGTTAAGTGACCTCTAATTTGACAAATCACGTATTTTACCATCATGTTATTCAATGTAAAGTATCCCATTAAGAAAGCTGCTGAAGAACAGACACCTGACTATGAATGGACAATGAGCCTCCTTAAGTATTTGTCTCTCTCTCAGTATGTGCTCTCGTTGGCCATTGTTGAGAATCAGCTTCTTCTTCAGGACCCTCATGGCAAACACACACTGGCTGTGGCTCCGAAGTTGCACCTGAGAGAGATTACATTATAGAAACATGGAATCTAAAGGAGGAGGCGGCATCAAGGTGGATCATTGTCATTGAGTGCAAACTGCCTTAAGATCGAGCCTCACCAGGTCTACGTGACCAAACTCCCCAACGGTGAGAGTGCAGATTATCTCAAAATCACTTAAAATGGAAGATGAGAGGAGGCCAGGATCCTTATCCGACCTACTCAAAGAGAAATCAGAGGAGATGTTATCCCTTTTGTTCTCCACAGGCACCAGTAGTGCATAAAAGTTGTAGAAAATGGCATTTTAATTCCTCTCACTCAATTCTGGATTCCTGGATTTGCTGCAGCTCAAGCCTGCAGTCAAATACCATCCCATCAATGATTTCTTTGAAGTTCCTGAAGCAAAGAAACACTTTGTTATTTTCAATTTTCTGATAAGAAAGTAAGATTATAGCTGAGCAACCTAATCAGTCTAAAATGTCTTTTCATTGAGCAAAATAAATCTTCATACTTTCTGTCTATGACCAGGCATGTCACGTCACCAGCAGCAATCACATTCACAGTGCGAATATCCTCTCTGAACAAGAAAAGGGAAACAAAGTTTGAAAGCATAAAATATGAAAAATTTATGTGATTAATGAAGTACTTTATCATCATACAGTACTTCAAGGTAAATTTCACTGATAAAAGATGTGAGTAAATCTATTTGTTGAATACCTTTTTCCCACGACAAAAAAGAATGAAAACTAGATAAAGATTAAACTTTCATGATTAAAACTCACACCAAATTTTTGTTTTTGTAAACTAGACAGAACTAGACTTTACAAAGTGTTGGGCTTTCAGACATTCACATTACATGATATTTCAGTTGTTCTGATGATAATCATATTTGTCTTAAGGTCACAATCCTCACAGTTGCTTTATTATCAGCATGCTAAATAGCAGCATAATGATTGTGCTGGAAACCACCTCATTGACCCTCTGATTGGTCCACCAACCAACCAATCAAAACAGAGAGCCCCTTATCAAAGCAGTTGCTGTCAGGTTACCCAGTCAGACAACTTCTGTGTTGGCAGGGTCAATTTTAATGCATTGTGGTCAGATCTACCCTTTGTCAAGCCCAGCCCCTAACAGGAAGCTATCCTTAATCAGCCTGCCTTCCTTAGTAACTGTTACTATGGTTAGTCAATATCTGTTGTTGCTGGCCTTGCTCCCATTTGAATAATTGACCAACTTCTATCCATATTTAACTAAATTGATTCTATTGTAAATTTGGGCTGTTTCCCAAATGGTAATGTAAATATATGTGATGTGTAAGGTTAAATTCACCTGTCATAGTTTTTAATTATTTGAACAGATTCAAAGAGATTTTGAGTTTTCTTCATCCACTTTTCTTAAGTTTTGTCTTCATTCTTCCACTGTGGTCAAATTTAAAAAAGATCCAGGTAAGGGAAATATGAACAAAAATTGGTCAAAAGGTGAGGTAATTTCAATTGTTTCAAAGGGGAGACAGGCCAAAAAAGATTATGCCTGATCTGTCAACAGTTACCAAGAAGGGTGGGCCTGATGGAGAATCTCCGCCTGTAAAGGGTGAATTTTGATATAGGCTTAATAAGACACAAAAGTGTAACTGAATAAATAATTTCAGGATTGTACAGGATCTTTTGATTCAATAAACTGTGGGCTATACATCAAATAAGAATCAGCTAAAGACTTATTTTTAGCCTTTTTATCTGCTGAAATTCTTGGTTTTATTCTGTAATGCATGTGTTAAATACACTGGACATTACGTGTTGGGCAGAAAAATGACGATTCAGTCAGGTGGCAGATAGAAAGACACCTCCACTGCCCCCCAAAATACCACATAGTCATAGAGTGGTGGAGGGATGAAGTACTATTGTAGGCCCATCTGGATCTTAGCATTGCACTGGTTCTCTTGAATAAAAGCCTACAGGATTTATCTTCTTGGATCATTGCTGATAATAAGATCTGTATTCTGTTCAATGTGGTAATCTTGATGAACAAATCTCACTGTCATGATATTTTAAGATGTAAAGTATTTAGTGGGATTAAAAAGCTTTTATTAAGCTACTGAAGAACTACAAAATGGCAGTTTTACTAAGAAGCAGCTACAGTATTTCCATTGTATTCAATAACATCATGTTGTCACCTCTTGTTTGAGAATTCCCTCTTATCTAGTTGGTCGTGATGGTTGTGGCAAAGGTGACTTACTGATTATTAAGAAACAATCAGAAATGTCAAACCATCCTTTTGAACACCCCATAATGCTATATTCAACAGCTGGCAATATCTGATGCAATTCATTGTTTAAAATTAAACGTTAAAATCCTGCATGCATGTGTTCATTATGAACCTTATTGTAGACTTTATTCTATAAGATATTTAAAAATCCCATCTACTCTTAGCATTGGGAACCAAAAGATGCTAAATGCTAACTTATCTTTGTGTTGCTGTACTCATTCTTGCACCACTCTATTGACTGCAGAAAGACTTAAATTATGATGGGAGCTTTGAAATGTTATAGAGGCTAATTGGACACAGCCATACTGTCCTGCTTCCTCAACCCAACCCCACTGACAGACAGAGAGGCTGTGCAGATGAAGGACTTTACGCAGAGAGACAAATGGCAACTCTGCGTGGACTTGTATCTATGTCAATCATGCCTATAACTATCCAAAAATACAAATTGTTAATAAAACAAAAACAAGCATTACATACTAATTAGAAAACATACAGTGAGATCTTTTACCTTTATTAAATATCTAAACTTAAGCTGTATGTCAAAACAGGCTGTAGAGATGCTGATTTGGGCTGTAAAAGCTGCCTGTTCATGCTTGTAATCTTATAACTTTGCTTCATTTTTCAGCTCTGATGGTTTCTGCTTGCTTGTGTTGGGCTGACAAAGGGCCAAAATCTAAAATTGTTGCCATAATAAATATTGCTCATGTACATTTTGGATAAATTTCCTCTGTAAGTGAATTTTTTTTTGTCCTTACCCCCACATAGCTTTTTCTCCAAACCACTGTCCTTCACAGAGCTGAGTAACAATCTGTTCGTCATGGCCTTGCTTCTTTTCTGTCACTTTCACCTGGCAGATCAAAACAGAGAGAGAGGAAAAGGGAATTTAAAAAAAGAGATATTGTGCAAGAGAGAAAGAGACACAGAAGTCAATTATCACAACCAGAGCTGTTTCTAAAGCTGTGCTGACACTTTGTCCTCCACAATCTGGATCTTTTATTTGGTGGGTGCCAGGTTTCATCTGGGCAGCCAGCAGGTAGCACAGATCTTTACCTGGCCTTTACTTATGATGTAGAAGGTATCTCCTGTGGCCCCTTGTCGGATGATATGGTCGCCGTCACAATAGTGTGTCTGTTGAAATAGAAATGAAAGTTAGAAGGGCACACCGCTGAAAATAAGTTAAAAAAATGAAACAAGATTTATCCTGACTCTATCACAGCACGTACTGATGCAAAACAAAGAAAGCTGAAGGGACTGCATGTCAACATGATTGTTTACACACGCTCCATCTGTGTGCACACATAATCTCCTGGCTGTATTGTGTTTGAATAAATAGAGGAATTGATGGTTAGACAACACTCTGCTGCAGGATTTAAGTATCTAATCGGTACCTGCTCCGTAAGATCACACAGCTTCATGATGACATCCTCTGGCAAGGAATGCAGGAAGGGAACGCTGCAGACACAGAGAAAGTGAGCTGATAAATCAGGCTCAGTGGAAGATTTAAAAAGCGTTTTATTTTTCTGTTCAGGGATATTTTAGAAATACAGCCTATAAATCCTTCGCAGATTATTTCAAGTCAATGCAAACTTTACCCCCTGACTGATTTTCTCAGCCCTCACACCCTTTCGTATGTCTTTCCCCACATTTTTATTTTATATATGTTACATATTTTATAATATATATAATATATTATTATATATAATATATACATACATAATATATAATATATAATAAGTATAATCTCTTTTTTTCTGTATCCATTATTGTATTTCCGAAAAAGATTAATAAACAAAAATACAGCCTTTAGTGCAGTTCAGTTAAGTTTCAGTATATTTACAGTTAATCAAAATGTAGACACATTTTGTCATGATTTGTCATTAAAAGGTCTTTCGGGCCACCAGTCTGTACTGTTTAAAATGAAGACAAAAAACTGAGATAGACCAGTCCAAGGTGTTCCCAGTCTCTTCACAATGCCACCTGGATTAGGCTTCAGCCCCTCGCCACTTAAAAAGAGCATCTGGTTAAAGATAATGGATGGCTAGATGGATTGAGAGACCAGCAATTGACAACAGACACTCAACAGCCACTTTAGGTGCTAACATTCAACTGCTTCTTAATGCAAATGGCTAATCATGGCAGCAACTCAACAGATTTGGACATGTATACATTGTTAAGATGACCTGCTGAAGGTCAAATCGATTGTCAGAATGGGGAAGAAAAGGTGATTTGAACATGGTATGGCTGTTGGTGTCACACGGGCTTGCATGAGTATTTCAGGTGCTGATGATCTACTGGGATTTTTATGCACAACCATCCCTTGGGTTTACAGAGAATGATCCACAGAAGAGAAACTATCAAGAAAACAACTTTTCTCTGGGCAAAAAAAGCCTTGTTGATGCAAAAGGTCTGAAGATAATGGCCAGAGTGGTTCAAGATGATAGAAAGGCAACAGTAATTCAACTAGAAAGCACTCGGAGAGCGCAAACCTCCACCAAGGTATCCTGCATATTGCTGTTACAGCTGTCATATATTCAAAGATTTCATGTTTTACTGCTTAGTTAAAGATCTCATATTATCTGCAGATGCAGCCCAATCTTGTTTCCTGTTTGATGCACTCCAAACTTGTTTCCTGCTCTTATTTCCTGTTTGTTACACTTAACTGAGAACACCTGTTGTTAACCTTTTAACCCGTGTTTGAACTTTTCTAGCAGACTATGAAACCATACACAAGGATACATTTCCTGTTTTGTGCTTTTATATGACATATTACTGCAGAACAAGTGTGGGATGGAGATACTGCCCAAGAGTGTATAAGATATTGTAACATCCTTTGTCTCTTTTCTGGCTATCTTCGGTGACAAGCAGATCAGAGACCTCAGCAGCTGAGTGTTTTTCTTGTGTCTTGCTTTACATATTGTAATAAATGGTTGAATTACTGATCTAATCCGGACTTGTGCTTTCTTCCAAACCAAACAGCTTAACACAGCTATAAGCAGTAGTTCCATGATGAAGTGACCCTCACAATGTGATTCCTTGACCCTGAAAACCTACCCAGGCACTTGGAATCATGTTGATATTGTTAGTAGTTTAATTATTTAATTATTGAGTAAAAAATTATCATTCACGAATGGCGGTTATCTGGATCACTCCCCAAATCACTTCTCCCTTGTGCCATGACCAATATTCCCTGAAAATTTCATAAAAATCTGTCCAAAATGTATTGAGTTATTACCAAAAGTGTGAAAACTGCCCTATCTCACACTGTTAAGAAGTCCTTGAAAACATTCCCAGTTCCACATCCAGATCTGGATCACCACCAAAATCTAATCAGTATTAAGTTGGCATCTCCATCTCCTGAAAACTTCAGCAAAATCTGTGTAGTAGTGTTTGCGTAATTTTACTAACAAACCAACTAAAAACCATAACCTTCCTGGCACTTGTTACATCCAAGGTATGAATAAGACCATTTCGTCAGAACATGTCAAATATTGAAGGAGATGGGCTACAGCAGCAGAACTCCACACCAAGTGCCACTCCTGTCAGCTACGATCAGGGTTGTGGCTACAATTCACACAGGCTCACAGAACCAAGACAACAGAAGACTGAAAAAATGTTGCCTGGTCTGATGAGCCTTGAATTCTGCTGCAATAATCAGATGGTAAACATGAAAGCATGAATCTATTCTGCATTGAATCAGTGGTTCAGGCTTGTGGCACTGGTGTAATGTTGTGTGGCAATGCTTCCAAAAGTGTGAGCGGGGTCCTCTGGTGGGCTGCGGACATAATGCTAGTAAGCAGCATTACGGCATTTATGCCAGATAAAAAAAGCCTAAATAAAACCAGACATAAATGAACATAAAATGCTTGATTACATTTTCTAAGAACTGTAACTAACAACAAACATCCAGCAGACCTAACCTACACATTAGCTCTTCATTATTCTATTGTCTGACAAACAAGATAAACAGAACTGGTGTCACAGTTTAACCATTATTTAACTGGGGACATTTCATTTCAAATTTAATTGCTCTGCCTGCGACCTGACTTCAGAGTCATTAAGTCCATTTAAAGACAAGAGGAAAGAATATCTGCAAACTTCAACATTCAACTCTGTTTATAAAAGAAATGAGGAGGTAAAAGCTTGGAGTCCCATATTTTGGTATGCCGCAGAAAATTTTCTGGTTTCAAGATGGGCTTTGGGCAAGGCTGGTGTGGAGGATATTTTCTTGGCACAATTTGAGCCCCTTACAGCCCTTGCCACAGCCCTCCATACTATTGTTGCTGAGCGTCCATTCCTTTATGACCACAGTGAACACACCTTTTTACGCCTCCTTCCGGCAGGATAACGTGTCATGTTACAAAGCTCTAATCTTTTCAAACAGGTCTCTTGAACATGACAATAAATTTAGGATGTGGTGGAACAGGAGATTTGAACCATGGATGTGCAGACAACAAATCTGTAGCAACTGTGTGACACAATCATGTCACTGTGCACCAGAAACTCTGGGGAATGTCTCCAGCATCTTTTTGAATCTACAGCACAAAGAATTTAGGCAGCTCTGACGGCTGAAGGGCTCCAACCTGGTACTTACACAGTGTTCCTAATTAAATGTCAGGTGAGTTTATCAGTCATCGGCACTTTTCAAACAAAAGTGTATGTAGCACAAAGTGGTGAACATGGACAGAAATGACAAAAGACCATGCAAGTCAGACATGATCAAAGTGAATAAGTGCAAACAAATACATATTGAACAAAACAAGGAAAAAGTTTTTTGTTAAGACCTTGATTACACAGTACTGTGGGAGGGAGGAACTGAAGAAACGCCATCATGAGTTCATAATGAAAAAACACTGGAGATGATGTTATAAACACTAAAACTAGAGATAAAATAAGAGTTATAATTAAATAAAAGTCATTATAAACACTTAAATAAGAAATTAAAGTAAAATAACAGAGGATGATATAAACTATAAACTTAATTTATAAAACAGTAAACAAATAAAAACAAGAGTGGCATAGTAACACACTAAGAAATTTGACACTAAAAACTTTGAATGTTTCACAAAATACATAGATTGAGATAAGTAATACAAAAATGACTATAAAACATAATTCAATAAAACAGAGTAAACATTAAAATGGATAAATATCTAGAATTAGCTAAAAAAGTTAAAGTTATGGAACTCACTCCCTCCTGATCTCCGCAACACTGAGTCCTTACCCCTCTTTAAAACAAGACTCAAAACTCATCTGTTCAGACTCTCCTACTCCCTCTGATCATTGGCACTGTCTGTTGTATTGTATTGCTTGTTTTTACACCTGTTTTTACACTTGTCTAATGCACTTTTTATTTGTACTTTTGTAAGGTGACCTTGAGTGTCGTGAAAGGCGCCCTTAAATAAAATGTATTATTATCATTATTATTAAAGTTATTCAAAAGCAAGATTAAAAAAGTAATTCTTGAGTTTGCTTTAAAAAACATTCTGCCCTCAGGTCTGCAGATGGCTGCTCCACAGATATGAGCGGTAAGAACTACGAGCTGCCTCACAGACTGTGGGTCAGCTAAATAACCACTACCTGAAGACCTGAGGGCTCTCATGGGCTCATATAACCAAAGCAAATCAGATTAATAAGCTGGACAAAGACCATTTAGAGATTTATAAACCAATAAAAGAACTTTAAAAGATACAGGAAGCCAATGCAGAAATTTTTATTATCGGTGTGATGTGAGCTCTCTTTCTGGTTTGACAGGATTTGCAGCTGAGTTCTGCACAAGCTGAAGCTGGTTAGTGTTCATTTTTGGAAGACCAGAAAGAAGAATAAATATACACAGTATAAATCATGTACAGCATGTATTTCAAATGGGAGGGTATCAAAATTGTTTGGAAATCCTCAGCTGAAGGGTTTTAGGATTGAACAGATTTTAGTGGCAGCTGTTGCCTTGAGCTTTACTTTACATCTTTGGACCTGTGCAGGTCACGCAAAAACTAGTACATTTTTATTTCTTGCTCCTCTGGAAAGCTTTCTTTTCATTTTGTCTCTGTGCATGAGAGGGAGAATAAGCCTTGGACGGATCACAGAGTCTATTTTTAGTTGACATGCTACATTAAACAAAAGGCTGGCATTGGGTGTCATGAAAGGCGCTTTAAAAATAAAATGTATTATTATCATTATTATTTTGTAGTGTTGCATTGAGTAAGCTTTAGAAGTTTGTAGCCATAAAAAAGGGGTCAGAGGAAGTATTCATTTATACAATGACATGTCTTGTGTATTTTTTGTAAGGTCTCCAATTTCTAAAGATAACTAATATGTGTATTGCACCATATAACATTACATTTAATAAGGTGAGGTTTGAATAGACACCTGTCAAGGTAAGAAGAGCTTAAGAGGGAAGCAAATGTCTCAACTAGAAAAATAATATTCTTCTTAAAGCTCAGAAATTCATCAATCTTAACCCAAAATTTTCATTAACCCTCCATGTTTTATGTCATACCGCTGTTCTAGGGATCCACAATATTGGATTTTTACCAATATCCGATATGCCGATATTTCTGAACTCATTATCGCCGATACCAATATTTTCCGTCAAGTGTACAAAGTCCTTACTTTGTGAAAACTGACTTGTTTCTTTCAAAGTGACAGTCTATTTGTGTGAGGAACAGATGTAAAACAATGAAACAACATTTAACTCTTGAAAAAAGGAAACTCTTGATTTTCGAATGTACCCATGCAGAGATGATCAGATGAAACATCATGGTACATTTGTGTATTTTGTCAATATTACTGATGATGTATGGCAGACATGTATGGTTGATGTATCGGCTATAATATCTACAAAAATTTCAATATCTGCTGATACAGTGTTTACATTTTTTATGCAAATATCTTCAAATCTTCAATGGTTCAACTCTCTGTGCTGGCCAGGGCCTTTCTGTGTGGAGTTTGCCTGGCACAGGGTTTCCTCCCACAGACCAAAAACATGTTCAAAAGGTTAATTGTTCACTCTAAATGCCCATTGGTCTGAGTGTGAATGTTTTTTCCTCTCTTTATGTGGCCCTGTTATTGGCTGTGGACTAGTTCAGGGTGTATACAAATATTTATACATAAAATAAAGAGCAGTGGCCCTTATATTGGATGTAACAGCCCTGTGGGACTCCATATTTAATGGTTTAACTTAACTTTGAGGCTCAAAACCATTAACATGTATAAATTGTTCCTCTGAAGCAGCTTGATCCTGTGCCTCTGATGTTATATCAAAAGGATGCTGAAGTCTCAGACGTCTGATGGACCTAAATGCAGCATTATGTGTCTGGAAAGCAGCATGACCTCTTAGAGACATAGTGTTAAAGGTGCCAGAATGAATACAAAGCAGCTATCTGAGCCTGCTGAGAACCAAATCAAGTGTAACAACTCTGATGTGCACCTGCTAAGCAGCTCCATCGAATGAGAGAGGCTGTTCAGTCCGCTCTGCATAAGGACGCTCTGGTAGCTCTTGTGGTCGATAACCCACAGCTTGCAATCCATTTGAGCTGCAGAAAGAAAGACAAGGGTGAAAGAAGAGACACTGAAGCTGAAATGGAAAAACAACCAAGATGCATGTACTGACAGCTCTTTAGGAGCTGAACTGTTTTGGATTGATGTAAAAATGTGAAGCTTCGGCCAAACAAGCACACAGTAGATTCTTCATGTAAAAGGCTCCCCATGAACAACAGAAACTAATCTTAGAGCTTTTTTCTTTGAAGGACTGTCTTTTAATTCAAATCTAATCCTACTTCTCTAAATATTATTACCCTCTCCAAGGAAAATCAACTTTGAAAGAGGGTGTTGTAAATTAATAATGACCTGTATTGATTGGTTCACTGAAGCTTCCTGTGAGCAGACGCAGATATCCACTAGACAGTCTAATTAGATCGACCATCTGATGGCACAGCGCTGCCCTGATTTCTCTATTCTCCCATTCAGATCTACCCCATTAGCTTTCACTTTACCACCACATGACTGGTAATTCAGATGTGCAACTGAAAAACGTGTTTATTTAAAACACCTATTCTGAAAGAGTTGGGATTTCATGTAAAATGTGAATAAAAAGAAATCAAGCAAAGTCCAAATGCATCAACTTATCCCTGTTGAATGAAGGAGTTCGAACTACAGCCAAGTGCCTCAGATTTTCAAACTAAGACTGCCTCTTGTTTTTCTTTTGTCATTTCAAAATTTGAGAAACTGAGAGCACTCCACAGGTAAGTGGTGGTGGCATCACATGCCCATGGATATGTGCCTGTGAGTCACTATTGGGGCTAACAGTCCATGCCAGTGTGGCTGCACTTGAAATACAGAGGGTGTCTGCAGGGGTAAGCTTGTTGGCTGTTATTGTGTCTCACTGCTCTACTCAGATACAAGTTGTACCTTATCTCTCTGTTTTTGAACAGTTCCTGCACACAGCGTGAGCAGTCCTGGGCAAGGTCCTCTCAGTTATCAATGTCTATTTCAAGAGTGTTCCTGCTTCTTTTGGAGATATCTTTGAAACAAGAGTTGGGGGCGACCCTGGGGTTGCTTCCCTGTTGCAAGCTTGACATATAGTTGCTCTTTGGGGATCCTGTTATCCCGTATCCTATGGATGTGTACTAGCCAGCTAATACACTGTTGTAGAGTGTTTATTTCTCTTGATCTGTTTTATGTTTGTTTGTTTTTTTTCAGATTATTTTTTGGGCATTTTGGGCCTTTATTGACAGCAGACAAAGACAGTGGATAGGCTTGTGAAAGGGGACGAGAGAGAGTGGGGGGGACACTCTGCAAACTGGCCACAGGCTGGACTCATACCCGGACCAACAGAAGGCACGTACATGGGTTGCCCCCGGTTGCCCAACACTCCACCAAACCACCACCCCACTCTATATGTTTTTTTAATCTACTTTAGTTTCAGAGTTATTATTTTGTGTTTTATTATCTATTTCAATTTATTTTCATTAATTGTTTATTTTTGGCCTCTCTTATCACAATGGACTTTTACTGCATTATTAACTTTATTATATCTTACAATAGTTTTATCAGCTTAGTCTAGGCTCCTGTGTGTCTTTATTTTTAATTCAAGACAGCATTTCCTCAGTCGTCTGTGCTTGTTTGGAGAGCCCCCACTAGTGTCCTTGGGAGCATGTGTGTGTTGAATGTGATTTTGGTTTTGTCTATTATTTTGTATCCTCTGACTCTTTCTGCTTGTGTTTTTAAATTTACAACACTTTGTGCTACATTGTTTTATATGAAACATGCTTTACAAATAAAGTTTGATTGATTGAATGGTTGATAGATGCTGGGTATGGCTGCACAGTCGAGGAACTTGATATTTTTTATGAAGTCCAACCATTTGATACTCTGAATCCACCTCAGTGTATGGCCTTCTTTTCTTCTTTTTTTGTCAAGACTCACATATAAAAGAGGAACAGATTACATAATCTAATATTAAGAAACTCGTGCATGTGGTGACACTGCTTCATGTTCACTTCTGTGTACTCCAGCGCTTCTCTCAACTCTTTAGTCGATGCTGCTGATACACTTTTCAGCATGAAGTTAGGATATACATTGCTCTTCCACTATCACATTACAAACAATGACTCCCATTGCAAATGTCTGACATTGTGTGCTGCCTGTCGGTGACCCCCCTGCCCCTCTCCACCATTTTTCCCCCATCCACCAGGACATACTTCCTTCTGATAGGAGCAAGTATGAACAACCATGTCAGTGAATTAACAGGGCAGGCTGCCTAGACATTATCCTGATAATATTAGGGTTGCATGTGGGAAAATGGCTAGTGTTGTTAAAAAAATGTCATACTCCTGTCCCAGTGGATTAAAAAATGTTGCAGACATCAAATTCAGAATTTGTGTGTATGAAGAAATAAGTAAAAGAAAGGTAAGTTTATAATTTAACATTTAATTACTTGTCTTTAATCTGTATTTACTCAAATAGAGGTTGAAAAAGATTTGTGCTTCACCACTGAACAAACATCACTGTTTTCATCAGCTCCTTTATCATCCTTAAAATTAAAATAGACCACAGCCTCTTTTAATATCTCAGGTGGAAATAATTTGAAAAAAAGTACTTCTATGTCAGCAGAAGAATAAATGTGTCATGATTCAAGAGAAGTGCTGACAGAAACAGACAAAGAAACAACAAAAGACAGCATGCCTCTGAGATCAGTGTTCCTGTGGAGCAGACTGTAAAGAAAACAGTAAATTGGAGTGGCTGAGTGGTCCTAAGATAAAGAAAACGCTTTAAAACAGGAATGAGATGCTCTGAGACCAAACAAGGCAAATAAACGGACTCTTTTTTCTTTTCAATTTAATCTTCTCCTAGCCATTTCCCCAGCCAATTTATTTGTGAAAGATGGTCAGATTCATGTGGCGATGGCTGAGAAAGTTTTCCCCAAGGACTCGGGGATCAGCTGCTGGAGGCAAATGAAAGCGCACTTGATATCCTCTGAGGAATTACTCTCATTCTTACACCAGTAATGTTTATATGGTGGATTATTATCAAAATATAATGAGGTGCAGTCTATCTCTGAAAATGTCTTCAAAGAACTCTTAGAGGTGCAGAGATGACGCATTTTCATGATGATTCTGTAAACAAAAAGCCTATGATGTATTTTCCATGGATTTTTAGAGTATTGCTGAAAACAAACTTTGTGAGGAATAGTCTGCCACTAAGTTGTTTTGTTCTTTAAGATAATTTACACATCTGAACATGACTTTCATAATTTTGGAGGAGCAAACTATCAGCCTCAGTAAAAAACAAATGCTAAGCTACATCAGGAGTACAATGCAGTCGACTGACTTCAACATCACCACCACCAACCTTCAAACTTACATTTTTCTTATGTCAAGTTAATGTCATATTTGCGTCAAATGCAAGTTAAAATTGATGATCAAAAAACATTTATATTTAATGTGGTTGACAAACGCTGTAAATTGATATCTGTCTGCCTGTACTACGGTGGGGGACAATATCTGTCCATTTTAGCTAACTACTATGGTCACTGTCATCAAGCTAGCGAGCAGCTAGCAGACTGCATATTGAAACTATGTAAAAAGTTCAGTTCTGCAGTTATAATAGAAACTCTATGCCTTACTTCTAGGGAAAATGAGATAAAATTGATCCCTCTGACCCACTGTTGCTGCTAAAAGAAAAAAAAAAACTACTTCCTCTTAAATGATCAAAGAATGTACTCTAATGGACTAACACCTGGCATTTATATTAGCTTGCTCAGCATTAGCATGCTGTTTGAATTCCAAAAGAAAGCCTATTTTCCAGGTCAAAGCCAATGTGGAGTCAATGTGGAGCAGGGGTGTCCAAATAGAGTGGTGCAGAAATGAGTCTGATACTGTGTAAGTGAGTTAGCATTTAGCACTTCCTGGTTTTCAAGGAACTATATAGAATACGGGATTCAGATTAATCCCTGAAATAAGTTTTGGGAAGAACACATGCAGACAAGATTTTAATTTTAAACCATGAATGACAAAATGCATCTAATATTCTGCTTTTGAATCTTAAAACATTGTTGCGGGGCCCCAAGTCTCACGCATTCGCTCTGAGCATCATGGCTCTCAATAGGAGCTTGACACACCCCAGTCGGTAAGATCAACTACCCATCAGCCAATCAAAAAATACCATACAGCTTACATATCAGCCAATCAGAAAATAGTACTGCTGTATCCGGGTAAGGTATGATTGATCGGACCACAGAGGATGCGTACTGCACGTACACAACGGAAGCGCCTTGTTACATGAGTGCAGTAAGATATCTCATTGTAGCCTACCGAATCATGAAATTACTTATTGTACAAAAGGAAAAGAACAAGAGCTTATTCTTATTCTTCCTCCACACCTACCATTAGACAGTAAAGCAAAGTCTAATCACATTGACATACAAACTGTGGTAACCAGGCATCACATTAAAACAAAATCATCAATGTTAAGTTAGTTAAGTTAATAGTTCTACTTAGAACATCAGAAATGTTTGGCTTAATTAAAATTTAAATTGCACTTTTTTAGTTTAAAAGAGCATGGTCAAATGTTGGAGGTAAATAATAATAAAAAGAACAACAGTATTTCATATTATTATGTCACATCATTACTTGATATAATATACTAACATCACAAAGTAACAATATGACCCATTAGGTAGCTAATTGTGGGGGCAAAAAAAACCACCTGACTACTAATTAACCCAATTTTAATTTTAAAATACGATAAGTGCATATAGATGGTTGATGACTTATTTGAAATTTGAATAATTTATAATCCTCTATAAGCTATCATACCCAAAGGCCTGCACATCGTCATTTGTTTTGTCAGGATTATCACAAAGGCAAGAACATTTATGAAAGTTTTAAATTCTTTTGTTCATGGGGTGCTGGTTTGGCAGAGTGGTAGGCAACCAAGCATGACCCATATACATACTTCTGCTAGCCTGGGTTCAAATCTAGCCTGTGGCCAGATTGCAGAGTGTCCTCCCCTACTCTCCCTCACAACCCTTTCCACTGTCTCTCTCTCTCAATAAAGGCACAAAATGCCCAAAACACAATCTAAAAAAATTTTTTGTTCACTACAGAGCTCATTATCAGCAGTGATCCAAACGCAGTGAAAAATCCCATAGAGTTTGGTATGTCTAAGGACTTCTGCATTGGCCTACAAAAATATGTCATCCTTTCACCACTCTGTCATGGCCCAGGAACATTGTCCCACATTAGAACGTGAAGTGCCTGACTGATAAAGACACTGATTACAGCTTGTACACACAGCATGGACTGTCCTCATAAACTTCACTATCTTCTCTATTTCAAGGTCTGACCTACTACAAATACAATGCCAATCAGTTTTAATCACCAAAACTCAGGTTTGACAGTGGTGGATGTGCTATCAGTGTTCATTTTCTGCTGCGCAACAGGGCCAATCCAGTGGTAGCCAGGGCTTACCATGGCCCCCTGAAATTGGATAGGCCATACGAAAAATCCTTTACAATGCCTGACTGTTAACCTCGTTAAGCCAGTAATGGAAATCTGTGATGAAAGCTTTCCTTTAAGCATTTTCAAAGATTAAGCCTATCTTAGCCTACTTCAGATTTGTTTTACTAACCATTTTATGTGGCACTTGGTGAAGAGCATGCACAGATTATCTAGTACAGTCTGATCTGGTTTAAGAGTTTACATGACAGAGAAATGCAAACTTCTTCAGATAGACACCATTCTTTCAACTGTGCGTTGAGTAACAACAAAGAGACGGGCAAAACTCGCCCACCGCTAACTAGCTTAGCTCAAACACTGGGAGTTAATAGGAAGCATTACCCTGCCTCTGCCTCCAGCCATCAGATAAACTCTTCAGCAACTCTAAATGGTCCTCTGTGCTTGTTGTGACTTGTAAGTAGGTCAAAAAGCACTTCCACGGTGGTTTGCGCATACGCCCTGCCGTTTAGTTTCAGATATCTTTCTTTTGAAAATACTAAGTACTAATCTTAGTCTATAAATAGATGACATAACATAACGCGGTAAAAATGAGTCACAACAAGCACACAGGAAGTTTAGAGCACACACAGTCAAAAGAATGGTGTCTATCTGCTTGTCATGGACACAGGAGTGAGGCAAGACACAAAAATCCAAAAAAAGTTGGCGTATCCCTTTAAGAACACACAATATCATGTGATTAAAGTATAGCATCTAATCAGCTTAGATACTGTATTTTTAATTTTAATTAACTTAGAGCCTGCTCTACTAAAGGTTTGCGTATCATATAAACACGTGCAAACTCGATAGCGCGCACGCGGGCAAAGCTGATCTACAAATGAGCAAAACCGCAAAATCCATTTAGCGTGTTTGCCTTCAAGAATATGCATAATACATGCAGATGATCAGAACGCACAAAATACTGGGAGGAGGAGATGCAAATGTAATCATTTAGCACCTGCAATGTGATTTATCAAACCCGCAACTGATTGCACACGCTGTTTTTGCGTATAAATTTAGCATGTTTGAAAGGCAGGTGCAAAATAGGCACAGCACTACGCACACAGGGCTGCAGTTGTTGCGAGAAACAGGGGTCACATTAACGGAATACTTTTCATCATTGACTGAATTTGTTGACAAATGACCGAGAGATTTGGAGGCTGTCTGTCATAATGATGGACTGGAAAAAGAGGGATGATCCAGTGTGCCATCATACTGCTGCAGACACATGCGTAAAGTAAACCCTCTCTGTTTTGCTCTCTACATCGTAGAGGAGGTCATTTAACCTATGTGAAAAACCCCTTCATAGCCATAATCACTCCGTTTGTCACTCAGAGCTGTCTTCATCACACTCTCCAAGCACTGACAGTGACCTTAGGAGCTGTCAGTGCGTGGAGAGTGTGACGCAGTCAGAGCGTAAAAGGCAAGAGTGCCTACGCGGTCTGTGTGTGCATAACTGTGAGACTGCTCTTCACATGACGGGTTATTGGTGATTAAGCTGTAAAACTATGTGAATGCTGTCATTTAGATTTTGTTTGATTGGAATAAGGAAAAAAAAATTAAAAATGACAGATACAAATATGGCATGAGGGAAAAGTGACGACCTTGTCTGTCAAAATGACAGACCACAAAAAAAGATTACCGCAAGTGTGTTCATTTGCCTCTAAATCCATGGCTTCAAACTCCATTTTTCATTTACAGCCACTCTGCTCTCTCAAAATCTCGATGGTGACAGCCGGTAGCACGTGCAAAATCCTCCTTTAAAGGGGGTGGTCCGCACCACTTTTGCGCCTGCTATGAATTGCGCACACAGTCATAGTAGATCATCCACAACACACCCACTAATAGCACGTGCAATTTTTCAGTTTTCACATGCAATTTTTATTTTGGATCTTAGTAGATTAGGCCCATAATTTTTAGTCCTTGAGAGAGAAATAACAATGAATGTAATCAAGGGATGGAAACTTAAATGGAGAAATGGCTGCTGCCAACATGTGGATGGAGGCTGAACTACAACACAAAACAAATGTCTTATATATCTTAAATTCTTGACTAATAATGATGTATTGATACAGTATTGCACAACAAAATCTCACAATATACTGCTGCATCGATATTTTATTACATCCAAAATCTACGTTCTTCTCAGTCAGGTGCAAACCTCTTATCTCCAATACTGCTACTTTTCAGGAAATGAAAAAACAAAAACAAAAACACTCTACTATTGCATGATTGGATATTGTATTTTCCTGACTACAATTTTTTTTGTATTTTAATTAGATTTCAATGCTATAAACCCACCAACATATAGGGTGACTAACACCACTGTTTAAAAAAAATAAACAAAAAAAAGGAAAATGGCAGCACAGTGGCGTAGCAGTGCACATGCCTCACAGCAAGGAGATACAATACAGTTTTATTGATACCAATGCCAGTATTGATTCTGCGTATCGATTCTTTACCGATTCCTTCCTCAATTCCTGCTGATTTTCTGTGGGAAAAAATTGGCTTACATGGGTTTCCAGCTGCAACAGTGTCACCTGATACTCATGATAAAGTCATGCTACATAGATAATTGCCTTTGCAAGCTGCTGGTGTTTCACTTACTGAAAGTTGTTTAGCATCTTTTTGAGAAATAACTTTGACCACTTCCGCCACCTGTCTGCCATGGTTTTTGACTCCTTTGTTATCATTGCCGACTGCCCCTGAGAGTGTGATGTGCATGAAGCACGCAGGATGCAGTGGAAGGAATTGATAAGGGAATTAATAAGGAAAAAGACTGATGACATTGACTCCTTGAGGGAGTTGTTAACAATTCTCAACTGGAATTGGTTTCGATTTCCATCCCTACTCTAAATTGCCCATAGGTATGAGTGGGAGTGTGAATGGTTGTCTGTCCCTCTATGTGGCCCTGTGATCAGCTGGCACACAATTCAGGGTGTGTCCAGCTTCTTGCCTAATGTCAGCTGGGACATGCTCCAGCCCCTTGCGACTCAGAAAAGGATGGGATATGGGTATAAATGATGAATGGATGGATAAAAAAATGGAGACAGGAGGTTTGTGCTGACAGCAATGATGTTTAGTCAACCTGAAAATAGTTATTTTTCAACAACTGTTCTCAGACTAACATGTTTAAACACACCTTAAACATCTAAATTAACTCAGGCATATACAGAAATCCAGTTTTCTTGAGTTGATGTTTTACTGTGTGACATTCATAGAGAAGGTGTAATATTACAGGGGCATAAAATTTACAGTGAGGGTCCATATTGAGTGAATTCTATGGTGTCCTCTTAATATTGCTAAAGGAAGTTCAAAACTATCTAAGTGCATAAATAATAAAAAAAGAAAGAAGCCATGTTGGGTAATATGGAAAAGTGAGGATGCCACCAATCAGTATAGCATCAGATCAAACCTTTGATCGGATAATCAAAATCAAATCAAATTGTGGGACAAGTGGAGATGCACATACAATCTGTTAATGCATATTAGGCTGCAGGAAAGGATATTTGGCAGTCAGACAGGTGGGGTGTCTGAGGACACAGAATGTATTTTAAATTCTTCTCTGCTCAAGACAACCGTTTGAAGAAGGGTCTCAGATCTTCAAAAGTCTCTTAAAATTCAACAGACATCTTTTGTCCACTTCAATAAATCTACCTGCCTTTGACTTCTGCTCTAACAGCAATTATACACATCCCCATCAAAACAAAACTTAATTAAAGTGAAACTCCAAGGTTTTGAAGTGACAGATTTGTTGCAATGTCGGTAATATTAAAAGTAAAGGGAAAGAAAGCTTTGATACCTGAGACAGAGAAGGTGTGGGTGCAGCTGTAGAGAAGAGCCAACTCTCCAAACACGTCTCCTGGATCGATTGAGAAAAGCTTCAATCCATCTTTTGTCACATCCAGCCTCCCTTCTGTAAGAAAAAACACAGTCAGTAAAGATATAAGAGCTATGACTGACAAAGAACTGTAAATAAATCTCTTCATATGAAAAGTAGGTGTTGCTTGTTTATGGTTGATATTCACCTCTGGCATGATGCTAAAATTTTGCTGCATTGTCAGATGTTATCCTGTTGCGTGCACTGATCAGATACTTTAACTGCTGCCTGTATGTTTTTATCAATGCCTATTCAGCACTGTTTAACCAGTTAGTTCAAGGTTTTTTGAAGTGGGGTTGCTAGAGGCCGATGGCACTAGTAAACATGATTGCCAGTAAAGGAACTTGCAAGCTTTGTTCCTTTGGGGAGATATCCGTGGGCGGACTGTTACCAGTGCATTGCAGTACATTGTGCTACTGAAAGCGTCGTAATTAACCTACTTACAGGGTAAAACTACTCAGAAAACTAAGTTTTGTTCAGTTTCAGATGCTCAACATCCCCCTTTTTCCTGATATAGCTCCTCTAAGGTGAAGGATTTGTGTTAACATAAGATGAGGAGTCTTTTATTGGGATGATTTTGTCAGTGATTAGTGTAGATGCTGACAGCTTCAGGAGCAGTTTTATAAGATCTTGACCACATTTCTTTATCAAATGCAAAACAAATACCACTACAAACTTCTTTATAGAATGAATATTTTTGCTTCACTTTCAACATGTTTTGGCAAGAGTATGTGTCCCAAAGTGGCTCACGTCCTTTGGGCCGTGGTAGTAGCGGCTGCCTACAACATTAACTGATTAGCCTGTTATGACTGTGATTGATGGAACAATCGTCCAATCAACTGCCAGATATGCCTTTAAAAGGTTCCACTCTCCCCAAACACTTTCTATGGGCTGCTGCCCAGAAGGACAAGTGAAATATAGTGCATGGTCCATCTGTTGCTTCAGATTACACGTGGTTGTACAAATTCCTATGGCCCACCTGGACTTGTCTCATTGCAAACCAGAGTTCCCCGGCACAACATTTGAAAATCACTGCCCCAGGATTACACTGCAGTGCCACATTTTACGACATTACTCTTCTCTGGTTGTAGAAAAAAGTCACAGAGATCCTCTTTTATACATCTAGATCCTTTGAAAATGAGAAATATGTATTTAACATTCAACATAGTTTGGAGCACAAAACATAACCGCATAATATTTTATCACGCTGCCACCAGTGTTTTCTTATCTAAAGCCAATACCAATTTGTTTTACCAAATGGGGGTGTAGCTGCTCTGGCAAGCAGAGGGTGACCTGACTGCTCTTGTGAATTTAAACGCCTGGTCAGGGCCTGCAGATGAAAACAAGCCTTTTTGGCAAACTCTGGTTAATTTACAGAAGTGGTGATTAATAAACACAGCCCCCTGTAAAATAAAAATGTGAACCAATTAAATTAATTCAATGTGCATGCATTGTACTATGAAGCCAGCAGATATGCAATCATCCCTGAGCCACTGAAGCCCATGGAGGACACAGGAGAACAATAGGTAGCAGAAGCTCTCCATTAGCTGTCACATTATAAACGCAGCCAAGAATCCTGTGGACAATCAAGCTGAACTGCAGCCAGGACAAATCTGACCCTCTATCCTCTTGTCTTTTGTGCTGAGGTGACATCTGAGCACAAAACATCGATGTAGGTCACATGTGGTTCCCCAGAGGACCCTTGTCTTTTCATGCTCAAACATGCAATTATCACACCAATGCACTCCATAGTACAGTCACATCAATATCTAATCAAGTAGTGAGAAAAGGGGAGGTAACTGACTCACAAAGATGAGGGAAAGTAATATTCCTGTTGCGTTGTTCTGTAAGTTGATGCAAAAACAAATGTTTTACCTTCCAAAACATAGGCCTGCCCCCCGTTGGTCCCCTCCTGGATGACATAGCCACCTTGATTGATGGTGCTGGAATACATGCAGGCTGTGACAGCTCTGATTTCTCCTTCATCAAGGTTCTTCAGCAAGGCATTTTTCACAAATGCTGCTCTAATCAGTCTCTGGGATCTGTACAAATATAGGATGGAGGCTGATGTAACATGGAGGCTCAAGTTATCCAACAACTTGAAATCAGTCTTAGAAAGAAGAGAGGTTGAGCCTTGAGCATTTTCAAAGCATTTTGTAGTTAAAATAGATAAGTGAACATAGCATTCTCTTACTCTAGAGTCTTGTCACAGGTTCTGTTAGAAACCACATCCAGAGTCACTGGGTCCACAGTAAAGGGCTCAGATCTGACAGTTTTCCTTTTGGTTGTTGGCTTGCTCTCCATTTTGGCAGAGCGAGCTACAAGAAAAACACAGTCACCAAGATTTAAAGCTCTTCAGCTCCAAGAAGACAATATAGACACATCAAATAACATGTTGCGTACCTGCTCCGGCTTCGGATGGTCCTAGGAGAGGGACAGTGGCTCTGTAGCGATCCAGTTCTTCCTGCAGTCTCCGAATGAGCTCGTCTTTTGTGTCCAACTCCAGCTCCAGTTCATCTATGAGTGTGTCACGCTGGCGAAGCTCCTCAATTTTTAGTTGCAGGGCAAACTGGAGGTCCCGGAGGGTACCCATCACCTGCAAACACTATTAAAGTAACTATTTCATTTTAGTGATGATTGACTGGTGGCAAGTCACTCAGTTGTTCCCTGATCAGCCAGCGGTAATGAATCACAGTTTCCGTTTAACTAGTGGTGAGTTACTCATTAGATTAGATCCATTCAATTATTTATTAATTTAATTATTATTATTATTTAATTATTTAAATCTCAGTGCAGCCTTTGATACTATTGACCACACAATTTTAACAGATCACCTCAAAAATTGGATTGGTATCAAAGGCACTGCTGGCTTCAGTCCTATCTTTTAGAGCGAACCTTTGTGGCCATCATAGGTAATCTCAACTACTCTACTTCTACCATTACCTGAGGTGTACCACAAGGTTCCTTTTTAGGTCCGATTTATTTCTTTACTCATATGCTCCCCTTGGCAAAATAATTCAGCACCACAAAGTCTCCTTTCACTTCTACACAGATGACACACGAATATACCTTCCCCTGAGATCTGAGGGCCCAAAAGCCTGAGTACTGTCAATGGCTGTTTAAGTGATGTCATGTGTTGAATGGCACACAATTCTCTTCTATTCAATAGCTCAAAATCTGAAATAATTCTTTTCAGCACACAAAAATCAACCCATCTCCCTCTATCCAGCCTTAGCGATTTCTCCAATATCAGACCCACAGCCCAGAATCTAGGACTTACATTTGATTCAGACCTCACCTTTACACCCCATCAATACAGTCGTTCAGTCATGTTTTTTCCATCATGTTTTTTCCATTTACATACCATTTTTCCCTGTGCTTGGGTCATTAATGCTCGCTGTTTGCTGTTTGTTTCTTGTGCTTGATTATGATGTGTTTGTCAAAGCACTTTGTAAACCTTTGTTTTTAAAAATGCTAAAGAAATAAAGGTATTGTTATCATTATTATTATTAGTATTATTATTATTATTATTATTATTGTTATTATTTCTGTTATTGTTGTTGTTGTAATTATATACATAGATATTTAGCCAGTTTCAGCATGGGTTAACTAGTCAAGTCAAGTCAAGTCAAACTTTATTTCTAAAACACCTTCAAGAAGACAGCAGTCAATCAAAGTGCTGTACACAAAATACGTATAAATAAAAAAATAGATAGATAACAATAAAAACAACAGTAACAACTAAAAGGTTGTTACTCATTTGTTCTCTAACAAGGAGCTATACTTATTTTTTATTATTACTTATAATTATTACTCATTTTATTTATTTTTCCTTCACAAGGAACTTGATATAGCTTAAAGATTCCGCATGTTGAAACCTGCTTTCTTATTTTTTTACTTAATTCGCATGCCCTTATCTATTTTCAAGTCTTTTTTAATATTCCTACTTTTGCTATGCTGTGTATCAGATCAACTGAAACAACAGAATCTCTCCTTGAGAATTAATAAAGTATTTCTGATTCTGACTCTATACATATTCATTAAGGATACATGACATTATCAGCATGACAAAAGTATCAGCAGTTAATATCTCAAAAGCTGATTATCACTTTCAGTAAATATGTATGTACTGTAATGCTACACCTAATTATTACTGAATGCCTTCATTTTAAAATCAACAATGTCATTTTCAGGAGAATGAAATGTTGTTTCACAGCTGTTTCTAAACAAATAAACTGCCACAGTGAAATGTGTTTACAGGGATTCAAGTATCCTGGTTATGGTGTGGGTTTTTAAGCGTCCCTGTTCTATGTTTGTGCATGTAAATGCTGTATCCTAATTTCCAGAGACCAGATTTAGCTACCTGGAGAGCTTGCCTGCCAAACCTCACAGGCACATACCAAAATAAGACACTGTGATCAGAAACCAGGACACTGGTGTTTACTGTGTAAACAGGTAAACTAATAACCAGGTCTATCTGTGTGCATGAAAACCCCACATCCTGAGAGACTGATCAGAACAAGGATTCTACTTATAGCACTCAAGTCTATGTAAGCAGTCAATACAAGGAACAGGTCAATTTTAGTAAAAGAAGATATTTTGTACTTTTGAAAACAATATAAAAAAAATAGTATCAGTATCAGGAATAATGGGTTCAGAAATAATGTCAAATCTGATAACTGTAAAAGCTCAATTAGTTCATCTCTAATGTTCATTATGTAGAAAATGTACCATTTTTGGATACAGTACTATACTCTTATATTTCTGGATTCAGTGTGAGATGACATTCCTTTAACATTGGCTTCATAAGGAACTCATCTAGTCATGTTTTTCCCCATTGCATTTAAGAGCCTGTATTTTTCATTAACTTGGGTTCATACATTTAATTTTGATGACCACTAAGAATGTTCACAATCTAAAATGTTCAAACTAAGCTTCCACTTTTTATGCAGATTACCCTTGATCCAGCAATATTCTCTGACTCTTTTTACAGTGCATTTACGCAAAAGTGCTACAACAAAGCCCTGCCGTCATTACACCTTGAGACAATCACATTAGGTCCTCCAGAACGTGGTATTTGTGTCAATTCACAATGTGATCCAGCCTGCCCTCCCTTGACCAATATTACATCTCTGAAGAAAGAGCAATGGACAGTCAAGTTGTTCCTTCTCTTCTACATTCAGAGATGAACATCACACGGGCATAATATTGCACTTGGTCTTGAAACGGCAGCATGTATGAGGCTAATGTGTGATTATTAAAAATCAAACAAAATGCATGCATGAAGGTCCCCGGGCGTCTTTGTAGTCCTTATTGGCAGTTGGTTAGCAACCGTCTTTTTGTGCACACAACAAAATTAAAAGGTGGGCAATTTTAGCATTTTATTACTTTAGATTAAATGCTAAAATTTTATATGTGTTTATTACACCTGGAAGTGCTAAATGATTAGTCATTCCCACACCAGTCTGGTTGGGTGGGCCAGGAGAATGAGCTGTTTAAAGAAGCTACACTGCAAAAACTAAAAGATCCTTGAAGAACCTTTAGAGGTTCTTCAATTTGAAACTGTGGAGGAACCTCTTTAGGTGCTCTGAGAAACCTTTGCAAAGGGGTTCCACTGGCCTAGCTGTTTGTCAACAAAGTAGCACTTGGATTAGAAGGTGCCTCTGCCCTCATGACAAAGAAGACCAGGCAGAAGTGTGCATTCTGCCGCCATGGTGACATTTGGTTGCTTCTGTCATTTTTTGCAGTGCGCTGTGACGTCACATACAGGCACTGCGTGTCTTTATATTCACCTTATTCCATCCTGCCCACTTTCAGTTCTCTGCTACTTCCATATTTTGTCACTGAAACTGAGATAAAAAGATCGGACGGCATCATATTGGTGCATCTGCCATCAATTTTGACATGGGAGGACGACACGAGGAAGTGGCCAGTGGAACCTCTTTTCAAAGGTTCCTCAAAGCACCTAAAGAAGTTCCTCCACAGTTGCAAATGGAAGAACGCTTCAAAGGTTCTTTAAGGATCTTTCAGTTTTTCCAGTGTACGTGCGCTACAAAGAGAGGAACAGGGGGAATCCCTTTGCTGCAGACTTCTCGTTTTGCATCGATATACCATATTAAATAAAGGAGGCTTGTAAAACATACTAGGGAGCAAAAAAATAATTAAAAAGCACAATATGGGCTTGTTAAGAAAAATGCCATAAATCCCTTGTTACCTCATGGATATAATATTTACACTAGCACATGGTTTTATTGTCAGCAGAGAGGGTCACGTTAAAAAGGAACTCATTTATATCTAGCATTGTGCATTCCTCTGATTTACTTCTCTCTGGAGACCCTCAAGCCAAAAATGTACATGAACAAAAACTACTACAAAATGACTTTATATATCAATATACTCTTCAGCTTATTCTGCATAAATCTCTGAGCAACTTCAGGTGTACTCAAAACTACCAAAAAAAAATTTTTTTTCAGCATTTAACCCTTTACATGCCAGTTTGAATAGATGTTGCCAGTTTTTTTTATTAAAAAACCCACAAAAAGATATTTTTTATATAGTAAACAGGGGTTGGTGGGGCATTGCTGGTTGTTAGAGTCTTGTATAGGTCTAATACACAAGCTAAAAAAACAAGTTTATAACTGCTGTGAAAGCAACAGGTGCAGAAAAACACTAACACTTGTTGATGTTTTCTCCACAATAGTATCAACATAACTTCACTCAGGTTCATTTATCTGTCTACTTCAAAGAAACATGAAACACATCCCTAAAAATGCACATACAATGTGTTATATGGAGAATATCTCATATTTTGTGTTGATTTTTTTATACAATACAAATGTGCTTCAAAGACACATTTTATGGGATGTGTTTCATGTGTCTTTTAAGTAGACAGATAAATAACCCTGAGGTTATGACCCCCTGCCCTGGACTCCTGCACTCAGAGGTTGTTGACAATGTTGTGGAGAAATCAAGTGTAAGAGTGTTTTTGCAAGTGACTGCAAAACTACTTTTAGAATTTGCACATCTATAGAGCGGCATGGTAGCGCAGGAGGTAGCGCATGTGTCTCACAGCAAGAAGGTTGCTGGTTCAACCCTGTGACAGTCAGGGCCTTTCTGTGTGAATTTGTTTGTTCTCCCCCTGCATGCATCTTTTTTCTCCAGGCACTCCAGCTTCCTTCCACAGACCAAAAACATGCCCAACAAATTGCCCTTAGGTATAAGTGTGAACATGAACAGTTGTCTGTCTCTCTATGTGGCCCTGTGATCAGCTGGCAACCAGTTCAGGATGTGCCCTGCCACTTGCCCAATGTCAGCTGGGATAGGCTCCAGCCCCTGGGACCCCAAAAGAGATAAGCAGAATAGATAATGAATGGATGGGTGAACATCTGAAATACATAGACTCTGATCACCAACAATGCCACACACTCCTTCTAATTAATTTAATTTAAAATTATTGAATATTTGGTAGTTTTGACTATAGGTAGTGGTTTTATAGACTTATGCAGAAAAAAATATTGCTGAAGTATTATTTTATTTTATTTAGTTTTTACATTTCACTCTGGGGGGTCCCCAGTGGGTGCAGCGAGTGTGTCTAATAGACATTTATGAGTAAATGACATAGAAAATCTCAAATGTAAACAGATTTGCATAAATTCATGCCATAAGCTATGACACAGCCAAAAAGATAACCAAATTTAACAAGAAAAACAAAAATGACTGACGGGTCCCAGCACCCAAAATAAGTATACAGATAATAGAGCAATAGTAATAGAGTAATGATGAAAAGAGAGAGATAATGGAAAAAAAAGATGAAAAAAAATCCAAACATTTGGAGCACCATGCATTGCCAAAAGAAAAAACAAAGATGTTATAGTTATTTTTAGTGGTTTTTTATACAATCAAAGCCTTCACTTGTGGGTCCATATAATATTTTGACTAAAGCAAAGCACAGGGGTTTCATTTATGGCACAGGACATTGTGCAATAAGGTAGAAAAGAGGTCAGATGTGTCACCTTTTACAATCTTTAAATTCAAGGACACTTTACAAAAGCAACAGCAAGGAGGTGATTTCAAACAACACAACGCATCAGACTGAGACAAGGTCAACTCAGGCTCTTAATTCAGTCTAACACACTTTGCACCCTGCAGGGATAAAATATGGATGTTTTCATTTTGGGTCACACTTGCACAAGAGCCATGCGCGCGCACAAACAGCCCCAGTGCATGAGTTAGTGTTGCCTGAAAATGACATCATTTATTGTAAGTAAACTCTTTGTGAGCACGTGCAGGCTCGGTCCTGCTAATTATTCCCGCCGTACAATATTATCACACCACTCACCGCGTGCAGCTGTTGTGGTCTCCTCACTTGTCCTCAGCGGCTCTGTCCCTGTTTGGATGCAGACAGGCGCACATCTCTCCTCTGTGTCCGCCCGACTGAGAGATGCTCCCCTCGTTGCTGAAGGCTGGTCAGAGCTGAGCACAGACAGCAGGTAATCACATGACCGAGACAGAGGAGACCATCCGGGGGGGCTGTAATGAGAAATGCAGCTGCTGGATGACAATTGGGTCAGAGGGTCCGCCGGGTATTTCCGCGCCAGGGGAGATAGGTGGGCTTCATGCAAACTGAGTCCTGAAAGCTTCTGTCATATATGACCCTGATGAAAGAAACAAAAGGTCGGCTGTGGGCACTGATAAGAGGCTTTACCTTCCTGCGTAAAGGTGACCCCATGACCTAAAGAGTTTGATCAGAGATGAGACACAGCCTTTTTTAACATGGCGGCCCTGCTTTGTATTCAAACATGACTGCACAGCACTTTTTATGACATCAGGTACACACATGAATACAGCATATATCAGAATATATATTTTTTTAAACCCCAATTCCTATAATACTGAGATGTTGTGTATAAAATTAAAACAGGATTATATGCAAATCCTTTCCGACCTATAGCCTATCCAATACACTACAAAGCAAAGATGTTTAATGTTCAAACTGATGAACTTCATTGTTTTCTGGCAAATATTCACCCATTTTTTATTTAATGCCTGGCCCTACAACACATGCCAGAAAAGCTGGAACAAGAACAACAAAAGACAGAGTTGAGAAACGCTCTAAAAAAAGCCTGTTTGGACAGGTGAACAGCTTAATTGGAAGCAGGTGAGTGTCATGATCGGGTATAAAAGAAGCATCCCTGAAAGACTCAGTCGTTCACAAGCAGCAATGGGGTAAAATTCATCACTTTGTGAACAACTGTGTGTGCAAATAGCCCGAGTTTAAAGACAACTTTCTTTATACAATTAAAATGAATTTAGGGATTTCATCATCTACAGTCCATAATATAATCTAAAGATTCAGAGAATCTGAATAAATCTCTGCATGCAAGAGGCAAGGCCAAAAACCAACCGATGACCTTTGATCCCTCAGGCAGCCCTGCATTAAGAACAATATCATTCTGTTGGACAGGGGTGTCCAAACTATGGCACTGGGGCCGAATGTGGCCCACTGCCCATTTTGAATTGGCCCCTGAAACAGTTGAATGAATAAAGACATTTCGATTGAAGCAGCAAATACCATCAATCATGCACATTTTCTGCCATATTTACATGTCACAAGGTCTCATTTACAAAGTATATTACAATATTCATCTTCAAGCTCCAACATTCTTGCAGTTTACTCTTGTTTGTGTCTGACAATGAAGAAATGCCGCCAGTGTCTCCCATCTCTGCTGCTCATAAGGTCATTCTCGCCCTGACTAGGTGTGAATCCATAGCCTGGGGTTACAAGGGTCCCTTGACAGGTGACAACCCACCCCTAAACCTTAAAACTTTAACTTAAATATGATAAAAGTGAGGTGGAGCAAGTGGCTCAGTCGTCCATGTATTCTTCTTTATGTGGCCCTTGATGTAAAAAGTTTGGACACCCCTGCTGTAGGATATTACCACATAAGCTCAGGAACACTGCAGAAAAGCATTTTAAGTAGAAACAGTTTGTTGCTAAATCTACAAGTCCAAGTTAAAACTATACCATGTAAAGTAAAGGCTATAAATTGACAACCCCCAGAAATGCTGCCGACCTCTCTGGGCCTGAACTCATCTGAGATGGACTGAAGTAAAAATTGTGTGCTGTGGTCCGATGAGTCCACCTTTCATATTGTTTTTGGAAATCATTGAAGTCTTGTCATCTGGGAGAGAGTGGAAAAGAACCATCCAGATTGTTATTAGCTCAAAAACCAGCATCTATGATGGTATGAGGGTGTGTTAGTGCCCATGTCATGGGTAACTTGCACATCTGTTAAAACACCATTAATCCTGAAAGGTACATACAGGTTTTAGATCAACATATGCTGCCATTCAAGTGATGTCTTTTTCAGGGACATCTCTGCTTTTTCATCAAGACAATGCCAAGCCACATTTTGCACATGTTACAACTGTGTGGCTTTACATTAAAAGAGTGCAGGTACTAGACTGGCCTGTCTGCAGTCCAGACCTGTTTTCCAATGAAAATGTGTGGCAAATTATGAAGTGCAAAATACAACAATGGAGACCCTGGACTGTTGAGCAAATAAAGTCATACACCAAGCAAGAATGGTAAAGAATTCCACCCACAAAGCTTTAACAACTAGTGTCCTCAATTCCCAGATGCTTACTGAGTGTTTTCAAAGGGAAATGGGATGGAGCGTAATGATAAATATGACCCTGCATGCACCAACTTCAAAATGAGTGAATATTTGAAAAAAAAAAAAATCATGTTTATCAGTTTAAACATTAGATATATTTTCTTTGTAGTGTATTCGGTTGAATATAGGTTGAAAAGGATTTGCAATTCATTGTCTTCTGTTTTTATTTATGTTCTACACAACATCCCGGCCTTATTGGAATTCATTGGAATTGGAGTTTGTAAATCTTAAGAGAGAGTCAGTGCAAAAAACAGCAATTGAAACACTGTAACAAAACAAAAAAATGGGACTAAAAAAGTGCACTGCTCGGCAATGGCAGACAGGGTAAATAAAGTGAACTGATTCCTCTGCAAATAGGAGAGTGAATTTAGGAACACTGAGAACCCATCTCTTACAGTCACATACCTCAGTCTACTCTACACCATTAATTTTACAAAAGTTTTTCCCCGTTTCAAACTGTAATAGTCTATTCTGTTCTTTTAGCAAGTCTACCTAAATGATTGTGCCAGAGGCTGACAGAGGGAGCAGAGGGGGCTTCTAATCTGAAGCAATTAAATTTTGCCAAAGCATCAATGCAGTCTGCATCCATTGCTTTAGGGAGGGTAAAGTCCATAAGGGGCCAAATCAACTAACCTGAGTACATTTTGTGTGAAATGGTGCACTAAGTTACATTTGTCAGAGCTTCATAGTACTGAGTAAAGATAGTGAAATAAAAAGTAGATCAAAGTTTTCCATCAACAAGTATTGTCACAAAAACAAAATTTCAACATCAATACTGATATTAGTATAGTACAAGGAATATTCCATTCTAAAGTTTACTAATCAAATACCGAGCAAGAACTGATCAGAAATACGATATTAAGGTTTTGTCACATTTTTTAAGTGCCATTTTATTAGAGAGCCCAAATTTTGCCTTAACTGAGGTTCATTTATACAAAAACTCTTATATTAGAATTTAACAAGACTGTATACAATTTAAAAAGGTATGACAAATTTTGAAACAGACACAACTACAAATAGTAATATTTATAATAATATTTAAAATAATAACATTATGGAGCAGCAGGTAGTGCACGTGTCTCCCAGAAAGAATGTTGCTGGTTTGACCCCGTGACGGTCCTTTCTGTCTGAACTTTGCATGTTCTCCCTGTGCATGCACAGATTCTCTCTTGGCACTCCAGCTTCCTCCCACAGACCTAAAACATGCTCATTAGGATGATTGGTGACTCTAAACCACCCTTAGGTATGAGTGTGAGAGTGAATGGCTGTCTGTCTCTCTATGTGGCCCTGTGATCAGCTGGCGACCAGTTCAGGATGTCCCCTGCCACTTGCCCAATGTCTGCTGGGATAGGCTTCAGCCCCTGAGACCCCAAAAGGGATAAGTGGTATGGATAATGGATGGAACATTATACAAAGTAATAATAATAGTAATAGGAGCACAGTACTAATAATATAAATATTCCTAATCATATTTTGAATAATGTAAATGTGTAACACCAGTAATTTGGTAATTATTGTTATGGACCATTATTTAAATACAGTTTTGACTATTTCAGTTGTTTGATTATTGATCTGCTGAGTTGTATGGGGTCAAACGGTGCACTAATAAAAAATCTAATTGTGTCTTGAGCTCATGTGGTGTTTAAAAATTAAATGTCCCTGTTTTGAGGTCTGAACGTCAGGACGCCCTTTGGTATATCCCTTTATTATGGTGTCTCAGACGAGTAAAAATCAGCTATACTTGCTTCAGGATAAGCGTCTTCCACGTGGAGAAGCGACACCTCCAGCCTCTGGGGGCAGCAGAGTCCTCAGAGCAGCTGAGAGTTTCTCCAAAGAAGAGGATGAGCTGTTGACAAGAGAGGAAGCCCTGTGGCTAACTCGAGCTAACAAAGTAACGGCAGTAGGTTGTTAAACACCATTGGTAAAACATTTATTTTTGGTCATTGTCTGTTATCTACGGTATCGTCGAAAATGATTCTCACAGTGAAACCTCTACAGGGGAAGGAGTGCAGTGTTCAGGTGAGTGAAGGACTGAGCACCAGCACAGCTCACCGCTTAGTGTTAGCCTGCTAACGCTAGCCTCCTTAGCATTAGCATGTCGTGTAGCGGGACAGCTTCCTTGTGAGCGACCGGCGTGTCTCATGTTTGGAAACACATTTCATGATTGAGAAAATGTATGATTGTGATAAGCCACAGAGGAAAGGGCTCTTTCATGTTGAGGAGGTTAGGTATGGTGTCATTCCGCTCAGTCATGGATCAGCCCACAGTTAGCCAGCCTGCTAATCCACAGAGGCTCCAGCAGACATCCAGAGTCACTCTGTGGTGCTCTGGTCCTCACATGAGTCCCAAAGATTGATTATTTATTTATTTATCTCCCCAACAGTTTATACCAAAGTAGCAGGTACTTTTCCTGAGGTCTACACACATTAGGTTTAATCCTCAGGGACTCCTGTGTCATTTTTGTACATTTTTGTCATGATTCTTTTTTTCAATCTGCTGATCATTAGGGCTGTTACAGCTTATGGCCCGAATTTATGAAAGGGTGTTTCTTTTTTGACACATTGTTTGAATGTTTATTAATGTATTATACACCACTGGCATTTTTGCACCCTGTGGGGGACCCTCGGGAAAAATGAACACGTAAAAATCTCCCATATAATCATCATACTTCAATATTTTTCTGCGCTCTTTTGCTTTTCTGTGGTGTCAGATTTAAGATTTAAAAACTCTTCTGGGAACCATCGAGCCAAAAATGTTCAACTCAAGATGCTGCTCTAATTTCGTCATACATTAATATTTTTCTGTAAAAAAATCAATTAGACTACTTCCGCTCTGCTCAAAACTACCAAATATTCAATATTTTTCTGGATTTTAACATTGTTTGCTTGTTTGAATACATGTTGCCATTTTTTTTATTAAAAAAAAATAACACTCACAAAATGAGATTTTTATATAATGAGCCGTCGGGTAGTTGGCAAGTTTATAGCTGCTGTGAAAGCAGTCATGTGCAAAAACTCTTCACATTATCATCAACATTGAGTGCAGCAATGTTAGGGGTACTCGGGTTCATTTATCTGTCTACTTCAAAGACACAGAACACATTCCTAAAAATGTAAGTACCATGTTTTACACACACACACACACACACACACACACACATATCTATATCTATCTATATCTATCTATCTATCTATATATATATATATATATATATATATATATATAAACACACACAAGTAGGTTTAATAGATTTATGCAGAAAAAATATATTGATGTATGATGATTTTAGTATTTTTCTTGTGTGTACATGTTTGGCTTAGGTGTCCTCAAAGGATGCAAACTATTAAGTCCGATACCACACTAAAATACTAATGCAATAAAATGTTGTTGCTACTTTTTTTTGACATGTCCAAGACTCTAATCACAAGTAGTTGCCCCCCCCCCAAAAAAAAAAAAATAATCTGAGAGATTAATGCAGAAAAAGCACAAAAACTTGTTGTAAGTTAGTGTTATAGCAGTTCTTGTGCCTGCACCTTTCTTGCTCTAGGGCCCACAGAGAGTCACACATTACAGTAACCTTGTGCAGCAGCTGGATCCTCCTGATTCAATATCTGTAATCAGGCGGATCCATCTTGTCAAGCTTAATCTACAATTCCTGTGAATAGCCCAAAGTGGCACGGCCCGATCAGTCTTTCAGAGCAGGGAGAGGTGAGAGCTATGTACAGAGATTAGCATAGATGCTAACAGCTTCAGTAGCAGTTTATCAGATCTGGACGGCATTTCTTTAATAAATGAAAACTAATGTAAACAATACAAAGTTTTCTGTAGTAAGGGTATTTTCACTCCACTTCTTACATGTTGTTGAGTTTGTTATGTGAAGTGGCTCGCATTCTGTAGCGCAGTAGTGCCCGCCTACTAAATTACTAAATATGATTGACGGAAGGACCATCCAGTCACCTGCTAGATATGCTTCTGAAAGCTTCAGCCCTCCTTAAACGCTGTCTATGAGCTCTTTCCCAGATGGATTAGTGAAATATATTGAGCAGTCCTTCTGGTGTGTCAAGTTAAAATTAGAGGGATGAACAGGCAAAATGTTTGTACAGTGATGAACACTAAACCTCAATCTTGTTAGCAAAACATGTTCAGTGAGAGATCCATGGCAGGCCTTTAGCCCATTCACCTGTAAATTATAGATTTTTCTAGAGTGAGCTGCGTGTATGGACCAGAGCAGTCCTTTTTGTTTTTTTCAGTGTTTTTTCACCCACACTAAGCCCTGGGATTTCCCTGGTAGCCCATCAAAATTTTGCCCTTTCCAACCTTTTTATTTCAACTAAATCAATGAGCGCTACGTGAAAAAGCAAATCAGGTTGTTTTCTGGAGAAATCAAACTGGATTTTTCTAGAGAATCTGTTGCTATGCAGTCATCTATGACCAGTAAGGGGGAAAGTGCGTCTGTGTTTGGTTCATGGTTTTGATACTTTTTTGTTTTCAGTGAAATAATGTGATATATGCACAGGTCAGACTCCAGGATTTATGCACTAAATGTTGCCTCTTGTGACAACTGTAGGGTTTCGGGACATGTTGACCACAAAAACAGGTTATTTGATCCTGTGTAGTGTGTCATAGTGAAAGACAACAAAAGATTAGGTTTATTACAACAATAGATTAGTAGCTTTAAGAACTTAAAGACAGAGAAAGAGTTTGCAAAGCTCTGAAAATGTAGAGGAGCTACCACCAAACTACAGAAAGAGAAACAACAGAGGAACCTTCGCACCTATTTATCATCACATTAACTTATGATTCATCATAATGTTTGGAAAGACAAACTAATGTCTAATACATACAGTCCAGTATCTGTCATTATATGTTGTTGATTTCAGTCGTGTGGCCAATCATGCTTCCTGGGCAACCTGCAGAAACATGTCAAGGCTCTGTGGTCACCTATTCTGAAATGGAGGCCACTGTAATGGATGAAAAAATTGGTTGTCTGATCTCTGCAATAGACATTTGTTAAGCATATTGTGACCTTGTTTTGTATAAAAGTCTTTGTGAAATATTCACTTATTAAACAGCGCTTAAAAACAGTTTTTTTTTTTGGACTTTAATTCAAAGTAACAATGTTGATGCTATAGCATTTCAAACTGAAACATTTATTGCTTTGTTTATACATGAAAAAGTATCATATTGAATGATCTTTAGTCTGCATTAAGGTCAATAGATGGGATCCTGTGAGCTGGATCTTTTAAAGCAAGTACATCAGGAACACACCACTCTTAACACAAATTTACATTTAAGTTACAGCATTCATTATATCAAGAAAGCTTCATATCAAGAATACAGAAGTCTTTATCCTTTCATAGCCCTACCTCCGGGGAAGAAATAGCTGTGAAACACCACTCAAAGAGGGGTGTGATTGCTTGTTTCTATAAAATAATGATGGACAGCTCCCAAGTCTCCTCAGACAAAAAAAGACTGATGTGGTGTTAAGATTTAGACAGTGTAATTTCAGTGAACTAATGGCTAAAGATCTGCTTAAAAGCACAAAAAGAATAATAAATTCTCACTTTATTCTAATACAGTTTAAGTGGTTGATGAGAATGTACATAACCCCATCCTTTAAAATAAATGAGACTCCCAAAATACCTGATCTTTGCTTTAAATGTGGAATGAAAGGAACATTGTTTCACTGCCTTAGGGGTGCCCAGATATGAAGCTATTTTGGAAGGAAGCTTTGGATACCATTTCATGAGTTACAAGGGTTGAATTAATGTAATGTCCTAAATTGTGATTCTTGGATATATCAATTACTACACTGCTAAAGGAAAATTACATCATTCTTCACATGCCTCATATCTGACATGTCTACAGTGCTTGTTAGACACACCTCATCACTTTGATTGAGGAAATTGCTGGGGGTGGTCGGAGGGTAAGGTTTAGTGACTGACTGAAACTTGACAGTTCCCCTGTCTGCTTCAACAAATCCTTCTTTTGTCTTATTCCCTGATGCTTAGGAGGAATTTTAAATTGGTAGCTCTGCTCTCTGTGACTCTTCCCTTGGACACTTTGCAGCTAAACAGAAAGGAAAGATACTTGCCAAAGTTGTTTTTGTCAGAACTGATGCCTTTTTTTGATCATTGCCAATGCAGTACAAATATGCTCCTCTTTTAGGTGACTGAAGACGAGAAGGTATCCAGAGTAAAGGAACTTGTGTCTGAACGGCTGAACATACCAGCCAATCAGCAGCGATTGCTCTACAAAGGAAAAGCTCTTGCAGGTAGATTTTTTCCCGACAGCCAAATGTTTCATAACCTTTGTGCAGAACTGTAATTGCTTGATCCACAAATCTATTCAGTGCATTGATTAAGTGTTTGAATTTTTGATGATGGTTTCCATACTCTATTTCCTTTCTCAGATGAACACAGATTGAGTGATTACGCCATTGGGCCAGAGGCTAAATTGAATCTGGTAATCCGTCCCTTGGGGGAGAGGCCCGGAGCGTTGGGGATGGCTGCCAGCAGCAGCAGTAGTAGCGGCCCACAGGGAAGAGTGTGGCAGACTGTGTCCACTATCCTCGCAAGACATTTTAGTCCAGCAGATGCAGCCAAAGTCCATGAACAGCTCATAAAGGTACATTTGAAAACTGCTTTGAAGCTTGTAGCCTCTTAATTATTGAATGAAACATACTGTGTTTCCAGTTCTGAAGGCTGAAGAGAAATAAGACGGGGACATCATCAAATCCTAACTGAAAAACTTTTGGGCTCAAATATACAAATACATGTGTTGAATATTCATGTGTTTAATATTCATGTGAGAGCACAGACAAAATGTGACTATACAATATTTATTTGCACAATGACAATCATTTTCAGCAAACCCCTGGTCCCTTCTTGTTTTGTAAATTTGAATACTGGGCTGAGCTGAGGGACGGTTCTCAAAGGCTGTGCTCGTTTTAGCTGTTTAACGGCCCAGTTAATAAGACTGAGAAATTCAGCAAACTAGTGCGCTATCATCCCCATTTCAGTGTTTAACTTGTGCACATCAGAGAATGTTTTAACTGGAGGAATATTTTATAGTCCTATCATCCTAGTTTTTAAATACCAAGTGATAATGCCAAAATCATAATGCACTGATACATTGGCTTAACTTTGGTAACAGCCAATCTGCTGCTTACAATAACCAGCCATCAGCAAATAACTTGGGGTGAACAGATGTTAGTTGCAGATGTTCATCAGTTGTGTCAGGCATTTGGATACTGCCATTAAGCACAGCTAACCGCTGATTTGTAGAAGATGTTTTTTATAGGCAGAAATGGTTACCTTTTTTTTTTTTTTTTTACATTTTTTTTACAAACTAGAATGTTTTTTTCTGGTCAATCTGAGAAAATGCTGGCTTTGTGGAGAACAACACCAAATGTGAGATTACAAAAGAATAGGTATCAACATTTGGCTAAATTGTTATTTCAAACATCAGTATCAATCATGATTTTCACATTTGTTGCATCACTGGCAAATTAACCTGACCAAACAGAATTGATCAGCTAAAAGAACTGTGAAATGATTAAAGCCTTTTTACCATACATTTTAATTCAGGTCTCATCTATTCCTGGGTTATTTAATTTTAAGTTGAGCTTTACAGAGATAAAGGAGGGCTTCATTATGATAGTAAAATTTAGTTTGGACTTTGGTATTAAATGTGCTACATTATAATTAAAATTAGATTTTAAAACCTAGATTTGTCATTTAGATTCAGACAGTTTTTTGTCTATCTGCCAATGATATGATTCAAGGTATGCAGAAATGATCCTTTAATAAAATAAGAAGCATGAAGTTATAGTTATGATAAATATAATTATAAGACATCATACCATATTGACATTTTTTTTAAAAAGCTATCTTGTATTAATAAGTATCTCACTGTGGGCTACTCTTTTTACAGGAAACAATTTTTTACTGAGCGTGGGACCTGGCATTTATTAAGTTTTTTTTTTACTCATTGCTATAAAGACAATCCAGCTTTTAAGTTCATGCACAGTTTTCACATGCAAAGGTTTTTCTGTGTACTTTTACAGTATTTCCAGGTCTTAAAATATTTATCCACACATTATTGGCTTTTAAATTTGTAAAATTGTGTTTAGTTAGTCGACCTATTTACCTATTTTTGAAGACAAAGGGGAAACCAGCTTACTCTGTAATATTCTGTTGAAATTCCAAAGGCCTTACCTTACAGACTGCCTAAGCTCAATTTAGCACAATATATTAACCTGCTGTGTCGCTATGGTTTTTTTTTTTTTCTTCTAAGGACTATGAACGATCACTTCGACAACTTAGTCTGGACGACATTGAGCGCTTGGCAGGACGGCTGCTTCACCCCGAAGGCGAAGGGATGGACACCTCATACATGGACTAAAAACATTTTGTTTTGATGGTCTTTTTGGGAGCATACTGCGTTTGGAGTGTAAGGCATGGAAAAATACTGAGCTTTCTTGCAGAGGGCCCCGGCTGCGTGCCCGATCAGTGGCTGAGCATACACAAGTAGCACTGACTGTTGATTATCTCAGCAAAGGGGCACAACTGTCCATGACCGATGGATGTGGATATGGAGACATGGCCACTTTTGCAGGTCCTTGTCAGTGATGTAGCAGTCATTGACTCAAGACCTGATCGACTGAAAAGGAGTCCGTGTGTGGGTGGTGTTGGTTTTTGCAGGCTGCTATAACTCCCAGCTGACACTAACTTCTACTGAAGAGTATTTGATAGTGTGGCAACTTGTTTTCTGTTAATCATTTGTGAGAAGGTAATGGTTTTCATTGTATGATTTGTAAATATGTTTATACATATAAACATTAAAACACAGTAAAAAAAAGACGTGTTAATTTGCTGGGGATGTTCCATACTGACAGAAAGAAACAGAAAAAAAACCTTTTCTGTATTTTGCTGGCAAGTGATGGACCTTTATGTGCATTCACTAAAACACAGGTGATACACTCAATACACAGACAACTGAGCTACATTAAAACAAGTCACAAGTCTGTCCAAGTAAATATCAAGGGGGTAGGGAATAGTATGAGGTGCTCTGCAGTACGCGGAAGCAGGCTGACTGCAATTTCCCTATTTATAATTACATATGAGAGTTGGAAATTATGTTTATTTATTCATTCACTCCACTCATGGTAATGTTTAGTTTTTTGTTTTTTTTTTAAAAAGAGAAGAAAATTTACAATTTCATCACTTCTCACGTCTAAGAGCAAAGAAAAACAACGGATATGGCCAGCCCTTCACTAAAAACACAAGTGAAGATTACATGATCTAGGGATGTACAATGTTAGATTTTTGCCAATACATTGATATTTCTAAATCTATCATTGCCGATACCAATACTTTTTGCCAAGGATATGGGGTTTCTCCCTCATTTAAACTGACCTGTTCCTCTTATTGTGACGGCGTATTTGTGATAGAAATTGATGTGGATCAATGAAAACATTTCGTTTTCTTACAGAAGACTCTTCTTGTGCATTGTGCTATATTCATACATTCTTTGAATGTTACAGCCAATATGTATGATACCTATGGCTAATATGGTTAGCTAAATTATCAGCTGAGATTTTAACTGCCCTTTCAATAAAACAAATGCAGCTGAGTGAGCACACAAAAGCCGCCAGTTCCAAAAAGTCTTTAAATTCTGTGAAAATTTACAATCACAAAAAAGATATTTAGACCTTCAGTCTGACTCCAGCCCCAGGATCACATGCTTTACAGTGGCCCTCAAACTAATGCTGAAATTTCTTTCAGTGTTACTCCTTCTTTGAGCTAAATACTAACAATCTGAAAATTTTGTACTTTGCTTTATTCTCCAAACAATCATGAGTATCTGCAAATTAACTAAATCTTTAAGTTTTAATAATTCTGCCTCAATAATCAGTCTGTTGTACTCTCTATTATCCACTTTATGAGGCATTCTTTGCACTGATCTTTTCTGTAACATAACACAAAAAGCAGTAACTTTGAAATTTTAAAATTGAAATTTTATACAAATGGAGGGGGCAGGTCCCAAAACTGTCTTGAGGGACTCAGAGAAAATGCCAGAAAATTGCACATAATGTTTCCAATTATGCAGGTACTGTAGCTACTTAACCTTTCCAGAAACATTAACACCAAATGTGTTAAATCTGGATATTAAGATTTCATGATCCATAGTTTGAAACTAGTTTAAGTCAATAAACACACCAACAGTACATTTCTTATTTTGTATTGCTGAGGTAATGTCTTTTATTGGATACAGTGATTAACAAATGTATTAGACCGCCAGCAAATGTAAGGTTTGCTGCCCTAAATTAACAGCATTAGTAATAACCAAAATCATTCTTATGTTTCTGTAATTTACTCGAGTATGTAGAAGCAGTTAACAGAAATGATATTTTTAATTCTAAAATATACCTATTATAGTTATCCATGAATTTTCAAATTTACTGTTCTACAAACAACAAAAAAATAATTAAAATTCACTATTTTTTGTTTAAGATATCAAATTATAGCTATTTACTTGCATTCCCTAACGGAAGAAAAACTTTTAATGGTTGAACGTTATGCTTGATTAATTATTAACAATTTATTCCTTCCAATGAAATTACCTTCAAACACCTTTACAAGGACCTTAGAAAACTGATGCAGTAATGATACTTATCTATGAAAGTAGTGTTTGTCACTTGTAAACGTTTACTTAACATTCTATGAAGAAAAACAAACTCAAATAAAATTCAAAATCAAACCCAATTATTTTACAATGTAGTAAAATTTTTTTCTAAAATAATCAGTTCTGCGGCAATCAGTGTATATTTTATTTTTAGATTTTATTTTAATGGACGTTATTTCACTAAATCTTTAAGTAACAATAACTGCAAAATGTGTCTACCTCCTGTCACCCACCAGCTTTATGTTATATTTATAAGAGATCTTATAAGAATAGAATAAACATTGGCAAAAAAAAAAAAAAAAAAAGAATTAATTTGTAGTTCCTTCTCTTTTTATGGTCACATAATGCATCAACAGAATAGATTGGTATATTTGTTGCTACTTCTTAGTACTGTTCCTAATGTATAATTTTCCGAGAGCCTTTCACATTGTTTTTCACATTTCATCCCTGTCATCTCCCGTAGCTTAAACGCAAAAATGAAAATAATTGAACTTCAGAGGACTTTCAAAAATGTGAGCTCAGAGTAAAAGCAAAAAACTAAAGCGGCAGAGCGGTCCTGAGGGACTGGGCGGGACCAATCGGTAGTATTTTGAGTTTTAACCAATAGGATGTCAGAACCAGCTCTGACGCTTATTTTCAGCCAATCACAGTGCTGAACAGCAGCGCCAGGACCGCCTACGTGATACACTGACTGTTATTCTCTGACCTGCTAATTTTGGATGACAACTCTGATAAAATGGGATGGTTTTGACGCTTGAATTATTCCTCTGCGAGCTATGATGAGCGGACACGTCAACAAGGAGGGATAATAAAGCTTTGAAAAGTAGGTAAGGTCATTATGTAGCATAATTTGGTCCCGCGGCACAGCTAGCGTTAGCACAAGCTAGCACATCACTGTCACTTCCTGCCCTTAACAGTTAGCTTTAGCTTTATCTTTAGCCGGCTAAACTCTGTTAGCGGGTGTTATTGAGCCTCTCGGCCCGGGGCTGCTGCATCATTTGTTGTCAGGTAGCGTTGCCAAATATTATTCTGTCAGGTCAGTGTCATGATTGATATCCATGAGCCAGATTAGCATGTTAAATCCCACTCAAATCAGTGTATAATCTGGTAGGATTAGGTGCTTGTTGATCTGACTGATGCTATGGAGATACACCCCTCTCTCATCAGGACCGCTCTCCACTGGCCAGACCATCACCGACCCTCTGAAGTCACTAATAATACTTAGTGCATTAACAATACTTCATGCATTTGATGTTTTTAATCCGTGGTTGTTTAAAATCAGTGCAGTGCTTTGAATTTGTTTTCTTTGTTCAGAGAATAATGCAGCAGATTTCTGCTTTAATTTGGGTTGGGGGATTTATATTAAACAGCTGTTTATAAGCGTAAGTTTACAAGTGTGCTCAACTCTAAATGTCACTTAAATAACATAAATAAATGTTTCCATCTTATTTGTTGATGGAGATTTACCCTCTTCAGGGTATTGATTGTTCCTCATGTATTAATACACATTGTCAGTATTGGCAGCAATATTCTTAAACTGTAGATTATTAGTTCTGGTAGATATGAACATTTCTGGCAATATTTACATCTGATATTTTGACTCTACAAATCGGTCTTATACATTACTCTCAAAGTTTTAGACAGCTGTGGTAAAATGATGTTAAGTAAGTGTGTTTGGAAAAATATAAATGTTGATTATTTATTATAATTTGTTTAAAGTGTAAAGTGAGTGACCTGGATTAAAATCAAAGTCAAACTAGAAAGCACTCTGAGAGCACAAACCTCCACTAAGGTAGCTAACATATTGCTGTTACATTTATAAGCAATAGTTCCTTGATCAAGTTACCATTATAATATGATCCTTGACCCTGAAAACCCACACCAAGCACTCGGAATCATGTTGAGATCGTCATTAGTTTGCCAGTTATTGAGCAAAAACGATAGTTACCTTCTGAAGGTTATCTGGATCACCACCAAAATCAAACCATTTTTAAGTTGGGCCATTACCATCATTTCCTGAAAATTTCAGCAAAATCTGTCCAGTAGTTTTTGCATAATCTTGCTAACAGACAAACATACGCCAGCAAAAACATAACCTCCTTGGCGGAGGTAATTAATATTTGGTGTGACCACTCTTTGCCCTTAAAACAGCAACAAGTCATGTGGTACATGAACAAAGTCTTGGATCATTCAGGATTATAGTCAAATGTTTGACCAGTTATACCTGTGCTAATGATCATTAACGTCACAAGTAGGGAGAAACATTGTCATTAACTAAAACAGCTTTGTAGGAGGCTTAAAAACTTGGTGAGGAACAGTCAAACTCTGCTACCAATGTGAGGTAATGGAAGACAGTTTCATGTCACAAGTCATACACCATGACGAGACTGAGTAAGAAGACCCAAGGTAGTTATTCTACATCAGCAAAGTCTCCCAGGCAAAGATGTCAAAGCAGACTGGTGTTTCAAGTTGTGCTGTGCAAGCTTGAGATGAAACACAAAGAAACAGGCAAGAATGAGGACTGAGATGCAGTGGTTATCCATAGAAACTTACTGCAGCTGATAAAAGACACATCATGCTTACTTTGCTTCCGAATTGGAAGATGTCCAGTCATTCCTTCAGCTCAGACATAAACCAGTGGAACTCAGGTACACCCATCTACAGTCCTGAGAAGTCTGGCCAGAGGTGATCTTCATGGAAGAATTGTGGCCAAAAAGCTGTGCCCCAAGGCTCAGGAACTTAACTCTGCACAAAAACAGGAACTGGGATGCAGAAAAAAATTGATCTGTGTGTATACAAATCTGGTGCTTGCAGCAAACACTGCTTGTTCTTGTTTTTCTTGCTCATAGGAAAATGCTGCTAATGGCTAGCAGACTGGCTGCTATTTTCTCTCCTTAGATTTGAGCTGGCAGTTTATTCTCATTTTACATAACCATCTTGATCAAGATTTTAACCTTTTTTTGTTTATTTTTTTCCTTTTTTTTACATGTAGTACCAAAAAGTGTTTCCAGTCCATTGAAAGGATGGAGACCCTGATCCCCACCATCAACAGACTGCAGGAGGTCTTCCTCACAGTGGGCGCGGAGATCATACAGCTGCCACAGATCGTTGTGGTTGGATCTCAGGTCAGCCTGCAAAATAACATTTAAACCTGAATCTGTTTAACGATCAAGGGCTGAATCAGACTGAGAACAAGGGGCAACTGTTGGTCATATGAAGTCAGGTACACAGAAATTCCTAGGGCTGTAATCAACCAAAGAATTTGTTGGTCGACTGACTCACTGAAATTGTTGACCAAAAATCGACTAATCGGGGGAGGGGGGCTCTGACGGAAAATCCCTCCTGCGCGGGGACGCAGGAGAGGCGGGGGCTCTGCGCAGCTTGGCGGAGCGCGTCTTGGCGGGGGTGCGGGGGACTCTGACGGGAAACCCTCCTGCGCGGGGACGGCTCGGTGCAGTTTGGCGGATCGCATCTTGGCGGTGTGGGGGGGGTCCAACTCTGACGGGAAACCCTCCTGCGGGGGGACGGCTTGGCTCTGCGCGGCAAGGCAGAGTGCGTCTTAGCTCTGCGCAGCTCGGCGCAGCTTGGCGGAGCGCGGCTCTGCGGAGCGTCTTGGCAAGGGGGGCGGGGGACTCTGACGGGAAACCCTCCTGCGCGGGGACGGCTCGGTTTGGCTCGGCAGAGCGCGTCTTGGCGGGGGGTAGAGGAGGATGCTCAAAATAAAAATAAATACTCAGCAGACCACCGGACGTTGAATAGGCTAACATAGACGCTCTTCAATCCTCCTGTCTCCAGCTAGGTCTCCAGATGGTGGGGGAATCCAAAGTGGTGAAACCCAGGGAGGTGTTCTGAGACAGGCAATTTACCTGTGAAACCGCGGTGGTCTGAAAACACCCCCATTAGCACTTGGTACGTTCCCCCTGATGACTGTAAATCCATCCATCCATCCATCTTCTTCCGCTTATCCGTAGTCGGGTCGCGGGGGCAGCAGCCTGAGCAGGGAAGCCCAGACTTCCCTCTCCCCAGCTACTTCGTCCAGCTCCTCCCGGGGGATCCCGAGACGTTCCCAGGCCAGCTGAGAGACATGAGTCCCATCAGCGTGTCCTTGGGTCTTCCCCGGGGCCGCCGTACATCGGTGGGAACTTGCCCGGAAACACCTCACCAGGGAGGCGTCCAGGAGGCATCCTAACCAGATGCCCCTGAGCCACTTCATCTGGCTCCTCTCATCGCGGAGGAGCAGCTGCTCTACTCCGACCCCTCCCGGATGACCGAGCGCTTCTGACCCTGTCTCTGAAGGGAGAGTCCAGGACACCCTGCGAAGGAAACTCATTTTCGGCCGGCTTGGTACTCGGGATCGTGTTTTTCTGACTGTAAATCGGCCGCGGGAAAAAAATAAATTGAAGCAAAAAAAAAAAAAACCTCCATTGGTCGACCAATCAGAGTTCTGGTCGCCCCAGCACTTATCGACCAATGAGTTGACCAGTCGACTCACACCTTACAGCCCTAGAAGTTCCAAACCAGATCTGAAGTGGATTCAGTCTAAGGTTATTATTGTTACAGAAAATAGAAATAAACAAACAAAAGAAACAGAGACTCTGACTTAAAACCAATTACTTGAAACAACACTATAACCAGCTAAGACTAAATAGTGTGTTGATCATGTGGTACAGGAATTAGTCCAAAGATGTGGAAGGGAATCAGCATTCAGCACTTCCTGTTTCCAAGGCTGAAAGTTTATGGGATTTAGAGTACCATAGTGGATAAATGCCTGAAGTGAGGTTTGTGATGAGCACACGCACGCATAATTTTGCGTTCAGTCTGAAATCATTAAAAAAAAAGTCTGATACTGCCCAGTTTTGAGTTCCACTGTTGTTGTGTGTTTAAAAGAAAAGTCGCTAACAAGCTGCTAGCAAGGACTACATAAATGGATGGGAACCCTAATGCAAGCTTTTCCGATTGTTATTCAACAAACAACAATTGACACACCGTTATCACAGCCATGTTTACCAACTTGGCCAGATCACTCGATGATGAGGAAATTCTCAAACAAGAGGTCACAATGTGACTTTATGTGTTGGTAATATTGTAACTTCTTCTAATGGTGCTTTCCAGTTGTACTGGGAAGTCAGGCTTTCAAAGTTCTGAGTTGGAAATTTCAACTGGAACGCACCCCGAGGTCGGAATTTCCTGTTGGGAAGTCGGGGGGATCCTCACCACCCCCGAGTTAACAATTGAAGATTGCTGCCCCCACTGTAAACAGTTATTAAACTCCTGTAATTTTCCGTTCATCACTTCTGACCAGTGTTTGTTGCACTAAATCAGCCGTATACATAGTGTTGACGTATATATATATATAGAAATGCTGTTATAGTGTTATATACGTTCTTCATGTGGTATATGTGAACTACAACGCAGAGCATGCAAGCAACGGCTAACACAACGGCTAACAATAGCCTGGTAGATCAGCACGTTTTTACCGACTTTGTAACTGGAACACTGATAACTCGGAGATGATGTCATTCCCACTCCCCTCTTCCAGTTCCGATGTTAATGGAACGTAGTAAGTCGAACTGCCATATTGTTGTTTAGTAGTAGCTTAATGATAGCTTTGTACTCTTGCCGATAACGTTAAAGCTTAAAAAAAATCATGGATGTTAGATTTGTATGTCAAGATAATCACACTGAAGAAACTTGGTAGTTTCATATGTTTTTGCTTGCTTCAGAGCTTATTATGTTTCAAGACCAAAATGAAAAATTTCATTGGCTTTTAGCTGAGAGAGCCAGCATGAAGTTAGCTTCTATGTTGTTCTACAAAAGTATGTCATCCCTGCACCACTCTGTAGAGCAATCAGTAATAAAATGAAATTAGAGACAAAAGCTTCCTTTTTTAAATCTTTGACATAAGCTTAGCAATTGACAGTCTGTCCCTGCAGTGTGTGTCAAACATGCTTTTGGTTGAGCTTGCTGAGAGCAGAAGTTAAACATTTGACCCTTTTTTATACTTGACTTTATAGTTCTTTTTAAAAGAAGTTTTTTGAGTTGTTTATTATGATATAGAAAAAACTAGAAGTAACAACAAATTAACTGTTACTTGTGATTTTCACAGAATAAAATCCAAACGAAAGAAACAATTCAGCATAAAAAAGAAATTTGAACAAAACTAAAATGGAAAACAATAGAGTCAAGATGGAAAAATACTGATAAAAAATCCAAACTATTATAACCCTCGTTTCCACTGACATCTCATGAAAAACAAATCTGACACGTCAAGCTGGAGAATGTTACGTGAGGAGACTGCAGTGGAAGCAATTTGACTCCCCCCTCCCTCCCATGGTCCCCTGCTAGATTTTCTAAAGGCTTAATACAGAGTAAGGAGTGGCACAGATGTCCAAGGATCTCTCATGTGGCTTCATGAATAAGATGTAGACAGGTAATCATGTTTTATTTTCGGGCCAGTGACACACAAAGTAAGTAAGTAAGGAAAAAAAAACTGTACACTGCAGCTTTAATGTAACACAATTGTAGGTTTAATGTTGCCCAACTTTTTTTCCTCCCTAAAGGCCCACTTCTCATTTTTAGTGAGTGTCTTTTCTCATCTACAATATGAGAGGCTCCAATGCATGGAGTTGATATTTATTTGTAATGGTTGTTTTTATTGGTCAGCATTGTTTCCCGCAGACCTTTATTTTCAAGATGGCCACCTAAACAGGATGCACTGTCTCTGACATCCTAGGTTTTATAAAAACCTCCTATTAGAGCCCCATAACTGTAGTCAAACATACATGCATAGTGTTTTGTGTTAATGATTAATGAATGTTAATAACAACATTAAAGCCCTGTTGTTTTCGGTGAGCATCCCTTAAGTGTACCTCTCTCTCTGCGCTGTGTTTGATTGAGAAAAATGAAGCATGACCTCCTCTTCCTCCTGCACCCACTACCACCTTACAAGGCAATTTCCCTGCAGGAAACACTGGACAGGGTTGAAGGATATATCCTCAAAATAAACCATTTTAAATGAAGTGATTTCAGCTTTCCTTCCTGTATATTTTTTTTATTATTTAAAAATTTGCACCCGTTTGAACTCACTGCAGTCCCACACAAGATGAAAAGATGTGCCTTTTCTTTAGATTGCTCTGATTTATGCAGATAACAGGAATAAAAACTTAAAATGTGTAAAATTTAACAGATGTAACGCATGGTTGCATTGTATATAGCTTAAAGTTTTCCAACTGATGATTGTATGTTCCTTTTCAAAGTGCCTTTTAAACTTTTGTATTCATGTGCACTTTCTAGGATTATGCTTTTTATGGCCACAAGTTTATCCTCTTCCTTATTTTGTTCCAATGAATTATTGCTTTTATTTCCTTTTCTGCTGTTATGTTTCCCTGACTCTTTTTATTTGTGACTTATACTTTTGATGCTTTGTCTATTTATGAGGTCTGTCTTGTCTTTTAATTAAATTGTTTAACAAAAGCAGGCATAGTGTTTAGAAAGGAAAATTGAACTTTCAGTTTATTCAACTAAACGTCAGAATTTTCACTTAAATTGTAAAATTCTTGGAGTTGCCTATGTTTAATCAGAATCTGAAAATGCATTGTCTGTTGAGCACACTTACACATTGCTGATTCAATTACTGCTTTTATTATGTGCCATAACAGAGCAGTGGAAAGAGTTCTGTGTTGGAGAGCCTGGTTGGACGAGATTTCTTGCCTCGGGGATCTGGGATTGTCACAAGACGACCGCTCGTGTTGCAGCTCATTAACGTTTCCCCTCTGCAGCAGAGACTGAAGATTGAGAATGGTAACCTCACTTTCACTTCTCTAATAAAATAATAAGAAGCTACTTTTCTGATTATTTTTTCAAATGGTTGTTCTCAGCTGATTGGTTGGGACCTAAACGTGGGCTGCAGAGCTGTTTTCAGGGGGCTGTGTATGAGAGCATGGAAAAGAAATGTTAAAAAAACTCAATAGTGTGTTTATCTTGAATGTATTCATTTGTTTCATTTTACTCAGTTTTTCCATGACACCTCGCAAATTCCTCAGGGTCTTGAATTGTTTATCTTATTGTCGTGGGATAACATGACTTGTTTCCCCATGAAAATATATAACTTTTATTAGATCTAAAAACACAGCTGAAACTAAAATATTATCAGAGGGTACAGAGTGATAAAATATGGCTGCATGTCCTCCAGGTCTTCTGTCGTGATGGGCTTTTTTGAAAATGTTTGTTTTGTCATCTCTCTTTGTTAAACCATATGTTTTGTTCCAACTTAAGCACAGACTTCAACACTTCTCCTCACATAATTAAGCAATTTAATGTAAAACTTTAAAAAATGGATTGCCATTTCTCCTAAAGGAGATGATTAGGGGTCAAATTCTGTATTGACTTTATTGGCCTGTTGTGTTTTTTAAATTATTTTTTTTTATTTATTTATTTGCACATAGTTAAGACAGAAATCAAAGAAAACAGTGAATAAGATTAAGTTACATCTGCAGGTGAGGAAGAACCCCAACGTGGGCTTACTTGCAAACCTCACCTAAAGAGTCAGACAGATCAAATTAACATAAAAACATTAAGTCCTAGTAATAAAAGAAAAACAAACAAAAATCAAATAACATACATTTTACCAATATGAGAGACTATGCCAACACAGAAACAGAATATAACAAAAGAAAGTGGTACATAAACCATATTTTGTCAAGCAAAATTGGAATTTGATCATTACACAGATCATCATGAACAAAAAGTCTTTGACATCAAAAGATTTTTTTAGCCTCAATCTGTATCAGGACACTGACAGAGACTCTGTCAGTAAATAAAAATACTTGTTCCATAATTTAATGCTGTGGTATCTTTGATATTGAACTCTGACCTGGAGGTATATGAAAAAGTGGTAGGGACAGATTATTAGTCTTTCTTGTTGAATAAAGTTCACTTGAGAGTTTGGAATAAAGAACATTCAAAGAATGTGACTCCAGTTAACTTAATTCCCTATGTACAGACTAAAGAAGAATAGAAAAATAGGAATTATGTTTTGTATAAAGATAAAGGTCAAAACTGGATACATGCTAACATGAAGTGATAAGTCAGAGCTAACAATCACAAGCCTGCATAGACAGTAGTGCAATGGTAAGCAGTGCAAATGATGCAGTAAACATATTATGAGTTGTAGTGATATGGACAGGAGTAGTTTACGTGGTGTCGGCAGAATAAAACAGAATTTACTTAAACAGTGTCCATGATTCTGTTAAACAGAGGGGTGATATTTACATGCCAGTCACTCTTCAGTAATATATTATACAGGCACAGTGGTGCAGAATTTACTTTAAAACACAGTGTATGGTTGCATGTAGGATGGGAGGAGTAATTGTTTACAAAATCAAGGTCAGACTGGATTGAAACAAATAATCTTATATACAGTTCAATTAAGTTTTGGTTGGTTAAGCGTCTCTAGTTATTGCCCAGTGATTGTTCTGACACTCTCTGACCATTGAGAGTTCATCAGAGCCACAGCCTGGGGAAACAAGCCTTCCTGTGTCTGGTGTTTTTAGCGTGCTGTACTCTAAGGGGAAGAGTCTGAACAGTTTGTGTCCAGGGTGTGAGGGGTCTGCAGACATGATACCAGCCCGTTTTCTGATTCTAGACTGGTTTAAGTGCCTGATGGAGGGCAGATTGGTCCCAGTGATCAGTTGAGAACCAATGCTTCAAAACAGGTCTTTGCAGGTTTACAAAAGCTGTAATGGACTGGATATCAGCATCTTAAAATAGGACAGCAGTTTTGATGTTTCTGTGTGATCATCACATGAGCATGGCACTTGAGATTTCTATTCATACTGCAGACTGTTCTTCAAAGAGTTTCTGTCTCTGGTTTCTAACTCTCAATCTTTCTTCCTCCTCTCCTTCACCACTTTCTCAGGAAATGGGGTAAAACAAAATGTCCAAAACAGCTACCCAGGTCTCTGTATATGGACTTGTCTTTGTGTAACCTTGCCATTTGTTTTGTGGACCCCCTGAAACATTTTTGTTTGTTTTGATCATCTATCAAGCATGATATCAGTCCATTTGTGATATTTTCATTTTTCCCACTTCTCCCTGACAGTTGATTTAACTGGAGGCAAACTTAGTGAAACTACTTACTCGCTTTTATTTATTTGTTTAGGTGTCAAAGCAGAAGAATGGGGTACGTTCCTGCACTGCAAGAATCAGGTACATCAGTCAGTTCAAATAATATGAATGCCTACTTTGTCCTCTATTATGTGCTGTGTTTTGGTAAGGCTTCACTCTCTCACGTCTCTGGCAGATCTTTTCAGATTTTCAGGAAATTCGTCGAGAAATTGAAGCAGAGACTGAACGCAGTTCAGGTGATAACAAGGTGACGGAAAGTATTCATGTTGTCTGAATAACTCCTGAATTTAAGCTGTTGACACTGCACTTATGATTTTCTCTTCTTTTTGAACACTTCAGGGAATCAGTCCAGAGCCCATCTATTTGAAGATCTTCTCCCCCAAAGTGCTTAATCTCACTCTGGTTGATTTACCCGGGATAACTAAGGTAAAATGAGCTATTTGGTAAGGATGAAATTGCTTTTGTGTGTACAAACATAATTTCATGAAATTATGATGAATGCTACTTGGATTTGATATCCAAACTGAGGCTTAATTGATCTTTTTTAGTATCTCATTAGGTAAATTTATAGTGCAGATGGGGGATTTGGCATTTTATGAGATAAAACATCCACTATGTTGATGCTTTCCAAGCAAGTGTGCTGTAATGCTTTATTCTGAAGAACATGCCTGCGTGTTTCTGCTCTTTTGACATTATTTATCAGCAGTGTTTTCTAAAGCTGCTCAAATAACTTACAGCATTTTTAAATGTCTTATTAGGTATTCTGCAACCAAGTGACTTTGATGGCTGATTGTCTATATGTCAAATATCTCAGCAATAGTTTAGGTGTGCTGGAGTTTAGAATAACATCAGCAGCAAGTAACAGCAGAAAAATGTATGAGAAAAGCTGCAGAAGCTTTATTTTTAGCATTAGATGTGACAGTGCAGTTCACTTATGCATAAATGGTTGGAAAATATACACTGGAGGGTTTTAGATATATCTGAGTCAGAACTGTAGTATCACCCATGTGTTTGAAACACTGATGGGGAAAAAAAATCAAAGGATGTCCACACAAAATGTTCAGAATCCTCAGTTACCACCTAATCATCATGTCAATAGGCTTAGAAACATATTAACTAAAAAGTAAAAAATGTCCCTCCTTGTGCAGTGTATTTGTGTTGTTTGTACAGTAACACTGGCTGCTTGTATCGTTTTAACCTCAGGTTCCTGTCGGAGACCAGCCAGAGGACATTGAGACTCAAGTACAAGAGATGATCTTATCCTTCATCTCCAATCCAAACTCCCTCATCCTGGCAGTGTCCCCTGCCAACTCTGACTTGGCTACCTCTGATGCGCTGAAATTGGCTCGTGAGGTCGATCCAGATGGTAGGACTCTTTATTTACAGGCGTCTCATCTCCTAAGATTCCCTTTGATTTTCTTTCCTCTCCATCACGGCTGATTACATAACATGCTTTAAGTAGAAATTCGTTTTGAATTATTAATCGTGAATAAAAAATGCATTGCGCTTAAGTCATTTAAGGCTGTTGAATCGTAAGGTGTGTATTGAGAACAGTATATTGACAGTAAAGGGATCCTAAATCTAGCTTTTTTTAATTTAAAGTGAATCTGCCTGAAGATGCGTTCTAATACTTTCACTTTTAGACCATTTTTACAAGACATACTCCTATCCTATTTTTTCTTCTCAAAATGGAGCCACATCTTATGTACAACTGCAGCTGTTAAGCACGGATAAAGACCTTTACCAGACACTTGACTATTGTGATGCCATTCACCACACTGGATGGCAAATAAAGAGGTGTTTTGAAAAGGCTACAATGCGTTTATCATGATGTCTGAGATTCAAAAGTAATAGAAAGTAACATGATAATGGAATGAAAAAATGTTTTTGTCCCTGTCTTATGAGTTGGGTCACCTTAAGGACTCTCAAACATATTGAAAAGAGTGAAGACACAACCGAAAGAGAAGTGTTCCTGCTCAAAGGCAAACTCTAATAATATAAAAGCCTTACAGCTGTCCTTGCCAGTATCTGTTTGATGAGCAACTCATTGAAATGTATTTAAATGTTTATCTGGCTTTTATTTAGTGAAAAAAATCTACATAAACAGGCATTCACATGTTTATTTTTTTAATCAGCAGTTTATATATTAATGAAACATCAGTAAACAGGATTACCACCATTAGCCTTAGCTCATCAAATGATTCTGTAAGAAAATAAAAGCTTCATAAAATAATTATCAGATATCTATTACTGACATCCAAAGCTATATTAGAACATTCCACCTCCCGGCAGGAGATAACCTAATATGTAGATTTTGGTTTACTGCAGCAACAATGCTGTTTAATTAGCTTAGACATCCATGAAGTAACATGCTGGATGGCATCTGTGTCCCAGGGAGGAATAAATAGTAGATGAATGCTGTCAGATGCTTAACTGTGTCTGTAAGTTACTAAGGCAGGTGCGCCAACCAGACTTCTTAAAAAAATGTTTACTAATCAGAACACTATATCCTTAATAGAATTACTGCTCCAAAATACAGACTGAAAGGGATAGCCGATAGTACGGTGGCCAAACGCTGCAAACAAAGGAATGATGCAAAACCAAAAACACACCAACACATACCGCAAATTCAACAGAAAAACACTCCACGAAAAAAAATGATACAATCACAGAAACACAGCAGAAGCAAAACATACAAACCGACAAAAAAAAGTGAAAGAGAAATGCTGCATACAAAACCCCAAAAAGACGTAAAGGAAAACATACCTTTTAATTCTCCTTTCCAATCGTTTGCTAACTTTCTTCTGAGTATCCTGCTTTCTTCTTAGCCAACTCTCTGCTGGTATCTCCTGTCTGTAAAGAGGGTCTGGTCCATCTCTCTGGTCGGCTCCCCCTGGTGGCCTGGCGAACTTATGTTTTGTGGAGTGAATTTGCAGCGTTTCTCTCTTGCAGTTGTTAAGTTTTTGCTTCTGCAGCATTTCTGTGATTGTGTCATTTTTTCATGCAGTGGTTTTCTGTTGAATTTGTTTTATGTGTTTGTGTGTTTTGGGTTTTGCATCATTCCTGTGTTTGCTGCGTTTGGCCGTTTGCGATGCGTTTGTTCGTTTGCAGCGCGTTTGCTCTTGTTGGCCACCATGTGATAGTCATCAGTATACAACATTAATGAGCCCATAGCCATGTCTACATGGACTTAAGCATTTGGAGTAGATGCTTGACCAGAATAAAAATATGTCATGTAAACATGTTGGTTGGAAGATTCTGATCCAAAAGAGCTCATTCGGGAAGAAACATCATTCCAAATGAGAGGGGTGGTTTATGCAGATTGTTATTCTGACTAATGCTCATTCTGAACAAATCTTCCTGGAGCTCTCTCTCTCTCTCTCTCCTCCTCTCAACTTAACTGCACATGTAGAGGAGAAGGGGATCTGCTTTACAGGGAGCAAGCTCTCGGCTTTTTCACCATGGAACTTTGAGTTTGTTAAAAGAAAGCTGCAAAAATGCTTGCTTTACTTGACTGATTAATTTCAAAATAAAAAAGAGACACTCAAAGTCACTGATAGGAGCATTGGAGAGAGGAGGAGAATAAAATCTTTGTCCCTCTGTGAGGGAGGACAGATGACAGTGGACAGACAGTGGTGTTCATAACTGTCTTCTATCTTCCTGTTACTCCCCCCCAGTGAGGAGTTGTACAGTCTGATGGCCTGAGGGACAAAAGAGTTTCCCAGTCTGTTTATCCTGCACTTGGGAAGGAGCACTCTTGGGCTAAACAGGCTCTCTTCAGGCAAAACTGAAATGTTAACAGAGGATGAATAACACAGTGGAACCTTATTCCTAATTTATTTGAACCTCACAGTGGAAAAAAAACTTTATTAACACAAGCTCATCAACAAAATCATGTACAAGTCTCATAAGGTATGAGTTAATATTGTTGGCTACTGCTGCTACACATTTTCATTAAAGATTTGTAACTGAGCAAAACCATATTTTTACAAGTTGGATGAAAGCTAATAGTTCGCTATCAATTGGGTACACAGCTGCACAGAAACTACTTGTTGTGGACAGAAGAAATCTTTATGAAAGAAAACACTTTCCATCTTTTTCCCTCTTGGAGACCCAAAAACACTGACTGGATCTTATATTCTTTTGTGATCTATGGTCTAAATTCGACAGTAGACAGTGTGCCATTTAGAATATCTAGGTCTTTGTCCAAATGTTCCCCTACTGATCTGAACCTTGATCCATCAGAGACTTGTTACCTCACTGATTGCTCTGTACACTCTAATTGAAAAATTAAATTAGTACAGCCATTAACCGCCCCTGCCAAAGTATCACTGTAAAAGGTCTCTGTGTTGCGGTGTGTTGTAGGTCGCAGAACATTGTTGGTGGTGAGTAAGCTGGATCTGATGGATGCAGGAACTGATGCGTTGGAGGTCCTGCTGGGTCGAGTCATTCCCGTCAGACTTGGGATCATTGGGGTAGTAAACAGGTTTGCTGTAATTGTTGTTTTCTTTTGACTTGCTAATGTTTAAGTGTCACAGAGCAGCTAAGTGTCGAGTTGTTAATTTGCTCATTACACTGATTATCCGACTGCACTCCCTGTCTCCCTAATTGTTGATTCCTGTAGGAGCCAGCATGACATCAATACCCAGAAGAGTCTGGAGGACTCAATGAAGGATGAACAGGCCTTCTTGCAGCGCCACTACCCCTCGCTCGCCTCCAGAGCTGGCTCCCGCTATCTTGCTAAAACTCTCAGCAGGCTGCTCATGCATCACATCCGGGACTGCCTGCCAGAGCTCAAAACCCGAGTGACCGTGCTGAGCTCACAGTATCAGGCACAGCTCAACAGCTACGGTCAGCCAGTGGAAGACCACAGCGCCACACTGCTGCAGATAGTCACCAAGTTTGCCAGTGATTACTGTAACACCATTGAGGGAACCGCCAGATACATTCAGACCTCAGAGCTGTGAGTTTAAGATTTTAGATCCTTTTAAAATACTTGAATACTTTTCATTCTTTCATATTTGAGTGCAGTGTCTCTCACAGTGTGGGCTGCGGCTCTCTGGAAGGCTTTTTTTTTACAATAAATCAAACAAGTAACATAATATTAGAAACTGAAATCATGTTTTAAAAATGCTGATATTTTTGATTTCCTGTTTATATATACCCATTAGCTGTAGATTTTATTGTCAACTTCAGGAAATCAGATGCCTTAAAATGTGATAGGACAATATTAGCAACAAATCAAGCTGTGGCAGATCGTGTAGTTGCATAGAAATGCAGTCTTGACATAACTATGCAAGTGTTTGTCTTGACATTAAAATGATAATTCTTAATTTAATTTGTGTTATCAGGTTGGTATTCTTTGTTAATAAGTTGCCCAAAAATATTTTCAGGCATACATATACTCCAGCTACATGTTGCAGCAACATTATGCAGCCTGGATGTAAACTTGGTAGTGCATTAATTTTACTGCTTTATTAAACAGTGTTGCATTGGTAAAATCAAATGTTGACATTGAAATTCCTTGTATATATATGAATTTAAAATCCGGAGGTAAATACTTAAATCTTCTGAAATGGTTGTATCAGGATTTTGATGGGGGTTACAAATTGGACCACTGCATTTACAGCTGCTCTAGTGAACTGTTTTTATTTGAGGTTATTGTCCTAGAATAAGATTTTTTGCAGACATATATATATATATATATATATATATATATATATATATATATATATGTACTCCTCAAAAAAATTGGAAATGTCATTTTGGTTGGTTATTTCTCCCCTTTAATAATACTAATTTGTTTTGTATTTATATTGTTGGAACCCTGATTAGCCACATTAAGAACAAGGTACAACTTGTAAGGATCGTGCATTTGCAGGATGAGCAACCTAGCTTAACATGTGGGTAGTGCCCAAAGGAAATGTCAACACTCCCTGCAACTTGTATCTTGTGTTCCAGTACACAGACAGACTGGCAGCATTACTTGGTGTCAGTCTTGGAAATATTCCCAAACTTAGTACCAAGTTCTTTGAGACTGGTGAAGTCAAAGACAGAAGAGACAACACTCATTGGTGTTATTAAAGGGAAGAAATAACGCTGAAATAGCCTTTCCAAACTTTTTATGAGGGGTATAGATAATTGCAGTCTCATTTTAGTCAGTACAGATTTACTCACCTCTTTCCTTGATTAAACACCAGCAAAAAATTAGATGTTGCTCATGTTGTGGTAATCTGTTTGTTTAGATATAGACATTAAACAAGACAAACAATATTGAATCTAGATGCATTATTTTTATTCATTAAGAAATGAAATTAATTTATTTAAATTACATGCACATTCAAATCTAATTGTATTTGAATATAAATAATTAAACTGAGCTGTGTAACAGTCTGCCAGACAGTTAGCTCTAAAGAGCAATAGATGAAAGCTTTGCACTTTTTAATTAAAGCTTATTCTTTCAAATTGAAATTAATTCTACTAATTAATCAAATTTGCAGGGTGGTTCCCTGAGACAGCCCTGGTTAAGCGCTTGAAAGATCGCAGAGACAAAATGTTTTCAGTTACAAAAAAGAACTAAATGTAGTTCAGATGTAGAACTTAAACTTAAGACGGCAGGGATGCGTATCGAAACAACACATCACACACCTACCAGACTTATTCACAACACAGATTTTGATGCTTCACTTAAGCTTTGTTTTCATCGAGTGGTTTGGTTGGTCTGGTTTGGTTCAGTCCCCTTCAACCTGAGGGGGCATTCTCAGTGGTGTATCTAATTTGCATCTCTGACATAAAATGAAACGCACCAAGACACACCCACCAGTTTATCCCCCCATAAATGTCCAATTTAAAGTGTCAGTGAATCAATCAAACTTTATTTATATAGCACATTTCATACAAATTCAATTGCAGGTCGAGTGCTTTACAGGGGAGCAGAAAGTGATTGACAAAAAGATTAAATAATGAAAATGAAAATTTCCACAATAATAAGACATTAGATGGATTTGGAGGCTAATACACCAGTAAGACTAAACTGAAAGAAACACTAAAATTAAGATGATTTGGTGAAAATTAAAAGAAACAACAGAAAAGGCAAAAAATAAAACCAAGAAAAAACTGAAAAGAAGACTGAATATGCTAATTTAAACATCAAATAATTAAATGTAAATTAACATTAAAACAAAGTAAAAATTGATACATTTAAATTGATAAATAATAAACATAAGGAATTAAAAAGTACTACATAAAAGCCAGACTGAATAAACAGTTTTTTTTTAGATTGTTTTGTAAAACATTTTTTAACATTTTCTATGTTAAAACATAGAAAAAAGAAATACTGTTTATTGCTTAAAAAGTAGGGATTAAAAGCACATTAGGCTGTGTAAGGAAAGGCTTTTTTCCTTCGAACATGGTTCCCACGCATCCTGGAAAACCTGGGAAATGATTGACCAATTTTCCAATTTAAATGTCTTGGAAAAGCTTGAATTGTCCTGGAAAATTATTTATCCTCCCTCTGCTTCTCTCTTCCTTGTTAGTGAATGCAATTGGGTTAAAAAACTTTGCGCATAGCCAACATGTCTATTCTCAGCTGTTAAAACTGAGCTGCAGAGTTTCTCTGCATCTAGCCAGAACAGTGCTCCACGTGATGCTAACAGCCAATCCCATTTACATGTTCCCCCAGAGCAGTCCCGCTACCCAGTGTTCTCTTATGACTTTGTTGCTAGATGTACCTAGCGACTTTTCAGACCCCAGTAAGGACTTATTTTTCCCAAAATATCACCCAAAACTAGTGACTTTCAGTTCAAGGGTGTTGCTGTATTGTATATCGAATGAGAGGTTTTTATTTTCTCAAAGCTGTCAAAACAGCACCAAACTGAACCGAACTGAAAACCACAACAACAAAAAAACTGAGGTATGAACCGAACTGTGGGCTGGGTGTGCTGTTGTATCCCTTTAAGAAACTAAGAGTAAAACAGGAAAACAGCACTTTTGATCTTTTGATATAATTGATACTTTATTGCTTTTTGAAATTTTACCATTGACTGATGATAAAATAAGACATAATGGCACATTTGCACTTTTTTACAAAACTCTGGTGATAAGTCCAGTAGGGATGTAATGGTATGAAATTTTCATTTCACGGTTGTGACCAAAATTATCACGGTTATCAATATTATCGCGGTATTGTTGCAAGTGCTCAAAATGTTCAAAAAGTACGTTTATACACACTTGAAATCATTTAACCCCTTTAATATTACAATTATAACAGGCTGCCTGGCCTTTTTTGGCAATAAATGTGTCAGGAAATGTCCTTTGAGTTAATTTTTTTCACCCTTTTTTTCATAAGAAATAAAAGTAAACAATTCTGGCAAGTATTTGTCATTATTATGTTATGAATGCTCAAACAGTGTGTAATTACAAGAAAAGAAAAAAGCTGAGCTGAGCTTTAAACAGGATTCTTTTCATAAACAATTGTAAATGAACATGTTCAAAGTTTTGAGATGACTAAAAATAAACTTAGCCTGATTTACATACACTCACACATTTTTGCTTGCCTACAGCATTAGTGTCCATGTTACAGCTCGTTATATCAGACCACGTCCAGGCGTTTTTTTACTGACGATAGTCCCTGATGTTATTCCTGTCCAGTTAGCCCCTTCATGACTCTCCTCTGGCCTACCCCCTCCCTGACAGGTCTCCTCCACATTTCCTCCTCCAGTATTTCCAAATTACGATTGATAAAATCCGTAAAACATGAACTATGATGGAAAAAGACGATAAATTACGAAATACAGCAAAACACGGCCAAGAACCGACAAAAGAATGGCAAGAACACTCTCCAGAATGATACTAATGCTATTATTTAAAACATTTATACATTATTTAAACAGGAAATACTGATAAGCCACCTGTAATTATCTCAGGTATGGCTCACTGAATGTCCTCACTCCTACTCTCTCCGGCTCAGTCAGCTCACTTAGTCGAGGAGTTACGGTAGTTTAATCACGCAGGTCTTTTTCTTCCGCCGGCAACAGCATCGTGTTTTAGACAGGGTGACCGTCTTCAATCAGTTTACCCTCGGCATCCTTGTAAGTCCAAAATTCGACCAGACTTCAGACTTTGTCCATTTCAAGGGGGAAAAATCTCCGCTATACGGCTTGTGCGGGCGCCCACCTCCGGCCAAACTTCCACTTTCAGAGGCCAAACATTGCAAACTGCGCATGCGCGCCTCCGTCTGTGAGGGACCGCGGCTGCTTTACTGATGAGCAGACACATAGTACCGGCTTTTCCAGGCAATGAGCAGCATCACCATGAGTTATTGACACAGTGTGGTAATCAAACTTGGTTTACCGGTAATTAAAACAGGAAACGGTGACACTAACCGTCAGAAATGTTACCGCGGTTTACCATTTTACCGGTAGCCGTTACATACCTAAAGTCCAGCCAATAAACCAGATATAAATATTGGCAGAAGTTTTCATATCTGCAGTAGGGCTGAACGATATGGACAAAATTTCATATCTCGATATTCAGGTCAGATATCTCGATATCGATACGATACGTTATGACTACGGGTTCGGTGAAAACCAAGCATTTGTCAGAAAAATAAAAACATCGTAATAGAAAAGAATGTGGAAAGTGCAGTTTTAGCGCGGGGGGAATCTATATTGTTTATATTGTGGCTTTTCGATATTAATATCTTGAATGTTCATATCTCGATATTGATACGATAACGATATATTGTTCAGCCCTAATCTGCAGTTGCCAGTATTTAATATTTGTGCTATTATCTGCTCACGCTGATATTGTGCAAATGATATTGTGCACCCCGTGTCTGTATTCCTGCATTTAACTGATATCAGAGCTTGTGAACTGCTGCATCAGCACCTTTTTGTTGGCACCTTCCTCAGTGCAGCTCTCTCACCACAAAGTGATTAATTTGTCCAAATATGCAAGGGCAAATATTGACAGTTTGTGGTTCACTGCTTTTAATTCTGTCGAGGTTAACTCTGCTGACATTAAGCACCAAGAAACTTAGTTGGTGTTGCATCTGAACTCTTCTCTTCCACAGTTGTGGTGGTGCTCGGATCTGTTACATATTCCATGAGACGTTTGGTCGCACTCTGCAGTCCATCGACCCCCTGGGAGGACTTACTGAGCTTGATATCCTCACTGCCATCCGCAATGCTACGGTGAGCCCCCTCTAAAGTTTATCCCAGCAATCTGCTACATCCAAATTATAGTGACGGTTTTTTATTAGGAGGAATAACAAGGTAATGTCGATGTGCCAGTGAGATTGTGTATGTGTGTTGCCCGCAGGGTCCACGGCCAGCTCTCTTTGTGCCTGAGGTCTCCTTTGAGTTGCTAGTGAAGCGGCAAATTAAGCGGCTGGAGGAGCCGAGTCTTCGCTGTGTGGAGCTTGTTCATGAGGAGCTGCAGAGGATCATCCAGCACTGCTCCTCCTTCAGCACACAGGTTATTCAAAGAGGCAGGCAGAGCTCCTGAAATAAAGTAGCACTGAATTAATGGCAGCAATATTTTAAAAACAGAAATGTGTCTTTGTGTTTGAAAGGAGCTCCTGAGATTCCCCAAACTGCATGATTCCATTGTGGAAGTGGTGACTGGATTACTGAGGAAGCGACTGCCGATTACTAATGATATGGTAATCCGCAGCTTAGCTAACGTGATCCTTTATACTAATTTAAAAAACTAATGGCTGAGTCCCATTAACTGACTGAGATATGTGCTCTGCTTCTCTCCCCTCAGGTTCATAATTTAGTGGCAATAGAGCTGGCCTACATCAACACCAAACATCCCGACTTCACAGATGCAGCGCAGGTCTCAGCATCTGTCAACAGTCAGCAGGTAGTTATTTGTTTCTTCCAGCAGGTACTTCACATTCTTCATTTATTCTGCCTGGGCAAACAGAACATGTGGTGTTTTGTAAAGCTGAAGCCAAACCGTAAATTCCTTCTTAAAGTTTACAGTGGAATACCAAGCTCAGCCTGAATTACTCTGACCCTCTGACTCTCTTGATTTCTTGCTGCCAGGCAGAGAGCCTGGATGGAGGGAAGCGTTGGAAAAATGAGAAGGTTGCAGAAGAGAAAGCTCCTGCTGCAGGTTTTGGCAGCCCCAGCAAAGGCCAAGCCATTAACCTCCTTGACACAGTGAGTGGTGGGATTAGCAGTACAACAAAACACTTAACAGTGAAAGCATCTCAGATGGTGAGCGCTATACTTTACCCCTCTCTGTCAGGCGGTGCCTGTGTCCCGCAAACTGAGTTCAAGGGAGCAGAGGGACTGCGAGGTCATCCAGAGACTCATCAAATGCTACTTCCTCATTGTCCGCAAGAGCATCCAAGACAGGTTTGTCTGAAAAAAAATGTTTAAATGGATTCTTTAAATGTTTGCTTTTATTTATTTATTTATTTATTTATATTTTACTTTGTTCTTAATTGTAGTTAAGTTTAGTTTCAAATCATTTTTGTGCTTATTTTTTAGTTTTAAGTTTAGTTTTCTCAGCGTCATTGTCAAATTTAGTCTGTTTTTTATCTCTATGTTAAACAAACCCCAATTCAAATGAAGTTGGGACATTGTGTAAAGCATTAATAGAAAAAAATATAATACAGTGACCTGCAAATCCTTTTCAACTGTATTCAGTTGATTTCACTACAATGACAAGATACTGGGTGTTAAAAACTGATAAACTTCATTGTTTTCTTGCAAATATCTGATCATTCTGAATTATATGCCTGCAACATGTTCCTGATTGAGAAAGGCGGGGAATGCTCTAAAAATGCCTGTTTGGAAAATTCCACAGGTGAAATGGGTTAACTGGAAACAGGTGAGTGTCATGATTGGGTGAAATTGAGCATCCCCAAAAGGCTCAGTTGCTCACAAGCAAGGTTGAGGCGAGGTTCACCACTGTGTGAACAAATAGTACAACAGTTTAACAAAAACTTTACTCAACATACAGTCCTGAGGAATTTTGGAATTTCATCATCTGCAGTTAGTAATATCGTCAAAAGATTTTGAGAATCCAGAGAAATCCCTTCATATAAGCCTCAAGGCCAAAAATCAACATTGAATGCCTGTGACCTCAAACCCCTCAGGTAGGACCACATTAAAATCCGACATCATTCTGTAAAGGATTTTACCACAGGAACACTTTGGAGTTAATACAGTTTGTCTCTACATCTATAAGTGCAGGTTAAAACTCTGTCATGCAAAACGATAGCCATGTAACAACAACAGTCAGAAACACTCTTGGCCTGAGATCATCTCAGATGGACTGACACAAAGTGAAAAGTCTGCTGTGGTTTGATGAGTCCACATTATGAATTGGTTTTGGAAATCATGAATGTCGTGTCCTCTGGGCTAAAGAGGAAAAGGACCATCCTGATTGTTAACAGAGCAATGTTCAAAAGCTAGCAACGGTGATGTTATGGGGGTGTGGTTGTGCCCATGGCATGGGTAACTTGCACATCTGTGCAAGATGTGCTGCCACCCAAGGAAAGACTTTTTCAATCAATCAATCAATCAATCAATCAATCAAACTTTGTTTATAAAGCACTTTTCATACAAAAAATGTAGCACAAAATGCTGCACATTCAAGAACGAAAGGAAATAAGAGTCAGGGGACACAAAATAAAATACAAAACCCCACCCACTCTCCCAGCCCACATTAAACACACAGCCGCTCACGTACACATACACGCACACACACAGGGACACCAAGTCAGGACTCTTCAAACAGCCACAGACGACTTTTCAAGGATGTCCCTGCTTATTTCAGAAAGACAGTGCCAAGCCACAAGTGTTGCATCAAGCCAGAAAGACTTCCAGACATTCAGAGTAGCACTTTTTTTTAAGAAAATATAGCATTAACTGGGTTTAAGTGTTTCTATTAAAAGTCTTTTTTTCAATATATATCTCTAAATAGAAGTAAAATGTGAGGAAAACAAACTTTCATAACTTTTAAACTCTCAGAATTAAAAAATCAGAATTGTTGCTAAAACTGACTTGAATTCTATGTTTAGCCTTTTAGATTAAATAATGCTACCTAAGTTTTAATTTAGTTACTTATAAATGTAGATGAAGTGACTTCCTTTGACAACTTCTACCTTCTGATCTACATCAGTCAGAAGAGCACAGGACCTTATAATCTTCGGTCTCAGGATCTTTTCTTATTGTCTGCTCCAAAAGTAAGAACTGAACTGGGAAAAAAGGCATTCAGGTTTGCGGCTCCACATACTTGGAATGAACCACAAAAAGACCTGAAACTAAAAGATCTGGTTTCACTGGACACTTTTAAGACGATGTTGAGGGACTTGTAGGCGGACACATCTGGTTGCAGATGTTTTGACTGATGCACTTTATCTTCCCACATGGGCAATCCAAGCAAAATTGGCTGTCAAAAATTGTGACTTTTCTTTCTTAATGTTTTGAAGTCTTGCTTTATGTTTGATGACTGCATGTGTTTGTGTAAAACTGTTGAACGTACTGCTGTCTTGGCCAGGACATTCTTGAAAAAGAGATTTTTAATCTCAATGAGTTTTTTTTTCCTGGTTAAATAAAGGTCAATAAAAAAAATACATATACTTCTTCCTCAAAGTATGTTGTAATTACAAAAACATGGTCTGCTGGCATTGAGGATAACTTAAATGTGGCCCTCTTGATCACCAAAGTTGCCCTGTCCCTGATCTAGATACTGAAGACCCTGATTGCTGAAGTGCTTAAGAGACTCTTATCTGTCCTTGCTGTTTGTACAAGCTCAAAAGTTCAGGATTTTTAGATGTATTTTGTGCTTCATAACGTGCTATACATTTTTAATGGAGATGTCTCAGGACTGCATGCAGGCAAGTCTTGCACTCTGTCACTGCGAAGCCATGCTGTTAAAGCTTGTTCAGAATGTGGCCAGGTATAGTCTCACTGAAATATGCAGAGGGTCCCCAAAGGACATTGTCTGGATGGAAGCACTGGCCACTTTATTAGGTACACCTTTTGCCCTCAGAACCGCCCAGATTGTTTGTGGTTTAGAGGTACAGGACTTTTCATCCTTGCCCTCTAACACTTTTTATAGTTTCATGGACTGTAGAGACTGAATTCTAACCAGTCCTTTCTTTATTATTTTTAGTTGTTTTTATTTGAAAACAGCATAGTTTATAACTTTTTCTGGTTAGGTCAAATGTTATTTAAGTTGCATTTAATGATATTTCTATTTGTTGTAATTTTTCGTTACTTCATCAGTTTTTTGTTAACAATGACAGCCTTGGTGTGGAACAAGTCCTGGTCTTAGCTTTTCTTTTTTATCACCTCTGTTATTTTTGTTAAAGACTCTGTTATTGGTGCTTAATTCTGATTTTCTAACTTTGTCTTGGGGCTGTCTGTGTTTGTCCAAAGTGTTCCCAAGACGGTGATGCACTTCCTGGTGAACTATGTAAAGGAGCACCTGCAGAGCGAGCTGGTGGGTCAGCTTTACAAACAGCCGCTGCTGCAGGAGCTGCTCATTGAGTCACAGGACACGGCACAGCAGCGCACCGAGGTTGCGCAAATGCTGGAGGTAAAATTGGCTGATGCTTTTGTTCCCTGAATAGTTTCTCAGAGCATCAAGAAAGCAAGTCCTTCCACTTTTTTTCTTTTATCTTCCACTTCAAGGCTGGAAATTTAACTGCCCTCATTTTTCCTGTTACAGGCGCTCAAGAAAGCCAATAACATCATCTCTGAAATCCGGGAGACCCATCTGTGGTAGCTGGAGGAAACGAACAATTCCCCTGTCATAGGAGACCTTTGAGAGTATGAGAGTGTATGTGAGTTTACAGCACTGAGAGCAAATGTCCCTGTGTGTGTGTGTGTGTCTGTGTGTATGTGTGATAGCAGTACCGCTGTTTTCTCATGGACCAATGACCACAGCACATTAAGATGTCATTTATTCTCGTCAGCTGTAGCCCTGACTGGAGCAGCAGGGTTGTTGGTTTTCACTGTGAACGTGTTTTTGTTGTGACAGAAATTAATTCAACACTCAGGCCGAATGTGTAATCCTAAAGATGGAATAAGAACAGCAGAACAATCATTCTTTAAAGAAAGTGTTTGTTGGGTCAAAGTACACTTGCTGTTATTTAAAATGTAAACGTTATGTGAAGTATTCCTGCTCTCTCTTTTTCTCTGCTTCTCAGCCTCTCTCTTTTTTGATTGTTGTTTTCAGAAAGTGTTCACTCAGTACTCAATTCTGTCTCTTCAAAAAAAGTCATCTCTCTCAGATCCACTTCAGCAGGTGCTAAAATTACGTTAGATTAGATGTGTACCACCTTAAATCCCTGCTTCAGAGTACTCACCAGATTTCAACATGAAATGAAATTTGCTCTCAATCAATGCAGGCTGCAGTGCAACACTGTCGACAGAGCACAGTCATTTACAGAACCCACAGGATGAATGCAAATTGTTTTTTTTCTTGCTAATCAATGAGGTTTATTTTCCAAAGACACATTTGCATATCAGCTTATTTATACTGCGGCATTGACCTTTTTAGCATTGTTTGTATAAATGAACAGAGACCAAACATTTCCTACAGACATTTCCCTGTGTTTATATAAGCTGTATAGAAAACTCACAGTTAGATTTGGACACCTTTTCTGTGTATTGTATGTATGAAATGTAGTATTTAGAGAATAGAGAATAATTCAAACCATGAAAAAATGTCTGTAACAGTTGGTAAAATATGTCCCTAGTTCAGCTGGTTTATCATTTGATAGATTTAAAATCCAGATGGTATGAAGGAAATGTTCTGTAGCTCCGTTTCTCTTCCTAAAACCAGGTTTCTTTAGAGAGATAAGACTCTCTGGGGGTGCCGGTGTGGCAGAGTGTGAGCAACTGTGTACATATCATATATTGTGGCTTGTGTGGGCGACCCGGGATAGCCAGAGGTCCATTTCCGGCAAATCTTCCTGTGCTCTCTCTCCCCCTTTCTGAGTCTGTCAACTGTCAATAAAGGCCAAAAAATGTCCCAAAAAATAATTTAATGGGAAAGAAAAATAAAAGAGATTAGACCCTCAATCATTCATCCTTGTCCAGTACACAGTAACACATTAGAGTGTAGAACACTCTATGTGTGGTTCTCTCCTGCATGTAGTTTCTTAAAAAAAACATGATCTTTCATCTTAAGTTTGCAAGATAAACTAACTTCTGTGCCAATGATATTTCATCGTGTAATTTTGCTCCATGTGTGAGAATTATTCATCTCTTTCCATCTGTTCCTTTACTTAGTTGTTGTACTGCCAAATTCCTCCCTGCAGCTCTGTAGTGATTAATGTGAACCTTCTCTCATAACCAAAACAAATGATTATCCTCATAAGAAGGCTTTTTTTAATCAGGAAGACCTGCCTTAACGGGACCATCAAAGAGCAAACACAGCATCCTGTCAGTGTGTCTTTCTGAAAGCCTCTCGCATGTGTGTGATCAGTATGCATGTGTGGCCGTATGAATGAATGGTTTATGTATATTTTGTATTATTTAAATGTATATCGTCATTATCAATGTGTCGACTGCCTCTGAGTTCTTGCCTGCCAATATTTGTGAAACATGTTTACTGGATGAAGTCTGCTGAGAATGGAGGGACTCATTAAAAGCTAACAAAGGACACTGTACAGTCTGTTTGGGTGTTATTGATGGCATGCATTTACAACAATTGATCAGTTTTTATGAGGTCTGTTCTGTTTGTCTCCCTCAGTGCTGCAGAGATAGATATGATTATGCTCTCTCTGTTTCACTTCATTGATCTGAAAGGCCTGAAAAAAGTCTGCGAGGGCCTGGGATCACTTCTTAAAAGAAAAGAAGATGTCCTGCAAGGTACAAACACATCTGGGCTGAGAAAAATATAGAAAGTTTTTATATATATCTGTATATGTTTCAAGATAATGAAGGTTAAGACAATGCCATTTATTTTGATTTAGGGTATATTAATGTTAATTGAAACAAAGATAGATGCCAGGCCTAATGCTCAGCATAAACATTGTTTACAGTAACAACGCTCATACATATGCTCATCTGCCCCAAATTAATCTTTTTTTTTTGTTTTCCAAATTGGAAATATTGTTTTCCGACTTGCAGACTAACTTTCACACGCTGTCTTAAGTTTCACAAGCACATCAGTAACATTTGAAAAAGTGGCACATGGTCAACTTGACTTTAGTCTGCCATGTTCTTGCACTAGGCACTTCAGTGTTGCTTTTCTATTTGTGGTTTCTGCTTAGCTTAGCTCAACTTTGCCTAGGTTAGATACTGCCTGTGTGATTTTTCATTACAGTATAGACTTAGTACCTCTTGAAGGTTGGCAGGGTCATTATAATGTAGCTATGCAAAACTATCGTGGCCATACAGAGGCGATAGAGCTGCCTGCCACACTGTTGCTCTTTTCCCAGTGAGGAGATGAGCTTTGTTCCAAAGACTGTTGCATGCAGCAAAATGACATACTGGCTAATGGTGTGTCCCATTTACCTCAGAACTCGGATGTGGAAACCAGGAATTATGTCACATCCCAGTTAAAGGCATTCCAGTTATGAGCTGGTAAAGTCAGGGTACCTGAGAATCTTCTACGCTTCCGTCTTTGAAATTCTGACCAACAGGGATGATCCCATTGACATATCTAATTTACAACTCTGAGTCGGTCAGTCCGGCTTCTGAGATCATATGGAACGCACCATAAAGCAGAGGACAGTTTCATTTCTGTGTCAGATACCCCAGACTCATGGCAACACTGACTGTTCAGAGGTCAGCTGTGTCTCCCAGTCTTGGCTCAACTGGCTTGGAACCAATCTGGAGGGATACGAAAAACTCTGACAGGTACTAGACCTGATCCCTAATTAAAAAATCAAAACAACTGAGTGTTCACTGAGTGAAAGTCCATTAGGGAGAAGCTGATATCACGTAGTTGAAGTCTAATATTTTCCATTACAGTGAATACCTTTATCGTACCTCCTCACTATGGGCCTGGGTAGTATGGCTGGCACCTGGTCTGTGACTATTTGTCACAGTAAAGAGATTTTTTAGTTTCAGAGGCTCCTGCAACAACAAAATAATGCAGTTATCAGTAACATTGTGTAGCCATCACAGGGTGGTGTATTAAATCAGTGTCTGATACCCTTGTCTTGTTATGGTGGTATTATGACCATTCAGTGGTCAGCAGTGTCTCTATGTTTAGTATTGGCTTAGCTCATTTGAACATTGCCAGAGCTGATATGTAAAATGTACCAGGTATCAGGTACATTCCCTTATAGAAATCCAAAAAAAACATGAGGAAAGTCAAGCAAATACCACATAATGGAAATGCCTCATTGAAAAGCTCAGTGAAAAGATTGTTTACAGTAACACACACGAGTGGTAAAATGCCTGTTGACCACGAGCTGAGCCATTAAGATGATAAGTCTGAATCACAAACTGTCTTTCGGAGCATTTATGTATATCTCTATATTAATATATGCCTAGAATATCTTTATATTTGATGGTATATTTCGAACCATTGTCTTCAGGCTGTTAATAACATAACTAAAATCCCTTGTTTATAAATATATAATCATGCACTTTATGTATATAACTAATCCTAATCCTAAAATTGAGCTCATGTAAACTATGTTTTTACAATACAGTGTTTGAACAAATCTACCGCATGACATAAGTAGATTTTTCTTTGTTGGCCCCCGCTCTGGGTACCACTGTTATATTTATATATTATATAATCAAATGATACTGATTCCTGTTTGATCCTGGTTACAAAGATATAAGCCACCAACATAAATACTGGGTAGTAATCAGAAATGGCAGAAAAAAACACACCTTGGCTAAAATGCTATTTTTGGAACATTTTGGAAGAGCTGGTGTGAAATAATATAAATATGGAAAATCAAATTTCACATTTTTGCCAATGGCCAGTGATCCAACTGTTTGATGCCTGTGGCCAATCAAGGTATCAAATTTAAAGGACACACGGGAGGTTTTAAAGTTTTTTTTTTCTAGAAGGAAAGCCAGAGGTATTTAATATTAAGTCAGGCAGAATATATGTTTAATGACAGCTTTTTGTTGGTTGATGTAAAAACGATTTTCTATGTATGGTTGATTAATCAGATTAAAAAGGGATGGGGAAGAATTTTCTTCCTATATGTACTCTTAGTACTTGTAGGATGCCTCGTACTTCTATTCCTGATGTGATATCAAACATGCTTCAATTTTGTTTGATTTTATTTGGATTATATCAAAGTTTATAATTCTGATATAGTAAAAAACATTTGTTATTTCGTTACAAGACAAAAATGTCAATAAATACAGTGCGTTACAAATTCATGAGACCACCACCCAGTGTAAAGTTCATGCCACAGCAGCCCCAAATGAACAGAATTAGTTATTACCAAAATCATTTTTTATGGTTCTGTAGTGGTGAATATATCAGTATGTAAAAGCTCTTTAACTGTTTTTTTAATGCTAAAATGTAATTATTATTATTATAATTATCCAAGAGTTTTAAAATGTACTGTTATACAAAAAACATAAAATACAGTAAAGCACGTTATTATTTCTAGATCAAGATGTCAAATTATAGTTATATAATTGTATTCCCAAACAGAAAAAAAACATTTCAGTAGTTGCATGTTCTGCTTTATTAATTACTGACTTAAAAGAAGCTGAGTGAGCTCAAATTCAGGTATAAAAAGGCAAATTTAGTTCGAAATTCCTCTTTTCTGTTAGTTATTTGCCCAATAAATAGCAATAAAATTTTGTTTTAAACAGGTTTTTGAAAGATTTCTAAAATTTTAATGTTTTCTTGTTTTTTTTATGACAAGTGGTTTCATAAATTCATTAAGTTTTGTATATTTGGAACTTTCATTCTGCAAAATATTAAGGTATGCGTTTTGGTCCATATCACCCAGCCTTGCCTTACGCATAGTAAATCCAACCAAACTGGTTTCCTCCACATTTTTCTCAATGCAGTAAAAAGAGCTCAGTTTTCTGGAGCTCCTCTCTTTGCATTAGTGTGATAGATTATTACCTTTTAAAGCCAGCACAATCTGAGTCAGACCTGAGCAGAGGTGGAGGAGTGAGCTGATGGATTAGTTGAATGTTGCAGTAAGAGAAGCGAGAGCTGGTCATTAATGTTAGATGAGAGTGGGTGAGGGCATTACAATCTGAGCTTTATCTGCATTTCGAGAGAAAACAACATGACAAGTGAAATCAGTGAACTTATAAACCCTGTGTGTATGACTTTTTGCTCACAGCGCTCAGGTTGCATCCAGAGCGGAGATTCAAATCACGCAGTTCTTTTATCTGCTGGGAGTTCGCTGAGGAAATTCAAGAGCAAGCCTAAGAACTCTTTCTCCAGGTGATTATTTTAAATTGCTTGCACTTTGTCCCCCCACTGTAGCCAGTTGTTCTGATCACCCTCTTATAACACACCCCATCTCCCCACCAACCGAGGCTAGACTCGACTGTACCATGTCTGTCAGGGATGGAGGGGACTCGGCTGCAGCATCATGACAGCTCCATCCGTTCAGTCACACTATTACACTCTCAAGTAAGTGCAACATTATGTGATACGCCTTTTATTTTGTTTATAAAACCCTGAAGCCTGTTTTTCTCCCTGCAGGGGTGTTGAGAAGATTCCAGGCTGCGCTCCCCTCCTCGCCTCCTCACTGCCGGTGAGCCAGTCAGCGGAGCAGGCTGAACAAAGCCATGGGAGAGAGAGGAGCTTCTGGGAAGAAATGTCTCACTGACTCTGTCGCCTGGACAACCGGGTAAGAGAGGAGGGGAGGGTGCACGAGAAAGATAAAGGACCAGGGAGCATAAAAGCAGAAGAAAACAAGACATTATTAACCGCTTAGGTTAGATGATTCCTGTACAGTGTGTGTGTTCTTTGTGGGGTTATGTTTGGATATTAATGTGTTGTTGTCCTGTGAGCGTTCCCATGATGTTTCTCTGTATTGATGAGTTATTAACTATCAGAATAAAACAATTGAATATTTTTTTCTCCCTCAACAGGGCATGGAGGGGAGTCAATTTAAGAGCACAAGTTCAGCACATTTTAAGTGGACCTAGGAGGCCTGAACGCTCCACCTGTATTATTGTCTAATCAGCCTCAGGTAAGAGTCTCATCAGTGCTACTTGCATATGGTTTGATAGAAATGTTTTTTTTTTGTGTGATTCATCGATTAATAGATAAATAATGCATGCAAGTTAACATTCCTCTATCTGGAAAAAGTGAGGAAATACTTTTAAAAAATCAATAAAAGCTCATTCTAGCAGTTTCAATGGCAAGTATTGTTCATTAGAGTAACCATAAGGCAGATAAGTTCTAGGAAATACGCTTCATTATGCCTTTGAATGTGTTGTTTTTTTACCCTGCCAGAAAATGAAAGTACTATCGCTGTTCTGTGGAGCTTATTTAATCAGTTTTATTCAGGAGAGTGAGAGAAATTGCCCGCTTCTGCCCCAGGAGGCTCCACACACCAAGCATAAATTCATCGACAATAAGAAAATGAACAGTGTTGTTAGGTGCAAATGGATCTCAAGAGTTAGACCTGACTCTGAATTCATGGTGTGTGAAGAGAAAAAAGGAGGCACGTCCTCCATAAACACACAGCCAAGCACTCATGCATAAGGAGTATATTCATAGGGCACTGGTGCTGAAATCAATGCCCCTTTAAATGAGGTGGTATGCTGGCTGACTTTACACCAGGCTGTGTGTGTGTGGGGCAGGAGGCAGCGTGTGATATCCATATTGGATGAGATAGAGAGAGGAGATAAACTGAAGAGGATGGTGGGGGGGTTATTTTTAGCTGCTGTCAGCAATGAAGGGTGCAAATCCCTCACCTTGGTGGACGGGATAGAGGTGCTATGGGAAAAAAAGGGCGAGAGTGTGAGGGATGGTGAGCAAAAGGAAAGATGATGGAGATGTTAGAGGTGATGAGTTCAGGCTCACAGCGGTCAGGGATTGCTCAGAGCCCCTGCCTCACCCACCTCAAACACTCAAAGAGATAGAAAGGAGGGGGAAAATGCTGACACTTCGCTTATTCGCCTTTTTTGTTGGAGGGAAAAAAACATGAAAAATTCTGGTTCAGAGGAGCTTATGGTTCACCTCAGTTTTTGCTTACAGCTCAGTGAACAGGACAAGAGGCAGCTTGAAAAACAGCTGTACGCTGCAAAACACAGTCCGTCAAATCCAGCCGCAGCGCTGACACCTTGTTCAAAGTGGTTGTGTTAAAGAGATGCACAGAAAGTTGATAGACAGTTTTTGTCTTTGAAGAAAGCCAAGGGTGTTTAATACAGAGTCAGACAGCATACATAATACAACAGCAGCTGCTTTGAAAGAGATAAATAAAAGATTTCATGCCAAAAATGCTGCAAATTGTTGGTTTATCAAGTGTAGAAGAGGATTGGGGTCAAGGCAAGATAAATAGAAAATGAGAGGAGGAAGATATTTTCCATCATATCCTGTGAGGGAAAAAAGGCTTAAATGATGAGAATGATGCTGATATATTCAAAACTTCAGAGAAACAGAAGTCAAAGTAGAAAAGAAAAAACATTTAATTTAATGTTAAGAGGACTGATAAAGCCCATACGTGGGAAAAGAAAAACACAAATAAACAGGAAAAAAAGGTTTGACTATTGAGAAAAATATCAATATAAGTCATGGTGTAGAGAAATAAAGCCACCTTACTGGAAAAAAGGGTAAAATGTTCAGAATATTGTTGATATAGACTCAATTTAGGGAAAGAAATCACTATACTGAGAAAAATCTTAAATGCTGAGAATAATGTACGGCCTACAAATAAGAACAAAAAATATCAAAATTCAGAGTAAAAGGGTACAAATTTTGAAAATAATGAAGATATAGTGTACAATTTGGAAAGAAGTCATGATATTGATTAAAAGGATTAAAGTTTGAAGATAATGTGGGTAAACCTTTTGGCAAAAAGGAAAATCTAAATATGATGAAAGAGAGTTAAAAGATTGAGAATGATGTAGACATAGCACAGAATTTGAAGAAAAAAAGCCAAATAATTTGGTAAAGGGTTTGAATGTTGGGGGTAATGTTCATAAAGGCCAAATTCTAGAATAAAAAAGTCAAAATATCAAAGAAAAAAAGGTTAAAATACAGAGAATTATCTTGCCATAGCCAACAATATCTAGAAAAGTCAAAATATCAAGTAAAAAAGGTTTAAATTATGAGAATAAGGCTGATCTAACACGTAACTAGAGTGCCTCAGCAGGTAGAGCTCGTGCCTCACAGCAAAATATTTGCTGGTTCGACCCCCGTGTCAGTCAGGGCCCTTCTGTGTGGAGCTGCATGTTCTTCCTGTGCATGCGTGGGTTCTCTATGGGTACTCTAGTTTCCTCTTCAGACCAAAAACATACTCATTAGTTTGGTTGGTGTCTACAAAATTGCTCTTAGGTGTGATTGTGAGCATGGGTTGTTTGTCTCTCTATGTGGCCCTGCGATTGGCTGGCAGCTGGTTCAGGATGCACCCCACCTCTCGCCCAGTGTCAGCTGGGACAGGCTCCAGCCCCCAAGACCTCGAGGGGGATTAAACATTTAACACTGAGAGTGATCCCAATGTATCCCACTATTTAGAATAAAAATGGAAAAATCAATATAAAAAGTTTGAAGTTGAGAATATTGTTGATGTAGCCCTCTGTAAAATTATTAAATAAATACATTATTATTGTAGGACAAAAAATGTCAAAATGTCATGAAAAAGGTTTAAGGTTGAGAATACTGTTGGTACAGCCTTCAATTTTCAGATGAAGGCTGTACCAACATGTCAAGTGTGAGCAATATTTAAAATGTTGAGACTTCACTTTAGACACTATCTCTTCAGAGTCCAGATAAAAACAACCTTGTGTTCATGAGGCTGATTGTTCGATTCTCAAATAATAATAATAATAATACATTTTATTTATACAGCGCTTTTCAGAAACTCAAAAACGCTTTACAGGATAAAAGGATAAGAGTGCAGGCTAAAAACAATAGGCAGGGATCTTGAGGTTCTTTAAAAACCTATTATTTATTTGTTTTGTTTGAAAGGTCTTTTATTGTATATCTTTTTAACAAGTATACACTGGTCCTGGATGTCCAATAAACATACTTTGAAGTTTGTCACCCAAAACCTTAGCTCAGATTTTGGATTTTGGCTTAAACCTCTGTTTCATCCCTGCTCAGAACAGGCTGTTGTAGTGTAATTCCTCATGAGCTTGAACATGTCCTTTGCAGGAAGTGGATTTGGCTCTCCAGTGCTGTGCTCTAATGTTTATTTAGGCTGTACAGGCATGTTCCTTCAGCTAGGGCCAGCTGTGGGCTGAACAAAAACCTGGCTCAGGCATTGTGGACCATCTGGGGAGGTGGGGGTATCTCCAGATAACATCCTCTGGGGATCTTTTTCTTATTGTTTTTGACTGTTTGAGCACATGATCCTGAAAGAAGTAGCTGGCAAACGAGGGAGAGGAGAGATTTTTCTCATGTTGGAGGGGAGTTGACGTGGACAACCCATTGCCATTTGTGTAAAAAACAATGAACAGTGTATTTTTTGACCTTTAAAATGTTCTTCAAAGAGGTCAATTCCCTTTACAAAACTTAAAGTGAATTTCTCTGAACCAAAAATTTTGATAACTGGATATTCCTAAAATGGCACGTAGGCTTTTTCATGAATATTTTGACTTTATTTTTTTTTTCTTCAAGTGCATAAGAGAAAAAAAGTCTTCCTCCTCTCATTTTTTCTGATTTTTTTCTAATTCCTCACCCTGCTCTTCTGTAATCAGGTCTCAGCGCACCCATCTGTTTGACTTTGAAGTCTAAAACAACATGGAAGACAAAGAAACAGCCTCACTCTAAGGAGCAGAACAGCTTTAACAGAGATTGAGCCACATTGGAAACAGGTTTTTACTCTGAATGAAGATGGGAAGCAGGGCGCCAAATTACACTACATCTTTAATCCACACCTGCACAGTATTTCAATTGTATGTGTTCTTCTAATCTTAAATGAACAATTTTAGGTGCTGGTAAACACATTAGTTACAGTGGGCTCTGCAGTGCTCACTGCACTCTGCAGCTGCACACCGCTCATGATTATTGAATAGAAACTGCTTTTTTTTGTCCTGGAAGACACGTCAGACTTGTCAAGAAGAGAGAGCAGGATGTTATCCCAGAGGCCGTGCGTCACTGTAGATATCTTTCCTCCACCGTATTTACCTGTCTACTGAAGAGTACACACAAGGCGATAAAGCGTTGGAGCTTTGCAGCCTCTAAGTCTGCATATGAGGCTCTAATGAGTTCCTCAGACTGTCATGCTTTGACATGTGCACCACTCATCAGCCTGGTTTGATGTAGAAATGGACAGAGAGATGGAGCAGTGGAGATGTGCTGATCGTCCTCTCATTTAGATTTTTCTATGAATAATAAACAGCAGAATGGCACAATTTCTTCTCAAAGATCTTTGAGGTGCTGGTCGTTTGTTTGAAGAGTGACGTCTGTGCTGTGTGTGTGTGTGTGTGCGGGTGTGTTAAAGTCATTCCCCAGGCTTATTCTCTCCCCCTGTTTCCTCCATCCCACCTCTCCCTCATCATGTTTCTGTGCTCGCCTGCGTCCCTCCTCTCATCTCATCATGATGAGAGCTGCAGCATCAAAACAAGCTGTTGAGGCAAAGATGAAATGTAACAGGATTAAAGTAATCTAATTACCAAAATTAGCAGCCACAGTGCATTTAATTTCAGCTAATTGCAGAGTTATGTCTTACGTACGTCACAAAGATTGGTCACATAATTGGCCGTATTACTGTGACACATTACATGCTATTAAAAATGTCTGAGGAGGAGAGAGCTGTCTGCTCTGCGGCATTACAGAAAACAACATAACTGTGCTCATTTTAAAACAGCAGCGACTGATGACAGCAGATAAAATGTAATAAAGTCTCCAAATCACTGCCTGCAAAGCACAGCAAATTATTGTCTTGTTTCTTCAGTGACATAAACTACTGTTAGGAGAAACTACTGAAAAGTAATAGGATGTTTTGTTTGAAACAGAATATTTCAATCTCAGTTTTTCACTTTAAATCCAAACTTTCCAACCATCATCAATGAAAGCACCCTCCAAAAGAGCATTTGTGCACAGCGTGGGCAGCAGCTGATCTCCTGCTCTCCCATTAAAAGGTGCAGTAGTATCCTTGTCTGTGCACAGTAATGATATGGTGATTAGTAAAAGGAAGTATTGTGCCGATAAAAAAAAATCACCCCAAAGAACTTTCTTCCTTCAAAGCATATTAGACACAGCAGAGAGCTTAGTCTTCAACACGACGGGCTCTTTTAATCTCTTCTATAAAAGGTGGAATCCAGCAGAAAACAACATTAGCAAATATCAGTCCTGTGGATGTTTGAGAACATTATGAATGCTTCCCACAGAAATTGGGAAAGTGTTGAGAAAGGGCCGTAAAAGAAGGCGATGAACTGGCGTTGAACTGGAGGCTGACTTTATAGACACTGTGACCTCACATGAGATGAATTCCTTCTGCAGTTGTGAATACTATTTCCTCTAGAGTTTCTGTGATACCACATTTTCAGACTTTGATAAAACTGATGGTATATTCACTGGTTGCTTTATTAGGTACACCTGTTCAACTGCTTGTTAATGGTAATAGCTGATCAGCAAACAGCATGGCAGCAACTCAATGCATAAAGGCTTGCAGACCACCTGCTGCACTTCAAACCGACTGTGTTTGATATGTATCCTCCCACGGGATAGAGCACCTCTGTGAACAAAACAAAAAGTCCACAGCATTAAGACCCCCCCCCCCCCCCCCCAAAACCAAGTCTTTGTGTTGGCAAATAAAATTCCTCAGGCCCCCCCAAGTAGACCTACCAGTGTGACATCCTACCATTGTTTTTTCATGAGTTTTAGTCCAACATGTTGACAACCTGACACCAAGCAGCGCTGAACTTTGAATTTTTGCATGTTACAATGTGTTTGTTGCAAAGACTCATATCTTGATAACATTAAAATTGTCATCAGTTATGCAAAACCCTGAAAACATCTGATGGTCAGCTGTGGAGACATACAGTTGTACTTGAGTTGGCATTAGGTGTGGAGATTAAAACCTAGGTCTGTTTTCAAAACCCTAACATCAAAACATTTGAGCTTATTGACACTGCTATTGAGTCTCACTGGCCCTGTGATGTGATACCACTGGTGCACTGTGTTCAGGGTCTGCTCAGAAAAAAGACAAGTGAATGTAGTACTTGTTCATATGATGTGTTCAAATGACAAACCAAGAAAAGAAAAGTCTGGGTTCTGTTGAGAAACTTGATTAAATATAATTGTTTAGGGATAAAATTTGTTTTTTGATCAATATATGATAGAAAAAATCAGATTTCTTATATACTTTATTTTTCATCATTTTTAAATATATAAGGTACAAAAGGGCTCTGTTAAGTGACATTGTTATATGTCGTAGAAAGAGAATAATAAAAGAAAATTAAACCAGTAAATGAACAAATAAACAAACAGCAAACAGAGAAAAAAAGAAAAGAAATTAAATGTACTCATTCATGTACACAAACATACATTTACACACATACCTATACATCTGTGTACTCATACATATACATACAAATACAGATTCTTATTCATATATGCATAATGAAAGTAAAATGATAATATAATAACAGAACTAATTATAGGGTGGAAGAAATAAGAATAAAGGAAACTAGAAAAGTACTCCGAGAGAGCAGACCTCCACCAAGAAGCTCAGTTACGGCAGTGGCTTTTCCGCTTCAATTGGACGGCTGAGTCTCCGCTTATGTCTGTCCATGTGGAGAACTCCTCTGCTGGCATTGCAAGGGAAGCTGGATAATGTAGTGACATAGGCTTGAAAAAGGTTGACGTCAGTTTGCAAATAAACTACAATTCTGTTAATGACGTACAGGGGGAAAAACCCTCACAGCAGCCGAGGAGAAATGAATGAGATTTGCCATTGTAAACGATTTTTTGTGACGTAAGTCTGGATCGGATCCAGATGAAATTTAGTTTGATAATAGATATATATTACATATACTATCTTGTAAATTTGAAGCAAATCCATTAAGTGATATCAGAGATATGATTTTTTAAAATACAGCCCAGTGTTAAGTTATGGGATTTTCATAAAATTTGGGGAATTTTTTGCATCGAGACAAATATGGGGATCAGCACCAAAATGAAATGGCTTTCTCCTTGGACCAAACCACACCTCTGGTAAAATTTCATGTAAATCCATCCAGTAGTTTTTGGGTAATCTTGCTAACAGACAAAAAAGCAAACACACAAACAAACAAACAGACCCTGGCGAAAACATAACCTCCTTGGCGGAGGTAATTAGCTACAGTTGCATGTCACATTAGTAAAATTCACAGAGCAACATAACAACATTAATAACAGCAATATTCTGGGGGAGTCATGGGCGTCGTTAGTAACTACAGCACTATCAACATTGTTTACATAAAACAAAGGTTTCAGATGTAGACTAGGTTATCATCTCTTTGTGTGAAGTATGTTTCCCATTTTTCCCAGAGAGCCTCAAATCTGTCCCTCTGCAGTCTTAAATTGTAAGTCATGTCTTCCATGTGTTGGATGTTTATCACAGTGTCTATCCACTGATTAACAGTGGGCGGTTCCTAACAAAGCCATTGCCTTCTTATGGCCTTTTTGCTTGCTACCATAAAAATGTTCAAGAGGTATATGCCCTTTTTGGGAAGTTTCAAGTCTATGTTCCCCGAGTAAAAAGTCAGACTGGAGAATACAAAATCATTGCCTAAGCTGGTGTATATTGACATCCTCCCAACATACGTTTAATAACAGGACAGGCCCAGAATATGAAAAAATCAGATTCATTTTTTTTGCCTTCTTAACATCAGCTCTTACCCAGTTTTGTCACTCATATTGTAATGAATATTATGATGCACTACAAGCCCAGCCTAGCTGATAACTGAGGAAATAGACCCCAGTGGAGCTGGCATTCGTTCACTCTCCATTTCAGCAGTGGCAACTGTTAGCAGTTATCCCACAAACAAATGTACCTGTGAAGTGTAAGGACGGAGAGATAGGGGTAAATAGGCTCCAGATTTGTCCTTGTGATTGGCATAAATTAATACCAATCAAAGGCCTTAAGACACATCAGGGTTGGAGTTCACATTGGTCAGTACTTCTTAAGAAGTCAATCGAGTCAGTTAGTTGAAGTCCAGTGGCAGGTAGAAAACACAGTTTGCAGGGTATCAGTCGGAGGAAAGCATTGTAGGAAGAGGTGTCAGTGATCCCAAGGCCAGCCCTCCAATCAGAGAGAGACCTGTGAGCTAAAGGGCAGAGGACAAGAAAGAGTGGGAGACAGTACATAAGGATCTGGTGGTGCTCTTAGAAGGGGTTAATGAAAGAGGGGCTTCAGAGTGTGCAGCCAGATGGGTCTAGATATAGGCAAACTAGTTAAGGAGAAGAGACAGTGAAGAAAGCAGTGGAGGAAGGCTACAGTAGATTAGAAAGAGGGAATTAATGTTTTGAAGGAAGAAATAAAAAGTCAATTAGCTTTACCTAGAAGAGATGAGCATCTCAGGACAACATTCTTTAAGAATCCCTGTACGTTTGTAGAAGGGTTAGTCAGCCTGGAAAGAGAGGGCAGCTTAGAGCGTTAAAGCAGAAAGTAGAGATGCATTTAAATATACTCATTAAGACATATCAGAGAATAGGGAATTAGGCCCTCCACCTGACATTCCACCATCAGGAGAGGTAGATTTTACTATGAATGTTAGGCCACAAAGGTGAATTAAGTTGAGACAGTTGTCAGGCGTGCAAATGCTTCATCAGCTCCAGGGCCAAAGAGTCTTCTATAGGGTATAGAAAAGTGTGCCTGATGTTTTAATTCATATGGAAGCTACATCAAGTGGTCTGGGAAAAACTAATTTTACCAAAAGCTTAGTGTAGGGCAGGGGGAATTCTGACTCAGAGAGAGTTCTCAGAATTAGGCCAATTTAAAATGATATCCCTCTCGTATGTAGTAGAGAAACTTTTCTTCAGTACTGTAGCCCAAGGGCTAGCAAACTATTTAAAAATGAATCATTTAGTAGATACATCAGTACAGAAAACAGGCATTCAGAGGTCTCAGGCTGCATAGGACACACAAGTACGCTATGGTACAAGATTTAGGCAGTTAAGTTAGAGAAGAGGGACATGCATGTGGTATTTTTGGATCTGGCTAATGCTTTTGGCTCAATACCACACTGCCTGATTTGGAGTGCTTTTGACTTCTTTAAAGTACCAGGGGCAATTTTTAACCAGGTCAAAACATACTTTAAAGATGTTTGGTTGTGTATAAGCACCAGAAGCTTTGAAGGTGCATCTGTTTGATCTCAAAAGTCAGATTGTCCAAGTTGCAACTAGATAAGTCACTGGGAACACCCCTTCTGTCTGAATTTTTTACGGGGAAGTCAGACAATCTTCAGGTACCCTGACTTCACCAGCTTGTAACTGGAACATGTTTAACTAAAATGTGATGTGATTCTCACTTTTGATGTCTGGGTTACGAGGTTAATGGAACGCATCGGTAGTGTTATGGTCTGCAAGTCTTCCCAGAAACCAGTGGTTCTCTGGGAAGATTCAATTGAGGAAGCTTATGAAAGAAAACAAAGCTTAGATATGATAGCTAGGGTTCCTCCAGTTCTTGGAGCCACTCAGTGGATCTGGATGAGGAGGAGTAATGCAGATTGGGTCCCAAGACAAAAGTAGACAAAAGCACTAATTTCCCGTATGCTGTTTGTGTGTGTGGGTGAGTTATGTTTATATTATTTTCATATGATTGCACATTTATAATTAGTAATGTTGGGTCTCAGTGACTGCTGATAAGTGGGGTGATTGGAGATTAGGAAAAATTGCATCAGCATGTCACTACCTGGAGCTTGCATGTGCAGATTCTGGGTCTTTTGAAGTTGACTATGCTGTTTGGGGTCTAAGGCCATGTGGTAGGGTAGGTAAGATTTCTTCTAGCATGGTGAGCGATGAGAGGGGTGTGGCACTGGGATGCCAGAGTTCACTGGCCAGACTCTTAAATGTGTCATGGAGGCTAATTGGACAAAACATCCAAGATGGGAGGTTCCACCTGATGATCCCAGTGGTGTTTTTGCGCTTGCTGCTCATCAGTCTATGTAGGCAGATGGACGGCTGGTAGAAGGCTGTATGGTTGAGTATATAGCATCTGCATTGTCACTAGTTTGCATGCACAGAGCCTGGGTCAGTTAAGGATGGTAATGCTGCGGCAACAAAGGGCCGTGCAGTAGATTATGTAACTCCTCAGGAATGTATGTGGACAGTAGTGGGCGTAGGGGTTTCTTTACTTTACTCAGCGCTTGTCCTTTCATTATAGCACAAGTACCTTGTGTTTCTTTCAAATAAATGTCTACTCATCTTGTGTTTCTATAAACAATAGAAAAGTATAAATAGTGGTACCAACAAGGAATGAAATCATAAATGTGGATTGGTTAGAGTGTTAATATTATGACAAATCATCAACCTTGATGATTCTTAATTAACTCATCCACAGGAAGAAAGGGGCAGGGTGAGAAAGAACTTATCCATGCATCCATCATCTATTCTGTTTATACTTTTCAGGGTTGCAGCCTATCCCATCTGACATTGGATGAAAGGCAGGTTACACCCTGAACTGGTTGCAAGCCAATCACAGGACCACATAGAGCATTCCTGCTCAAACTCATACCTAAGGGCAATTTAGAGTCACCAGTCAACCTAATAAGCATGTTTTTTGGTCTGTGGGAGGACACTGGAGTGTCTGGACAAAACCCACTCAGACACACGGGGATGCAAACACAGAAAGACCCTGGTCAACACAGAGAGTCAAACCAGCAATCTTCTTGCTCTGGAGCACATGCACCAACCTACTGCGCCACCTTGCTGCCTAGAACGGACTTATTTGCAATTGAAAAGACACACACCAAACCAGTCATTCTGGGAAAGGCTGTTCAGAGCTGGTTTATACAGAGTCTAAAGCCTCCTCTGGTAACTGATCAACATGAGTTTGACCAAAGCACAGCACAGGTATTCTACACAGACCAGGGGACTGTGTTATAAGTTGGAAAAGGGTATAACAACACCTTTTACTTGAAGTGTAATTATTTTTAAGCGGCAAAATATAATAGCTTGAGTTGTCTGACTAAAGGAGTTTGTTTCTTGCAAAATGCAAAATTGAAGAGAATTCAATCGCAGATTTTGGTAACCTCAAATTCACTTCAAACCATCAATGAAACAGTTCAATGAGGTGAAAGGGTGCAGCATAAAAAAAATCTAATAAATCAGCAGGCCTCAGGTTCATTTGTACCTCCTGGGTTTGCCTCTCCACACTCTTTCATCTCTGCTTTCCAACAGTAGAAGTCATCTTTTAAAAATATTGATTTTATGGTATTATTTTGAGATTCTTCTGTTTTTTGATAGATTTTCTGTTCGGCTCCAGAGCTGTGCGCACCTATCTTTTACACATAATCAAAATTCGCTGTCGTACCTGGCTGACCTTAAAGCCCTGTTTTAAAGAGATAAATTGCTGCAGTTAGCCAGCTCACTGCCACCTGAATGCAAAGAGAGAGAAGAATCTTCAGTGTGGAGGAGGAGAAGTTGAATAAAAAGTGGCACCTATTGACACCATTAGTCAAAGGGTGCCTATCACAAGAGATAACCCCTTTCTTTCACAGCCCTGTGTGATATTGCGCTCACTCTTGTTGTCAGTAATTAGACATCTGAGATGATTTAATTTGCTGCAGAGGGGACGCAGTTACCTTGACTGCTGATGTGTAGAAAGCCTCGAGCAGACTGTCCTAGGGTGATAATGGCAGGCACATACACGGACAGAGACAATAATTAAATCACAGCATTTAGCCTGTCTCAAGCTGTATGATTTCTTGAGTAAAAAGGGCCTTTTCTCCTCTGTTTTATCCCTCTGGAGATCCCTTTGTTGACAGCTGCTCGAGGACAGACTTAACACTCTCGTCCTTGCTCACTGGGTGTAACTTCCAAGCCGACTTGTCCTTCATTCTCATCTGATGCTCATGTCAGCTATTTGTAGTTCAGAAGTCTGTTTTGTGTCTGTGTTCAGTTGCAAAGAGAAATATGGGTTGTACTTGAAGAGGGCAATGATAACAAATGGTGTTTCGTGTCCCTGACAGGTGCAGGCATGGACGTGGAGGATGATCCGCTGCTGTTCCAGAGCAGCTGGAGAGGGATAGAGGACGAGGAGGAGGAGGAGGATGAGGATGGAGGGGCTCGTGTAGAAGGTCAGAGCTGTTTCCCCGAGGAGGCTGGAGTGTGTGGGCCGTGGAGGGCACTGGGGTGGGTGTACACGCAGCCCTGGGCCAGCGGAGTGGTTTTAGGAGTTGCCATCTCTCTCCCATGTGCCCTGTTTGCCTACATGCTCCTCTACTGCCCTCCTCTGGACATAGACCTCTCCTACAGTGCCTTTGAGGTTCACAGTCACTTCTCTGCCGAGCGCTTCGATGCCCTCACCATCGCTGTGAAGACTCAGCTGGGCTCCTGGGACAGACAGAGGAGGGACTTAGATTTCAGTCAGGCCCAGGCCCTGCAGGAGCTCCTGCTGGAGACACTGGGCAGGCAGGGAGTGTTAAACAAGACGGATAATGAGGGCGTGAGGTCCTCCATGTCTCGAAACAACACTTTAGACTCAGGAAATGATCAGAGGAGGGACACTGTAGCGCAGAGAGACAAGAGAACAGCACAGGATTTGACTCAGGAGAAAATAATGAAGCACAAGAGCTTATATCAAAAGGCCGAGGAGGACAACGTGAGATCGTGGGAGGGAAATTCAAGTTTTTCCCTCATTAGACGGCGGAGGTATACTCCCAATTACTACATGCAGAGTCAGGCTCTGTGGAGGATCGAGCTGGTCTTTGTGGCTCAAGGGGAAGGAGGCAGAAACATCTTCACCCCAGAGCGCCTGCAGACCATTCATCATGTGGAGCGTCTGCTCATGCAGCACCCCCAGTTTCATCAGTTCTGCTGGAAGCCCCTGGAGATGTTAAGAGATCTGCCACTGGGGCCGTCTTACTGCTCCCCACCCAGCTCCCTCCTGTCCTACCTCTACCCCAGTGAGAGAGGAGGGAAGATTTACTATGATGGCATGGGCCCAGATCTGGCTGATATTCAAGGTGAGACCTCTGCAGAGACAGTGTGGAGAAAATTATAGCTCTCAGACACAAAGCTAGAACTACTGCCTGGCAGTTATATGCCCCTGCGAGGTATTCAATTGCAGGACTGTGAAAGTACAGTGGTGGGTTGAAAGAGGGAATGGGGTTTTTGTTGTGATTTGTGGGAATCTTTCCCCTTTATGGTGGAGGTCAGGGGTGTCCAGACTATAGGCTTAGGGCCAGGTGCAGCCTGTGGTTTATTTTTAATGGACCTGCAGTGGATCCTAAGAGGGAACATAAATAAATATGGCCTGAAGCCTCCAGAAACTGTGTAAATAAGTCCTTGATTCTGAGTGGACTTTTGTGCAAAGTTAAGACAAAACACATTTAAATGCTCTTGATATGGATGAAAGTCCCAATTACCTTGATCTTTGACCAGTGACTGCTGTCAGTTCATTCTTCAGTAAGGATTAAAGATGGGAACTGAAAACCATTTTTAGTTGAGAATTGATAACCACTCCCTCAAGGAATCAGCATCATTAGCATCATACAGTTCCCTTATCAGTTCTCTAAAATTTGTTCTTCGTGCCTTGTAAATCAAGGATGTCACACTCTCATTAGATGTAGTTGCAGAAATAATGGCAAAGATGTCGGAATGTAATCTGTAAGACAGGGGCCAGAAGTGGTCGCAATTGTGGCCGAATTTACAACAAAGGCTCATTGCTCAAAGTTTACTGGTTGGAAATAAACAACAACTTACAGAATCACTAATCTATAAGGGAATTATTAAAGAATGTGTTTAATAATCAGAATCAATAATGGTATTGGTATCAACAAAATCTAAAAAATTCCCAACCCTAGTAAGGATAGACATTTGTGAAAAGTTTGAAGAAAATCTCCCAAAGCGTTTTTGAGACAGTCTTCGTAGGAATGCCCTGGTGGGACAGACAGCTGGCATAGAGGCATTAAAACTGTAGGAGCTCCTCCAACAGTGCAGTGTGTGTGTATTTCCAGGTTCTCTGAGTCTGGCCATCACTCACCCTCAGTTTTACTGGTACGTGGACGAGAGCCTGTCCCCCGAGCATCTCTCCTCCTCTCTCCTGCGCAGTGAGATCCACTTTGGTGCTCCTCTTCCTTCCTACTACTCCCTGCAGGATCGGGCTGAGGAACAAAGATCTCGCTTTAAAAACTTTGTGGTGCAGTACGCAGACATTTTGGCCAAGCAGTCCACCAGGTCAGACTTTATATCCATATATTGTTCTCTTATCACAATGCAAAGTCAGTAATTTAAAGACTTTTTCTGCTGTGAAATGTTAGGATTTTTGTGTTTTTTGTCCCTGCTCCTCCAGACAGGTGAAGGTGCTGTATGGTGGAACAGAGCTGTTTGACGATGAGGTGAGACACACCTTCCACAATGACATGATGCTGGCCGTCATCAGTGGAGCCTGCATCACCGTGCTAGTCTATGTCCTCACCTCTTTTTCTGGTACTGTAGAGCTTCTTCCATGCTCCTTTTGCAATATTGTTAGGATGGTACAGTGTTTGATCTGTCAATGTTATTTATCAGGTTTGTTTGTCTTTTTCAGTGTTTCTGACTTTCTTTGGGCTCGCCAGCATTGGGCTGAGCTGCTTGATGGCTCTTTTCTTGTACCATGTTGTCTTTGGTGTGAGGTACCTTGGCATCCTCAATGGAGTTGCAGCTTTTGTAATCATTGGTATAGGTAAGGAAAAGACAGAAATTTTATCTCTGGGAAACATTACACAATCAAAAGATATGCCAAACAATTTTTTTGTCTTGAGTCTCTAACAAATATGTTTGTTTATGCAGCAGAAGGTTAACTTTGCACAGAGGCTCAAGACAGGTGAACAACTCACTCCAATTATCAATACAGCTGTTTAATGGGTAGTATCCCCAATTACCAATCCCATTTCCAATGCAGTTTGTGTAAAAAGCAAATGAAAATACAATACAATGATTTGAAAATCCTTTGTGACCTATCACCAACTTAATACACTAAAAAAACAAGAAATCTTCAAACTGAAAAATGTTTCTGAAAGAGACTTCCCCTAGATCACTAGTTCCCAACCTTTTTTGTCTTGTGTACTCCCTGAGTCTTTTTGTCATACCATGAGTACCCCCTCACTCATACGTGTTGATGATTCTTCAAAAGCAGAACGTAGTCAACCTGGTTTATATGGATTCACTTCTACATCTGCGGACCCACCGCAGCCTCAGTGCTTCTTTTGCGGTGAAGTCCTGGCAAATAACTCAATGAAACCACCCCATTTACAGCGACAGCCAGAGCAACAAACACTTGGGAAGTGTCCGTAAAAGACAATAACCTGTTATTATTATATAGGTTATTGTCTCCCTGGGGAAACTAATAGTGGCATACACTCACCATTTTATTGACAGGCTTATCTAAGTACTTCCAAGTTGGAAATAAATTATTAAATGTTTCCACACACCCCCTGCAATGTGCTCGCATGCGCCTAAGGGTACACATACCCCTGGTTGGGAATCATCGCCCAAGATGGCAGAATCTGTTTCTCCTAAACCATGTACCTTTCAGCTTTAATGGCGCCTGTGTTTTGATGGGTAAGTTACCCATGCCATGGGCACTAACACACTCCCATACCATCACAGATACTGGCTTTTGAGCTTTGCAATAACAATCTGGATGGTCCTTTTCCTCTTTAGTCCTGACGACACAATGTCCATGATTTCCAAAACAACTGGAAATGTGGACTCGTCAGACCAGGCTTCACTTTTCCTCTTTGCATCAGTCCATCTTAGATGAGCTCAGAGAAGCAGCGAAGTTTCTGTGTGTTGTTGATATATATGACTTTTTTTTCTTTTGCAATTTCTATGCAAAAGCTTGTGGCTATGTTAACAGGGTCAGCAGGCGTACATTTGTCATTGTTTATATTCTAATTCAAGACATAACTGATAATGTTGGTAACTGTTTCAGCCACAGACCCAAGCAGCCATTGATCACCTGTTAACACTCACTTGTGAAACAATAATATCAGGTCTCGTCCAAATCTCAGCATGGTTTGTATCGTCGGAGTGTTTTTAAACCAGCATCATAGTAAGGGAGTGAAAGAAAGTATCTATTGGCATGTAATAGTTCAGTTATCAACACTTTAAACAGCAATGGATTTGCAGTGTCCATTGCAACACAAGTAAATAACAGTAATAATGTAACATCCTGAGGAGAGGTCAGCACTGAACTGTGATATTTGGACCTAAAACTCTGTTTTCTCTGTCCACATGGGGACACCTTTCGCAGAGTTTTTACAGGTCTTCACCTTGGCAGGAGATTTCCAAAATGTGCATTTTCAGTGATTTAAAAAAGCTTAATTTAAAAAGAAATCCCCACTGATGTGTAAACATCGTCTAAAGCTGCAGTCAGATCACCAAGGGCATCAACGCTCATTGCCTGCTTCCTCCTGAATTTCTTGCTGTAGCCAAAAGTCACCTTAAAAAGTGCTACAACTTCACATCCGAAGCAGAAAAGGAAAACAAAAAAACTCTTTACATGTCACAAACTACATTAGAATACCACATCACACTGCAGCAGAGAAAAACGCCTTACAGGTGTGCTTATTCATTGAAAATAACTGGTTTTACTGAAGACGCTATTCCAGCATCGTGTCCCTGTGTGACCCCAAAGTCAACAAGCAGAGACTCTGGGACATGGATGCCACTATATGTTTTTGGCACTATGAAGAAATACTTGTGTACCTATCATTTCATACAGTGGGAGACCTAATTATATTATATTAGATATGTATTACTATACTTATGTTAGGAGTGCTAATTATGTTTACTTCATGTGGTCTCATCTATGATGTGATTAACAGTCAAAAAGAATCAACTCTTCTAAACCAGTTTTAAAATATGCACCCCAGACAACTTAAAAACATCTTCAGAAATGATGCAGAAGTGCTGGATGAAGCAGCAGTCTTTGCTAAGATGACAGTTTTTCACTTTAATATTAATTCACTGTGTAGTTTGACATTTCACAATATCAACAGAAGAGCAGAGATGAACATAGGGGTAAACAGAAAACACACGACACAGATTCATTAGCTGCACCGAGAGCACCAGTTCTTCATATACAGCCTGTGGTGATGTGAGTGTCAAGAAATGAAACTCACCACCCCCACGCACTCGCTCATGGTGCTGCGTTCTTACATCCTTTCACTTAATTATATGCAAAAACATTACTTAAGTTCTAGTAGGAAAAAATGAAAAGTTTAAGTGGAGAACTTGTTTGTAGGTTGATTAATTTAAAATATCAGCTTACAGTGGTAAATTAGAGGTCACATATTATACAAAATACGTGTTTTATCTTTATTGTTTTATACAAAACTGTGTGTCCACAGTCTGTCCACAAACCCCTTCAACAGCAGATTGAAGAGGTTTCTCCTATTGATCTTGTTAAGCAATATGCCACTTCCCCCAGCTGGTAGACACTCCCCTAAGCCAGATGTTTGTTCAGCCCACAGCTGTTCGGACATGTCTGTGCAGTCACAGTAAACATAAGAGCACAATGCTGGGAAGCTGAAGCTGCAGCCACTTGTTGAGAGGGACAGGGTTTGGCACAGCTCTTTTTTGAAAACAGATTTTGTTTTGGGAACATTTTATTTTAACAATAAGTAAAAGGAAAACACAAATAATCACAAAAAATAAACAACTTATGAACAACAGGCAAGCAGACAAGGGGAAGAATAAAACATTGATTCATGACAGCCAGATTGTTTTAAAGGGTCGATCATTATCTGATTGACCTGTAATGAATGTGGTTGACAGAATGATCATCCAATCACCTGTTTGGTATGTTTTTTAAAGGGTCTGACTATTCTCAAACACTTTCAATGGGCTCTTTCACAGATGGACTAGTGTGAAATATATCAAATGGTCCATTTGGCGTGTCAGATTAATAAAAATACCAAACTTAAGAGATTTTCTGTCCCGCAGAATGAAGGGTCGCAAAACAGAGTAGCCAAAATCCAATATCTCAATGGGTTTTTAGGTAAGAAACTTAAAATATGATCTGAGGACATCTTGGACCAGAGAAAATTTGTTGAAAATGAGAATGACATGATCTCATAGTACTTGAAAAAGTGCTTTCAGAAGTTTATGCATGTGTCAAGGCACCAATAGAGAAAAGTTGGTTGAGGAGGCTGTTTAAATACATTTTCCTCCATGTCCTTATTTGGTAAAAATTGAAATACAAAAAAACTATGGTATTTTCTTATGGCCTTTGGCAGTCGTAAGTTTTGGAAGTGTCAGCAACAAGAAAGCACCTGCACTGCAAAAACTCCTGGCCAGTGTGTTTGTCTAATTTCAAGTCAGAAATATCTACAACACTTTTTCAAAACCACATTTACTCAACAAGTCCTGACAAATATCTTACTACAAGGAATAAAAGGCAAAAAATTGGCACTGAACTGCTTGTAATGATAAGAAAATATCTGCCAATGTAACAAGCAAAGTTTTACTCAGTGAGGGTCTTAAATTGAGGTTTATCATCTACTCTGGATAGAACATTTCATTTTAAGACTCCCCTCAAGATAAATTTGGCTTGTCTCTTTGGCAGTTTATTTTACTTTTTACAAGCAAATCAGGCCTTATTTTTAATTTTGCTATCTTAAAGTAAATGCTAATCTAGGCATGCCTGGAAATTGTGGCATAAAATAAGTCTAGTGAGATTTTTTTTACTTGAAATTGGACAAATACTGTCATCTAGATATGAAATGTTTGCTGGGGAGATTCAGCACCTGGTTAGCCAAGAAGGCGTAGAGATCATAATGCTCCAATCTGCAAGACGCATATTTGTTTTTCAAATTTCTTTTCCAGCCAAGAGTGTATAATTGTTTTTCCATAAATTGTCAGAGCCTCATCCCAGCACATTAACAGTAATTTGTAATTAAAAATCTCTTTTGTTCTCTCACTGTTGCTCAGGGGTGGACGATGTATTTGTGTTCATCAGCACCTTCAGACAGGCTTCCCACCTGTGCCAGCCTCAGCAGCGGATCATCTACACAATAAAAACAGCTGGCAGAGCTACTTTCCTCACTTCTTTCACCACTGCAGCTGCCTACGCTGCCAACACCTTCTCTCAGGTAATCATGGGACAGAAAGCGGACCGTTAATAGAATCTGTACGTGCAGAGAGAAGGACAGACCTGCTACGAATGAATAAAAGTGCAGCTCTCAGCAGACAGACATTTTCATGCGATAAGCACAAATTGAATGTTTCAAGGTCCCTTACACTGTGCTTCGTTTAACTGACACTTAGATCCCAGCCGTGCATGACTTTGGCCTATTCATGGCGCTCATTGTAAGCTGCTGCTGGCTCTGGGTGTCCGTCCTGATGCCAGCAGCGCTCTGTATCTGGACTGAGTGTGTGGAGCCTCAGGAACACGCCTGGTTGAATTGGTGAGCTGTTATTTCCTTACTTTTTTAGTGTGAGATGTTATTTGTGCATGCTGTGCCACACCACAGACACGATGTAATCCCTTCAGCTGTCTCTCCCCTTAAACTGCCTCCTCCCTCTGAAGCTGGAAGCTGTTTTCAGGGCTGTCGGCGAGCCACAGCCCTTTGTCAGATGAGGATGATGATGTGGCGCTCCTGTCAGTGGAGATGGAGCCAGGTGAGATTATTATCTCACTTGAATCGAATGACTGATAGGAGCAGGATGGGGAAAAGGGAATGAGTCCAGGCTGTAAAACGCTGCTGTCCAGGCACCATTAAGCTCCTGTCTTTGTCCCTTCAAGGCTCCTGTGATACAGACAGCGATGCAGCTATTCTCTCCCTGTCAGTGGAGACACCTCAGCCCCCTCCAGGGCAGAAGCACGTGGGTGTGGTCAGCACAAATCTCCAGTGGGGCCTGAAGCATTTAGTGGCAGAGCCAGCTGTGAAGCGAAGAAGAGCTGTTTTAGGTGAGATCTGATAGAAAATTTGAGGTCACTCCAGGACTTTGACACCAATTACAACTAATAACTTTAACCCTTTAAAGCCTGAAAACACAAATTCTAGCCAAAAAATTTTAATTTTTTGGAGCTGAAATGTTTATTTCACTTTCTACTGAAATCCTAAAAAATCAAAATATCCATAAAATTTAACATGTATATGTTTTGTATCTCATTTGATACATTAGGTGTTTTTAGCAACTTATAATCCATTTGAGGACATTTTCATCATTTATCTGATTGTAATCAGATGTTTTTTTAGTAATTTGTTCATCATATTGATTAGATAGAGATATCATAAAATTATGTATCAAATATGACATAAAAGGCTTTAAAGGGTTAAATGATTGAGTTACATTTTGCTTCCATTTGTATAAACTTCCTGATTAATTATGAAGACTAGCCAATAATCATCCTTGTGAGGCCACAGCCCTGAAATCCTAGACAAAAACTTTATTCACACAGCTCTGTTCAACAATTGACCAACTGATTAAATATTTTCCAAAATTGTTTTTTTTTCTTCTACACTGGAAAATTCACTAATAATTGCCTTTAGCAGTGCACCTTTATGAAACATCATCTAAAGTTCTCAGTGAGCTCCAATATGTACAAGGGATGGGAACTGGTAAGATTTTATTGACACCAATGCCTTCAATGATTCTGTTTATTGATCTGATTCTCAAACAATTCCTTATCAATTCCTGCTAATTTTCTGTGACCTGCATAGGTCTTCAGTGGTAACAATGTCAGACACATGACATGACACTGCGCTGCACAGATAAATGATTCTGCAAGTTGCGGGTGTTTCCACTCTCTGAAAGTTGTGCAGTGAGCGCCTTTTTGTTTAAAATCGATAGGCTGTCCTCACTGAGACAAGTTTAGGAGTATCTGCAAAAGTTTTTGTATCATATGGGCATTTCGTCCAGATGAAGCTGTTGTTTTGGGAACCCAAAAAAGCACATTTTTGAAAGCAGGTCCCATAGTGAATAAATCTCAACGCACTGCCCTTCTGTGTGTATAACAAATTTGCACATTTTCAGAACTGATGATCTTATAACCCCATCGCTCCCTCAAATTGTACGCACTGTTATGTTGTTAATGTGACGAAATTCTTGTCTGTCGAGTGCCTTGGATACTGTGCCTAAAATGCATGAATTATATCGCTGTATTTTGACCGTAAACCATAAAAGGATTTTATTTTGACAGGTAGGACACCAGGTCAACATTCTCAGTTCTCAGTGTCAGTTTGGTGGTTTTCTACTGCCTACTTCTTCTTGTGTTTGTTTGCATCGCACATGTTTGTGCGTGGGCTTTTGTTTGTCTCAGGCAGTGTTACAGTGCCACTTATAGGCCAGGCATGTGTACCACAGCATTTTCAGTGTTGTCATGTGGATAGACACATTTCTTCAAACAATGCTGTGTTTTTGGAAAACTTAGAAAATGAAACATCGTTTTTGTCTGTGTGGACAGGACTTAAGTCACTGTTTTGACCACTTCTGCCTCCTGTCTGTCATGATCTGATCTCTTTGTTATCATTTCTGCTGTCTGCCTCTGATGAGAGCATTAAAACTCTGATTTGTGAAGCATGCAGCACAAAGTGGAAGGAATTTATAAGGGAATTGATAAAAAAAAAGACTAATGATGACTCATTTAGGGAGTTGTTATCAGTTCTCAAATGGGTTTGATTTTTCAATTTCCATCCCTACCCCTTACCCTCAACCAATCTTCACACCAATCCTCCAAAATGCCCACTAGCTCCCCGTCCCATACTGTATTTGTACAACTCAAAATACTGAGCCCTCAACCACCAGGCCCACTCCTCACTCACTGTCCCTCTACATCCTCACACTTTTTCTTCATAGGCATCCCCTCTCTCTGGAACTCACTCCCCTGTCATTAACAAAACTGCTCTGACCCGTCCAAATTCGAGTTATTACTCAAGACTCACCTTTTTAAACAAGCTGTTAATGTGTGACAGTGCCGTGTGAGCTAATGGAAAAATGAAAGTACTCAAATCAAACTGAGCCAAAGGCAGAAACATTAAAAAAACAGCAGAGTAAAGTAAATTTTTAAGAGGAATAATAATGAATAAAGTTTGGCCAGCAGATAAAGCTTGCCAATGGCTACAGGGATAAAAGTAACACTGGCATGCCTTTTTTTGTCCTGCAACTATTTGAGGGAAGCTTGAGAACATTTTACAAAATATCTGTGCATCTACAGAGAGCATAGAGGCTCCTCATCCATTTATGTTTGCAGATTAGACATCCTTTGTCACCCTTTTTGCAGTATGCTCAAAACAATGATGTGTACTTTTGCTTAACAGTTGATCCCAACATTTTCTTTTGGAGCCCCACAGTTAAAATTGGGTTATCCTCTGCAGACGGCAGGAAAAACAAGCAGGCTGTCAAGGGTCGACATGAATTTTAATAGTTTATTTTCTGTTTCCAAACTGAAAAGCACACGTGCTCTTACTGAAGGAAGTGTGTTATCATTATTCTATAAGTCCATTATCTCTGATACTTGTTCCTTTCAGGGTCATAAAAAGGCTAAAGCCTATCCCAGCTGACCTTGGACAAGAGGCTGTATACACCCTTTAAAGGATGGTAGTCAATCACAGGGCTGACATAGTGACACAGACAAACATTCACAAATACTCCTCTGATACTACTTCTGGAGAAGAAGCACATGAACAATCACCTCATTCCCTCCGTTCTGTCTCTAGGACGTTCAGAGTGGAGGCAAAGCATCATATGGCTTGACATGTATGGCCTGAATTGGGATTTCAAGTGGGAAATAAAGGCCCTTATACACCATACAGTTGATGCAAATAAAGGCGCTTAATTGTTAGTATTTTTGAAGCAGTTTTTGACACACCTTCCCATCAACACAAGAAGGAGAGCAATTTTACAGATACATTTTGTACATTCTAAGTAAAAATGTGCCACACTGTGCCTGAACATCAAGTGACCATGGTCTTGTACTCATTTTAAGTGATTAAACAGAAAAAAATGACCTAAATGGGAACATCGGATTCTGGAAATGAGAGGAGAAACTGTGAGCTCCACCATTAAATTCAGGAGCTGAACGGTACCATCTGGACCTACTTGTCACAGCGTTAGAAGCAGAGTATACACACGCCACATCATCCCACACGATTACACAACCAAGCAGTCCACCATGTTGAATGTGTTGACTGTTAGTATGTGCCAGCAGTTGGTGCTTTCATTCACCCAAAACTTCAGAAAAATTGGCTGCAGTGTTAACTCTTATAAAACGTAATTTTGCTCAGTGGAATTACTTTGCTGGAGTGAAAGCTGGCAGTGACTTAAAAAAGAAAACATGCATATACACTGGGGCAAAAAAATCATGTCTGGGCTGCAGAGGCCAAAAGAGCTCCAACAACACTTGGAGTTCTGGAAACAACTTTATTGGACCAACGCGTTTCGGCTTGTGCCCTTCACCAGGGTCATCCGAAATCCATTACAAACATCACTTAAGTAGGGCAGGTTTGAAATAAAAAAGTCGGAAGTTAAACAGGTTCAAGATTCGACCTTTTTTATGTGCAGCCACATCTGGGTCAGGCAATAGGACGGCTGCAGAGGCGTGTAAATTGGGTCATCATGTGTTTTGGAACCAATGAGGTTCTGACAGGAGGTGAGGGGGTGTGTCCAAAAGGAGGTGACAGTGGCACCATTTTGGGTCAAAGGCCTGAGAGACAGCTTCCATTGGATGGTATTTGAATCAATGCAGCAGCCATTTTAAGGTACTTGTTGACCAAAGGATCAGCAAGAAATTACATAAATAGCTAGATCTTATACAGATAAGACGTAAATAAACGCAGGGTTTCCACGGATCCTGGAAAACCTGGAAAACCTGGAAAATAATTGACCAATTTTCCAGTCATGGAAAACATATGGAAAATGAGGAAAAAAGTAAGATGTCCTGGAAAAGCTTGAATTTTCCTGGAATATTATTTATCTTCCTTCTACCTTGTTAGTGAACAAAAATCAAACATAGGAAATGAAGTAAAAATGTACCTGGTAACTAATGCACACTTAGCCATAAAATATGTGTAGATAAAATAATGCAAGTTAAGGAATAAAATGTAAAAACTCACAACAATGGTGACAAAAAGAAATAATAAAAAAGAGGCAAAGTAAAATTGAGGCTACTTTAACAGCAAATCAACAAAATGTATTTATAAAAACAATGAATAAATAAAGTTAAAAATTCAGAAATAAAAGCCAGACTAAAAGGATAGCTAGCAGACAGTGTTCATGCCTGAGTTGGAAATAAATACATTTTAAGTTCAATATAGGGGGAGGGGTTGAAAACGTCCTGGAAAAGTCCTGGAAAATGATTTCTAGATAAGAGTAGGGACCCTGAAACATAAAAACATGCATATATAAGGTATATTTAAAATGACTATTAAAAACCTGTAAGAACTCATTGTAAAACAGCACTAAAATATCATGCTAAAAAAAACTTTATAATTATCCTAAAACTTTTCACAGATATGTAAACCAAGTGTAGAAGATTAACTACAAAAACTAATTTGCTGAAAAGTCCTTGTTCATTCCCCTTGGATATTAGCTTTTTAAACAAAAAATCCAAATTGCTTCTCTATTCTTCTTGATAGGATCAATATTACCACCTCTTTTAGTCTGTTTAATGGCTTCTATGCCAAAGAAAACAAGGATGAAATGGGGTGCTTTGTCTCTCATTAAAATGTCTGGTTTTGTCATTGTGTGGTGTGCAGAGGCCTAAAGATTGACTTTTCTGAGGCTGCCATTTATATCATAATACTGAGTAAAATAATAATAAACTGACAGGATGGTTCACACAAATGTCTTTTGATAAACAGAAGTATGTAGGCCTATTATGTCGGGATATAAAATACATTTTTTTAAAAAAACCTTATTAATACATGTTTACAGCACCAGTGTGTCAGTTTGTTGATGTTGGTTCAGAGTAGGCTAAGCTTTAATCAAATACAGTTAAAGGGCTCTCCGAGGGAAAAGGTAGAGAACCACTGCATTAATGTGAAGTACAGGATGATTAAGTGGGAAAAGCAGCAAAGTCAGGGCTTAGAATAAGTTTTGGACTCGGAGCATAAGAACCTTTCATTTTTAGTAGATCATACCCTGAGGCTGGCTCACAGTGTCTTTGGCACACACTTTGGGAATTTAGACATGCGAGTAACCTCCAGCTAACATGAGAACTGTTGAAGAAATGCTGTAATCTCTGTGCAGCCCAAGGGGGGAAGTAAATCTATCAGAGGAGGAGCAAGCAGCCATCATGAAGTATTCATCCCCTCTCTTTTCTGGTGTGACTGTAATTGATCTCTGCTCCCAGCTGTCCCATAGCTACTCCATCTCCACCATCAGTCCCTCCTCTCTCTGCCATTGTTCATCATGGTCTTCCTGTCATCCCAGGTGTCTTCCTGGTGGTTCTGCTCTTATCTGCCGGCTGCTGCTGCCTCCTGAGGCCGGCAACTCACGCTCCTCTGCTTTTTCGCCGAGACACTAACCTCCAGTCTCTGCTGGCTCTGAGGAGCAACCTCAGCGGTCAGGGAATCTCCTGCCCCATGTGCTCAGGTGAGACTGAGGCTGTGGTATACAGTTCATTTCACTTTTGAGGATGGATATGTAGTGACCTAAATACATGTTTTGTCCTGTAGGTGTGTTCATGGAGAAGCCTCACCTTTTGTACACTCACACCTCTGCATCATCATTCAAGTTTTCTACTCATCAGCAATCAACAAGCACAATGACCTCTGCTGCTCGGAGCTCACTGAGACACGATCTAAGCACAAATCAGACAGGTAAATATTTAGCACCTACACTCATCTCCTTCCTGACAAATTGTTCTGACATTTAGATGTGTCACGGTGGCAAGGCTTTGTTATAAAGTCCAACAAAATCATCATTTAATGCTTGAAAAATGAGTGAGGTCATGCTCGGACTTTGATAAGCTATCTGAAATGCACATTTCATCTGTATCTCATGCATGACTTCATAATTTATTCTTACATAAACTAAAGTGTCTGTCATCCTGACTCGTGACTCATTGATCCCCTGTAGGTCTGAATTTGAAGTCTCTGTGAAGACATAAAAATGCACATTTGTAAAACTCACTTTTAGAAAGTTACCAAGAATTATATTCAGGGGACAGAAAAGTCAAGAAGAGACCTTAGAAATCACATTATTGATGATCTTAAGATATTTTAATGTCCTAAAATATCTTTTAGTTTTAGTCATAATTTAGTCATCTAAATTGCTTTAATTTTAGTCTAGTTTTAGTTGGTGAAATTTCACAACATTTTAGTCGACGAAATCTACTGTAAATTTAGTCGACTAAAATATGAAGTGTAAAGTGTAAGGCATTTTTTATGTTTCCTTGAATTTCTGAAGTCATGTTTTACACTTGGATAAAATTAAATATCTAATAACCCTAAAATAAAATAAATGAATAGAAATAAATTTAACTTTTGTGTGAAATGCAATCACCTTTATTTAGGCCTCCTGGCAGAGCATCTCAGTTACAATACCACAATTGAAAACAAACAGTGAACCTGCTCTACATGAATATATCAATTCATAAAGACGGTAGCTCTGATTGGTTCACTCCTCAACTTGTCCCACCACCATGAAGCTAAGGCAGTTGTGATTGGATGTCCCTCTTAACTCATCCAACCTTTCCACACAACCAAAGTAGCTGTGATTGGATATATTCCTAACTTGTCTCTACTTTCTACATGATGAAATTAGGTCTGATTGGATTTAGTCCCTGTCAAACATTTTCATCTATTTTTATTTGTTGATGAAAATGTCAGTTAATTTAGTTTTTGTCTATGTCTTGTTTTTGTTAGTTACCGTCTAGTTTTCATCAGGGGAATAAAGGTTGTTGAAGAAAACTATGACGAAAATAATAAGTCAACAAAATTAACACTGTCCTCCACTTGATTTGATTTAATGTAGAAGGGATGCTGTAGTTATTAAGGCTACGACACTTGGAATCCAGCAAATTGGTTATTTGGTGTGTTTCGTCAGTTTAATCTTTGGACTTACCTCTGAGGAAATCATGAACATCATGATTAAAACACCTTATTTCTGATTTGCTGATTAATATATGAGGTCAGGCTTGGAAAACTGCTAACACATGTGCATTACTGATAGTTTGGGCCTTTTTCATTGACTCGTAATAATTTGTGGACCGTGAACTAAAGCATTGTTGTTACGCTTTCTGCTTTTTTTCAGGCTACTTAGTCACAGTTTACATATCAAAGTTGGAGCTTGGTGCTTCTACAACGCTCTACCGCTTCTCCTTGAACACCAGCACCCCCTCCCCGTGGAAACCCTGCGGCTCAGATCACAACGAGGTCTCATCGTTTCAGGTAAAAGGACAGAAAAGGCACCTTAATGATGTTTTCATTGCTTGTAACATTCCGTCTCCCATCTGCGATATGCCCCACTAAAGCAGCTTAAAACTAATCTTGTTTTATCTGAATAGGCTTATAATCAGCCCTGCAGCAATTACACCAGCAGAATGACAGTGTGTGTTTCCCATGTGTACCATCCGTACCCCAGCTGGATGATTACATCCACCTCATGTGAACCCCGTCATGGCTGGACAGCAGAGTTTGTGTTTTATGTGGCGTCATCTCAGCAGCAGAACAGCAGGTGAAAACATAAGTTGGATGGACTGTCGTGTTAATTTAAAGGACCATTTGTCATTTCAGCTTTGTTTTCTTTCCCCTCTAAGGAGGCTGTTTTTTGCCCAGCTCCACCTGAGACCTCATCCTACCCACGTGTGTGTTGGCCCCCCTGGATGTGGCATCAGTTCAGGGCCTGATGGACCCACGCAGGGATCTTTTTATTTCCCTCTTCCCGGTGGTGAGAGAGCAAGTGTTACAGTATCATTCCTATAAAGAGGGTATTTTAGCCCATCAGGGAAGCCATTTTCACACTGCATGAGTCGTCTTTTCGAATCATTTATTCTCATTGAGTCTGATAAGTAGAGGAAATTCCTGATATGACTCTTGATTTAAATACAGCCTCTAAAAGTGTATCTCTCCAAGCGTACTTGAGTCCACAGTGCTTCACTATAACATATTTCAACTCTGTATAAATAAATACTGCTAACAGATTTTTCTCTGCTTCTTTTTTCAAAGAGCCCTCGACTACTGCCAAGAAGAAACCATCCAAAACCTCTGGCTTTAACCCTTGCAGCGGTGATGTGTGTGGTCACCCAGCGGTGCGTCCTCTGGTGGACACTGGAGCGATGGTCTTTGTTGTGTTTGGCATCTTAGGCGTGAACAGAACAGGACGCAGGGACAACCATGTGATCGGAGATGTGGTGAGAGTCAAACTTTTGTTAGCATGATGCAATGATTCACTGAAATAACACAGAGTGAGATTTTTAAAAGACTTTTTCATGTGGTTGACAGATTTTTTTATTCTCTTCAAAGGGCAGCATCATATTGGATCCAGACTTTGATATCTTCCAGGAAATGGGGCATCTCTGCAAAATCTGTAAAGCGATTAGCGCCAACATGAAACTTGTAAAGCCAGGAGGTGCGCAGTGTTTGCCCTCAGGTAACAAACATTTCAGAATAAATCCCTTACTTCATTAAACGCTATGTTCAAAGCTTCTTTAACTATTGTTGGGATTATTGTTTATCAAACTGTAATTATTGACAGCAAATGTGCATTATTGTTTTTTTTACCTTCAACAAGGAGGTTTTGTTTTACTTCATTTACATCCATTTATTCCAATTGTCTGTCCATTTGTTTGTCTGTCTGTGAGCACAATAACTCCAAAGGTTCTCAGCAGATTTGATAAAGTTTTCAGGAAATGTTGGTCATAGCACAAAGAAATAGTTATAGGACTTTGGTGGTGTTACAAATGCAGAAATGGATCCAGGAATTTCTTCAGAGCAGTCAGTGTGTTGTTTTATAAACCCCAGTTCCAATGAAGTTGGGACATTTTGTTAAATGCAAATAAAAACAGAATACACTGATCTGCGAATCATTTTGACCTTTATTTAGTTAACTAAACCACAAAAGCGAGTTTTTCCAATGTCCAAACTAAAACATTTTATAGGGTATCTTTTTTCAAATGTTCTCTCGTTTTGAATTTTGTGTCCGTAACAGGAACTGACTACAAATCAGGCTTTTCAAAGGAAGATAGACAGAGGACAGCAATGTTTTCTTAACAGTGATCTTAAACTTTTTATTTGAGTGCATGAGACTTTACATGATCTTTACACAGCCCTCTCTTTTCCTCTCCCCTGTCCTGCAACGTCACATAGCGAAAGCAAAAACTCCAACACTTTATCATCACATATTATAAGTTTTATACAAAGTACACTGTAAAACAGCTGCCTGACTCACAAAATACAGCAGAAGTTTATGTTAAACAAGAAGGGACATTCAGAGGCTGTGTTGTATGTGCAGCACGAGGTTCTGTGTGTGTTTATTAAATGATCACACATCTTGTCAATTCTCTGAAGACAATAATTATACTGACTGTTAATATGCCTGAATGTGATGTCCAGATAAAGTCCATGAGTGAGAAATACTGCTCTATGAATTCCTTGTAACTTTTAACCAAAACGAAGCCTGTTTGATGATGAGGAAAAACTTGAGCACAGGTGATGTATAGTGCATAGGTAGGGGTGGGCATGATGTCCATAATGTACTAAAACAACAAAAAAAACTCACTTAAAACTGTTCAGTCAAAACCACAAACATCAGTTCTTAGGCTTTATGAGTACAACTACTTATTCAAAAACTAAAATAAAACATTACAGTGAAATGGCAGAGGTCATTATTTGTTATTAGTAAAGGATGTGATGCACATAAACTAAATAATCATCAGGATTCTGTGAATCTGATTCTGACTTTGCTCTTGAGGTGGACTGCGTATACTTTTAAATATTCCAAGCGCTGTATTTTACTCATTTACAAAACATCCTTCACAATTATTGAAAACCTGTGCACAAGGTTTGTTAATCAGCAGAGGCAAAGATAAACCAGTTATAAGACAGAGCAGAGTTTGGCCTCAATTTGAAAGAAAGTTACCAAACTGTAGACCTGAAATTTGCTCTTCACACATGTTTATTGATCACCATAATTATTGTCATTGCAACACTGAACAGTGTTTATCTCACACTGCATGCTTTTCACATATCATACTGGCCTAATGTAATCACATCTTTTAAAAGTTTTGGGACAACTTCAGCACACATTTTGTCATGTTCAAAATCGTGCATGGGTGCCCAGGGCGTTCATTGTCATGGACATCTTCTCTGCCTTCACAAAACCTTTTGTGCCCTTCAAACACACATGTGCGTGACATGTAGCATTCCCCATACACCCCAGTTAATATACAAAAAGATTTAGGTGCTGTTTTGTTCAATTTCACCAAATATTTCAAGTTAACCCGATGCTCAACTTTAAGTGAAGCATTTTACAGTGCCTTAGCTAAAACATGCACTTCACTCAGTAGTCAGCAGTGGCTCCATCTGTACAAGTTCTTTCCTTGTGTTCTCAATTTCATAAAAATATCTATTCGTGCCCATGACTAACAGCGTGTTGTCATCACTGGAGTCAAAATTGTTCTTTTTTTCTGTCAGGATTGCTTTGTCGAGAAAAGACACAAGAGCAGCAGTTTGAATTAGCTTTATTTGCATTTATTTGCATATTTTTAATTTGACGGTTTGGCTCTGATGGGGGCTTTCTCTGCCTTTCCACATGGCAATAGTGGAAGCCTTTAACAGGAACAGCACACATTCCTGCCCACATGCAGCCCACAAGGAAAGCAGAGGCAGGTGGAGAAGCAGCAAAATCCCCCCAGAGTAAGCATCAGTGTCAGCTGGTCAGAGAATAGCATGAAGAAGGAGCTGGGATGGAGGGTTGCAAAGCAGCTTGCAGCAGGGGCAGTGAAGAGTAGGAAGGCTATAGAGCAGTTTAAGTAAGGCGCTCTGAGGCATTCAGCCAATGGCAGCTTAGAGACAATCAGCTGTCTGCCAGCTTTAGATCAGCTGTTCAGCAGTGTTAGCAATCTTGACTCTGTGTCCTGCCAGAACTAACGCTATGCCTGCTGATAGTGGAGGGATACATAACCTCTGTGTCACCACATATTTAAGGTCTAACACAGGGGTTTGTTGGGGAAAAGTAAAATGCTGTGAAGAATTTTACCATAGCATGTAGTTGAGCCAATGTGTTTTGTGAAGTTTCGACCTAAAATTGGGTTACTCACGAGGCCTAAAGTGGCACATTTGACTGCTATATTTTGACAGCCACCTGACTATCTACCATCAGTGGCAAAGCTGACAGGGTTCTTTAGTGGCAGTCATATATACTAGTGCAATAGGCCTCAAGCAACCCCACTTCAAAAGACTTCAGCTATCCCTTCAACCCTAATACAGTAAAGTGCCCAACAACTGTGAAAACATCGAGTCATGTCCACATCAAAAAGTGCAGCACAAATGTGTACTTAATTCACATATAGAGTTTGAAACTGTGACGTAGAAAGTAATATGGCTTCTATCTTCCTCTCCAGGTAATAAACTCTCATCTATTCTGCCTCTGCTTCACCCTGAGTGTCACTCTCTCCCTGAACCTAACCTGCTCCCGGGACAGCTCTCACACGGAGCTGTGGGAATGCATGGAGGGAAGGTCCGCTGGCTCTCCATGGCTTTTGAGTCTGTATGTCTCTTCACCTTTAAACTTCATCTTTTGAGCCCCCCTTAGCTGCATATTTCATCTGTATTTGTGTGTATTTCTACTTTCTCCACCATAGACCACATACAAGGGGAAGTCCTCCTTCCAGACTTATTCCGACTTCCTTCAGTGGGAGAATTTCATCCAAGAGCAGCTCGCCGCCCTCCCACAGTCGTCGGCTCTGCAGCGAGGTTTCCAAACCTGTGAGCACTGGAAACAGATCTTTATGGAAATCATAGGTGAGGCGAGAAGAAGCTTTTGATTTCTCTCTGAAGATGAATGAATCCACAGGAGAATGTGGGAGCAGCAGTGTGTGAGAATCTGCTGACATGCTGATCTCTGCTCTGTGTAGGTGTGGAGAGCGCCCTCTGGAGTCTGCTGCTGTCTCTGGCCATCTGTGTGGCAGCTGTGTCTGTGTTTACTGCTCATCCTCTGCTGCTTCTACCTGTGCTCATCACCATACTTGGTAAGAGGGGAAGCGTTTTCACTCAAGTTAACAAACTTTTTTACTCTCAGAAATGGACTGTAGAATTGGAAAGGTTTGTGAAACGGTTTTAGACAAGCACAATTTCTTTTCACATTTTTCATCACCTGGAATTTTTCATACAGATCCCCTTGTAAAATATCAACCTCAAGTGGACACAAAGAGAGATCAGAATGCAGTAGAAAATATTCAGCAAAAAATCAAAGAGGCCAAGTGGCTTTGAATACTGGCAAACATAAAACTCAAATGATGTGTGACCCGTGCAAACTTCATTTATGAAGCTGCTTCATACTGTGTCGTCCACTTATTTGTTAAAAATGAAGCTGTCAGATCACGTAGCATTAACATGAAGGCAAAAACTGGCATTACAGTGCTAGACTTTGTAGGTTTTTCTGCCATCTGTAGTGTTGGAAATTAGTACCAGCATTAGGACTTCTCCTTTTCCCCATGTTTATGGCTCCAATAAAGCAGGCCCCAAAAATAAATGTACCACAATCTACCACAGCAGAGTAGTCAGCAATATGGTGCCAAGCAAGCACTGAACTGACTGAGTAATTGGCAAGTTCAGCACTGCTCAGTGCCATATTGTCAACAACTCTGCATACATTCTAACACCTATGCTTTGCAATTGGGCTTGTTACTGTGAGCAAGTGGGCAAGAAACAAAGGTAGGATGTCACACTGGTAGGCCCATTCGGGGTGGGGGTGGGGAAACAAGACATTTTAGGCAGCTACAGGTGCCACAAAGAGAGGGAGAGGGAGACGTTTTATTGCAGCAGACTTTTTGTTTTGTTCACAGCTGTGCTCCATCACACAGAGGAAACGTGTTAAACACACTAAAGGGCGTATAAAACAAAACAAAGCCTGATATGACCTCTGTAAAAGTTACTGTTGTTTAATTGTAAATTTCACTTGACTCCTGTGATATTTTGTTAGATAAAATTAAACTCATTTTTTTGTAAACTTTACAATGATGGGTAAAATTTAAGAGCATAACAATACTTACCATCCTCTTAAACTTCCTCCACTGAGACAACAGACGCTCAGCAGAGCACAAAAGTGACCTTTTAGAAGTAAAAAAAAAAAATAGGGCTACAAATGGAGATTTGCCTGAAAACAATGGCAGACTTGCAGATAAACAAGACATTACTTACATGAACAGTTTCCTTGAAAAGTCGCAATATGCATTGCAGGAGGAAAAAATATTGCAATATAATTTATTCCAGTATCGCTCAGCCCTAGGCCCGTCCTGTTTTTCTGCTCAAATCGCCAATTGAAAAAGCAAAGAGATAACAAATAGAGATGAAGCAGTCAGAAGAACAAAACCCTGCAGAGCACCTACAGATTCTGTATTTGTATTCTGACTGCGGTTTCATGAGTGTTTGTCCTCCTGTAGGAGTGATCTGCCTGGTGGTGGCTGTCATGTACTGGCTGGGCTGGGAGATGGGAGCAGTGGAGGCCATTTCTCTCTCCATCCTTGTGGGCTCCTCAGTGGATTACTGTCTGCACCTGGTGGAGGGATACCTGCTGGCTGGAGAGAACATGCCCTCTACACCAGGTCATAACTCGGTAGGGGAGTACAAATTGTTTCACAGCGGTGATTATGAGTAATTAGAAAAACATTTTTTTCTGTTTACACACACGTTTAAACAAGCTAATGACTCAGACTCGGAGTTAAATGAGGTGAGTAACACCCTGGAGGCTCAGGGTAAAGAGAGGTGGCTTCATTTTTTTCTAAGAGGAGCGGCTTTTATCACTGGCTGCAACACATCATACAGGAACACAACAGCTGAAGTAACATGCACCAGAATCTGAAAACCTCTCAAAGGGGAAGTCTGAAGACCTCTTCAAAATCCCCTAAAAAGGAAAATTAAGTAATTTAGGGCAGGGTCTCCCAAACCTTTCAGCCCACAACCCTCAAAATAGCAGCAGCAGTTGCTTGGGGACTCCCACATTGTGCATTTATAAAGAGCAACAAACCTCTACATTAAAAGTGACAAGTGCAAACTTACATTTTAAGTACCTTTTGGACATATTACCCTCATTTAAGGATAAATTCCACCTGATGGCATTTTTTTGTTTGTTTTTCCTTTATTTTACCAGGAAGTCCCTTTGAGATTAAAAATCTCCATTGAAAGAGTTGAGGTCAGGACTCTGTGCAGGCCAGTACAGTTCTTCCACACCAAGCTCACTCATCCATGTCTTCATGGGTCTTGCTTTGTGCACTGGTGCACAGTCATGTTGGAACAGGAAGGGGAACAGAAACTGTTTCCACAAAGTAGGGAGCATGAAATTGGTCAGAATGTATTTTTATGCTGAAGCATTAAGACTTCCTTTCACTGGCACTAAGGGTCTGAGCCCAACTTTATTATTTTTATTTTCTCTTTTTCCCTTTCAATTCATTGTATTATTCAGGAGTTTTATGTATTATCATTATTATTTTTCCTTGTCTTTGTTTGAGTGGCATTGTTTTTTTTCTTGTAAAATTGAAAATGTTTAAATAAAATGTTTTTTTTTAAAAAATGACAATTTTTTCAGCAATACCCTCACCACCACCCCCCCCCACCCCCCCCCCCCCCCCCCCCCCCACACACACACACACACACACACTTGCTCAACCTTTTTAGAAAATGTGTGCACAAAGAATGTGTTTTCCCAGAGGGAGACAATCCCATGTCTCAGCATGTCTGTGCAGTCACAGTAAACAATAGAGCACAGTGCAGAAAACCTGAGGCCTTGTCCACTTCCTGAAAGAGAGCGTGTTCAGTCAAAGTCATGAGGACTAAAAGAGTTTGCTCTGAGCAGGGATAAAACAGAAAAACAGAGGGGTTTACAGATATGCCAATGCCTTCGTGAATATTTAGGAACAAACTTCAGAGATAGCCCAGGAACATTCTGGAGCAGTGTGAAGTTATTAAAAAAGTCAAAGGTGTGACTGTCATCAGTAATTTACTGGACATGAAGGCAGTTGGAAGAACAGCACTCACACTGACAGACCGATGACTTCATCAAGCCCAAACCTTCAGAAGGCGAACTTGTCATCTGGTAAAACCTCATTGTTGTCTTATTGTTTTCCAGTAAGCGTCAAACAATATTTTAGATGTAGCAGTGTCGTCATTACAATTCTCTTCTCTTAATGTTCTGACGTGTCGTCCATTCTGCCTGTGCTCCATCCTAAGCCTCACTAAACCCGACCTCCTAAAACTTTTCTTCTTGGTTACAGGATGTGGCAGCAGAGAGGCAGAGACGGACCCTGGAGGCGGTCAACCATGTGGGCGTGGCCATAGTATCCAGCGCCGTCACCACAGTGATCTCCACGGTCCCTCTCTTCTTCTGCGTCATTGTGCCTTTCGCCAAGTTCGGCCAGATCGTGGCCATTAACACAGCTGTCTCCATCCTGTTCACTCTGACTGTGACGGTGGCCATGTTGGCCTGCATGGCCCCCGCTCGTTTCAGCAGGCCTCGCGGCGCCGTGCTGAAGGCCAGCCTGGCGGTGACGGCAGCGGCAGCCTTGGGAGTGGCTGTGTGCTGGGTGGGAGGTCAGTTGGGGGCGTTGGCGTGGCAATCCATCAGCACGTAGACACAACGTGACTCCAATGCACAGTGATGTCAGGCCGAGGAAAGCCTCTGTATGCAAACACAAGAACTGTCTGTACTCAAACCCTCCTCCATGTTCTGGAGAACAATCAGATCAGTGAATGATTTGTTCTCTACAGCACAAAGATGTCAGAATCTATCACACCCTCAGAAACTCTCATCATCCTTCTCACTCATATCGATCAGTGGATTAAGTGCTTAATTATTGTGTAAATGATTTGTGACTCACACTCGTGGGTTGACCTTCCACTCTCATATTTTTACGATGATTCAGCTTTCGTTTATTTCTGCTCCGATATCGCCTTCAGCCCAGAGGTGGAGATGACTGAGTTACTGTTGTGAGACACTGGCTGATTCACAGTTTTCATTTGTGTAACTTATCAAGTTGTGAAGAGCCGCTGAGTGTGCCGTGACCTGCTGTTGTGAAAACCATCAGGGCTGCGGCTCTGACGTCCGTGAGGATTAGTGTTACCGCTTCACTTGACTCACAGGCACTTTGTGATAGATGTTTTTTGGTGTGTTTCCTCAGATGGATATTGAATGTTTTTTCAGCCATATTTGTAAAAAAAAAATGGTCATGATGTCCTGCTGTGGCTGGGTTTAATGATGTACACAGTTTTATAAGCTGCACAGTTTTGTTAAATGTAAAGTGTAAATGTTGAGTATGCTGCTCTCACACAAGTCTGACATGTTTTTACAGAGTTCTCACACTTCCTTAAAAACAGTTGACCTATTTTCCAGTCATGGAAAAACATGGAAAAATGAGAGAAAGAGCAGAATATCACGGAAAATCTTGTGATGTCCAGGAAAATTCTATAAAGGTTGTACTAATTTAATTTCAGGATTCCCTAAAACAGATCAGATTCCCATCAAAATGGGCTAAATTATGACAAAACTAATTTTAAACAGTACTATAAGGGATAGTAGATGAAAATAAGTAATCAGCTCTACACCTGAACATCAATACAAACAACTACAACCCCAAATTCCAAAAGAGTTGGGGCGTTGTATCACATGTAAATATAAAAATACAGAGTGATTTGCATATCCTTTTTTACCCATATCCAAGTAATCCAGCAAAAAGGCAAGGTATTTTATACAGCTGTGCACACATTCTGAATTTTGACAACTGCATACGTTCCTAAAAAGTCAAGTCAAGTCAATTAACAATAGACGGACCGCAGAGAGCTCACAGATGATGCTGCTGCAGGGCCAGCAGCTGCAGTGTGTTGTGATTGGTAGGTGAGAGGAAAGGATACAGTTGGAATAATGTCAGCTAATACATCCCATTATATGGTATATGATGTGATCGCGATGAAATTTAGGGGGACGTGACGTCACTGAGCGATGGCAACAGTTACCAAAATGAGGTATTTATGGACACGCGACGCGACTTCAGTGGCCGACGTGATTATGGTTGCAAAAGTGTGTTCTGTGTGAACGCAGCTTAAGGAATATTACCAATATATCAGAGAGGTGGAGCAGACAATGTTGTTCACAAAAACAAGCAAATTGAATGTGATTTGTGAACCAACATTTAATAAGTTGGAAAAAACACACTTTAAATTACCTGTGTGTGGAAAGAGATCTGATTTGATCAGAAATTCAAATGCACCAAATGTTTTCTGGAGCATAAAGATAAACAAACTTTTAAAAAAAGAAAAAAAAATCACCATCCCAAATCCTTGAGATGCTTATAGGACTGGATTATTCACATCACCTCTGTGTGAGTCAAAGTGATGTTTCCTTCCCCTTGGATTTTATTTTACTTCATATATTATAAAAACACAAACGTCCTCTGCAGCAGATCATCAGTGGTCCACAGATGAGGAGCTGTTACCAAGAGGAGCAGTTGACCCACGGCACAAAGCACTTACATTGAACAAAGCTGGAAACACGCTCAAGCACGACACAGAATGTCTAGAGTGAGTGCGTCGTGATTGTTGGAAAAAAAAAGTGGAATTCTTTCCCATTCTTGCTTGCAGTACATCTTTAGTTGGCTGACCGTGCAGGGGCTCTATGGATGGGTCTTGTGCTGCATAATGCTCCAAACATTTTCAATGGGAGGCAGGTCTGAGCAGCGTACAGGCTGGTCTAGTATCTGCACTCCTAACATAACTCTGAGAGATACGGCTACACATTGAGTTACAGTGACAACACTGACAAATGAAAACACAAAGCATTGCTTAATGGATTCATGCACAAAAGCATGAGTTGTTTATCAAATCATAGGCTTGTTCTCTGGTAGTGAAGGGGTATTAGTGCTGAAAAATGCAATTGCATTTATGATCCCTTTTGATTTCATGATATCGCCTCATAATACTGCCACTGTGGTTGTGTGAAATACAGTTTTTGGCATATTGCCTAGCACTTGCCACACATTTTCATTGAGAACAGGTCTGGACTGATGCCGATTCGTCTGGTACTTGCAGTCCTTTGTTATGAAGCCATGCTGTTGTAACTTGCACAGAATGTTGCCTGGCCTTGTCTCGCTGAAAAAAGCAGAGACATCCCTAAAAAAGATTTTCTGAATAAAAGGATGTGTGGCCCCGACACCTGTATGCACCTCTGACTATTAATGGTGTCTGTATAGATATGCAAGTTAAAAGCTCTGTCTCGCTTTACCCTGAGAAGCAATTTTTAATATTTACAACATGACATAACAGCGTTTCAGTCCAACAGACCCTCATCAGGTGAAGTGTCATTAACAAAACAATCTCATGTCTTTATCTAGAAGCCAAGAGGCTGCCTTAATTTTCAATCATCTAATCAGAGGACCACAACTGTTGGTGATCGCCGATCCTCATCCAACACACCTGTCACACACTCCAGTGTGCTGAGACTTTTTTTTTTTTAAACAAGTATGCAAGTTACCCGTGCCTGGCATAATACACCTCCACAGCATCACAGATAATGGCTTCAACCTTAGAGTCTGAGTGGTTATGTTACTGTTTGGATGTGAGGACTCAGTAGCCATTATTAAAAAAACAAAAACGTAAAGCCTATGGAAACATGAAGACATATTTAGAGGTGTAATAGAATATCAGAGTTCAGTATGTCATCAGGCATTCTTGGAAATTTGAGAGAAAGAAAAAACATCCTTGTCCTTAAACAGTTTATTTTATTTATTTGATTTTAAATCAATCAATCAATCAATTTATATTTGTATAGAACCAAATCATAACAAATATTATCTCAAGACACTCTACAAAAGAACAGGTCAATGCCAAACTCATCTTTTTATAAATATTCTTTTATTTAATTTTATTCACCCATCTATTCATTTTTTATTTTTATTCCAAACTCAACATGACTATGCCACAACTGGGATCAGTAACAAGAAAAAACCTCTATCAAGCAGCAGGAAAGTGGGTGTGTGTGAGTGGGAAGAGGTAGGTGGGCAGAGACTAAAATGAGAATTCATGATTGCAATGAATTTATGGACACCTGGGACTATAAATTTGTCCTTTTTACATTTGTCTCTATTGAATTGAACTATTAGAAGTTAGCCCCTTGAGATGCGGCATCAGTTTCCAGAGGGTTCCCTATTATACATGTATATGTAAAACATTATGGTGGTATTAGAAATAACAGCCATGCATATAGAACTCATTCTGATGTTAACATTAACATCTATTAAGTGGAGAGGACTGATGTTGATTAATGGAGGTGCATCTAGTTGATCTGCAATTAAATTGGGTTTAACAAACCTTAACCCCCATCAAATTTTTTCTGTCATCAGATCAGAATATGTGTATGTTTTAAATAAGGTAAATTTATTAGCTTAAACATTAAATAGCTTGTCTTTTGCTGTGTTCAAATTGAATATAGGCAAAAAATGATCTGCAAATCACTGAATTCTGTATTTTATCATATTAAAGATCCACGTATGGATTGTAATTATACTATAATATGTGTCTGTGGCCTGCCAACAAGTCCCTAATGTAATAACAACCCCTCTTGTCCACCTGCTGCTTTCTCCACCTTTAAAAAATGTAGTCTAACAGGATGTTTCAAACATGTCCCCTAATGATGTCAAAAGGGGACACTCCAAGTCCCCCAGATGGGACGCTCTTTCCGAGCCAGGTGTTTGTTCAGCCTGCATGTCAGTCACAGTAAACATTAGAGCTCATAACTTGATGCCATGTCCACTTTCTGAGAGGGTCATGGTCAGCCACAGCTCATGAGCACTTTCACTAAAACAGCCTGTTCTGAGCAGGGATGAAACAGAGGGGTTCATAGGCATGCCAATATGTAATATCTGAGTGGACTTTTCGGTAAGAAACTTCAAAAATGTTTTCTGGAGATATCTGTGATCAGTGTAAACTTGTTAAAAAAGAAGTTGAAATATGGGGCTTTACAAGTTTATATCTGCAGGTGTATTTGCCTTATCACGTCTGCCAAGGAGGTTATGTTTTTGCCGGCATATGTTTGTTTGTTAGCAAGATTACGCAAAAACTACAGAACGAATTTTGCTGAAATTTTCAGGAGATGTTGGTAATGGCCCAACTTAAAAATGATTGAATTTTGGTGGTGATCAAGATAACCGCCATTAGCAGACTATTGACTTTGCTCAATAACTGTCTAACTAATAATGATATCAACATGATTCTGAGTGCTAGGTGTGGGTTTTCAGGGTCAATGAATCATATTATGATGGTAACTTTATCATGGAACTATTGCTTATAGATGTAACACCAATATGTGAGCTACCTTGGCAAAGGTTTGTGCTCTCTGAGTGCTTTTCTAGTTCCATGATCGATCATCATGCATAAGAATGTAGAAATTCTTGGTTTTAGCCATAGACAACAAGTTTTTAGATTAGACTTTCACAAAGAGGAGCATACTTGTGAACCAGCATGAGCATCACTGAATCAGTCCTGAAAAAAAGAGCTTGGGAAGATGATTTCCACAGAGGAGCGTGAACCCTGTTATATCTTTAATCTATTTTTATCATCAGCCCAAACTGAAAGCACCCTCTCATCAGGTCCTCAGGTGTACTCTTTACTCACTCTCCACAACACTCATAACCACTCACAACAAGCTACGCTGCTCTCACACAGATTTGAGCACCACTCATACTCATCGACGGCTCTGCTCCGCTCTGCCCCCCACTGAAGGTGAAGGCCATTTGTCAAGCCACATAACACAATAATGGTACGGCAGAGCAGAGAGACTCACTCCATCACGGTGAGAGCAGTTAATCTCTGTTTTTTACGTGTGTGTTCCCTGTGAAAGTCAAATAAAACAGGTGCAGAAAGCCTGGAGTCGCCTGTATTTTTGTGAAGGCTCAGTCAGCACTGTCTTTTTTCTGCATTGTTACATAACGATGAAGGCCTGTCACCGCTCACTTACAGTCGCAGAGAGAGATACAGCAGACAGCATTGGTTAATTATTCACATGAAGCAGCTCTGATATTACATTGAAGTGCAGAGCATCAATGTTTTATTGGACAAAAAGGAGAAGGTGTTTTGCATACAGAAGGCTTCTTACTCAATGTGCTGGAACAAAAGAAGAGGGAAGGTAACAATTTGTGCAGAAGCAGAAAACCTTGACAGACTTGCTGAGCAGAGTCCTCTGTTTAATGCAAGAGAAGCAGCAGATGAAGACTATCGCTGTAGAAAGAGAAACCACAGGATGCTGTCAGTGTGGCTGATCTGTCAGTGGAGGAGCTTGTGTAGGGTGTGTTTGGTTCATTAGCACTGGTTTAGATACCAGGGTGAAAGAGCAGCTCTTGTATGGAGATGGCATTCTCCATTAGCATTACAATTAGCAATGGTTTTTATCAAGACTTAGAGGGGATGTCAAGAAAAACACTTCTTTGTATTTTTGCTCCTAAATTTGGCTCTTTTCAGATAGGAATGCATGTGGATAGCTTGCAAAATGATTAAATTTAGATTACAAAGAAGATGGCACCAGATGTACGAGTCAGTTAAGATCATCTCACTCCAGTTTTTAAAGAATCAATAAAGGCACAAAGTCTGGGTCAAATGCTCTGTCTTTAATGTAACTGAGGCTGCCCATTCTTAAGGTGCGTTCACACCGAACACGACTTGGGCGACCTCGGTGGCCACTCTCCATGCAAAGGGGCGCCGCCCCCATGTCGGCAAAGATGCGACAGACGCGTTCTGGTCGACTTGGTCGCATCTTTGCAGACATGGGGGCGGCGCCCCTGTTGCTGCAGATGGGAACTCTGGGGTCACTTTGGACGCAGAGCAGGTCGCCGTGCTCCGTCGCCAAAGTTTAAATATTTGAACTTTTCAGGCGATGTCGGGCCGTGGGAGCCAATCAGCATTGTGTGGATGCGTGATTGACACCCGTGACAGACTGTTTTTATTCCGGTCCACAGAGTGACAATCTATGTCCGTGTGGGGAATATTAGTTAGTGAGGACATCAGTTCCCCCTAGATGGACTGCATTGAACTCACAGAAGATGCTGCTGCAGGACCAGCTGCAGTGTTTTGTGGTTGGTAGGTGAGTGAATAGGATACAGTTGGAATAATGTCAGCTAATACGTCCTATTATTTGATATATGATATAATTGGGGTGAAACTCGAGCAGGGGTGACGTCACTGAGCAATGGCGACGGTGACAAAATGAGCTTAGTACAGGTGACAGGACTTGGGTTTGCGACACAATCTTGGTCGCCAAAGTCGCGTTCAGTGTGAACGCACCTTTAAGCTGCGTTTACACCGAACGCAACTTTGCGACTGAAATCGTGTCGCTCACTGAAGTCGCGTCGCGTGTCCGTAGATACCTCATTTTGGTCACCGTCGCCACCGCTCAGTGACATCATGCCTGCTCAAGTTTCACCGCAATCATATCATATATCAAATAATAGGACGTATTAGCTGACATTATTCCAACTGTATCCTTTTCACTCACCTACCAACCACAAAGCACTGCAGCTGGCCCTGCAGCAGCATCTTCTGTGAGTTCTCTGTGGTGCGTCTAGGTGGATTGTCACTGTGTGAACCGGAATGAAAACTGTCTGTCACAGGTACTGTCACAGACCCACACAACGCTGATTGGCTGTTGCCGAACAATCACACGCGACATCGCCTGGAGAGTTCAAACTTTTCAACTTTGGTACCCCTTATCCCTTCCCCTTTGTCTTACCCCTTCGTTTACCCCTTCCCCTTGACCCTCTGTTTTAAGAGCCAAGAGGAATGGGTGAAAACACGCTCCTGAGAAACGAGACACCACTTGATTCCCTCTACGTCATCACCCAGAGCCGCTCGCTGGCTGTGTCTCGGGCCGATTCGACAATAGCTGTAGCTAAAGCTGTGAAAGCTAGCTAGTTATAATGATTTTAAAATACGAACAACAATCCAAAACATGATTAATATTTCCTTGATGGTTTAATAATTACTTATAATTATGCGCTTCCTTTGGTCTCCACTCTGCCTTCTTGTCAGCAGACGCGGTGTATTATGGGTAATTTCTCATACCCCTTCCTTTCAAGTGAGGTCCCGGTCTGTCTTTGTTTCAAGGGCTGTGTAGCCCTTCGTCTAAGCCCTTCCCCTTGGCCCTACGGAGAATTGGGACACCCCTTCACTAGACGTGAACGCGCAAAACCAAGGGGTAAGGGGTAAGACAAGGGCTTAGGGGTAGAATTGGGAAGGACCCTTAACCCTGCCTAAAAGTCCCACACTAGGTTTAATACATTTTTGAATGTTTTTTTATACAAAATCTTGTGGATCTTGTGTAAAGCATAATTAAAACTGAATACAATAATTTGCTAATCTTTTTGACCTATACTCAATTGAATACACTACAAGGCAAAATCTCTAATATTCAAACTGATAAACAGGCAGAAGAACATGACACCTTTCACTAAACTCTCACTTCATGGAGAAATGCGCCGTTCATTTTTTAAAGAAAATGTCTCTTTAAATCCTATAATTTCTACTTCCTGGGGTTTATTATGTCATAGCTATACAGCCTCCACCTATATGTATGTTTTCTGCTCGTCACAAACAGACTCAATGAATGTTCTGAAAGTCCACTCTGTAACTCCTCCTCCCCCCTCCTATCAGACATTGTTTGGGCAGCCAATCAGTGCAGAGCTCATCATTATTGCCTCCCCGACACCTCGGATCCAAGTGTTTCCAAAGGGAAGGGAAAAAGAGCTGCATCCAGGTGGCAACCTCCGGGCTGACAATGAGGTCCCATGTTGAAGTGCAAATAAAATGGAGTACCAAGGGTGTCCACATGAGGCTGGTTGTAGAAACCTGACACCTTAATGATTGTGTCCGAGGAAAATGTAATACACGTCTTTACAGCCTGGTTCAAAAAACAGCTTCAGTCTAAATATATAACACATCTAAGTGCTTTCACTGTCAGGGTGGGGATTTTTTTTTTATATCGCACCCGTTTTTCTTTTATTGATGATTTAATGAGAATATCTGGTTTTGGAAACGCAGCATTGTTATTGGCCAAACGGACTTAAGTCCTGCCTCAACACGGCCTCTCTGCGTGTGAGTAAATGGAGCTAAAGTTGAGATGACGTGCAGTATGGCAGTGTCCATGAGAGAGCATCAACAGTGTTCAAAAGACCAGTGTGATGTCCAAACGGCTGACGTCACATGGCTTCATCCAGTACTTTTACAGTCTGTGGCTGCATCTGATCCTCCGAGACATTTTTACCTCCGCCGTCTGTTTGTTTGTCTGTAAGCAAGATTATTCAAAAACTACTGGACAGGTTTTGCTGAAATTTTCAGAAGATGTTGGTAACGGCCCAACTTAAAAATGATTTGATTTTGGTGGTGATCCAGATAACTGCCATTAGCAAACGATCATTTTTGCTCAATAATCGTCTAACTAATAATGATATCAACATGATTCTGAGTGTTAGGTGTGGGTTTTCAGGGTCAAGTAATCATACTATGATGGTAACTTAACTGTTGCTTATAGATGTAACAGCAATATGTGAGCTACCTTGGTGGAGGTTTGCGCTCTCTTAGTGCTTTCTAGTTCATTTTTTGTTCATTTTAAATGAACAAAAAGTAGCCGCTAAGTAGCCGCCCAAGACATGATGTAAATGGTTAAACACACCAGGCCGTGGGAGCTTTACAGGTCTTTGCACCAGACTGCGTGTGTTTAGGCCCATTTTCCCTTAAATTTATCAGTGAAAAAAAATGAAATTCATGTTACTGTTGCACAGAAATTCATTACATTTTTTCTGTGAGTGTCCCAGGGGGGCTTGATTCTTCTTTGGTACAACTAAGAGGCGCTCAATGGAAAAGAGGTTGGAAACCACTGCTCTAAGTCATTGGCATCCCAGAGCACAGATTTAAACGTGTGTCAAAATCAGTGGAAAATCTCTGGAAAACTAATATTACTGAAAGAATGAAAAATTTGATCTCCATAAAAAAGCAGATTTGAAGAGAAAGCACCATTTAGGGAACTTGATCTACTATTCATTAATGAGAAATGCGTACCCCACCCACAGTCTCTTCATATCTGACTTTATCTGATTCTTTAGTGTGAAGATCAGCTCAAACTTTGTCAGCCGTGTGGTTCTTTGTGCAGAAACACTGCTCTGCACTTTGTTTTCCAGGAAGAAAAGCAGCTTCATAAATGTAATGGAATAATCGCTGAGGCGGAGTGGGGCTGCATGTGAGGGGATGAATATTTATCAGAGTGGAGACAAAAATGTTCTCAAACTTTGGCCTGAGATGACAAACATACACTATAAATAGTGAATCAAAGATAACAGGAGAGAGGGGTATTTATAGTTGTTTGTTATGTTTGCTGGGCCTCAAAATATTCCTCTCCAACTTATTCTGAACACAAGCCCCAGTGTCGTTTATGTCCTCAGCTGTGCATCTCTCCTCCTCTTCACATGTCCTAATCTGCACTCAACAGCAGCTCAGAGAGGGCAGCGCAGGACAGACCTCAGCTGGGGTAAGGGGTTGTCCCTTTGACCGGGTTTTATGTTGAGTTTTTAAAATATAAGGACATCATTTAATACAGGAGGCAGGGTAAGACAATGATGTCTGTTTTAGTGTAGATTGTTACTCTGCCAGGGAGGTTATGTTTTTGCTGGCGTATGTTTGTCTGTTAGCAAGATTAAGCAAAAAACTACTGGACAGATTTTGCTGAAATGTTCAGGAGACGTTGGTAATGGCTCAACTTAAAAATGATTAGACTTTGGTGGTGATCCATTAGTGAACAGTCGTTTGTACTCACTAACTGTCTAACTGATAATGATATCAACATGATTCTGAGTGCTAGGTGTGGGTTTTCAGGGTCAAGGAATCATATTATGATGGTAACTTTATCATGGAAATATTGCTTATAGATGTAACAGCAATATGTGAGCTACCTTGGCGGAGGTTTTTCGCTCTGTAAGTGCTCTCTAGTTGATGCTGAAATGAGACAAACAAATAGATATTAGATCTTGTGGTCAGTAAAAAGAGTGCTTATACAAAGAGCCACTTCCAGTATTATGCCTGTTGACCCTTAAGATAATCCAACTGGCATGTATGTTGATGCTTGATACAGTGTTGATGTCACTGACACGAGGACTTTATGATGAAGGCACTCATTATAAAATGACATTGAGGTTGGTTAAAAACAAAATGTCACTGCCTCTCTCACTACATGGCAGCACGTGTGTCCAACTGGACTTGTAGCAGTTTGCTGCTCTTACTAATGCTGTTCCCTCTGGTCTGGATTCTTGTGTCACTTTCAGATGTAAGGCACTTTGGACAAAAGCATCTGCTGAAGAAAATGTCACATTGTAACATGTGAGGTCTAAACAAGGAATTATCATTTCATTTGTTTCAGGAGTATCTCTATTATTAGTAAATAACAAAAAGATATTGATACTTGTTTGATACCACAACAAAAAATCAGTCCTAAATATCCATATCCAATATTTAGTGATTTATTGCATCAATTTACAATAAATGCTACCAACTGCTACATTGTTGTGTACCAGTGTACTTGTATAATCATAGAGCTCTCTCTCTCTCCTGACTGAAGATCATGAACTTTCAGTTTTCTTTATACCACTGATCACTAAAATAAATGTGATTTGCCATTTTGTAACCTATTTTGCAACCTCAAAAAAGTAAATTGTTGCAAAGGTTTTAATGGTGGTTTGAATAATCTATCTGTAATTTCTGATTATTAAAAATTTGCGTTGCACATGATGTTAAAAAGTTAAAGTTTTTAACTGTTAGGATTTAATAATGTTCACCACGGGCAGTGTAGATCCTCAGCTGATGCTGAAACAGTTTGAGCTGTAGCGAAGACAAGGCCGTGATGCTACACCAACCGGAATCAAGTCATTCAGCCTACACGGATCCAGGTAATGATAACCCCACTACTCTCTCGCTGTCCTCTGGTTTTAAGTTCTTTTGTTTTGTTTTTTTTCATAAAATCAAACATTAATATCTTAAATGATGAGGGCAAAAAGATCATGTTTCATATGTGTAGTCGACATAAAACCCAGAGAGGTCCAATAACAACGGCTAGTTTGGCAAAAAACAACCTTTAAAAGTTAAGTCCACAGATTTAACAAAAATTGATGAAATAATTTGATTTATATGACTTCCATTTGGCCATTATTTATGCTATTTTTCATGAAATGAAAGTAACTGACCCGTTCTTTTGTTACATAAAAAATTAACAGGAGGAAGCAACGGTTAAACAGATGCTAAAACCATACCTGTAGAGAAAGCCTAGATACATCGATCTCACTTTGGATGAATATAAAATCACACAAATACAGAGTCAGAGTCCTTGCAGGACTTCATCCTATGACTCAGGCTAATCAATGCTGCACTTTAAACAACATTTTTGCTTACCAGTAAAATTCACATCAAGAGTGTGAGGGCATATGAAAAGGACCAATTAAGTGTCTGTGACTTCAATTTTTGTGGCATCAAATAGATCTTAGTATTTTTTTATTTTAATTATATCATCAATCAGCTCTAAAACATCAGCATGTGAATTACAGTCACTCTGACCTTACTCTAGAATCATGATATTGGAATTTAAATGAAAGATCAACCAGACAGTGTTGATTGAAGTATCAAAATGTGCTTCAGTCAAACTGCTCTCAAAGTTTCAAGACCTCTTATTGGTAAAAAGAATCTTAGTTATCTAGACTGGTGAAGGATCTGCAGAAACCTGGTCAACAATTTAAACTTTTTTTAGACTTCAAAGGTTGAGGTCTAAAAAAACCACCAGACGGATCATTCAGTATATTTCTCTAGTCCATCTGGAAAGGAGCCCATTCGAAGTGTTTTGGGAGGGCAGAACCTTTCAGAAGCATAGACAACTCAGATAAATTAATAGGCGTCACTGCGCTACAGAATGTGAGCCACCTCATAAAAGAAAACTCTTGTCAAAACATGTCAGAAGTGAAGAGAAAATATCCTTGCTATAGAGAAGTTTGTAGTATTGATATTTGTTTTTGGTCTGAAAAAACAGCTACTGCTAATCTCCATGCTAATCTTTGTTTCTGTAGTCGTCATGCTCGTAGCTCCCACCTCTTCCTGCTCTAAAGAACAATGATTGGGCCGTGCATCTTTAGGATGCTCATAGTCGTTGTAGACTGGAGTTTGGCAAGATGGATGTGCCCGATTACAGACAGTGAATCAGGCTGATCCATTTGCACTGCAAGGTCATTCTTCTAGACCTCTCTCTTCACATTTACTGTCCAGTAATTGTCTACTTGGCAGAGGACGAGGATTTTAAAACATGAATTCAGAATTCTGCTGTGTTCATTGCTAAAGCTCATACTGCAAAACCAATAAAACTGTTTATTGTGCAGTCCTACTATTGATCATTAAAAAAACAGATTGTATTGTTCTTGAAATAAAAAGTATTAAAAACTGAAGAAACCTCAGTTGCTACATGAGAGGTTCACAGTCTGTTGTGATCAAAAGGTCAAACATGAGACAGAAGTGTCAGACTGCTGCTCTGTCACACAACATCATCGTCATCCTGCAGAGTCAGAAATAAACGGAGAAAAGGAACGAGTGAGCAACATCGTATATTCAACATAGACCAATGGCTACACATAAGAAGGCATTATAGGGCTAGTTTCAACAGTACTTTTCCATCTTTACAATATATATGGAATTATTTAACAATAAATAGCCAGGCTCATTTGGTTCTTGAGAAATACTTCATTGTACCAAGAAAAAGGCATTTTCTCTGGAGAGAAATTATTTTACATCAGATCTGTAAATCAACACTGAAACATAAGTCATATCTTTATTACCCCATGCTACAGGGCACACACAATGTTCAAGTATGCCTGAGGAACTAAATGGAGCAATTAAAAAAAACAAAACAATGAAGAATACGAGAGATAAAATGCATTTAAAAATAAGTGAACTGGCATTGCATTTCACAAAAACTCATAAGCTCATGATTTTGGAACAATTCACTGTAAAGTGCTAACTGGTTCGAGCTGAGAAAAGCACATGTTCCCTTTGACAGATCACACACATTATTTTATACAGGAGGTACAGTAAAAGCCAGTCGACAGGCGAGCAATTACCAACCAGAAGACATGGACCACATTTCATTTATTAGTCCTTTAATAAGATAACTGCTTCCTTAAATTCCTTGTTAATGGTAACAACGAGAATCTTGCCACTGGTTGCCAGGACAATGCCAATTACAAATGCTGGTGTTGTCACTGCACAGCTTCCTCCTCTCCGTGTAATTACATGCAATCGACTGACATACAGTATCAGAATCTCAAGTCAAGTCCTTCTTATCCTCTTACAGATAGGAATCCTTGAACCAAAGGGATGAGGGTGTGAGGAGAGGAGAGCAATCGAGGAGTGCAGGAAGCCCTCCCTGACTCCTCCTCCTCTTCCTCTCCTCCCCCCCGATGTGGTGGGCTAGGCCCGACAAAAGCAGGGATCTGTCCAGCTGATGCCTGCCTTCCTGCAGGTCCTGAGAATCCACTGTTTTCCTTGGAGCCCCTCATTAAGGAGGCTTGTTAAAAAATAAAGAAACAAACAAAAAAAGATCTGGAGGGGACTGGGTCAATTAATTTACCCGCCTAAAGCGGCCGTTCCTCCTCCCACCCCACCCCTAACCATAAAAAGGTAAAAACATGGTGTACTGCAGAATGGCTTTACTCCTCACAGTCTGCGGGGGGAGCTCGAGCCCCTGGGAGTTGAGGTGCGGTTGGTGGTCTTGCGGCTGTTCGGTCGTGTCTGATTCATTTGGGTGGCCGAAGGTTTCCGAGCGTCAGGCTGGCGCCTCCCCTGGGGGCCCCTCCGTTTGCCCCTTTGCCCTGCGCGGCCCCTTCCGGCCCCCGCTGGTCACTTGCGTGAGTGCAGTGTGTCCTGGAACTTGGTGCTGGTGTAGCGGACGTGAAATCCTTTCTTGTTGATTGTGTCGTCAGAGCGGAACTTGATCACAATGGAGTCACCGGCCGAGTAGATCTCCTCTGGAGGCTGAGGAGGAACAGAACAACACTTTGATTAATGCTGCTGCTTTCTGCTTCTTTGACTGCGCTTCAATTTAAGCTAAAGACTCCTCACGTGTTAGATGTGGAGTCAAATCAGCCACCATGACAAAAGCTTTCTGAATGCAGAGGATTATTCACTCTGGGACAGGCGGGGCCACATCAGGGACCAGGACTGGGACAACTCACATATTTCTGTTTTGACTTCTGAGGTCTCTTCTTCGTTTCAGAACTTGACCTCATTTAAATGTCACTGGATGGATTATTTTACATGAGGGAGAAAAGCTGTTACAGTGAACTTTCTTATTAACACTGCAAGATACCTGTGTGTCATTTTATGATTGTTGACAAAGCAAACCGGGAAATCCACTTTTAACAGCTTTTCTCCTTCATTGTGTTAAATTCACCCCAAAATAAGAACTTTTCCGATATGCCTTTGAGAGGAGGGAGTTATACATTATGGGGCAGTTTGGGCAACAGAACAGACAGCAGCCAGAGACCAGATGTGGTCCATCGATAACGAACAGCACAAAGCATGAAAGAGATTCAGAATCAGAACTGATTAATAGGTCCTCCGCCTCTCTGTGAGGCAGTCTTTGACGTAACATCTGGTGTGTTAACGGCACTGAGACGCTGTGTGAGTTATGACTCAGTCATCGTTAGTGCTACAACATGACATCCAATTACAACTATAAGAAGAAACATTTCTCTGGCACTGAGGATATTTGGAAATGTTTGAGGTAATGTAACTGTGCAGCAAGAAATATAGATCGAACTTAATTAGTGAAAATTATGGAATTAATTGAGACATTTTAGTTTCCAAATCTGTGAATGTTCTGGGTATTTTATCATTTGAGAGCCATGAAGCTGTTTCCAGTGAAACAAAAAGAGAATTGTCTTAATTTTATGAGCACAGAAAATATGTAAAACTGGACCTGGCTGTTAGTCAGAGTAGTGTTATCACATGAATATTCATTCAGAGCATTATATTGGAAAATAATTAGCTGGTGGATGGCCCAGGCAGCTGCTCTGTGTCTATCAGAAACACTGCAGCACCAGAGTCTGCGCATCCAAGTGTGAAACACCAGACTGTTGTCATTTCAACATGAATTATGTATACAATAGCTAATAAGTCTTGGTCTATTAGGAAAGGGTAAAAACACACTTAAAACTGGAGTTTCAACCTAAATATGTAAAGTCTGCTGTTAAAGACAGAAAAGCCCCTGAGTTCATTAAGCCCCTCTTCACTTTAATGAGTTTTTACCTCCTTTGACTGATTCGTGTCAGTTTATTTCAACCTGTTTTAAAAAAAGAAACTCGATTGAGAGGCAGCTCCCCGGGGGGCTCTGAGGGTGTTATGTCCCCTCCAGCAGATGATTCGTGTGAGCAGGCGTGAGTGAAATGCCCGAGCTTATTATTAAAGTGTGTAAATGAGATCAAGCTGTTCTCTGACCTGAGGAAACTTGTGTTTCTATTCCCTGCTGGCCTCATTGTTTCAGACTCTGGCTGCAGCCTCAGCATAGGCTGATTAATTCGCCGTTACAGTCCAATGCCAAAGGCTCTGATAGGCTATCGTTACCCGAGGAGAGAAACGAGTGAGTCGACCTACAAGGGCCTCCACAGCTACACTCCCAAACCCAGAGGAAAACCCCAACTTTAACAAAACGATTAAAACCGGACTGGAATCAAAGCCCAGGGGTAGTTCATGGACCGCTGCCAAAGGTTACTCAATAGCAGCTTTACTTCCCCTGAAATTCTGTAAAAACTCTGGCTGTTATTCTTTAAATTACAAAACAGTGCTGCGACCAGGCAGCTGTGTGTGTCAGGGGGAAGAGTTCTTACCCCTGAGCCACAGTAGCGTCCCAGCCGAGGGGACTTGGTGTCTGCACCATCGAAGAGCTCCATGTAGTCATAGCCGCAGTCCGCCTCCTCCTCGATCTCAAAGGTCTGGAAGATGAGCTCCACACCGTAGCCTTTCTCAGCAGAGATGACCCACTGACAGTCGGAGGCCCCGGGGTAGTTATTGTCCCCAAACTGGGCGTGGGAGAACAGGTCCTTGGTTTTGACTTCAGCCTTCAGGCGACCACCGCACTCTGTGAACAGAAAAGTTGAGTTTGGTCGGACATTTTGTTGAAGGTTTTGAGTACAGCTGCTGTGTTTGTTGGACTGATTTGTGGTTTTACAGTCATGCAGATACAAAGCAGTCTAACTGACGCTCTGTTGTTAAATGTGAGTCATAATCATTCTCAGACAGGGTGGTGAAATGTAACCAAAGCTAAATCCTGCATGTATTCACTCTAAAACTCAAAGTCAAGTCTGATCTGTGAGTAATTAACCTGAAATTAACTTGATGCTCCTCAAACATGACGGTTTAGCGGTTTTACTGGAATCCTCCTCAGCTGCCATTATGTGTTTTATTTAGCTGGAGGAGAAACAAAGCACTGTTATTACAGCATCTATTCTTACCTGCAGTATGGGAAGCCTCAAAGCCTTTCTTCTGCACAGAGTTATCAGAGAAGAAGCGAATGAACAGCTTGTTTCCACTTGAGGTGATGGGCGGGGGCTTCTTGGTGCCACAGAAACGACCCAGGCTCGTAGCTTTTCCATCACGCCCGTCATAAATCTCTATGTGGTCATACGCACACTCCAGGTGGGCCTCCATGTCGATCTCATTAAAGGCCTGCAGCAAAACAAGATAATCGGAAAGAAAAGCCTGAATGAATGTGGTATGACGGCGAGAGCTGCACAACCAGCCTTTTAATTTTCAAAATCAGAATCAGAATCAGATTTATTTCCAAGTAGGTTTTTACAATTACAAGGAATTTGCTCTGGTGTTCTTGGTGCAAGTACAAACAGACGAATAAGTAAAAAGATAATAATAAGGTGCATGCATCATTCATTAGAATGAAATTAAGTCAAATTAGAATAAAATCAGATATAAAATACAGAATAAAATATACAGTTATTTGCCTAAGTCACACGGGGGGTTAATGTAACCCAATTAGAGCTGGTTCAGTGATTAGTTTTTCACTGGGATGTCTGTGACTGAGGGGCTGCATAAAGTCATCTCTACAAATGGGCATAAATCTATTTTCCATGATAACAGCAGAAAAACTGAAATATTAATGTAGATTAAAAGTTTTGGGCACTTTGGTGCCTTAAACAGCAACCAGGAAATTTTCAGATCACTCAAAGCAAACATTACTTACAGAGATGTCCAACTACAGTACCAGTAAACATACTGGATCAGGGCTGATGTAAGCCTATTTAACTCATCAGGAATCAGAATTAATATTCACTCATCTCACTGCAACTGTTTACATCTGTAGCCATATATTGGGCACACTTTACAGCAGGCGGTAAATGAGCCAGTGATGTAGCTGTAGCATCCCTGTGGCTAACATGTCAGCGGTGTGGAAATACTTAAATTTATGCAGAGTCTAACGCCCTCTCTGAGGGTATTTATAAACCCACCTTCTAAGTGGATTTTCTATGAGATTAACAATAATGATAGTTGGACTCAGTTAAAAGGAACTGAATAAGGACATATTCTCACTTTGTTTACTTCACCTGATTAACAAAAATAAAATCAGAGTGTAGCTGTGTTGTCTAAGTAAATGTAAATATCAGATTGGGACAAAGAATTGAAAGATACTCATTGTGTAAAAAAATCTCATCTGTAATTACTTTAGGGATATTTAAGAACAGTAATGCTGGAAAATCCTTCACCTGCCAAGATGAAAATCTATAATTTGTCATTTTCAGTGAGATCAGATCAATAATGTAACTGTTAGGGCAGTGAGCATCAAGAAATTCTTGTAAAAGAAAAAAGTACAAATCTAACTCATCCACCAATTATTTATACAGCTCATCCCTTTTGGGGTCTTTGGGGAGCTGACGCCTATCCCAGCAGACATTGGGCAAGAAGCAGGCACAGCATGAATTGGTCGCCATCAAATTACAGGGCTTATATAGAGAGACAGACAAACATTCACACACACTCACACCCCAAAGACAATTCAGAGTCACTACATAAGCTAACTAGCATGTTTTTTTTTGTAGCTGAAGAAAACAGACGTATGCACAGGAAGAACATGCAAACTTCACACAAAGAGGCCCCAACCAATCAAGGGAGTTGAACCAGCAACCCTCTTGCTGTGAGGCACCTTCTGCACCACCATGCAACACTAACAAGAACAGGTTATTGTTTTTTTGTTGATAGTATCATGATCAATATCAGCTGTCACTCTCAAACAGTGTATTTCTATTAAAGGGAGTAGAATTCTGTTCAGGTTAAAGAAACATGTTAGGTTTAGGAGAAGTCTGTTCAGCACCACTGTCTCTGCAACTTTAAACACAGCAGAACATCTGACCACAGAGATCCACTATCAGCTCCTCTCTGGTTCACATGTGAGACTTCTATATATGCTGCTGCGGTATCAAAGGGATATTAACATTGTATAATTATGCCGCAAAGGAGGTTAATTTTTTTGTCAATGTTTGTCCATTTGTTTCTTTATTAGTCCATCTGTGAGCAACACAACTCAAAAAGTTCTCAACAGATTAGGATGAATTTTTCAGGGAGTGTTGATCGTGGTACAGAGAAGACGTGAATAGATTGTGGTGGTCATCTGAGTATGGATGCAGATCCAGGTAATATTTAAAGGACTCGTTAACATTGCCCAATAATGTTGGAATTGCCTTGGTGGAGGTTTGTGCTCTCGGAGCACTTCCAGTGTTAACTGAAGTAAATCAAAAGTTTATTAATGGTATTGTAGCGACCATTAGTTATTTCATTACGAAAAAAAAAAAGATATACATATCAAGTATAAAAATACTGTAAAACCATAGAAGCAACACCCAGTGTGCCTGGAAATAAGATTATTTGTCTTTATCTAATGTAATCATGTAAATCATCCTCTCATCCGAAATGTATCCATGCACACTGTTTTAAAGTAAATACTATTAAACTGTAAACCTCATGTAAATAAGTGCTATGCCTATTTAAGTTTCCTTTGTGCTCCTATTCCTTGCACCACTTTCATTGCAGACTTGTATGCATTAATTCTCACTTCTCACTTAAATATTGGTTTATATCATTAGATTTTTGATTTCTATCTTCATTCTTAATTTATAATTATTAGTTAAAAATATAGGGCAGCACAGTGGTGCAGCAGGTAGTGCACGTGCCTCACAGCAAGAAGGTTGCTGGTTTAAACCATGGGTCAGTCAGGGCCTTTCTGTGTGAAGTTTGCATGTTCTCCTTGTGCACGCGTGGATTCTCTCCAGGCACTCCAGCTTCCTCCCGCTGACCAAAAATATGCTCATAAGGTTGACTGGTGCCTCTAAATTGCCCTTAGGTATGCGAGTGAATGGCTGTCCATCTCTTTATGTAGCCCTGCGATTGGCTGGTGACTGGTTCAGGGTGTACCCCGCCTCTTGCCCAACGGATAAGCTCCAGCTTATGGGTGGATGGGTAGTTAAAAATATTTAGATTTAATGTTTGTACATAAAGCACAAAGATTATTAGTGAAAATTAGTGTTCAATTCCTTGTATATGCTAAAATGCCTTCCCAATAAAACTAAATTTCTGATTATTGCAATTCTGCTAAAAAGTATATTCAGTTATGAATTTTGGCTCATATCACCCTGCCCAGCTCAGAGTTCAGACTTCTTTTTAATCCTTTCTTTAACTGTGATATGTTTTATCAAAGGTAGCATGTCAGTAAAAATGCCAAAAACATTTCTGGTTAGATTTGTCATAGTTGGCTGGAACTTTCCTTCAGTCAAATGGTCGGTTTTAAAATAATCCTCTAAATGTCAGCGACACAGTGGACACAGACGCAGATAATAACAGAAGGGGGAGCCACACATCATGGTTACAGATGGCATAACAGCTCCTGACATCAGTACAGTAAACACAGATGTCCTCTGTGGATTTCTGTTACACAATAATCCAAACACAAATAAATACACCACAGAGCAGAGAAGTTACAAAGACAGGGAGGAAGTGACACGTACAATTTTGATGCGGTGGCCTGGAGTGGTGGTGAGGGCCCAGGTGCACGCCTTCTTACTGGGATATCTATCTGGCCAATTTGGACTGGTAATGACGCCACTCACGCTATTCACAGTATGATCGCAGCCGGCTGTGAAAAGACAACATTGAGTTGACACAAAGCAGACTTTGGTAACAAGCTAACAGGGAAATTCAAAAAGTTTCTTAACTCTGATGGATTGTAAAAACTGTAAAAGAAAATATGAATCAGTCTCAAAGTAACAACAATCTGAGGCCACTTACCTTCTTTGCAGTCATGTTTGTTCTCATGTAGCACAAAGCCGCTCCTGCATTGACAGCTGTAGCTGCCAAAAGTGTTGACACACTCATGCTGACAGCCTCCGTTCTCCTTCGAGCACTCGTCTTTGTCTGTGGAGCACAGAGGACACAACCTTGATGACTGTTTTCTTTAAAAGCTGACAGATAGCAGAAAGACATTTAAAGGAGACCTATAATGCCAACTTTTCATCTTTTAACACATCTACCTGTAACTAGATTGGCTTTTCCAGATGTGGTACTGACTTAATTGTGCTCAACTTTACTTGGTTTTAAAAATTTGTTGTCCATTACAGTATATATTTTGATAATACCTCTTCAATAAAGGCAGGTTGTGATGATACAGCTGTGTAAAGTGATGTCACAAGGAGTGTGCTTGGTCGTCAGTCTGTTGCTTTAATCACTAGCAGGGAAAGGAGATTTGTTCCAGGGAGCTTGCTAAACATTTAATAGATTTCCAAGTGGCATGAGCTAATTCTTTATATTTCTTTATCAATACAGGCCCAAAACCCCTAATCTGACACATGATGGACTGTCTCACATATCTGTGGGATACATTTTACTACCACCCAGGCAACATCCCAAAGACATGTTTAGAAAGGACAGAACCTCCCTAACTTTTCAAGGTGATTAAACAAATGTTTTGTCTGTCACATTCATTATGGGTCATTGGTTTCATTACCTGTGCTGATGCTTTCAAAAAGCATCTGTGCTTTGGTCAAAAAATAATTTTGATCAATTGCCAAAGGAGGCTTCTGACTGTGGCCCTGTTTATACGACAACAAAAACAGCCGAAACTGAAAGTTTTCATTGCGTTTTCACCTCCTGTTCGGTTTGTTATCCAGACAAAAATATCCACACACATTTGTTGTCCAGACAACAAACTCCATGCGTCCGCTCGCCATTGTTGTTCATGAAAAATTTGTATTCACTGGAAAGCGTACGCGTGTTCTAATGCCGCTGTTTTACTACAAACTGACATCACCATCTACTGGCCTGGCATGCATGCTACAGCGTTTTCGGTCGTTCTCTCGTCTTTTGAAAACGCAAAGGAAAAACCTTTCCGTTGTCGTGTAAACAGGGCCTGCATAACTCAGCCCTAAACTGCCTTTCTCAGAGGCTGTTTACACGACTCCGTTTCCACCAGAAACGCAAAGGTTTTTCCTTTGCGTCTTCAAAAACGATCTGTGTTCAGACGGAGACTCGAGAACGACTGAAAACACTGTAGCGTGCATGCCAGTCCAGTAGATGGCGATGTAGGCTTGCAGAGAAACAGCGCAGTTACAACACACTTATGAAGAAGAAAAATTTTACACAAACAACAATGGCGAGTGGACGCACGAAGACGCAGGAGTGTCTTGTCTGGACAACAAATCTGTCTGGACAACAAATCTGTCTGCATAGTTTTGTCTGGATAACAAACCGAGCACGGGAAGCAGCACACATGTTACTCGGGAGACGGCCGAAGCTGTTGTTGTTCCTGGTATGCGCGCGCAGCCTTCATGTGAAAGATTACTGCACATGCAGTGACGTCAGCGTTTCCCCCTGAAACGCTGAATCATGTTTACATGAGACCGGGTGGTGGACCCTGGTTTAAAAAGTTTGCAGATTCAGGCGCTCCAGCCACCATTCTCATGTAAACGGGAGGCTAAAACGCAAAGCACACTCTTCTCTTTAAGGGGGGGAGTGCACAAGAGTTTTTATAGCTTTGTGCTTCCATGGATGTGGGTCAAGATCAGTGGGTGGGATGGGGTCAGGGGTACTTGGTGAGAGGCAGGTATCATCTTCATAATTTAATGTGATGTTACAAGGAGAGCAGATTCTGTACAGACTATCAGATGGAGCATAAAGAAGGCCTGGTGTGGATTATTTTACATGTAGTGGGTTGACTGATATTCTGGAGACCTTGATGTGCCCAAGCCTCGTCAAAGGGGAATTTCTGTCAATGTTTGCACTGTACTTTTAAGTTTATCTATCAATCCAACACATCTTGAAAAATACTATAAAGAGGTTTTTTCAAGATATGCCCCCCTTCAACACTTTAAAAGATTGCTGCCAGGTGGCTTACCTGAGAAAAACTGTGCTTTAAATCCCTTTTTGGACACTGTATTGTCTGATTTGAACTCAATGCGCATGTTGTTGTACTGGGAGGTGATAGCCTCTGGTTTTTCTGCCCCACAGAACTTCCCATGAAGTCTTGAATCAGCTGAAAGCCCGCTGCGCACCTCCACGTAGTCATACTTGCAGACCTGTGTGGAGAAACAGAGCACGTCAAGAGGCTGGGATGTTTGTGTTTGGTTCAAATTATGAAACACGTGGAGAGGAAGGCTTTGTTTTGAATGTGGACAGATGTGGTGCAATGTCAGGGAGATAACACAGAACAAACCCACCCCACGTCGATTCAATATAACCCCAGTGCTCACGTCATTGCCCTCAGTCTCGAAGACGTCAAAGAGCAGAGTGATGCGGTACTGCGTCGGGGCGACCAGCTGCCAGATGCAATTCTTGTTTGGTGGGTACTCTCTGGGCCACCCTGGACTGGTGATCGACCCGTTTAGCTTGGTAATGAAGCCCCCACAGGCAGCTGGACAGAACATACCACATGGGAAGAGACGAATAAAAATAGTTAGACATATGGGAAAAAACACATTATTGCCATATGTCTCAGCAGGATGTGCATGTGTAAACCATACAGCTAAAAAAAAGCTCTGTGCTGTATCCCTCTGTGTCCTAAATAAACCAAGATTAGTGCATGACCTGTGTGTGACAACTCAAAAAGCTTTGCAACAGTTACGCAACACACAGCATGTTAAAACAACTGGTGTTTCATGGTTTTTTCTGTTACTATTATAAGCTCAAATTTAAACAGCTAGATTTTGAAACATGGATGTAAATGTGAAATAAGATATATTGTGTTGGACAACAAAATAATTACGCATGACCTCATGAAAATTGTTTTACTAAGTTCTGATTAAACTGATACTGGAAAAAAACAACATGTTTAATTCAACATAATGAATACAATGTTTATACCAAAGAAACTATGATGTAGTAAGTTTACTTGTCCTTGTACTACTTTCCCTTGTTGAATATCTAATTAGATAACAAATGATATCATAGTACAAACAACCAAAAGTTTTCCATTTCTATAGAAGGACAACTAAAAGAAAGTCAAAGAAAAAACAAATCAAGTCAATGTAAAACAAAGAAAATTAGCATCTAGCTGATGTCAGATTGCTCCCTAAGAAAATAGAGTGATTTTTCATAGCATTACTTTACCAGTTATGTAAGTACTAATCATATTGTTGATGAACATAAAAGTAAAATACTCACTGGCTTAACTTCACTAACAAACCAAATGATAAGTCACATTTAGTAAATGGACTTGAGCTTATATAGCACTTCTCTAGTCTCTCTGAAGACTCACAGCAGCTTTACACCACAGGTCACATCCACCCATTTACATCCACTCACCCTCACATTCACTCACTGATGGTTTTGACATTCACGCCTTTTCATGCCCATTTACGCACCACTGATGCAGCAGTGGGAGAAACTTGGGGTTAAGTGTCTTGCCCAAGGACACATCTACAAGTGACAGTCAAAGCTGGGCTTGAACCTGCAGCTTTCAGATTACTGACAGAGTGCACTATCAGACTGAGCCACAGACAAGAGAGTGGCAAGTACAATTTCAAGCACTTTCATTCAACTTTCTCAAAGTCCAAGCACTTTTAAAACCTGGTTAGCACCTGTACAAACATTGCTTGTTGTAGAAAAGAACTCAAAGAAACTTTATTTGCCAAATAACAATTCATTATTTCTAAGGCATGGTCTTTTAGACCTTAAATAACAACATTTCAGCAATCAGTGTCCATCTGGAAGTGAAACAAGGCTTGTCTGAATTTTCACAGAAATACATTTGACTCACAATGTAATTGTAATCCCAACACATTACTTTTTCATCCTTGAAAGTACTCAAAACTCAAAAAGGCAAAAAACTATACTGTATTGTTGTTAAATGTTGTTTGTCTTGTTTTTTGTTTCTTTCAAAAAACAAACTGTCACAATAAAAGTGTGTGGTAAGTGCTAGTAAAGGACAGACTAAGCGTTCTTTCAAATGTAAAAGATGTGTTTAAATCTGTTGATATCAGGCAACATGAATTTGGACGTGTCAACGAATCAGATATTATAAGAATGTAGTATCGGGCATCCCAGCTTTGATGCAGCATTCTCTAAATTCAGCTGTGCAATATTTTTCCATTTTAGGCAGTGTTGAAACTACAGTTGCAAGAAAAAGTATGTGAACCCCTATGGAATTCCATGGTTTTCTGCATTAATATGCCAATCAAAATGTGTTCAGATCTTCATCGAAGTCCCCAGCAATCGACAAACCAGGTCTAGCTTACCACTAATAACCACACAAACAATAATAATGTTTATCATGTTTTTACTTGATATAAGCATGTCAACATTAACAGTTACAGGTGTGGAAAAAAGTATGTAACCCATGGTTTTACTAATAGATTGACCCCCCCTTTGGCAGCAATAACTTCAACCAAATGTTTCCTGTAGTTGCAGATCAGACCTGCACATTAGTTCAGGAGGAATTTTGGACCATTTCTCTTTAACAAAAACTGTTTCAGTTCAGCAATATTCTTGGGATGTCTGATGTGAATTGCTCTCTTGAGGTCATGCCACAGCATCTCAATCGGGTTGAGGTCAGGACTCTGACTGGGCCACTCCAGAAGGCATATTTTCTTCTGTTGAAGCCATTCTGTTGTTGTTTTACTTCTGTGCTTTGGGTCATTGTCCTGTTGCATCACCCATCTTCTGTTGAGCTTCAGTTGGTGGACAATGGCCTTAAGTTCTCCTGCAAAATGTCTTGATAAACTAGGGAATTCATTTTTCAGTTGATGATAGCAATCTGTCCAGGCCCTGAGGCAGCAAAGCAGCCCCAAACCATGATGCCCCCTCCACCATACTTCACAGTTGGGATGAGGTTTTGATGTTGGTGTGCTGTGCCTTTTTGTCTCCACATAGCGTTGTGTGTTCCTTCTAAACAACTCAATTTTGGTTAATCTATCCACAGAATATTTTGCCAGTAGTGCTGTGGAACATCCAGGTGTTTTTTGCAAAATTAAAAAGTGCAGCAATGTTTTTATAACAGCAGTGCTTCCTCCATGGTTTCTTCCATGAACTAAATTCTTGTTTAGTGTTTTACATATTGTAGATTCAGATCAACAGAGATGTTAGCAATGTGCCAGAGATTTCTGTAAGTCTTAAACTAAAACTCTAGGATTCTTCTTTACTTTATTAAGCATTTCTGCAGCCTGTGTCTTATCAGTCATTTTTAAAAAGACGCACTCCTATGGAGAGTAGCAACAGTACTACTCTCCAGTTAGTAGACAGTTTGGTCTCATCTGTGGCTTGATAACATCAAAGGCTTTTAGAGATACTTTTGTAACCCTTCCACAGGAGTATGCAAAGGTCAACCATTTTTATTCATAGGTCTTCTGAGCAGTCCTTTTTGTGAAGGCATGGTTCACATCAGGGCAGTGCCTCTGAGAATAGCTAACTCAAAACTGGTGTGTGTTAGTATATAAGGCTGGGGGAAGCTTTGAATAACAACACCTCCAATCTCATTTGATTGACTTGGACCTCCTGGTTGGATGACTCCTCGACTAGCAATTAGGCTCTTGGAGAAGTCATTAGCCTAGGGTCACATATACTTTTTCTACCCTGCACGCGACTGTTTACATATTGTGTCGAATAAAACATGAAAACTTATAGTTTTTTGTGCGGTATTAGTTTAAGCAGACTGTGTTTGTCTAGTGATGTGACTTAGATGAAGACCAGAATATATTTTATGACCAACCTATGCAGAAATCCAAGTAATCCCAAAGGGTTCACATACTTTTTCTTGCAACTGTAAATAGAGCTTATTTCAAGATACCTAGGACAGGAGATGGACATGCCAACATATCTTGAGATTTTGGTTTTTTTAATTCAAATGCTTAAACAATGTGAACTTCTCACAGCTGTCTGTGAACAGAAGTTACTTATGAGCTGAACTCTGGCAGCCAAAACATAGCTGTAGTGATAGCTGACTTCCTCTAGAGGGGGAGTGCAGTGGTTGGGTGGTCCACCACATATTCCTCTTCTTGTGTACTAATAGCACAGTCTTAAAAAACAACACATAATTTGAGCTAAAAATGTTTTCATTGTTGTGACCCAAATATTTAAAAGACAGTGCTCAGGCAGCAGAGACATTACTGCTGGATTTACAGGATGACTGTGCTTATTGTATTTGGATGGCTAACGATGTAAAGTGCTTTAGCATGAAAATTACATGGTGAACCGAGCCGGTGACTTCTTTCCCTGTACTTACCCTCGCAGCTGCGCTTGTCGGCAGCCAGCTCATAGCCTGGGTCACAGGCGCACTTGTAGCTGCCCAGTGTGTTGACACAACGTTGCTCACAGCGACCGTTGTCCGGCTTGGAGCACTCATCCATCTCTGAAAAAACACAAAGATATCTTAGGACCCATTTTCTGGCCCCCCTGGTTCGCCTGCTTACAAGAGGAACTCGTCAAAACACAAGCCGAGCCAGGGAATAAGGATTGCACAGAATCAGGCTGTGCAAGAAAAACAAAAACATGACATAAACATTTACTGCAGTGATATTTCAAAGATAAGGACCAGCATAAGATATTTGACCGGGGTTCAGACTGGTGTAAAATGACAAATTCAAGGCTTTCGCAATTTTTTTAAGACCAGAGTTGAAAAAATTTTTTTTTTGCACTATAGAATAAATTTCAATCAACACATTTTTAGTGTATTCAACTTTTTTTCTTTGAATGCTAAAATGCTGATTTGTTAAAGTGAGGCCACTATTTTACTTATATTTATCAAGCCAAGGTACAGAATACAGATTTGATGAAATGAAATAAAATCTTGTTACTCTCCAATGACAGACAGGGACGCAGACCTGAGAGAGTGGCTTATGCTTATAGACAGAAAACTTTTTGTTTTTAGGTGAAAAAACCCTTGCAGCTCCGGGACATTTTTTTGCTATTTTCAGTCTGCTTGGATTTTTATTGTAATACTTCATGTAGAACTTCAACCCTTGGAAAACAAAATCAAGTAAAAAACAAGATTTACTCCAGAACAACTTGGACTGTCAGGATATCTGTGCTGTAATGATCTCAAATTGATGTAGAAAATGTTGATTGACCATACAAACAAAACACAAAAATCTAAACTGACTTTAAATCTCGAAGAACTTTTTAAAATCCATACACAATCAATGATAAACAATCCTTTTCACATCTGAATATGGCTCTGTCCAGCTTTGGCTATGAGGACAATAATGTTAAAGTACGCCAAAGCACTTACAGCATAAACTACTTACAGACTTACAATTTTCGCTCCAGGAATATAGTAAGTTAACAAAGTGAGTATCACTATTTTGGGACGTTGGTGATCCCATGGAGTTTGGAGGGTTAAACAATCAATAATATCTGCCTTTTATGTTTGACAGTTCCCTTACCAATCCCTTCCACTAAGCCTTGAATGCTTTGAAGAGCAATGATGTGACTATCTCATAAGAGGCAGTCAGCCCAACAACAACATAGAAGTTGAGGGAGAAATAACGTTACACAGCAGGCAAAGTAAGGAGGAGTATTATGACAGACTAGAGAAAATAATCTCAAGAGGAGAGAGAGATGTTGAGAATTGTCACATTTTTGAGAAAAGGTTCAAATATCTAATTCAACTTTATTATCAACATGTATGTGAAAAGTATTCCCAACACTTTGACTTTTGTCTGGCAGTGTGTTGCAGAAAAACCCTCCTCCACTCATAATTTTCTCCTGCCTCTCTGTTACTCTTCTGTTCAAAAGCAATCAACTGTGTTGCTTATTTTTTACTACATGTCATCAAAAGCACAATATGCAATGTCAGTGTCTGTGTAATTTTAAACAAGGGTGGAAACATCAGCAGTTCATTGAAGCAGTGCCGATGCAGTACAGCAATAAATATCAGGAGGGTCATGTGTGACATGAATGTCTTTGACCGGGAAAGCATGTGGAGTAATATATTTTTTTCACTTGGGAAGTCAGTAAAGACTTGGATTGATAAGCAGAATAAAAAATAGCATTGTATTGATAACATTTTATCATGTCCCAAACCTACAAAATATACAAAGGACACGTGGCTGCCACACTTTCTTCCTGTGTTTTCTGACGCAGCCCTTAAAAAACCCAAAATAGATGCAATAAAGAGTCAGTGTGCACGCTAACTCTAAACCTCTCACAGGTAAAAAATTGACTTTTTGGGCCTTAAATTTAAAAAAAAGTTAAAGACCTTAGTATTTGACTTGACTATCTAAGAATCTGCAGGAACCCTTTTTACGACCCTTGACCTCTGACCTTTGAAGAAGTTAGCAGCAAAGCCGGCCTTGTTGACGGAGCCATCTGAAACAAATTTCATCCACAGCTGGTTGGAGCTGGTTTTGATGTCATCTGGCTTGTCGTAGCCGCAGAAACGACCCAGCAGGGGGCTGTTTTCAGAGTTTCCATCACGCACCTCCAGGTAATCATAGGCACAACTGTCATGCCTTTCAATCTGTGATGTAAGAATGGAAAATCAACCACACTCTACAAATAAACTGACACAACTAAGCATTGTTTATTGATAGTGATAAAGGATTGTGTTTACCTCAAAAGATTGGAAGGTAAGGCCTACATGATAGCCCTGAGCCACAGTGACCTTCCAAACACACACTTTGTTGGGCCTGTAGTCATCAGGATAGTTTGGAGATTGGATCTGGCCATTGTCTTTCTTCACCTCACCTCCACAGATGGCTGCATGTGACAGTAAAAACAATAAAATAACACTCAGCTCCCCTGATAGCAATATTATCAGCACATGTCTCGGGAAAAAACGTGTGCTTGCTGTTCTGATTAACGCCGTGTGGATTAGCGGAAATACCTCCACCACCAGCTCACACACATGCAAAAAAAAATACACACAAACTCTTCGCACAGTCTGGAAACAATGGAGCTGAATGTGAAGGCCAGCCAAAGTCTGATTAATGCAGCGTAAAGAGCCTGACACATCAGCAGTAGGGGAGCCAAAAAAACTGTGGATATTACTGCAGCTCATAGGCACATTGTTGGATGTGTGAGCAGCCATGCGTTCAGTCAGCTGAGCTACATACTGGAGCGGGGTTCAGGGAGGTCGGGGGAACGGGGTAACGGGTGCTTACCCTCATAAACGGCGGAGAAACCTTTTCCCACCCAGTTGCTGCTGCTGCGGAACTCAATCCAAAGCCGGCTGTCGGTGGAGATGATTGGTTCAGGCAGCTTATCACCACAGAAACGACCTGGGTCACAGGTGAAAACACACATACATAAAGCAATTTTTTTTTCATCCTGACAAGTGTGACAGCTCAGAATTCTTCTACACAGCTCTTTACTCCACAGGGACCAAAATCACAGTGAGACATCACTTAGGTACATGAACTAAAATAGCACTGTACTAACAACGATGTTTCAGGATTACATGTTTTGTATGTCCTTCAAATCAGTGGTTCTAACCTGGCCTACCCCCATTACCCTCTTCATTAGAAGTCATGACGCATATTTCCAACACTAAATTCAAGTTTTGAGTTTAACGGAAAATGTGTCAATTTACACTTACTGAAAAATATGGTCATGACTGAGCAGACAGACAGGACAAACATTAACTAAAACACATAATTACAGAAGCCATAGGCAGACATACAACCACATATCTTATTTTACTGTTTTCTGTGGTGCATGTAAATTCTGGATATATTTTTGAGATCCTGAAATTAGGAAATCATCCATCTTTAAACCACCTTTGTCGTCTCAAGTTGAGGATATTGGGAAACAACTGAAATTTACTTCTTATAACAAAATGGTATACAGTACTAAACACAAGAATGACTGTGTTCACATTAACTTGAGTATAATAGTGATGAGCAGAATCCCAGTTTTGATCAAATTCAGAGTACGGTGTTCACATTCACATAGAGCCGTATTAAAATTAGTTTCTCATAAAAGTACGAGTATCCTGGTTTCTTATCCAGGATATGGTGTGTATGGCACAGTATCCGGGGTTGTACTGATGACCTTCAGGTAGCATAATTTAGCTTCAAGAAACCAGGAATCTGCAGTGTCCTGATTCCTGAAATCAGGATACTGAATTAACACACCACAAACACAAAACCAGGATAGTTTAAAAACCCAATCATAACCAGGATACTCAATTCTACAGTATGTCTACCAAGTCCTTATGTGCAACATAAACTCTAAGTCACAGTTTTTTTCTTGTACTTACATTCTCAACCCACTGAAAAAAGACAAGCTACTCACTTTTGGGTCTTGACTTACCAACTCCTACAATACATGGCTGACTGGAACTTTTTTTTTTTTTTTTTTTAAGTTTTCTTTCTGTGTATTTTTTTAAGATCTTTATGGGCTCTTTGGCCTTTTTTGATAGTGGAGAGACAGTGGATAGACTCAGAAAGGGGAGAGAGAGTAGGGGAGGCATACAGCAAATGGGTCTCATATTGGATCTGAACCTTGGCCGCCTGCACAAGGCAAGAGCCTCTTCACATGGTAAGTGCATGGTTGGTACCCCTTCTGCCATCCAGAAGGGGTACCAACCATGCCATCCCTACACATTTGTATGTATTGTTATGCTGTTACTCTATTGAGGCAAATATTATATTCACTGTTACTCTGGCTGATATATAAATTATGATGTATGAAACTTGATTAATAGCCGAGCACTATTGCTGTCAGACCCTGGATAAGCAGGGCAATGGTACGAATCAGAATCAGAAATACTTTACTAATCCCCAAGGGGAAATTTGGTTGTTTCGATTGTTCATATACACAGTATAGCAGTAGGAAATACCAAATAAAGAAATTAAAATAGTTAAGAGCATAAATTTAAAAAAAAAAATAATGAAATGAAAAAAATTGAAAAGAAAAATTATGTAGACAAGTTGGGAACATGAGAGTCTTCAATCAATATCAACTTCCTTATGAGGAAAAATAAGTAAGTTAAGTAGAAGTGAGACTATAAATAAGGCCAAGGAATTTACACTATTCGCATTAACAAAATGGTCAATTCAATAGTAAAAACAAACAAAAAAACAAAAAAATTATTGGCATCTTTGTATTATACACCTCTTGTTTGCACCACTGCTATTTCATTAAATTGTGAAAAATAAAACAATGAAGTCTTATTCTTTAACTTTCTTTTTACAGCTGTCTCGGTTTGGCCTTGCTTTGCTTGACACTTAGTATTACAACAAGTGATTAGAAAATTTGAAAAACTGTTTTCAGAGAAACAGAAATGGAATAAATTGAACCATAGAAGGGCATACTTTTCTTGATAATCCTTTCAGGGCTCTGATATAGCTTAGATAGTACACAAGGCCACAATATACTGAAGTTTCAGATCTCAACGTACTGGACATACATTTGCTATCCTTACTTTCTAGTAAAGCAGGGTCAAAAAGCTCCCCAAAAGATAATCTTCGGAACCAACCTTTCAGAGGCGCTTTTCTCCAGTACCCATCTCTGATTTCCACATGGTCATACCAACATAAGTGACTCCGGTACAGATCCATAGAGGTGAAATTCAGTATAATCTATTACAAAAGAAAGGAAAAAAAAATTGTTACTGACATAGTTAGGGCTCGAAGTAAGAAAAATGACACTGAGAGAAAAATGAGGTAGCAGAGACATTGCACTTGTCTAAACACTCAGTGAATCTTGATTTAAAGTGATAAAACTTGACCTGGCATTTTTCACATGCTCATACCTTCTCCCCGGGTGTGACTGATATCCTCCAGATGCAGTGCATGTACGCAGAGTATCCATTTGGAAATCCAGGAGAGGAGAAGTTCCCGCTGCTGTCCTGCAGACTGTCCCCGCATCCTGAGCACAGAAACAAACACAGACAGACCAGCACGTGAGGCCCGAGCTGTGAGCATGATGCACTGCCAATTACTCTGCCTGCAAAACACCAAAGCCATTAAACTGGAGCTCTGCAGCCATCAGCTCTGAGGTAAATCCCCTGAAACCCTGCCGCACGGACAGATGCCTGGAGCTGGAATTATAACAACGAATGTAAAGTAAAAGTCAGCTCTTTTATGTTCAAAGGCACATCTGCTGATAATATTCACCCACAACCCTGCACCTCGCCCCCCCTCCTGCCCCCACCTACTCCAGATGATGATCACACAAAGGAATAGTGAGTGTGAGCATCCTCTGAAAATAAACCTGGACCACTAAAAATATCCCAGCTCTCTGGAGGATGTGATGCATTTTGTACTGGTGAAAAAAAACAGCCTCAGTTTGACTGTCAAAAAGTAATTGTGAAAGTGTAGGGATTGATTCCAGGGAGGTGCATGCCAAGTGGGGAAAGATGTGTTTAATTACGACAGAAGCAAAGTGATAAAGAGCAGTACAGTATGAACCTTCCTACAGAGACACAAGGGGCAGAAATGCTACAACTGGGATAAATTAGAGACATTTGCTCTTAAGGAACTTAACTTATGTGAAGAATTGTGTGTTTAACTCAACTGTAATAAATACTCATGAATAAAAAATAGATATCATTCACTCTTTGTTTTGCAAGCTGTTGCTATTTGGCAGATGTGGTACAAGTTACTCCAATTTGTAAATGAATAGTCTATTGTTGTGATTTTCAAACAAGCGGGTTATAACTGCATCCAAGGAAAAGTCATTAAGGAAAGCAGAACACCAGAGATCACACTTACATTAATCCCATGTTTGTATCATTATCAAAAACTATGCACAAACAGCATACAGGATTTTTTTGTTTACTAACTTTACATGGACTAAAGAGTGAAACAGCCTTGCAAGAACCCTCATTTGCTTCATATCTGTCCCACTTTCAAAATAAAATAATTATCTGAAAACTCAGGAAGCCCATCCAAGGAGTAAGAACAAGCAAGATTTAACTCTGAAAAGTCCACAGGATGTGCTTCTGAATTAACATTTCAGTACAAGTGATCATTTATGGTAATGCAACCTAGATTAGTCAAGACGTGTGAATAACAGTGTAGACTGTAGTCTTTGCTGACAAACTGATGCTTCCAAACATTAAGCGCACATATATGACAGTAAGTCAGCCTCACTCCCCAATTATAAAAAGTAAAACCTTTATTAAGGCATAGGTCATATGAACTTTTAGTGCAAAGTGTACTTTCTGTTAAATTCCACATTCCACATTTAATTTGAATAAGCTGCTTTTTAATGCTCTATGGTTATATGTTGCTGTAAAAAAAAATTCTTTTTTGATAAAGAGTAATATAAGGGATTACAATATCTAAGGCAGCAGTTATGTTACAGTTACTTACCATATCAGTGCTTAGTTATCAAGTTACTTTGTGTCTATGGTGGGCCAGTATCATGACGACATGTCTGTGCAATGAAGGCAAAATATCTGAACCCAGCAGGTGAGAGGGAAACAGTTAGCTGTAGTTTCAACAACTCTTTAAGTTTGTGTCTGAAAAAAATGGAGTGAACACTTTCTGTTGTAAACTTTGTGTGAGAGGGAAAATGCGTGTTAAGAAACACGCTTTTGATACTGAAGGATAAGTGAAGTAATTTTACTATTTTAAAGAGGACTAATGGGAATAAAGTAATTTATTACCAGGGTTGCTGCAGATTTCTAAAATCAGGTTAAGGACTTTAAGAAATGTTGTAAGCCACACAAATAAAATTTAAAAACAGTTTTGCTTCCTGTTGCACTGTTTGCATCGTCCCTAACGAGAAAGCTTACAACTCTTGTCATCTTATTCAGCACGGTTTTAAACCTGACTTTCTCCAATGTGATGCCCTAAATGCGATCAGTTATAACCGCAAATTTAACAACAAAACTCCTAAAAATGATATACCGGATATTATCAAACAAAAACTCAACCCCATGGATCTAATTAAGTATTAACATGTCTTCATCAAACGGCCACAGGAAGTGTAAGACTACATAAATTCCTGAGTTACTTGCCCATCACAGTTTACATTTCTGAACATTTAAATTAACAAATAAAAATGTCTTTGTGCAGCATATGGCATCATCATATTTAAATGCTTTCAAGTTACTTCAAGAACTGTGTATACATTCATTAATTCTTCTGAGTTACATCTAATTTTGGCCAAAAGTAAAAAGAAAATGTTTCCATCAATTTGAAGCATGTATTTCTTCCAGGCATGTGTTTAAGCAGTAAAACAGGAGACTCTAAGGTAAGAGTGGTGTTTAATAATGTTTGGTAGAGGTTTGCCAATTACTACCCCTTTAACAAGCACTCACACCGGGGATGACAAACACTACCAGGAATGCTGCATGAATGGGAGATCCGTGGACTCTTTAAGGTTTTTTTTTCCTCACCAGCATGTGGAGACTCACTACCTCATCCCCCACAAAGTGAGTCACATCATCCAGTCAAATTCTTACTCACGAGAGAGAGAATTTTGTGAAGGAAGAGACTTATGTGGATTCATTTAGGATTGAAACTTCCTGTCCTACATTAAAACCACACCATCTGCTCCATCACTGCTCTCAGTTTTTGTTCATTTATTCTTTAAAATAGATCAGTGTGTCCTAGATTGACCTGCAATTAAACTGCCTGACATCAAATCTATCCAGACTGGTCATAATGTACATCTGCTAATGCAATAAATTCTGTTTACTTCAGCTGCATTGAAGCCTCTCTCTCCTCTCTGGAAGCATAAACAATGCGAGTGGTTCGAAAAGGCTTATGTAACGCTCCTTAGTGTATCATCTCACAGTTTACATTGTACAAGCTGGGATGTGTGGACACGATTGCTGTTCCCAACAACCCTTTTCTTTCGTCATTCTCCTCTCCATCACAGCTGTTCTTCTGGGTCTATCTGGGGAAAGCAATGACAAACTTCCTGTCCCTGAGTAGTGTTTACGCTCCTCCCAGCTCAGGATTCTCGGACGTTGTAGCCAACAAAACCGCACCACATCAAGAGGAGCTGCGTGGCTATTTCCACACAGTATGAGCTACATCAGGCCCTCTCTCAGAGCTCTGCTGCACACTCATGCAAAAAATAGACAGGAAAAACCCACAGCAGGAAGGATCTATCATTTCATTCTTACTGGAGCACTTGTAGAGTTTTCGTGCCTGTGCAATATCCCCTTTGCTCAGCCTGGTTCTCTGGCCAATGGGTGGCCGCACTCCGTTCACATCGTAGCGTGGCAGAATGGTGTCAAGGAAGATGCCCCTGTGATTCAGAAAGAGAGAGAGACTGACATTAATGTTGTTAGGGGCACTGACAGCATTCAACCAAACCTGATTGCTTCAGAAATATGGATGACCCCCTCAAGACATGCACAAGCTCTGAGGGCAGCGGCTGAACAGTCTGTAGGGACTTGTGTTGGGAACTTTTGGGTTGCTGGTTGAAATCGTTATAAAGACCAAAATAATTTTAAAAAACAGACTTTTTGCTGAAGGGGGGGGCAGTTCTCTTTTGACAACACAAAATATCAAACCCCCAACTATTCAGATGCCCTTCCATGTGCAGCCTGTCACTCTAACACCTAATAACTGCATGACCATAGAATCCTGCTTATACATGTGGGTGTACTCAGGCCTGCATGTTCATAGCATGTTCACAAAATGATAACAGAGTAAAAAAGGTGAATGTCCCTAAGGGACTATGCAGGGTCAATGAAGCTATTCAAAAGTCAGATTCAAACATTTTCTAAAGGTGTATCTTATGACCTTTCCAGCACCTCATAGGTGTTGTAAATTCACAATCATATATATATATAAACTAAAATTTGATTATTTTAATTTTAAACAGAAATAACGCAAAAGAACAGGACCTTTTTCCCTGGAGTCCTGTCTACCTGTATCTGAGAGGAGTCAAGCCCCACATTAAAATACGTTTTTGTTTTTTTCACAAACTACGATCCTGCTGAAATAGGTTAACACAAACACATTGAGAGCAAAAGACCTTGAAAGAAAAGTATGATGTAAAGTGTGTTCATATAATTTTGACATCCTCAAAGCAGGCAGAGCCCCACACCCCCTGCCATCTGTGTCCCTCGTTGGGAAACACAACAACAACAACAAAATATGTATTCATCTTACAACATGTGTTAACTATGAGCAGGGTCCAGGATAAACACCACCAAGTACTATGTGCGGGTAAATGGTGGGTTAATGTTTGCATCTATAAAGTCATAATGAGCAAAAACCTTCTTTTCACTTCTTCTTTATTTCCTGACCAATAAACTGATACCATCAGTGTACATAATACAAAGTTAACACAATTCAATGTACCTAGAAGTGTGTTTGACATAAAACCCAATTCATTCTTTTGGCTGGAAAATATGCAGGACGTGCCACCTTAGCTGATGAGTGGAAAAGCTTATTTTGGATCCTGCCTGTGAGAAGAGTGTACCAACAGCATCTAACCTGGTTTAGTTTGGTAAAGAACTCACCAAAACCAGCACCTCATACAGCTGCAATTTTAAGCACCTTTACCAGATATCCAAGGACTTTTCAAACCTTAAAATATCAACATCATAGTTCAAGCATTTTCAATGAACTCATTCACCTGAACAAACCCTTCTTCATTCAGAAGAAGATTCCATCGCATTTTGTGTCATAATGATCTATTTTAACATAAATTAAATTATTTTTAAAGGGTAGGACTAGGCAGTTTTTTATTTGGGGGGGGGGGGGGAATTAATGTAAAACCAACTTTTAGACAGATTGTTTTCATTCACATTTCAGATAAGCCTATAATCACTAGTCTATGTAATTTTACCATAAACCTCTTAAACAACAATATGTAGGAATTTAATTTGGTGTAGTCGGATGCCAACCTAAGGTCAAAGGTCTGCATGCCAATGCACCGTGGTCAAACACACATGGCTTTAACTTCCCCCATGGACAATCTGTATTTGTTGACCGACTGAGGACAGGGAGGTCAGCAAAGATGTTGTAAGAGGTCAAAGAGACATGGCAACTGGCAAACCATTGTAATATTAACAGAAAAGTGCCAGTTCTGTCCCATTACAAGAGTTTTGTTGGGTAGTGAGTCTTTTTTATCTGCACTTCTGCTTATTTTTTAATGTATAATTATGTTTAACAACACATTTAACTGAGGAAGCTTGAGGAGGCTCAAGGTTGAGTTGAGTCCCTGTTCTGTAGTTTCAGCCAGCATTTATGTTGCTCTGAAGCACTACTTTAATTCAAATCTGAAAAGAAGTGACATACTACATTTCTTTCATCATGATTAAAAATTGGATTCTACTGACATCCCTAATGATAAAACAAATCTTTAGTTTATTTCTGCAGCTGCCTTCCCTTCCTCTGTTTTGTCCAGCAAACAGGAGATTAAATGATCTTGCCATTATGTCATTTATTTGAGCTTATTTCATAATAAACAAAAAACATAAATAATGTTAAAATTTTTCAGATCTTTTGTCCCAGGCTAAACTGTAACAGATGGACAGTTGCAATCACTTATCACAGTCACCTTTGAGGTCAGGGGTCTGAAGTCATGGCTGACATCATCCTTCACTCACACGTCTGCTCTACAGATGGACTCAAACACTGAGCTTCAGCATTTCAGCAAGGTTACAGGGTGTCAAGAATAAATTACATAAGATGGAAAAGGCAGGGATATGAATGCTGGCCGCGTACTTTGAAGTTTAAAATGAAAACTGTAAAATAAAACAACCAGGTGCATTGACGTAGCTTTAAAAAGACGGCAGTTAGCCCAGAAAGAATCTTTTCACACTGCTGTCTCACTTGACACTTGGCTAGTTTATCATCTCCATTTTTCTCAAAGTATTGGAGAGCAATGGCCTGGCTCCTTGGCCGTTCCCATGGTGACATGCCTATCAACGCCAGGCATGTGCAAACAGAGCAGCCTGAGCTAACAGTTTAGACTCTGCCTGCCTGTCTGTCTGTCCGTCTGTCTGTCTGTGAGCTTCCAGGAGCCCGTATGCTGGCTGCTGGTGAAAAAAACGCTGCTGCAGCCGGTGTCAGAGCAGACAAAGGGCACACTGGCAGGTCTCTATTTGAGTTGGCACCACTCCATGCACCGAGTCTGAAAAAATATCTCTGGAGCAAAAGAGGGGGGCGTGCAGGGTTGTGGGTCGGGTAACACGCCCGGGACAAAAAAGCAAAAGGGGATCAGGCCTGCTTGTCCCCAGGAGACATAGCAAAACATCAAGACAAGCCATGAAATCTCCCGAACAACACCAGCGGCGAAGGCCCTGGCTTCCCACGGTGATTTACTGTAAAACACAGAGCAAACACCCAAGCTAATAATGGGGTAACAAAGAAAAACACTGGCACAGGTACATCAGCCAATCAGGGCGCAAGGAAAAAAGTACTGGGACTGACTTGTGAAAAGCTAACAGGAGCCCCTTGTCTGCTAATTCAGCTCTGTGAGACATTCCCGAGCACAGGCAGCCGCTCTTCGCTCATGTCTTAACAGTCTTATTGATCAACACACTTCCACAAAGAGCAAGAGCAAGAAGAAACAGAACCAAGGAACAGGCAGGATTAACCAACATAAACACTCTTTAAACAGGCCCCACGTTTTGTGTTGCAAGAGCTGGTTCGCTCTGTATCACATTTAGTTGAAAAGTCTAAACCTGGAAGGGGGATTTACTAAATGGATGTCCTGAAACTCAGCGCGGAGCCAAGTGAAATCCAACATGAGATAATGATGCCCTCCAAAACCTCACTAATGTTTGATTATCCAACAATCTAACAGCGATCCAGGACTTTGCTAAGCCCAAAAAGAACCGCTCCTGTTCTCCTACCTGCCTGAGGTCACTGTATTTAGGCTTTAAGTTTAAATCATTTTATTGCTTTAAATACCACGTGATATCTTTGTTGTTTTCATGAGACAAAGAACTAAAAAGTGCCTAAAAAGCTTTAAAGAAAAGATCAACAGCCTCGTTTTTTCATTAAAAAAGCTGTGAGCTAAGGGAAGAGAAAAAGTCCCAAAATATGTTGCAGATAAGAAATTCTGATAGTGTGCAAAAGGTTACCGACAGTTTTTAGTAAATTAAAAAATAAATTACAAAAAATTGGGTCCTTAATACCAGGGCTAGACAACCTAATTCAAGCACAGATACAGCCTGACCCAACAATCATAGAGTTTTGGGACCAAGTGTTCCCCTGAAGTTGATCATTTCATCTTGTGTAGCATGTCATTGTAAGGTAGAATCAAAAAATCACCAGGGCAGACCCAAGACCTCTGAACAGAGTCTAGTATGTCTGATATTTGTCCTGCCTAATAGATTTGTCTGTAAGGTCAGAGGTGATAGTCAATGAGAGCAGAGAGCTCTCTGCACAAACAATGCAGCATTCAAGCCCATATTGTGATTTTTCAAGTTTTATAAGCCCTTAGTCTATTTTACCTGTCTCCTGCATGTAATAAGAGTACTTCTATGAACAAGACAAGAAGTCTACAGCATCTGGACCTTGCCCCCATGGCCCTGTCTACATGGAGACAAAAACATCTTTGTATTGCATATGTTCTCTGTAAAGATGGCATCGTTTAAAGAAAAGTGTCCGTCCACACAAATACACTGAAAACGTTGCAGTATATATGCCAGGCTTGCAAGGGGCGTTGTAATGCTGCTGAGGACATGCACCAAAACCAGAGAAGACATGGAGCATGCGCTGTTGTTGTTGGGGTTTGTGCATGTAAGGGAGAAGTGGGCCTATGACATCATCGTTTCCGAAACTATCCATATTGACCAAACAGAAACACTTAGTTGGCATTTTCAAATTATTCACTCTGGGACCCGTTTTCAAAAATGTGTGTTTTTGGGCACCCGAAACACTGTACCCATGTGAACAATATGCCTAAATTATTAAAAACTTGCGCCTGAATGTGTCTCCATGTGGACGGCCACTGTGCTGGTATCTGCCTAAAACAGTTTGTTACCCCCTCCCCGATAAGACCTACCACTGTGGTATCCTGTTCCTGTTTTTGTAGGAAGGTTTTTTTGAACATTAGTGACTGTGCCTGCAGCCAGCCTGAGGCTTAGCAGACACTAGAGAAACAGTGGCTTTTGGCACTTCTGCATTGGTTTCATTCTCCACAGCTGAAGGTTACGGCTTGATAACTTCCCTTAGCATTAAGTACCAAGGCAAACAAATACAGTAAAGCACTGTAAGTATCATATGTCTGCACTCTTCCTTTTTGGTGTTAGCCCCTATTTATTCCAACATTGTCTACTTGATCATAATGTATAGTTGTATAACACAGTGTAGACTGTTATGCCAGTTAGTCACGTCAAGTCACTGCACGATTTCGTGGCTCTATAATTATCTAATTATGGTGACCATGAAAAGAAAAAAATCATACAGTTTGACCTCTGCTTAAGACACAGGCAACCGGTATGTTGATCATTTGATTTTTACTGTTATTTTATCAAGGCTCTTAAGGTTGCTATCGGGTCGATCCCGTATTCTACTATTACCCACATCAGGGGTCACCAGCTCTGTTTGTACAAAGGCCATTTTTTTTCTTGACAGACACTGTGGGAGCTAAACTGTAAAACAAATGGAAAATAATACAAATATCTTAGTCTAATTAACATTTTACTGTTTTCATGTTCTAGTTTTCTTCCAGAATTTACTTAACTCTTAAGCTTTAAAAGTAAGATCATTCCCTACCATCTATACTGTTGCTAGCTACATTACGTTGAGGCTCAGACAACTGGGATGTTTTGGCTGCTCTCTCCAAGACTGTCGAGTTGGTCATCTCTGGTTTGACACTACACTGCCTGTTGGATAATCATGTCAAATGGGTGAGTGATCATTCAGTAAGAAGGATCAAATATGAAGCAATATCCTCAAAAAATGTGTCAGTCTGACATGCTCTTTGAGTCTGAAGTAAAAGCTGTGTTCATTCAACAGAAAAACTTCTTTTTCTCCTTACCTTTTCTAAATTTGATTATACTCTGGGGGCCGTATGGGAAGTAGTGGGGGCATAACGTGGCCTTTAGGCTGCTAGTTGGTGTTCACCAGTCTATATGGTTCCTGTTTAAATTTCAAGATGACAGACTGTTCAATCCCACACTCCTTCCTTTGTGCTCTAAATGCAAAACAAATACCTGTAAACTTACTCACCATCTCTCATCTCGCTCCAAATGACAGAGCCTCTAAATGCACATCTCTAACATAAGTAATAAAATGCGTTGAATGTGCTGTTACTCTGAGCGAGACATAACTTAACTGGATGTCCAACAAGGCCAATACACTCTGGTTAAAACAAGCTAATAATAGAGCGTATTCCACAAAGTTTCCTGACTAGTCTGACACATGCTAGAACAGCTGACTTCATCAAAATGTGCCCACCATGTCTGGAATATGGAAATGAATGTGTTCCTTCTTCTTTCACTAAGAAGGGAAGATGTCAGGACCAAAATATGATGATTATTGTTTTATTGTGCCAAAAATTTCCAAAGACTGTTAAGCTGAGACTTACAGTGTTCTGTTTTTCATTGTCTCCTCCTCAATTTTTCATGATTGTTGAGTGAAAAATTTAAACTGAAAAAATATAATCAAATCAAATAAGAGACTTACACCAAGTGCGATCTAATGCTTTAAATAAAATGGCAATATTACAGATTTTTTCATCACTACTAATGAATGATGTATGCATTTTAGCCTTATTAGATGTAAAGTCAATTTCTGACTTAAAGCTTGGATGCACAGGGCCAGACAGGCATTTCTGTCCATTGGCCTACACCCATCTGCAGCCTCCGCTTCAGACAAAGATCTCCTCTCTGCTTCCCAGAATCTGTTTGCCGCAGGAGTATGGCAGTTGATTTGAGAGGAGGCCCATACACTGAGTCAGTCACACGGGGAGTTGGACAGCTGATTAATGGTAAAGGGAAAAATATGCACATACAGCTGACGAGTAAGGACAACAGCAGAGCTAACACCTGGTTTTCATATCAGAGTGAGATAGTACTGAACCAGGACATATCATTTTTTGTCTTCCAAATGATTTGTGCCCTTTTATCACACTACATCAGCTCTGGCTCTCTAGCTGTCAGATATGTTCCTGCTAAAGGTAAAAAAATGCACAGGTAGAGTGACTCTTCCTGCAGCTGTCCTTAAGATTCCTCTACTTTGTTTATCTACTCAATGGAGGCAAAGGGTCAAAATGTAGTTTTCGTACACAAATCTGAGGTCACATCCTGCTTGTGTCAGCAAGAGGTCACTAAAGTATTCATAAAACTTGATGTAAAGTTTGGTTTTCACAGCTTGGGAAGTACCTTACATGAACAGGTGTCAGTGAATCAATTTACACTGGGCAAAGCAGAACCTAAACTCACAGCGATGATTCAGGAGCTAAATCTTGGTCAACAGCTCCCTCGAGGTCAATTTTCTGGTAAATAAACTCACACAGCCTGTGATGACTAAAGTAAAATCCCATTCTGATCCATGTTTGTCATGGGGATTTTTATGCCTCTGTGCCATAGGTAGACAGGGATGTTTGCTTAAACTTTTTGGGTTGTTCGTTTGTCTGGGCCACTCTTGTGAGGACTTCATCTCCAGAATAATTCAATGGGATTACCTCAAACTTTAAACAAATGTCTACTGTAACTCAAGGATGAACTAAACTGATGTTGAAGGTCAAAGATCAAGGCCAATGTGTCTTAGGATCATCCCTTTCTTGTGTAGCTCTTAGACAATTGTGTTTTTAGGCCAAAGGTCAAAGTAAGCACACCCTGTGGTTACCCTGTGCTTGCAAAAGTCAGACCTTACAAATGCTTTAATGGATTTTCTTCAAACAAATAAAAATATCTGCTTTGACTCAAGGATTAAGTGATAAGGCAAAGAGGGTTATAAGTTAAAGATAACTGGGTGTCATGTTTATCCCCTGGCTGATGACCATAATGCTTTTAGAGGCTTTCTCCAAACTTGAACAATATCCACTCTGACTTGAGAAAGAAGAAATCAAGTAAGTTGTAAGTTATGGGTCAAAGGTAAAGGTTAGAGTGCCACAAGCTAGTCCTTCGCTTGTAAGAGCTTGCAAAAATCAAGAATATTTCAAATGACCTAATTATACTAAGGACATAATTATGTTTTGAATTATTGGGTTTGACTCTAATGTGCTCACTTTTCTGATAAACTGTTGACTAAAATGTCTGCAGGTGAAATTATGCAAAACAGATTAATCATGAAGATATTCCTGATAAAATGTTTCATTCCCACTTCTTTTGGGGATTGCACCAATTGTTATGAGGATTCAACAAGAAAAAGATACTCTAATAATAACTACAACAAATTCACCCTGATCACGTTTCCTGACTTTCCACCACGTGAGAGTGAATGGTTGGATGTAACCTGTGGTGTAAAAGCGAGTAGTCAGATAGACTAGAAAAGTGCTATAACAGCTCATGCCCATTTACCACTTACCATTTAAACACAACATCATCATCAGCCTTAAAATCATCAAGTAAAATACCCCAAATACATTTTTTTTTTGTTTAAGGGCAACACTAAAACATGTTAGTGTTTTCTTAAACAGTTTGAACATTTTTCTTCTTAGAACAAACATTAGTTAAATACCATGAGCTCTGGTGATAATGCCTCTTTAAAGGGCCATTAAGCTGTAATGTGTCTGGTAGGTTTTTAAATCCACAAGCCAAAAACAAGTTAATTTCCAACCCTGAATCCTGCTTTCAAAGAAATGACCTCTGCCCTTGCTTGTGGCCCACCATTGAATCTTTACTGTCCTACAAATGTGTACGTCTCTGGGGCATATAACCACCAGGCAGTAGCTCTAGTTTTAGAGAGCACTTCTACATGACAGCAGAACATCTGGAGGGACTTCCTGTAACACCCGGCAGACTGTATTAAATGAGGTCAACTGGCAACAAAATTAGGTGCCATCATCAGTATGACACATTCACAGCTCTGCTTTCGTAAACAGAAGTCCCTCTATGCAGCATGTTTCCACTGTTCAACATTTCAGTACCAAACTTGGCAAGACATGGGTCTCTACAGTTCAGCCCTTTTTGTCTATTTATTTATCTACTGCCCAGAGTCTAAGACAAACAGATTATAAGTCATATGAACCTCTATACAAGGACTGGGGGGATTTCCAAACCCTACTTGGCCATTCCTTACCATGCGTGGGAGATTCTCAAGGGTTGACCTAAATAGCACTGTAGAGGATATTTATCGCAACACCTGAGTGCTATGAAGGTGCTATGAAGGCTTTATAGAAAGAGCAGGCAATGAATCCACAAATCCAAGTCCCTGCAGCAGCCTCAGGTGAACATGATGCTACTAATCATCAAAGCCTCTTCAAGGGGCCATTAAGAGTATAATGAGCTGGTCCATAGTTTGAGGCACAACTTTTACAAGAAGCTGCACATGGTCTTGAAAGTAGTACACAGAAATAATGTTGTGATGAAGCAGAGCTACTGTAAGTGGGGCTTGCTCAGCAGCTGGACCAGGACTGGTGCTGCTTTACTACGACTGCTACTGCAAAAGCAGCAGGAACCGAGGAGTAGGGCCCTAATTTGAACAGGCTGTGGGTAGGAGCTGGCACTTTCACCATGACTACAAAGACTTGGCTTTCACTTCTGAGAAAAATTAATAGTGGAAAATCCGTTAAAGTTCATCACAGGTGTCAGATTTCTGTTATTTTGACATGAAGTTCAGAACTTTTGTTCCATGATGACGACAATTTCACACTGGATGCATGTGGCTGACACACGTGCCAGCTTCAGCTCAAAAATGCTACAGCTTTCATAACAGTCGTGTATGCTTGCCACGCTGTGGCTGCATCTTCCTTACAGCTCTATTTCTCCCTATACATCACCCCAGTAATAAGCTTCTACAGGAAGTTTTGTAAGAACCACAATAAACGTTCCCTCAAGTGACCTGATGCATTAATTATCTGGCCTGGAAAACCTGCAGAATGAAAATATTCTGAATAAATAAGGGAAGTTCTTCCAAAGAGGGGTCAAACTGAGCTTAACTTTGAGAGCACAGATGAGAAGAGTAATTGGAAGGTTAAAATCTTTTCTGTGACATATTCCACTTCTGTGGACATGCACACCGGCAGGATTGCGGTAAAAGTGGCTCTTTATTTTTCATTTTCCTGTTTGTTTGGCTGGGATAGATGCACAGCTTGCAGAAAAAAACTGGTGAGCCTACTACTCTCGAGGATTTCAGGGCATGGGGTGGGTGCAAAATGTGTGGCTGGTAGCCTGAACTCTGACTTGAAAACATGCTCACTGAAATAAAAACGCACACACTGCCACAGACATGCCAGTAAAATGCATTCAGTATGAAATGGCCCTGAGACTTCAAAGTAAAGCTGGTTGATAATGACAAAATTGATTTGGACAGTTACTTGGATTGACATTATGAACACAATTAATAATTTTATAAAATCTGCTAATGTGTCTGAATTTCAAGGGAATAAAACACTTGTTACATTCCCATTAAGGGCAGTCAAAACCATTAAACAAAGTCTGCAAGTCATTTTGTTCTTTTTGGGCCTAATCACACAGAGATGGGTCGCACTGTGTGCAGCTGCTCCAATAACAACGAAGTGCATCTGGAATTATAAGCTAGGAGAATCTGTGAAGCAAGGCTGCAGGTTTATGAGGGTGACTACATAAAATTAGTTGGAAAACATAGTGAGCAAATGTAGAGCTCTCACAGCTGTTACGCTCCTAAAAAAGTAAGGAGAAATTCTCACAAAGCAAATGATAAACGGTAAATGGACTCGAGCTTGTACAACTCTTTTGTAGTCATTTGACCTCTCAAAATGCCTTTACATCCCAGGTCACATCTCCACATTCCAACCCATCCACACCCACGTGGACTTGCTGATGGTTTAAGTTATTTTGTGAGCCATCCAGCCACTTTATGCATTTTTATACCCATTCATACACCACTGATGGCAGTGGCAGCAGAGGATGTATGTACATATGCACAGAGCTCCAAATATGTAAATACAGTGCAAAGGGCTTTTGACTGTGTTTGTCATTACTGTTCCACTTTGGTGAAGGGTGGATTTAGGCCACAAATGGGGCTTTTCCATTTGTGGTATCTGTTCGGCCCTGCACAGTTTGGATACTACCCTCTTCATTTCACATTACTGTCAGTGCCTTTTTAAGGTATTCATAGCATAGCCTAGCTGTGCGAAGCTACCGTGGTATCCTCACAACAACAACAAAGTAGGAAGCAAAGGCAACAGAGCTGCTGGCCATTCTCTGGCTTTTTGTCATTGTGAGGAGAGGAATTTTTGTCCAAAATATGGCTGCAAGCAGTAAAAAACTGAAGCAGAGAGAAGTCTGGGAAGTCATGAAGCACTAGGAGAGCACAATTGGAGTTTCATTTCCACATCAGATAGCCCTGACTTATGGTGATGCTCTGACCATTCAGAGTTCAGCAGTGTCCCCATGTCACGTTTATGCTGCCTTCCATTTACATCGGAGCTGGGAAGAGGGGAGTGGATATGACGTCATCTCCGAGTTATCAGTGTTCCAGTTACAAAGTCGGAAAAAATGTGCCGATCTACCAGGCTACTGTTAGCCACTGTGTTAGCCGTTGTTAGCACGCCCTGCAACCACATGAAGAATGTAAATAACACTATAGCAGTATTTCCATATACATACATCAAACAATACTATGTATACGGCTGATTCAGTGCGACAAACACTAGTCAGAAGTGCTAATAAACTGAGCTAAATAACAGTTTACACTGGGGGCAGCCATCTTCGATGATCAACTCGGGGGTGGTGAGGATCCCCCGACTTCCCAGTAGGAAATTCTGACCTTGGGGGGCGTTCAAGAAGAAATTTCCCACTCGGAACTCGGAAATCCAGACTTCCCAGTACAACTGGAATGCACCATAAGTCTCAGCTCAGCTTGCTTGCATCTAACCTGACACGCCAGACGGACAGTTTCATATATCCACCACGGAAATAGCAGGATTTCAGACAGTGAATCAGGCAGGTCCGTCTGCTCTGCAAGGCTAGCTTGCATCCCCGCTTGAGGTGATAAAAAAAACTGTGAAAGGTACTAGGTACAATTCCTACAGGGTAAAGTCCAGCTGAGTTGAGCTGATTCCACAGAGCTGAAAAGCTCCCATAATAAATACTGTGACCAAGCCCCCCTCCACACACCTGACTGGATTAGCTTCTCCAACCAAAAGTTACCTTACCAACGTGGGTCTTTATTTAAAAAGCTGAAAAATGTTTAAATGTTATCCTACCCAAGAACAGCAAAAAAAGACATTGCAAAAAAGAAGAGCACCTGACAAGCCTTCTATAGCATAGGAAACTGGTTTTGCTGGCAAAAAGCCCCTCTGACAATATTTCTGAACTGGATCAGGCCCTTAAGTCGGACTCCTGCAAATCCCACTGGTTCCACATCACAGACATTGTTAGGTCTAAAGTTCTTCTTTGGCGCTTACTTTTTTTTAAACTAACTAGACTAAAATTATAACTGAAATACAGACTTTAATAACCTCACAGCATTACTGTAATATATTAACGAGGATTTAATGGAAGAGGGAAAACATATTGAACAAATTATCATCATGGAATTGGACTAGTCAGATTTCTTGTTACAAGTTATTTCACACAGGCGTAATATTTTCCTGACCCTCTTTGTTTCCAATACAGCAATGAGCATTTCAATCTTGTCCAAATATTACATAAACCACTTCAGTGCTCCCTAGTCAAATAAAACCCCATGTAATAGGAGCATGGACTGTTAAAACCATTTAACCAGGAGAAACTTCAACAAGAGAAGGGGAGAGCCTTTTGTTTGAGATAAAGCTTTTGTAGCAGCAACATTATAAATACCCACTAAAGACTCATCTTCCCCCAAGAAACCAATTTCCCTTTCTTTGTACTTCAACTCTGATAGCAGGGAAACAATTCACATCCAAGATAGACATTCAAGGAACAGTAAGCCTTTTCTATCTTTGTGTCCTCAGGCTACGTGTTAGTCTTCAAGTGATTTACTATTAAGGGGAATTAAGTGTTTCATTCTTTCTTCTCAAGCTTTGGGAATCCTGCCACATTACTTGTCTTTGAGCAGCTGCCCAAAGATGCATACCTGGAGTATACAGGATCAATATTGTCATAAAAAGATGAAAAAACAAATGGAAAACAACAAAATGCGTTAAAAGGTTGCAGCTCAGGAGAAAACCGCCTGGCCTGACATGATCCAACAACTGTTTTTTTACAAGTCTGGAGTGCATGCTGGGGAACTTGGCCTGGCTCCTACCTGGAGAATGTATTCCTGGCATAGTGCATGATACTGTCAAAGTCATAGACTTCTCCCAAAGAGTCCACCTCCCCCGGTTCCATCTTCAGAAAGTTATACTCCTGCCCTGTGAGAGGAAACGGGTAGAGGAACATTTGAAGCTGAGTCATACATACTGTGCAACCTTATGCATGTGAGTCAAAGGTGAATTCAGTTTTACTCCGTCTGAATCACACAATGAGCCTACAAATACCAACAAGACACCTGCACAAGACCAAGAGAAAACCTGTGATTGTAGGGCTCTTTAGTAGGGTTGGGTAACTAAAAAGTTTTTTACGTGTCAAATATTAGGATAATATATTTCACATCAACAGTTACTGTTGATTTAAAATAAGATACCAGGCTTGCTTGTTCTACAGAGATCACACTAAGAGCCACTGACAGTAACTTAGTGAGCACAAGATAATCAGCTTGAAATCTATCAATTAAATAAGTATAATAGTTTTATTTGTCCTTTTCACTATAATAAAAAAAATCAACAACATGAACACATGTTTGATATCACAGAAACAGAAATAAAACCCTAAATAACTTGTATTGGATATTTTATTAATTTTTATTGTCAAAAACTGCAGGCAAATTGTGCTCACTGTCTGAACATTTCAACACTGAAGGGAAACATTTTCTTGTTGAAAAAATAAAAGATTTATTTGCTGCTTTTCAGTCCTTTACGGTTTTCTTAATGTTGCCAAGATATCTGCACAACTTAGACAGTTCTCTCAATCTTTTGGTCAACATTATGAGTGGAGGTCATTAAGAAATATCTGTGCTCTTGCTTTAGACAAATCACTTAAATACAGAGATTTTATCATTTTAAAACACATTTTTTAAGAACACAAACACTTTACCAACTTCAATATAAGGAAATATCAACAAATGTCTTGGGATATTTAGAAGATGTGCAGTTTGTCTGCAAGTTTTGATTATTAGAAGAAAAAAAAACTGCCCAGTATTTGGTGACTAGGACTCTCACTTTGTTCTAAATAAAGGCAGATGATAAAGCTTATTTAGATTCTTTCTCATTAAAGTGCAAAAAAAGGGGAGGAGGGCAGAGCCTGGTATGGCTGGGATATCTGTAAACTGTAGCCTATGCAATGAAATCTTGTTCTGTATACACCTGCTGCATACTGAATGGCAATAAAGTCTGTCGAAGTCGAAGTCTAAGTCTAGTCTTGTCATGGTTGGTGCATCTCCCACAAATTCTGCCTTCCCCTCTTCTTTCTAAACTTTCCAGACATTTCTTTGTCTTTTTGTCTTTAATCTTTCCACTTTCTTTCTTTCATGTGTACTGCTGGGCACCAAGGATTGTTGTGTTTTGTTTGTGGGGGGCATTAGGGGCCATCTGATAGGGTAGATAGTATCAGCAGCACTGTCACTACCATGAGCTTGCATGTACAGAGCCTGGGTCTGTTGATGGTAGTGATGCTGCTTGGTGGTGTTGGCCATGTGGTACAGTTATGCCGGGGTCAGACTACACAATTTATGCCCAATTATGGCCTGACCTGGCAGTTCTTCAGAGACGAAAATGGACAAAACAAGGAACCTAATGCAGGAGACACGCCTGAAGATACAGATTCTCAGCCAGGAAGTGTGCAGCTGCCATCAGAAAGTGCAGATGCAGTCACCCAGCTGTTGGATACACTCTGCAGAAATACAACAAAACAACAGCTTGGAAGACAAATCAAGATCTGGGGGTCCAAGGGTTTCTTCAGCAAGAAGAAAGCAGGGAAAACTGCCCAATGACATCACATGAGCTAAAGCAGCAGTGGCCAAACCAAACTGGTGTCCAGAGTTCCACCTGCACTGGACGTGGCTGACTCCTAGATCATGGCATAAGGTCCTGCATGGCTGTCAAGAAGCCCCTGATCAATGTGAGACAGTGGTTAGCTTGGGGTTGTTGGGCCCAAGCACACAAAAACTGGACAGCCAGGAAGTGGAAGAAGATTCTGTGGTCAGACCAGTCCAGTTTCCAGCATAATCCTGCTAATGTAAAAGGTACGCAGAGGGCCAGGACATGCATTATCTCCAGCATGTATAGTAGCTACCGTCAAGCATGGTGCAGGCAGTATTGTGGTTTGGGGCTGTCTGAGTGCTGCTGGTGTTGGTCATCTCACTGCCTTTGATGGCACATTGAACTCTGACAAGTATTATGGCGTTCTTGAAATCCACATGCTCCCTTCTGTATATGCTTTCCATCAAGGTCAAACCTGGATGTGTCAGCATGTGTCACCACACATCCAGGGCAAGTCCAACTTGGCTGCAGGAGCACAGTATCCAGTCCTAGAGTGGCCAGCTCAATCCCTGGACATAACCCCAATTGAAAATCTGTGGTGAATAATCAAAAAATCTGTTTCAAAGTGCAAAGCAAAGAATCTGGAAGAATTAATGGAAGTAATTCTAGAAGAATAGGACAAGGTTACTCGTCAACAGTGTGAAAAGCTTGTGAAGAGCATGCCAGCCATGATTAGAGCTCTACTGAGTGTTAATCGCAGGAATACTAAATAATAATTTGATGATGTGATGGTTTATTTATTTTTGTTCAGTTTTGAACACATCCTCTGTTATTTGTTGACTTTGATACTGACAGTGCTGAGAGCTGACATGTTGAAAGTATCAAGGATTTTACTTTTATTTTTTCTTAACAATAAACAACAAAATCATTTGCATTTGTTTGTGTTTGTCTGATGCAGCCACACCTTATAAAACACAAAAATGTTTTTCCTGCATATATTTCATGGTAATATTTGAGACCGTGTAAAATTTCCAGGGTGTCCAGGAACGTTTTTCCAGTACTGTATACATTGAGTTTTGGCATTCATATAAAAATATTTGAAATATGAGTTTTGGTCCATATGGCCTGTCCTACTCTTCAGTATGATAAAGGTTTTGGCATTGTGTTTAGCCAGGACACTGGCTGTGTTGTAGCTCCAAAAACACCTGGTTTAATAGAATCCTGCAGAGTGAACATGAGTGTAAACTTTTTCACCACTTTGTGTGTGCTTTTATTATTTTGTTTCTCACTGCATCTTTATTGCTAAGAGACTTGTGCTCCTACCTGGTTGTATATTGTCCCTGATAATGCTGACGTGTTCATCCCGGTCAGGCCGCGTGTGTTCATGCCAGAATCCAATGACATGACCCAGCTCGTGCACCACAATGCCAAACTTGTCACAGTTTTTTCCGATGGATATAGCCTGAGGGCCCCCTCCTCTACGACCCACATAAGAGCAGCACCTGTGATTCAGCAGAAACACAAACATGGAGAGGCAGGGTTAACAATGCCAAAATATACTGACTGGACTTTATGTCTTAGTAAATGAAAAAAACACACACACGCTAACGAGCGAGTGGAAAGTACAGCAGGAGGCCAGAAAAAGTTGTGTTTCCCAGGGGAAGAAGAAGGAGGAATCTGGTTCTATAATGTCTCCTTGCCTATATCTTATCCTGCTCTGCTCATATAGAACGGTTCTGGTAATGAGAACGACATTATCTTAACAGCCTCAGCTCTGTTTTATAGAAGAACTAAACTAGGCGACCTGACAGCTACACACACAGCAGTGACATTCATTCATCTGCCTGCCAATGCAAATGCAGAGAGTGACGGTGGAGGCTGGTTGGCTGCTGCGCTCCATCTCAGCGTGACATGAAAGGTTCAGTGTGGGAGTGTGGAGGACGGGCACACACATCGCTGCCCTGTGGGCCAGACAGCCGCTCTCTAATTACTGTGAGCTCGGCCAGGCTCTCCTGAGACACGCCTTGAACTTTGCACAGGACAGATGGGGGCCTGCTGAATATGCAGCAGAGCTGAGTATTCCCACTGCTAACCACTGCCGCCTGCGTGGATAATGTCATCCCTGTTGCTCCAGAGGCTGGGCTAAAAATGGCTATCAACAGTTGGCTGGATGAAAAAGTTTGGTTTCATGATCTGCATCCGATTTTTGTTAAGCTGTTTATTTTGAACGATGGATATCAGATGGAGAGGTACATTGTGTGTAATGACATAATGGTTGAAGCTTGTGAGTCTAAATCTGTGTGAGGTTAAAACATGGGAACATTTTAGGATTGTGTGTCCCCTGGGAACCTCTCTAATACTCCCTCTAATAGCCCTGGCCTCTTTTTGCTCAGACCCTAAAATTAAAAGGATGTACCGGTTTGTGTGCACCAAATGCTTTTATCTAAAAATATTTTATCGTTAAACAAACAGAGCTCTTAGCGTCTGAGCAGATTGTCAGTTGTCGCTTAGCAACAACAAGAGCCACAACCAGAGCTTCCCCTGAGAGTGTGTATGAGAGGAAATGCTGAGTGGACACTGAGTCGAACTTCAGCGGGTGAACAGGGTTATGGAGAGGCTGAGGAAGTCTCTCTCTTGGGTGCAGTTTTGTACATCAAGCATGACACAAGTGGTTGGTGACGGATGAAGAGTGATGATGGGGCACAGGAGACATTCCTGACTACTGAATGGCCGCCTCTTTCAGGACCGGCAGGAGGCTGTAATAACAGCTCACACAGAGACCGCGGACAGAGTGGAAGAACAATGATGAAAAGGCTGCCGAGCGGGAAGCAAGGAAGAGCAGTAAGGTGCTAAGTAATTAGCTGGAGTTAGCAGAGGCTCAACAGAGGCTGGCCATTGTTTGGTTTCTTCATGTGGGAGCTGAAAACCTCACTGACTCACCCACATGGTCGGTATGTGAAGACAATATAGCTCTCCTCCTGCGTCCTCTCTATAAAGGTCACACAGGTGTGCTTCTCCCAATGCCGCATGGCCTGACGGAATATCGCCCGCTGGCTGCCTGAAAGGATGAGAGAGAGTGAGAGGGTTAGATCAGTGAAGCTGAGAAAATCACAAAAGAACGCACACATTCAAAACGTCTTGCTGACAAAGGGAAAATGAATAGAAAAGAAGAAAGCTGGAAACATTTTGAGACAGGACTGGTAATAAAGTTGGGATGACATTTCCCAAATCACAATACAAACAACTTTTAATTGGGGTCCAACTGCACGTAGCTTGTAAAATAAAAGAGAAACAGCTTATTTTGCTTTTGAGAAATTTCCCAGCACAGCTTCTTTCACAAAATATTTCTTTTAACGTGATGACACAACCACAAGATGTTGAAGCTGAGAAGTTCTCAAGAATTAAGTTTGCTTAGCACTTCATTTTCAGTTGCAACTTCACTTTAAAAGTGACTGTGTTGCATAACAGAATAAATGCGCAAGATGCTGTTCTTTTCATTTGACCCCAAGAATTAGAAGAAAACCACTGACCTCTTCAGGGTACAAATGCTGAATTTTGGGTAAATCAAAAACATGACATCACACAGTTATTTTTTTCCCCTTGAGATAAATATTTGGCTTTTTTGCTTTATTGATGGGAATTCTGGAAAAGACAGGAATTGTAGAAAGAAAGGCAAGTAAACGAACCTGCAGCTCATGAGTCAAGTACCGTAGTGTCTTTTAACTATGGTGTACCAGCTTAACCAACAGAGCTTGCAAGATAATCTAACTGTGACTACTAGCGACTTTGAGCATGACATAGCTGACGGGCTTATCTTAAAAGAAGATGAGTTGATACCAATAACAAGCAACAATAACTCAAATAACCACTTAATACCTGAGGTATGTGGAAGACCATTTTTTAAGCAGCTGGGCTACAGCAGCAGAAAAACACACCATGTGCCACTCCAGTCAGCTAAGAAAAGCCTCAATTTGCATGGGCTCACCAAAATTGGACATCAGAAAGATCGGAAAAATGTTGCCTGGTCTGATGTTTCTTGATTTCTGCTGCAATATTCAGATTTAAGGGTGACAATATGGCAAAAATAACATGAAAAAATTGGATCCATCCTGCCTTGTATCAACAGTTTAGGTAGATGGTGGTGGTGTAATGGTGTGGTGGACATTTTCCTGGCACATTTTGGGCCCTTAGTCCTAAATGAACATAATTTAAATGCTTCAGCCTTCCTGTGAATAGTTGCTGACCATGTCCATCCTTTTATTACCACCCAGTACCAATCCTCTGATGGCTACTTCCACAGGATAACCCACCATGTCACAAAGCTCAAATCATCTTAAACTGGATTCTTGAACATAACAACTAGTTCACTGTTCACTCCACAGTCACCAGATCTCAAAGCAATAGAGCAGCTTTCAGATGTGGTGGAATGAGAGATTCACATCATGGAAGTGCACCCTACAAATCTGCATCAACTGTGTGATGCTATCATGTCAATATGGACCAAAATGGCTGAGGGATGTTTCCAGAATGTTGTTGAATCTATGTTACAAAGAATGAAGGCAGTTCTGAATGTACCTAACAAACTGGCTGGAGATTGCATGTGCACAGACTCTGTTGGCAAGTAGCTGTGTACCAGTGAAAGTCTACTGTGTTACGAACTTATTCAAATTGCAAGGAGATATGGACAACAGCATTTTTTTGGTGGACATGCCACCGTCAGATATTTTTTTTTTATGAGAGGGCCTAAAATAACATCAGTGTTAAACCCAACATATCTAAGAACTGTAGAGGTTATCGTCTGTTAGCCCTGTCATTAGACTGCAGAGTTTATGATTATGGGCTGTCAACTAGGCTTCAGAATGACAGTAAATTTGATACTATTACAGGCAGATGTATTGTAGGTTACATGTCATACCACCTGGACATAAAACAACATGTTTAACAAGCTGCATGTGGGTTCAGATTTTGGTCAAAAAAATGCTGAAATGCCTAAATTCTCTTGGTATGTAATACTACAGTTAAAAGTTACCACTACAATTTCTTAGTAAGTAAAAAATATGATGCATACCACTGAAGTTCCCGCTGATGACATAGGGAATAACACCTTCAGGCCAAACACGTTCCGGTCTGGAGGTGGCGGCTCTTTTCCTGCGATGTGAACCCTGCCTGTTTTGGACACTCTGGTTGGTTGATCCTGAAGATTAAAACATCAAAAAGTACAAAATTAACAACACACATGAACAATTACACTGTATCTCACATAGCAAATGTTTCACAATTACTTATATAATGAGCAAATATGATTTACAGTCATAGTTTCACAGAGGACAAAAGACACACTAAACTTTGAAACTAAATTAAATGGGTTTTTTTTTTTTAGAAAACTGTGATTCAGTCTCATTTGGAAATTACTTTTACACCCTTTTAGAGACATCTGTTAAAAGACCAGTGTTCATCTTACTCTGCACAAAAGGATTTTGCGGAGGATTATTCCTTTCTTATTTTAAATTAGTTTTGTCATTTTACTGTCACTCAAATGCACATTAATGCAGAGTAACCATGGTGACTAAGCTCCCACCTTAAACCTGGCGATTATAATACGAAACATTCGTATGTGAAACACACATAACAAGATGAACTTACTGCTCTTCATTAGGATGCAGAACAGCAAGAACTTCTGTTAAAGCAATGATAATTCAACTCATTCGGATTAAACCAATTATACCAAAATGTTCGTAAAGTTATTAAAACAAACATATGTCCTTGTAATCTGACACCAGACAGACTGTTCTGCATGTATACTATACAAAATCAGGTGGATCCAGCTGCATTGCAAGGTTGATGTCCTGGTAGAGCTGGGCAATAAATGACCATTTAGGCACTAATGACATATATAATCATTGGAGATACAATAACATTTATGATACTATGATATAGTTTATGCTGATGTTGTTACCAACATTACAACAAGATACCAGATCTTATGCCTGGTGGAGACTGTTTTCTGTAAGAACAACTAAAAATCATATAATCAATGATCAAAAGTTAACTGGTTTGCAATGATAGATTTTGATGGGAAAATCTAATCTTGTAAAGTGTAATCCAACTTCATTTATTTCTTAATAATAGAAAAAAGGACTTTATTTGTGTCATTTTCCATGTACATGATGACATTGTGCAGCATGTTAAAATTAGTGCCCGCCTGACATTGGGCCAATGTTGTTTGCTCCACCTTTCAGAAAATGTGTGCTCAAACAGTCCATTTGAAATCTTTCCCCTAATGGCCCAAGTGGAAGCAACATCTTCTGAGAGGGGTGTAGTCTAACACAGTTCATGCAGATCTACTCTGAAACAGCCTCCTGGGCTTGGCAAAAACAGGAGGATTCAAAGGCATGCCAAAATAGAATTTCTGAGAAACCTCAACGTATGCTCTGGTGACATCTGGAATCGAGGTAAAATTGTGTGAATGGAATAACATAGGGCACCTTTAAACATGTATCAGTATAACCCCTGTTTTTTAAGGGTGCATCTTGTTTCCTATGGTATGTAAATCTATGGTTTTATTTTCATTAAAACCTGTTTTTCAGATATTAAGCTTGAGCTACAATTTGAATTCAATTAAGAAAAGGTTTAAAATGCATAATAATAAAAAAAACACCTTAATAATCTTGATGGGCTGCCAAAGACACATATGTATCTATATAATTTGTTTTTTCATAAAATTTCCCCTAGAACTTAAGCATGAAGCTGTAATGTCAAACAAGCATGCAGAATTCCATCCTTATCTATGTAATGAAGAATTGCAACACTTCAGCACATTATAGTGATGCATCAGCACGTTCTATCCTGCAGCAAGATCCCCTTTCAGCAAGAAAAGGTGGTGAATGCAGAGAAACAGCATCAACATGTCACCTTAACCACAGGCCAGGAATGGTGTTGAAAATGACCTTCTGACCTTTAAAGGACATAAATGTTGACTTCTTATACGTTTCCTGTACAACATCATCCTCTTCTTAGAAAATGTGGACTCTTCTCCTTGTAAGGGGGATGAGTAAATATTTGTCAGCGAGAAAATAAGAAGTGAGGCTGAAAATGGCTTCAGAGTGTTTCTTTTATACTGAAAAAGTTAAAATATGCAGTGAGCAGCAGCTCTCTTGGTGAAAATGTTATGTGGATGAAAAGGGTCAGAGAAAAACAACTGGACTGGTTAAAGCTGATTGAACACAACAATAACTGAATAAATCACTCATTACAACCAGACTATGCAGAGGAGCATCACTGAAGGTAATACACATAAAACCTGAAGCTGATGAGCTACAGCAGCAGAAGACCCCACTGTGTGACACTCCTGTCAGCTAAGAACAGGAAACTGCTGCTACATTTCACCAGGTATTATAATAATGCTTATCAAGATTAATTTGGAATTTTTGTCTTGTAGAGGTAGGAGTGGTTGATAGGCTTAGAGAAATAGGTCAAGAAATGACATCACATAGTGAGAAAGTGGTGTGATCTGACTCCTCTGATTTCAGCAGTCACACCTGTGCTCATCCAGTGCAGACTGGAGTAGACGGACACCACATGACAAGAAAACACTGAAGGCACTGGAAACTATTGGAGACTGAGCTGACAATTCCGTGTTAATGTTGCACCTTCCTATCCCAAGACTGCACCTAAAGTTGTGTTCACACCGGATGCGAGTGATCTGACCTGGGCGACCCCTTTCAAGCAAAGTCAATGTACAGCCGCAATGAGGTGCAACCAGCCCTCACACGATGCGACGGAAGTGACCTGAGCGACTTGGTCGCGCTACCTGGTTGCTTTGGACGCTCGATCAGCGTCATGTTGCTCGATTGCCACAGTTGAAAAATTTGAACTTTTCAGACGACATCGCGTGTGGCTGTGCTGTGACAGCCAATCACCATTGTAGTTAAGATGGAAGCCAAGCCTCAGTTGCTATTCTAGCTGTCGCAGATTACATGTTTGTGGGTGTGTGCACGCATGTGTGTGTCTGTTGTGCAGTGGATGTATGGCCATAAAAGATGAAAGGGTTCGCAGGATGTATACATGAGGGAAAAAAGGAGAAGGGGGGAAGAAGCGGGTCAGCAGGAGGGCCAGTGAAGAAGTGGTGATTCTCTGCAGTCCTGTAGTTCCTCGACCCGTTTATCAGCCCGAGGAAGAGAAGTAGTAGCATTGTAGATTGAAAATACTGAGTGCACACTGGTCAGGCAAGGTCATTACCACACACTTGTTGGAGAATAGATGGATTTCAGCATAGATGAGGCTGAATGGCAGTGAGTCACACAACCCCCCCATAGACATCATAGTTTTGCACTGATGAAGGGAAGCTTAGGCCTGGTACACAAGACTTTTTAAAACCTAACCGATTTTGAAATTGTAAGGGACCTCACACATGAAGACAGGTAATGTCAGATTTAATAGTTTTGTTCTTTCAGAGTGTCGTCAGCCACAACGAGAGAGACATAGCACCCCACAGACCAACCAACTCACTCACCGACAACCAGGGCCTAATCTCCCAACTTATAATCTTGCGTGATCAAACATGACTTAGTGTAAACAAACATGGCATACAACATGAGGAGGAACTGATGCAAAATGTGGCAAGCGGTTGGCTTCCAATAACATCCTTGGTGGGTGTGATTGCCATCCAGCTCCTCTCCTTGTCAGTTTGTTATACATAATTTACAGGCTACGCTGAAAAGACGCTTGTGTTTTGACGCGAATCAACAAGTTTGACGTCCTTATCTGACACCCACCCAATTTTATGCTTCACCTTTACTCTTGTTGCCATGGCTTTCTCCCAGCTTGCTCTCTGATTGGCTTTTTTCTGTTCCATTTGACAAAATACATAAAACATGCTTGGCTGTCCTTGCTGCACTCTACACACATCAGGACTTCTGATCAGAAATACTGAGCATGTTTAATATTTACAATTTCGAGTCAGGGTAGCTCCGATCCTCCTCTGAGCCGATTAAATGACCCTTAACACACCTCACATCACAGGTTAATCAGGTCTAAGAACAAAAGATGATTAGGGCTTTGCTGACTTTGGTTGGAAGTGGGAATCCGAGCTGAAACTTGGGCTGATAATCTTGTAGTGTGTACACCACTTTAGGAAACCTTTTTGTGTTATATGCATCATGTAGACAGAAGTCTAAATATACTGGTTTACTGGCCACAGAGACAGAGACAGAGACTGGACTCTTGTGCTTGGCTGCATAACACATGGGCTCATCAAAACTGTACAACAGCAGATTAAAAACATCAACACTGCCTGATGTTAAGAGTCTTGATTTCTGAAGTGACATATGGTCAGATGGTGGATTCAACTAGCTAAAAAACAACATAAAAATCTGCCAGACCGCCAACATCTACAGCGTATTGAAGTTGCTTCTATTAACTTTCTTCCCATTCCTCTTTTTCATTTTTTGGAGGGGTTCTCTGTCTTCATAAGACATGACATGACAGTGGATAGACTTCAAAAATGGGCTAGGGAATGGGAAAATAACCAGGACAACAGCGTCTGTACATTGCTCACATGGACATAGCCACTGGTCTATCAGTGCCTCCCCTCTCTTTCTCATTCTTTGGCATATATTTTTGACCATGTGCACATGCCTTAAGGCATCTGTTGCTGCCATGTGATTGGCTGATTTGATATTCGTGCTATGAACAGGTGTACCTTATAATGTGATCAGTAAGTAAAGATAAACAATTTTTTATGTGCTTTCAGGGTTTGGCATCTGTATGGTCTTTCCGCACAAGGATTCAAACATCTGATTTCACTCAGCCTGAATGCTCTCTGGTAAATAAATCTGCAAGTGTTTCATAAATGAGAACTTACACAATCACAGTGATACCTAATCCTGGAGTAGGAGTACATAAATGATTGAATCTAAATTTTCTTGACCAATTTATTTACTTATTATCCTCCACACATTTCTGCAACCACCACAAAAACAGCTTAATTTATATGTTTTTGCAACAATCTTTGATGACAGGGATGAAAAATTGTCAGAGGAGGTCTAAATTCCAGCAGCATAAAGAACATTTTCATTGTAAAACTTCACCTGGATGACCCTAATGGAGGCCACAAGCCAAAACATGCTGGTTTCACAATAAAGTACTCCTTTATCCTATAAGTACCACTGCTGAAATGAAAAACAAGTACATCTGGTTTCAGTGTTCTCAGAACAAAGGTCGTTGTTCCTTTACAGCTCTAAAAGCCCTCATCTCATTTAAAACTAGATTTGATTTACATGTACGTTAAGGCTTGCTGATTTTTTCCCTTTGAACAACGTGCTCTGTTCAATCCCAGCCTGCAAGAGTAAATCTTTGCAGCCTGCAGAGATCAATTAGCACATCCAAACTTGTGCATGTGTTGAGGATAAGACAGATAACAGCCAAATCTCCTCGGCAAACTGATTACAAAGATTGCTGGGGAGGCAAAATTTGTGGAAGATGTGTTAATTACAACAACAAGAATAAATCTGCAACCTTCAGTCCAAGAAGGACAGGGAACACTCTTAAGGGGAAAGGTTTCGTTATCATTTTTATTGACAGAGCTGGACACACATCTGTTAGTCTTTTGATCTGTTAATTGTTATTTACCAACATTACAGTTTCTACACATTCTTAATGAGGATGTAAATTTGAGAAAAAATATTCAAACTTTCATCTTCCATTATACTGACTTTGCAGAAATGAGCTGGTTTCCACATGGCCTGTTTGTTTACCTTAAAAAGTACACAATATGAGCAAGATCATACTGCCTCCTCCTGTAGAGAGCATACAAAAACAAGACAAAATCTGTGTCTCCTCCCTCTGCACTTTTCCAGTGAAATCTTTTTGACCTGCATTAAGTTTTTGTACTTCTTAAGCAGAAGCAGTAGGATGAACTTCAATAAACTTGAAGCAAGATGTGGATGATTATGAGTGTAATGTGGTTGTATGAAGTCTTCTACTGGTTGTGGATTGAAGAGACCCTTTCTTATACAGCAGGGCTGTTTTTATGGAAGTATTATCACCAGCAGGGTACACTAGGTTTCAAATGGAATGTGAAATGACCCTACGAATCACTGTTTGCAGGGACACTGTTAAAAAGTGTCACTGCACAATTTTTCTGTGTCAACCATACAGCACTCCTGACATCTAATGCCATGCGGCATTGACAGATATTTCAGCATGTCACTGGTGTTTGCAGACAATAACATTGTGCTGTTGGTGTTTGACTGCATAACATAAAGCTACACTTTTGACAGCTTCTGTCCACTGTTGTTGTTGTTCATGAATGTCTCATGCACTCAGAACTAAGTGGAAGGAATTGATAAGAGAATCTGTGGCATTAAGGCAAATTATATTGATTTCATTGATCAGTTGTTTCCAATTCTCAAACTGAACCTGTTCCCAATTCCCCTCCCTGGGTAATGTTAAATCTGGTGTGCTTGCAATTACAGTACCTTTTTTCATCCAAAAAACTGGCTGCAGCTTTTATATACTAATATGATAAATAAACCAAAATACACAGCATAGACATAGACTGTCATGACTGCCGCAGTCCCCCACTGCACACAACCTGATATTAAAAGTTTTCTCCCATTCATTATAGCTAAATGCAAGTGGCGGTATTGCTTCTCAAAATGTGCAGGGAAACACGACAAGAGCCGGTAGGAGTTGGCGCCACCTTTTTAACAGCTTTTATCCCTTATTAAAATCCTGCATTTCAATAAAAACACTAATCTATTGTGGAGTAATTATATGCGTGGGGCTTTTTTTTGGAAAGATTTCTCAGTTAAAGACAAGAAGGTTGACAGCAGGACCCTAACAGGCTATGCCTCTGCAGGCCACAACTTAGCATGCAGGCTGAGAGCTCAAGTACTGGAATATTGCTAGAAAAGGTGTAAGCCAGCAAAGCTAGCAAGTTGTTCCAAATGAAGGACAAGGTTGAGCACAGTCTGCGTGGACTGTGGTTGTGGACTTTTGTAAACATAATATGAAAAATCAAGAAAGTCTCCTTTTGAAGACTCCAAAAAAACGACGGTAGCTTTTGACATATTCAAATTATACTCTGGATTTTACAGTAATATTTTACAAAGCAGTGATCAAAATAACCATGATTATGAATAAAAAACAATCATGACCAAGAGCATGCTGTCAACTTTGGTGCAACATTTACTTTAGCAGGCCAGGCCACTAGTAGCTGATGTAAGTTTGCAGCGTTTGTGGTAACAAACGTGTCTCCGCTGGTCAGAGTATTGACGCAGCAAATCCACATTTTGTTGGACAAGCAATAACAAAGCTAGCACAGTGAGCAGCACACATGTTGCTCAGTCAGCCATAGCGGTTGTCATTGTGTTGTTGTTCCTATGCGCACGTACTTTTAAAGAGTACTGCACATGCACCACACGTCCACATTTTTCCTGACAACAGAGATTCCCGTTTACGCAGAGATGAAAACAAAAACTTTTTTAAACAGTTTCACTCTGGACCCCGGTTTCAAAAGTCTGCAGATTCAGGTACTGTGGGCACCATTCTTGTGTAAACAGAAGGTGCAAAAACTTTCCATTTTTGTCTGTTTTTGTTGTTGAGTAAACAGGCCCTAAGCTGTGATTAATTGTGCCTACCTCTGATTATTTTTCTGCAGACATTGTTGTTGCTTTTAAAGACCTATTTCTGCACTTCTCTGCCTTTATTTGGGAAAATGGGATAGTGGATAGACTCAGAGAGTGGGATATTCATATTAGGGCTGAACGATATGGACAAAATTTCATATCTCGATATTCATGCCAGATATCTCGATATCGATACGATACCATACGACGATGAGTTCGGTGAAAGCCAAGCATTTTTCGGAAAAATAAAAACATCATAATACAAAAGAATGTGGAAAGTGCAGTTTTAGCGTAGGGGAAATCTATATTGTTTATATTGTTGCTTTTCGATATTAATATCTTGAATGCTCATATCTCGATATCGATACGATAACGATATATTGTTCAGCCCTAATTCATATTTTAGATTTAAATCCAAACCACCTACGTAGAGTACAGGATGGACTGACCTAATCACCCAGCCAAACACCCCCTCCAATATTCTATTTGGCCTGACTCTGATAATGGTACAGAGGACAACCTGTTAGGACAGGTGAAGAACTCAGTTTTTTCTCCCTCTGCACGATTTGCTGAATAGATGTGCATTCTGAGGAAAGCAAATCCATATTTAGAGATAACTGCATGCACAGTCTGAAGCCTGAAGCTTTCTCTTAAATCTGCACTCCATAGGTCAATATTTAGTCAGCAATCAATCTTTCTTAGTGGACACTTTAGGTACAGCTCAAATATATTTTTAATCCTCAAATCTCTCCCTACATCAACACACTCATTTATTCAACTGATAAAGGCAAACTGAAACCATTCAGGCACAAAAGGCCACAGGCACTCTCCTGTTGGTTCATGCTCAGCTACAGTTTATAGGATTGTGAAGAATATCAGTTTCTGTTGACTCACAGCTGTTGCTTAAGTACTGCTTTTCATTTTAGGAACATTTTACTCGACAAAGCCTGACAATTACGGCTGAACATGGTGATACAGGTGTAGCTGCGTAAAGAGATGGCATACAGTTGTAAAGATTTTAAGAGAGCTCATGAAAAACACAGAGTTGCTATTAGACAGACATGAATGCTGACTCTCAGTTTTAGTGGATATGAGCCGTTTGGCCGTTTAAATGCTTTTGTATACGGTATAACCTTCAGAGATAGGGCTGTAAAATATACTGTGTTTTAAAGATAAATCAGTATATTTTCAAATGATATAATAGCTAATACAATATGGTTCATATTGATGTATACATTTTACTGATGTTAACAGAAAGAGAGAGAGAGAGATGCCAGGCAGAAAGCTGAGCGAGGTGCTGATCACCCAGGGACATGTTGGTAGGAAAACGTCACATGCAAAAACGTCACCCCACGAAACCACTGTTTCTCTAAGTAACATCATGCCTGACGAGAATTTTCTCTGCTGCTGGGCAATGTGGTTAAACAGGGATTTTGGGCATTGAAAAACGGTCAGCTTTTCCACTCAAGAAGTGGAGTCACAGCGTTTGTTTATGTCACTTTTAGCCAAAGCAGACACATATAAAGCAGGACGAAGGCGAAAAGGCAGCTAAGTGATAAAAGAGAGGGTAGAAGATAATTTTGTACAAAAACTGTTGAGCGGCGACACACTTGAAGAGCTCAGTGTGTATTTGTATCTATTAATAAGCAACATGTCTCTGTCTGATCAGCCTCTAAGAGGATATGTTTACAGTAAGAACCACTTACAGGAATATGCTAAGTGACCATAAAATAATCTATTTTGTTTTTAAGTCTAAAAAAGGAATCATCTCATCTAGTTAACAAACACTTTTACAGTAGTTCAAAATGGATTTTATTCACATCTGCTTGGTACCATGGCAAGTGAAACAGGAGTCCCAAATACCAAATACTAGGTGATTTATTCATCTAAATTTCTAAAAAAAAACAATGCAATAAAAGTTCTGCACAAAATCTTAAGTACACTGCTAACATTGTAAAGTTTGTAATTCTTGCAAGTTCCATCCACTTATCCAAATGTTGCCAATGAGTTTGTGCAGTTTCAACAATGCTCCCTTTCTCTAGATTAAGAATATGACTGACGATCATTAAGTCTCTGTACTTTATGACACCATGAATAATGGCCAAAATCGTGTCCGAGTCTGTGTGAATCTTAATTTGCTGGCAGTTATGGTGTGAGCTGCTGTTAATACAATGGAACAAAAAAAATGTATAGCATGATAACTTTGGATGTTGGAACCTAGTTGAAACACTGAGTCTACTATGGTGACATGCACAGGGAAGAGACAAATGATACATACAGTATGTACCAAATACTGCTCAGTCCAACAGGATACTAACAAATGCCCCATTAACTTGATTTTAAAACTTCCTAAAACCTTCACAATCATAAGTGTAGACATTTTAACATGCTGACTTTAATTGTTTCAAATAAGAAGATGCTGATGCAAAATCCTTGTCTCTTCTTTCTTTGCAATGAGGGCATTTCAAATGCATTTATGCCTGCTGTGGATTTCAGAACCATGAAATATGTGCCATGTATTTATGAGATGCATGTCTCACTTCTATGAGAAAAATGGTACAGTCACTTTTCTTAAGCAAATGCAATACACTCTTTACTGTTTAGCTAAATATAAAATGAGAATTTTTATCAACTTCGTCCTGCCCTATGCTGATGTTTCATATGAAAAAAAAATCAAAGCTAAATACTTATTTGGGTTTACATTATGGCCTTCGTAGCAGTGTTGTTACCTGTATCTGTGTGATTCACAATGTGGACAGTCCTCTGAGCCAAGTCTATGATTCTGTCCACTTTGAACGATCGCAAATCCTCCTCATCCAAGGCAATGTCTCCCAGAAAGGCAGCTGAAACAGACAAACAGAGATGGCACATGTCAGCCGGCTGTTAGGAAACTGCACAATATGGAGCATTGGTGTGAGAAATCCCAGTTCCCTCAGGGGTTTCCTGCTGCTCAGACAGAGAAAAGCTGCATGGAGACCAGGTCAAAGCTTTTGTGAGCAAAAAACAGCTTGTAACACACAGACGCACGTAAAAAATACAAATGTCTTCCCTTTATCCAGTCTGCTGATTTTAACAATACGTGCATTTGAGACAGAGCCAGGAAATATGGGGAATTTAAAAATCTATTGGCACAATTAAATGAGATAAAAGAAAATCTATTTGGAATGTCAAGTCTAAAGAGGCATTTCATCTTTTATTTCACTGCTGGAGCCATTTGGTTTTAAGTTAAAATCTAATTGTGCTGATACTTTAGAGCTTTCCACAGAGATAAGGGGGATCAGCCAGTGGAAAAGGAGCTAAACAGGGGGTCAGTCTCCCTACGACACTAAACAGGTCAAGTTTATAAATTCACTATTTTCGACATGCTTGATGGAGTGAGCACCACCGTTTCTCAGAAGTGCAAACTAAGGCCACGCATTGTCACAGGTCAAAATGTTTGCAAAATGCTAGAATATGGTCACCAAAGGAAAAACATAAAAACAAGAATATGTTTTTGTTTTTAATCACAGATAAGTTTGGTTTCTTTTTCAAATAATTAGGTATTTTCTTGCCTTTGAAACATAATTGAATAATGACTACAATTATTTTAATTTTTTAAACATTGCATACAAAACATAAATGAAAAAAGGCAATGAATTATTCCATTTTTTTCAAGTTGGAATTGTATGAAATTTCTTGTAAACAGATCAAATTGCACAAATGTGATGAAAAGTGACTTTAACTGGTGATTCCACCAACATTTTCAAATGTTGCCAAAGGATTTTTAAAACTTCAACATTATCAACCATCTTTGGCAAAAAATATGAGTGATGACCCCTTGTATATGTTTTCACACTACTGGTCATTAAAATAATGTGAATATTGTCATTTTGAAACACATGATATTTGAGGGCATACAGTTTTCACAATCACAACCTCTTTTGTACAATGACCTTTTGTCAAGCCACGGCCATTACAGGTAGTGATTCCCTAGTAAACCCTGCCCTCCTTCATAACTGTTACTACGTCAGACAAAATCTGTTGTTGCTGGCCTCCCTCTAATCTGAAACAATTGAAAAAGACTGACTTTCTGACTAAATTTAAGTCATATGTAATAAAGTTTAATAAGTTTAAATCATTCCGCTCAACTTTCCTGGAACAAATATTGTCAGTGTTAAAATGTTATCTCTTACCTTCGAGTGTAGGTAAGTTTTCTTTGTGATTTTCAATAATGAAGTAAGAAATTTAAGAAAACAATTTAACACGATGCATTTAAATACTCTGCCAAACACAATTTCTCTGACTGGAGTAACAACTGCATAGGCTGCTTTGAAGAGGGGCTCTGGTTCTGATTGGTTGGTCAGTTAACCAATCAGAAAGCCAACAAAGGGTCAATTAAGACATTGCTTATAGGTATAGCTGCAAGTTTTGATTATTTTAATCATAAATTTCTGTGACATTGGCTGCATTTCTTTGGTATCAATATTGATTGCGTATTACTTGCAGTGTTCATTTTGTCGACTAATTATTTTCGTCATAGTTTTCGTCAACAACCTTTTATCCCCAGTTGAAAACTAGACTATAACTTAAAAAAGCAAGTGTACATTGACAAAAACTCGAAGTAAATTAACTGACATTTTTGTCAACAAATAAAAACTAGACTAAAATGTTTGACAGAGACTAAATCCAATCAGACCTAGCCTTAGCTTCATGGTGGCGAGATCCAAGTGTAAAACATGACTTCAGAAATTCCAGGAAACAAAAAATGCCTTACACTTTACAATTCATATTTTAGTCGACTAAATTTACAGTAGATTTCGTCAACTAAAATGTTGTGAAATTTCATCAACTAAAACTACACTCAAATTAAAACTAAATTAAAAAAGTGCTGTCAAAATTAACACTGATTACTTGATAATAATGGTGTTAATTTATATTCTATGATTTTGTCCATATAGCCAAGTCCTGATTTGAAGAGAGTAAGAGAGGGCTGAAATGTGAGCAGTGTATTTTCTGTGGTTCGTGAATGTTTGTGCAATAAACAAGGACTATGAACCCAAAAACCTGCTCACTGATGTGATTACCTAAAACATGTTCAATCCAGATGTTACCAGGCCACAAAAAAGAAATTACCACAGTGTGTGCTCTGGCGCCTCTGGATATTTAATGAGAACGATCATATGTGACAGAGTAAGACACCGACACCGCCTCCGTGGAGTAATATGGGGCACCTTGAACGAGTAATAGCCCCTTAATGAGGCCAAGGAGAGAGAAAAATAACCAAACAGTCCCACTTTATGAGGAATGTGCTTTATGGGATTCCTTATATGCCCCATTTCTACGGAGGGTAAGCTAGGAGTCCTCTCACTTTACAGGCTCTTAACACCAGCAGGTCTCTAGAATTTATGGCCCGGTTTGTATGCAGAAGTGGGGAGGGGGTGGTAGCAGAGGGGGGAGAGAAGGGCAAAGGGGTGGCACTGTAATCCCCGTCTGAACAGGAGATGACAACCAGAGGGGAAGGGAAGAAGAAAGGAGAAAGGAACATCCTCTCTTCTCCAAGAAGGGAAGTCAGATGTGAAGCGGGGAGAAAATGAGAGCCTACTGGATGTGTTTGGAGGTTAGTGTGGTGGAGGGGAGACAGACCCAGAGGGGCAGGAAGCTGAGGGAGCCACTAAACTGTAGAATTAGCTGAGGTGATTTATAGTGGTTGTATTTGTCAAACGTTTGAGTCTGTAAGTCTTTATTCTGTCACCCTAAAACAAGCTAAATGTAGATCAACTTTATATTTAGGTTTGAGGCTGCTTGTAGATGTTTTTCCTTTAAGGCTTGCAAGAAAACATCCAGAGAAGATTTTATTATCTTTAGCACCGCTATAAAGTTTGACTGAGCTCCGAGACAAGAGAAAAGGGACTACAATACACAATAGAAACAAAGACAAAAAAGGAAAGAAGAAAAAGAAACTTGGCATGTGTACATTTCTATTCACCAGAGAAGTATTACAGTGTATTATTGAAACAATCTGGTGTTCACAGGCAAGACTTACATCTAGGGCTGGGAAACAAGGACAGAAAATTTATTTTAAGCCCTTTTAAGCCAATTCAAGAAACACACAATACATCTAAATGTTTTGCTTTAAGGAAAAACAAATGGTTGCCACACAACTGAAGTGATATATATGCTGATGTAGCTACTGAAAATCCAAAGATATTGTGTATTTCCTCAGAGAAATCAGGATTTTACAGTTGAAACAATTAACGCAGATTCAGCCAACCCTAACAAAATCTGAGCAATGCTCCAGTTTTGACCAATCACATTATAGACCAATCATTTTATCTTCTGCCCCCCCAACACCACTTTGTGCATCACATGCATATTGTGGTGGACTGAGAACACTAGTCGTCGTTAAAAACTTCCCTTTATCATTAAACGTGTTAGGTGGATGGTGACTGTGCTTGAGTATTTGTGGGACAGTAAGACCAGGAAGACTCGACATGAAGAGAGGAGACAAAAAGGAGATGGCCATGGGTTTGTGTGCATGTTGGCTAAAGCTACACGTTGTTATATTCAGCTGTAATGACTTAAGTGCTCTGAATACACAGTTTTTCTCTGATATATGTGAGAAATAAAGCATGTTTCAGAATAGGACCATTGTAATTTTGATTTTCTTTAATAAGGATACTTAAAACCCCAAAAGCAGGGCAATAATTTTGCAATTCACTTGCTTCAGTAATTTCATGACAAACACTAACCTGTCCACATTGTGCCAAACATTTGCAACATTTCTGTGTAATAAGCCCACTTAGATGTCGCCTGTGGGATTGTGCAGTTTAGGCATCTTTTTACAATAAAAATAAATAAATTGTCTAAAGCTGGGTGTTTATACCATAGCATCAGACAAGTGCCAATATATTTCTATTTGTTTTATCAATCATATGTTTTCCTTGAACAATCCTGATGTTTGGGAAACACAGTACTTTCAACACAAACAGTATGTGACAGTGTTTTCTACCAACATTTTGGTCATAGATATAATGGCTATGGTGTAAGCAAACTGTACAATGTACCATAGTGCTTTACCTCGTAACATTATTGTCACCTCCACAAAGGACATTATGCTCTTATCGATGTTTGAAAAGTTATGAACAGATCTTGATATAATCTTCTGGGGAATGTTGATCCTGGCACAAGGAAGAAGTGATAAGATTTCGGTGGTGATCCAAATCCACATGTGGATCCAGGAATCTTTTTGAAGGATTTGTAAACATTGCAAGATAGAGCAGTTCTCCACATTTTCACTGATAACTTGACTAAGAATGCCAAAAATGCCTTGGCAGAGATTTGTGCTCTATGAACACTTCTAGTTAAAAAGCTTTATTCATCAGAGCTCCTCAACTTTGGAAAGAGCTGCCTGAGGAGTTAAGGTGTGCAGAATCATAGACATCTTTTAATCACTTCTTAAAACTCACTTCATAGACTTGCTTTTACATTATGTCAAATTTTGTTCATTTTATTTCTTATTCACTTATTTATCCAATATTTAGATTTTATCTTTGTTGCTCTTACTCTTCTCACTCATTTCTTATCCTTCTTAACTCTGGTCACAATCTATTTTTATGATTATTTAATTGACTTGATTTTCCATCCCTTGCTTTTCTGCTTTAATTTTCTTAGGCTTGTCTATCCCCACTGATGTGATGTTGTCTCTTTTGTTCCTTTTGACAACCTTTTTCTGTTTTATTTATCTTAGTCCTTATCATGTAATGATATCCATTGAGTATCCTGACTGTCTTTGGAGATTTGCCCGTATAATCACCCTCATTCCCTTTTGGCTGCTTTATTACCTCCGCCAAGGAAGTTATGTTTTCGCCGGTGTCTGTCTGTTTGATTGTCTGTTAGCAAGATAACACAAAAACTACTGGATGGACTTACATGAAAATTTTACCAGACGTGTGGTTTGGTCCAAGGAAGAAGTCATTACATTTTAGCGCTGATCCAATCCAGATTGATGTCACAAAAAAACATTTAAGTTCATAATGGCAAATCCCATTCATCTACAGTGTTATGGGAATTGTAATTTATTTGTAAACTCAAGTCAACGTTTTTCAAGCCTATGTCACCACATTTCCCAGCTTCCCTTGCAATGCCAGCAGAGTAGTTCGGCTAACAAAACGGCTAACAATAGCCTGGTAGATTGGAGCGTGAAAACCCACTGCTGTAACGGAGCTGCTTGGCGAAGGTCTGCGCTCTCGGAGTGCTTTTCTAGTTCTCGTTGTTTCACTATGTTTAAACTCGTTCCTGCCCTTTTGTTTGAATTCTCTGGTTATTTTGTTTCTGACCTGACTGTTAGTGTCCATTTTGTTATTCCCTACGTGAACTTTAACTGTCAAATTACTTTGAAAACACCCGTTTTAAAAAGTACTATATAAATAAATCAAAAATTACTATTATCATATGATCTAAATTAGTTATCTATTTGTTTATCACTTTTGAATATTGACCTTTAATACAACCCATAATCATTTTTGATATAATACTATGGTGTTCTTTTGTGTCTGATCCTACAATAGACTGTTACATAAGCATGTAAGTTCTGTGGGAAAGTCTTTGTGTGTTTTTTTAAATGACAACTGTGTATAAACTTGTCTAGATATCAGCTGAAACAGGTTTGGCAAAACTGGCATATCACATACCAGCAAAAGTTGAATATCATGCATCTTCAGATAAGTCCTCATTTATACAGTACTAACATTTTAAATGGATTACCTTGTAGTCAACACACATAATGTGTTAGTAGCTCTTTCTGCTAAAAAAATATCTTTTACTGAGCAATCAGCCTGGAATCTATTTTTCAAATTAACATCAACAATATCTATATCTGTGTATCCAATATTGTATCATCTTGTGTCTTGTTTAAAACACATATTATATCTTAAAGACTCAATATATTTCCCAGCCCTACTTCCACCCCTGCAGGTCGCAGAGGTTGCACAGCAGGACGATTCTGTTTGGGATTACAGGATAATTACAGCAATAAGAAAAAGGTGTAGATCACTGATGGCATGACAGGGCATGCACAGAGGACAGGTTTAAATTCCAGAGGTCAGAGGGATCCTTTAATTTGTGCTCGCAAAACACACTAATTCCCTTGCACTAAATCCCTGAGACACAAAACAGAGCACTCACTCTCCGTCAGCACTCGCACTGACAGCCTCTGCCAAAAACACTGCTGATAAGGGGAAGCTTCCAGATGTCGCACAGTATAGGACGGATGGGCGGACAACAGAGGGACATTTTTCTCTTTTATCTCCACGCTTTTTTATGATTGATTCTCAGAAGAGCTGCGAGCTGAAAAGAACAGACAGTTCTTGAAACAATTAAAACCAAGTTGCTGACATGAAAGAGTGCGAGAAAAAGTATTCAAAACAAGTCTATGAAGATCTCTTACTTCATTCAAACTCGGGGATATTAAGTAACATTTGGGCCGTGTTTCTCTTCACATGCATCTTTAATTTGCTTGTTTATGGAGTTTTTATGCATAGGCCATGACTGGAAAATGAAGTGCAGACTTTTCTCCTACCAATGTGTGGTTCTAATATCAGTCCAAAGTGGGAATTACCTGGAGGGCCGTAAGATATAGCTATTGAGAGTGGGCATCAAAAATGCGGTGTATGTTTAAAACTTCTCTGAATCAGAGTTTGCCAACCCTTTTGTCTTGGAGGCTCCTACTAGCTGTACACAAAAAGAGTCAACAATAATAATAATTTTAACTAAGAATTTCGCTGTTTTTATTGATAAATTCTGCATGAAACTCCAGCACACACACTTTGTTATTGAACAATCTCTACCAAAGTTGTATTCTACCGTAAATTGGCGCAAATATCACGTCCAAGTGGAATCAATGTGAAGGTCCTGAAGTGTAATAATGGCAAAGCTGTGTTACGGTACTTTTGTGTACGTGGGCAGTGAAAAGGGCTTTTGCCAACAGATTTATGCAATCCAGACAGTGCTCTGTTCTTCCTTGTAAATAATATTTCTGTTCTTTAAAAGCCACTAAAACACCTTAGAATATGTTCCTTAAACCAAAATAGGGAGGGGTCTTGTATTGATCTTTGCCTGGGGCCTCCAAAATTATTAAAACCATCCTTGCTCCCACCCCCACGAGGTTCACAGAGGGCTTTGCTCCCTGCCCAAATCTCCACCGCTGTGCTGAGGGCAGGCCAGTTAATCCACAGTGTCATTGTTCTCAAACAACAGTGGAGATTGAAGTGAGCAAATGCATGGCCCGGCAGCATTAGGGACTCATTTCCCCGGGCACAACAGTCGCCCTGGAGACGCTGTTGCAGGTTTATGGAAAGACTTGCAGGGATTGTGGATTAATCCCCTTGTCTCTTGGCTTTAATTATCCACAGACACATGGTTTTAGGGAATCTTTTGTACACAACTCCAGGCTGGGATTGAGGGCAGGCTATGGAGAAAGGTGATAAACTCATCTAGATCTGGAACACTGTACTGATATGACACTGGGAGGCTGGTGTGTTGTACTGTAGATTAAAAACACTGCAAATGTGGCAGATGGCAAGTGATTACAACAGTACAAGGCTGCGTCTTGTTCCAAACATTATTCATTGCCTAAATTACAACAGATGCAGCACAAATATCCATACAGTGTAGATGTATCCTAGCACAGCTTTTAGTTAAGGATCTAATTAATAATCAGAGAAAACTACAAAAGGAAGAAAATGAAGGAAAATGAAACGTCTACAAAAAGATACAATCTAAAGAGCTGCCAGATGTTTTTCATGAATGAACCCTTTCTTGCCTCTCTTATTGGTCCACTGGCCCATCAATCAGAGAACACCTTCTCTGAGCTCTGGTTAAACAAACTGTTGTTCGGGCGAATTTTTCAGTGTGTTGTTCTAAGACTATGATCTTAGTTTTGTTATTCCAGTATTGTTAAAAGGTGTGCTTGGGGTTTCTGCTGAGCAATTCAAGATATCTGCATCATATTCCAGGAGTACTTTTCATCCTTTTTACTAAACCAAGGGTTGATTATATTTTTAAAAATTTAGCTAAGTTTACAACCACACTGACAATTTATGTTAACATTAAGTGTAAAGAATACTTTCATATATGCTTTAAAGAAAAAAAAATCAATAAGCAATGGTCTTGTAGTGGTGAATAGCAAGCGTGTTTTATAATTGCAATCCAATTCCAATCCCAAGTTTAGCCAACTGGTTCATTTATTAATGATGTGTAAAAGATTAAAAATGGGGAACTCTTTATTTCACAATAACCTTGCAGTGCAGATGGATCTTCGAGCGAGACGACAACAGGAAGCCAGTGCTCATACAGGGATTAGCATTAACAGCAGTTCTATCAGATCTGGACCACATTTCTTTATTAAATGAAAAACAGATAATAAGACTATAAACCGCTCAATAGAAAGTATATTACTGCTCCGCTTCTGATATATTTGCAGAGAGTCTGTTTAACAGAGTGGCTCATGTTCTGTCCTTTACGCTGTGACAGTAGGGCCCGCCTACTGCATTATCTGATTGGCTAGTAATTAATATGATTTATGTAGCAATAGTACAATCACCTGACGGATATGCTTTTGAAATGTTCCCAAACACTTTCTATAGCCCCTTCCCAGATGGACGAGTGAATTATATTGAACGGTCCATCTGGTGTGTCAGGTCACAAGGGGAGAGGACTAAAAACCTGTTTATGGTAAGTTGACTTTGGACAGATATTTCCAATCAGAAAGGAATATTATCAAACAGGTTAGCAGAGTGAAGCTAATGTTAACAATGCTAGCACCATTAGCTTTTCGTGTTTTTGCAGATTAATGTCTTCAAATCTGTGCTTGATGTGGTTACATATCATTCCAGTTGATATACTAGCTTCATCTGAGGCAGCCTAAATGAAACATAACCTTTAAAGCTAAAAATGCTGTCCAAATGCTTCATCCAGCGAGATCTATGGTTCTAAAGTCTCACCATACACCATATCCAGGCAATAGTGTAACAGTAGGTTGAATGACAGAAGCAACTTGCCACAGCTGCAGCTTCAACTAGTGGTGGATGACTACACTGAACAATATTAGACAGGTATTTGGCCAGTGCAGTGAGAAATCTAATCAAAACAAATGAAAAAATGCAACAATGTTCTAACTTTATTCTAAAATTGCACAGAGTCCAGCAAACTTTAGTGACAGCAACCTTACTTATCTGACTAGAGCAGTTTTGCAGGCTAACCATGAGCATCTCTCTGGCTCAGTAATGTTATATTACAACAAAAAAAAGTAAAACACACTGCTGACATCATCGACATGTTGTGTCAGCTAAAAAGCACACAATTATGTTGGTCTAGTAAGGCACATTGGAAGATAAAACATCTTGTTTATCTATGGTTGGTTAAACAAGGACTTTGGTGATGTGTTAGTAAGGGAACAGCTAACATTAGCTGACATTACTAGTATCAGACAATGGTAGTATTCAGAAAGATGTAAATGTTTTTGGATATGTGTATTTACCCTCATACACTCTACTTTGTCTCTATTTTTTTTTTACTGTGGTCAAGTCTTTTAAAGAATCGAATCAATCAAATATCTATCTAAGTCAAATCAATTCACTGGTGTTTTTAAGTATTTCTAATGAGAAGGAATCCAGCAGCAAGAGATTTTGTCTAACCTAGTAACGAAGGAGGGCAAGACTCGACAAAGGGTCAGTTGTTTGATTTAGTACGTCAAATTCCCCCCTTCATTGAGTTTTTTGTTAATCTAAACAATCCTAATCCTCCTCCCCTCAGACTGCCTCCATCAACCAGCCTATCCAGTCAGATTACACATGAGATCTCAATCAAATTAATCCCATTGATTCGTGTAATGCCCTATCCTCGACCTCTGTGGTGTCAAATACTCCAGGACTATTCCCATAAATCTCCTCCTGTGGATACCAGACCACGACATCTGCCACCGAAACCTGCACAAACATCAATTCTAAGCCTACACAGACACTAACACTGGACTATATTTAGAAGGCCAGTCTCTGCTGCGAGGCCTCAGTTTACTCCTCGTTGTGCTTATGGAGATGTTTCAAACAGGCTCTTGCTATTCAGGACCTGATGATGAGGGATGAGAAAGGCCGGCCAATATGTAAGCCTGGAATGCATCACAATACCCTGGCACCGCCTTTCACGGCCTGTGTTTGGAAACAAACGCTGTATTTGAATTCCAATGGAGGCCAATAGTGTATTGCGTTAAGGTGATTACCATTTGATGACAGTGTGAGTATCACTTTTCAGGTTTCATTCGGCAGCAGCCCGGCATGAGGGCAGCTTAAATCATTGTCCCTCTAACACTGTGACTCAATTAGCCAGTATTTATGACATCACTGGCTTATGGTAACTACTCTGTATGTGAGTTTTTATTAACACTAGTCTCTTCTGTTTCACACAGCTTACCTCAGTAAGACTCAAGTATCCTATTTTTAGCCCTGCCTTAATAGTTTTGTTCATTCATACATCACTTTTGTTCGTGAATATGTACTTATGTCCATTTACACTTTAACACTCACTGCCAAAATACAGCCTAAACTTTCTCAATCAGACGAGTGATGTCCTCCAAAAATTACAAACAAGTATGTGTATAACTGGATGAGGCTTGACTTGGACAAAGAAAACCAACTTTCACTGTTTGGACTTGGCTAAATTGGATAAACATGGCATGGTACTGCTTTACATGATGCTATTCATAAATATCTAACATTTGACAATTATTTAAAACGTTTTGTGACAGTTACATTAGTAAAACAGGACGGAATTCATGTATTGTGTTTATAAACACTCAACATAAGCCTTATTCTTTATTCAGAGCCGTAAGTCTGTTTCACACTGAATTGTTCTTTAATGACAGCCACAAGAAAAGGAATTACAGAAAATAATGTGATTTGGGAATGAGGTCAGACTTCATCTAAATGCCAGCAAATGTCACTTTTCCTAATTTGTGATGCATGTAAATCCTCTAATGGGGAAAATTAAATTTGACCACTGTGGCATAGTCTTCCTTAAGTCCCTATTTATTAATACCAGTAGCCTGTACAGTGCTGCATATCGCTGCTGCAGCACACTACACATTTGGTTGTGTGACAGCTTAGAAAAGTGTCAATTTTCATTTCAGCAGACACATCATCCCATCACACTCAGGCACAGTGTCCACATATCCCTGGGCGAGACATTTAACCCCAAGTTGCTCCCACTGCTGTGTCAGTTCGAGTAGATGGGTATGAAAAGGCTGTGATGTGTTAGCTAACGTTGAAGGACAACTTACATATAGAAACTTCAACCATCAGTGACTGAATCTGAGAAAGGGTAAATAATGTGACCAGAGGGGTAAAACACTTTGAAAGGTCACAAAGACTTCAAAAGTGCCATATAAGCTGAAGTCCATTGACTGTTTAGTGCAGCTCATTCTGTAATTGGGCTGGCTTTCAGCCCCACTGAGCATCATTTATGTGCAGTGTACACATGGACACGGCATTGGATCAAAGTAGAATTGGCTACTCCCTTTTTTTTTTTTCTTCTTTTTTTGCATTGTCAGGCAGTGTCTGAAATCACTATGGTAATAGTACACACGCCAATGTGATGTGTCCTCTCTAGTTATTGAAATCTATCAACAATCAGGAAAGTAAACACAGAGCTTAGTCTGATGTGGAACATTTGTCTTGCTTTGGCTTATTGTGCTTGATGTGATGCTGTGCATGTGTGCCGTGGCAAGGGCAATTTTTGTCTTTGTTGTTTTTTAGTCATGCAGAAAAAACATCAAAATTGCCTATTGGCAGAGTTTTCAACTGAAAATGTAGTTACATTTGTCAAAATTGTGTCCTGATGTCACTTAAAAAGTCTCAGCACGTGGGTCATTTCTGACCACCAGATTGTACAGTGCTAGCACATAATCGTGGGTGATGGTCGTGTGTCACATTGCGGTGTGAGCTGACATTCCACCCTGACTGATCCAAAATCAGCTTGAAATCACAGTGTATGCTGGCTTCATGTGCAAAGAACCTTGAGAATTAGAGGCTTGCATATTATTTACAAAGAGCTGCACACATCTCAGCCAAAATATACTGGGAGGTGAAACCAGAGTCATTTTTCTTTACATTTTATACATTGGTAGAATATGTCAAAGACAACATAAACACAGAACGATTACCGATTCTGTGTAAAGTGAAACACATTTTTTGCCAGAGCTGACACATGCATCAGCCATCACGCATCCAGTGTCTTTGAACAGTCAAACAACTGGCAATGTCCAAGCACATCAAAACTTCACCAGCAAAAAATGTTGTGAAAAGTGTCACAGCCTTACACATACAGATATAAAGACAACAATCAACATTTTCCAACATTTCATCTTGTTTTTGTTACGTGTAACCAAGCCCTCTGGGATGACAAAATCTGTGATATGTACTAAAGGTTTAATATGATTGTGTAGAACATTTTGAAGCAGTCACACAGTTTCTGAGCTTTTATTAACATTCTCTATGCCAGTCTGGCCCCTAGAAGAAAAATGTTGTGAAAGCCTGATTTTTATACCTTTGTTAATGCAGATCCATTTCTATCTTTGTGCTTTTTTCCAAGGATACTTCACCATGTGTTTTTTCTCCTCCTGTTATAGATCCTTTGCTCATTGTCAACTTGTCACATCATTATTGCTGTATTGCTTTTTTATATTTTTTTTTTTGTTAGATACTTAGTAATCAATTGATCTCACCATCCATGTATCTATCCACCTATCTTTATGGTCAAAAATAGATTTAAAATAGAAGCAAAATACTGTTAATCATTTTAATAGATGTTTGAAAGAAGAAAATCAAAAGCATTATCCTAAGTGTGGAGTGATGAATTGCATAATGCAGGATTCACTGTGTAAATATGCTTCTTCTGCCCCTTTGTAAAAACAACAGCTGTTATTTCTTCAGCAAATGCTTACCTTGACATTTCCTAGCACTGCAATTTGAGTCTAAGGCAGCAGAAGAAAAAATGTTCTCTGCTCATTTCAAAAAGTTTACTGAGGTATAATTAGAAGAGAGAATGTGCCAGAGTCTTAAGCTCCAGGCAGAGATATGAGTAATTATTTTCCAATAAAAGCCAAAAGTCTCATCAAGACATTGAACTACTGTCAACACACGGCAGCTTCAGTTTTATTGACTAAATGAGAGCCAGATGTAAAGGGCACACAGCGAGATGCTGACACCCCTTTAACATTTCACACTCCATCAAGCCCATTAGCAGATTGGATTTCCCAGCTCATGTGTGCCGCTGATTACTGATAGACCCTTCTGCCAGTCAAAACCCCCGTAATGACTCACCAGCCTGCCAGCCATTTGTCTCTTTTAATGTCAATGATACGCCACATTTGAGCTCATTATATTGATAAATAATTCATCAACCTACCACAGGGATTTTCACCTTTGACAAAACTAATTTAGACCCTTTCAGACTTTTTATTTATAGTCCGGATTCTGGCAGGCTATCGCATACCAATACAGCCTGGCGTGAGGGAAGAGCGAGTTTTCTCTGACCAGATGTCTAAAGCAGAGTTTAAATGAGGTTGTTGGTGAACTAAATCTGGACGAGTTCATCAAACCTCAACCCTTTTCCATAAATAATAGTTATCTGTGGCTGAGGGAAAAAGCTCAAGTATGCACTAGAGGTAGAAAAACAAAAAACAGGTCTTCCTGATAAACAGCAATAGAGTACGGATGCTTTTTTTTTTTTAGAAGAAACAAACTGAGACAGACACAAATAAAAAGAGAGTAATATCATTTAGGGCTGCTTTGTCATGTATTTTTTTGGATTTCATATGGGAATGAATGTTTCTAAATACCAATGTCCAGCTCTGAGCTTTTTCTCATAGCCCATAATTTGCTAATTTGCACCTCTGAACCATTATCTTCTCTTTTAATATAAATAACAGTGACTTAAGCAAGCTCAATCTTCTATGTACAAGACTATTAATGTTAATAACTGTACCATATGTACTGTTCAAACTATCTAAGACATATTTCAATTTAGGTACTGTTAGATCAGATCACACCTGTTAGTCCTCCACATCATCTCTGACACATTGACCTGTTTCTTTTGCACCATATTAAACTTTTGGATCTACCTCAACTCTCAAATGTCTTTGTAGCTTAACAGTCCTTAAAATTTCTTCTGGCTTTATATGTTATATGGCTGAAATCATAACAAAACTAGAATTAATTCATGTTTACTGACCTTTACCTTTATATCTCACCTCCTTATTTATCACCAGCAGTTTGTAAATACATGGGACGCCCCCATAGCTATCTTCTTGCCTTCATAACAGAGAATTACCACTTTACCAAATCCACAGGGGGGATTCACTTAGAAAATTACAAGAGTGAAACAGTGTAGATATTGGACGTTTTGAAAAAAATAAATAAAAAAAATCACTCCCACCCAAGATTCTAAATCAATTTAAAACATTAGTCTATATTTTTAGTCATATTTTGAAACATATTTTTTATTTCATTTTAAGTTATCTTTCTCCAGCAGGCAAGCTCAGCAAGCCTCTACTGCGGTTTTCTTCAGTGCAGTTTCTCACTCCTCTCACTCCGGATTCTCAGCTAGGGATGTGTCACTGCAGGTGTGTTACCTCTGCTGCCAAAACATCAGCTGTGCAGCACAAGCTCTACACGTGTATAATGTTGCAGCAGTCTCTGATATACTTAGATAATGCTTGCATTGGAGCAGTGGTACAGTTAGCCCATCCAGTTTTCTTTTAGAAAAGTGTTGGGCGCACAATGAGTGCTGCAATAACCTGAATTATAAAAAATGTCCTGAGGTAAAAGATAAATATTCTAAAATGGAGGAATTGCTGCCAAACCAAAAATTAAGACCTTATTTGATTAGGAATGAGACTTTTTGGGGCATTTTATGACCTTGACTTTTAAAAATCTAATTCAAAACTGCAATCCTGTGGGCATTCTTTTAGCCATTAAAAAAACTCTCTCTCTCTCTGTTTCGCTTTTAAGCCCCATGCACGCTGCTGTTTCAAGCCCAAATATTCACGGCCTCTGTGATACTTCGCCTCCACTGTCAATGTCCCAGAGACGGAATGGGGGGAATTAATTGACCACATTTGCTCCGTCTCCAGAGGTAGTATCAGAGGCATTATATTGGAGAGAGGGAGACGTGTATTGCAGCGTAATTTCACACAGTTATTACCGTCTCATATAATTAATGTGAATGTCTCAAATTGTAAATATGACAGAGCTTTGTTGGATAAAGGCACTGTGAAAAGGTTTTATCTCTGTCTATATACATTCTTCATTGTTGGTGCACTGTTCTCTACAATCACTGCACATCCTGTCAGTTTTGAAATAGTCTAAAATTTGGTTTGTATGAATTATCTAAAACAATTACAACACTCCAATGGCATACTTTCTTTAAAGATCTTTGCACAAGTATACAACACAAAGCAATACAGATCATTTATCATAAATTAAATATCTTAAAACTTTGAAAACCTCTTTTAAAGACCTTAATTTTCTTGTTATCAGCTGTTGATACTTCTAAAGACCCTGCATACACACCGAAAAAGCAGCTAGAAAAGAAGTCATGTATGCACCACCAGCCGCAAAACAGGAAAACATTTAATTTAGACCAACAGCAAAAGCAGCTCATATATATTTTTTGGAGGAAGCAAAGCGTGAGTAATGAAGACGTGGCTGTTAAAGCACCCATTATTGTAGGCTAATTGAGCGTCCTTTTAGCCTTTTCAATGAGTTCTCTCACAGCATTAGACTCTGCACCCAGACTTTGTATTAATGCAACACAAGATTAGTTATTACTTAGCTCTGACGACAAACGTATTGCTCCAACTAGAGCAGCAAGATCAGTCCATAGATCAGCTCTCTAATCACCTGAAACCTGCGGAGAGGGAAGAGGCAGGGGTCCTGTAATGGAAGAAAAACACCCAGTGTGGCTCCCCTGAGCAGCCCCAATCCATAATAAAAGAAAAGCAGCAGCTAAAGTGTTGCTTAAAGGCCCATCACATTAGCCGGAGTAGGACTAAAGAATGGAGGTGGGTGTTTGTTTTCAGCTGCCAGTCTTAAAGATCCAGGTTAAAAAAAAAAAAAAATTATTCCTCACAGTTGTGTGAGAGGAGGCAGATGTGCAAAATATACACAAACCACCAGTCTGGGCTTGGTTAATGTTAAAAAATACATGTTGATGCTTTTAAGCAGAGGATTGTTTTACATCTTAACATCGTATTATAAATCTCTCATGCTACAAAAGTGCTTGTCAGCAAAATAATCCTAATGTAGTCTGCCACAGAGGCTTTTCAGAGGCTCTTAGCAGCGAGTGAGTGACACTTCAGAGAATAAAATGTCACACTCGTGAGAAAATGAACGCAGAAAATCTATTCTAAAAACATCCAGCTGCTGTAAATGACAAATATCCAGTCAAATCCTGACTCAGTGCTTAAAACATGCCTTACTTTTGTTTGTTTGGGTTGTCTCTGAGATACTGCCCTCTGACTGTATTGATTTTTTTTCGCCCTTGTAAAATCTGTTCTTAAAAGTGCTATGAAAATAAGTCATATTCTATAGCGTGACAAGCTTTTCAAATTTCATCTACATCAAGATAGAGGCGCACTTGGTTGCTCCCAGGCAGTATGTTTTTTACTACTCTACATACTGCAACATGACACTTCATGTTTATGTCTGCTTCACTTATGAATGCCTGTTTTTTTAAGTGTAGCTGATTTGGAAAGAATGGCATTTCACTCTTGTGTATGCAGAGAATATATCACGCAAGTAGCAAAAATCCAAAGAAAAAAAAGATGACTGGTTACTCAGAGTGGTCAGTAGATGGAAATATGCACAAGGCCGTTGGGTGCTCTTGGAAAACAAGGAGGAAATGAGAAACCAGGCACTCAGAGCATGAAAATCTATAGAAAGTGAGGGAGATTTGATTTTTGTAACAGTGTTCACCATTGTACTTTTCTTGAAGAGATGCCCCTCCAATTAAACAAACATTGAAAAGTACCTCTTGCAAAACTGACATATTGGTTTTAAAAACTTCTAACTAAGGCTCCACTTTGGGCAGAGGATGTCATGCACCCATGCTTTATATTCAAATAAATATATATGCACAAACCTGGCATTAATCATTGCAAATATTGTACATGTGAACCATGTGTTAACGTGTTTAGAGTGTGACACATTTCTCCACTGTATTGTTTAACATGTGCAGGGAGAAGTGCTTTACTGAAGGAGAGCTTACTTTCATCAGGGCACAAAGAACATGACCCCACCCCCACTCAAACCCACCACCACCACCACCTTAATTAGATATTCTCTAGCAAGAAAACACAGGTTGACCCCAAGAGTTGAATAATGCTGCTTTCTCAAATTATTAACCCATTAAAAATAAAATAAAGGATTTCAAAGTTCTCCCTTCATCATTTTTATAAAGTGCCTGGTTTCTCCCTGTTTCATGAGTATATGTTAGAGTAATAAGCCCTACAAAGCAGAACTGAATGATCATTATACTATCTCTTGTGCCAATGTTTCAAAATCTTAGCGATTTTAAATGATTTTGGTTAGATGTCTGATACAAGACCTGTTGTAAACATGAGCATCATGTTTTTTCCATGGCACAAAATACATCTGGAAATGTCTCACTGGAAAATGTTAAAGCTTTTTCATATCTTGCAGAGACGGCTGTTTCTGAGAGGCTACCAAGGACAAAAGATTTGAATGGCAGCATCAAACGTCATCATTTTTGACTGTCTTTGAAAAAAAGTGTTTAACTCATATTTGACACAGCCAAGATCACCAAGTGATGATAGGCTAAGACCAAACTCTTTCAGGAGGTAAGTGGATGGAATTAAGGTTGTAAGCTTAATGGTGGTGATGTTGATGCTGATGTTGAACATCAGTGTCCTACTTTGGTAAAGTACGTGTACTAGGGATGGACATCGAGAACCATTCCAGGTAGAATTGGTTTCAGCTAGTTTAAGGAATCAATATCAATGCCTTTCACTTAGTTCTGTTTTTCTTCTGAAACAATGATGTTGCGATCTAAGGAGAGGCAGCCAGTACAAATGACAAAAAAGAAACATAAGGAGTAATTATGGCAGACAAGAGAGAGGAGCAGTCAAAGGTGTGGCTTAATTTTACCCAAAATTTACACAAACCTTGCAGCACATAATGTATATGGCTGTGTGATTTAACCTTAAGGGTAGAAACACCAACGTGCTGCAACATATGCATGGCACATACACTTTGACGTTCATTCAATTACTGTTAAGGAGCATTTTCAAAATGTCTGAGCACCCTACACCTGTGGTAAATTGGTAATGTATAAAAATCCCAATTCAATAAGGATGATTATCTCTTTAAATAAAATGATATTATGCCATAAACAGTACAAGTATTTGGTAATAACAGTCTTTGAAAAGGATGACAAATTACTGGAAAAAGCAACCATCAAAATGTGTAACCTATACATGAATTTCACACTAACATGGCTCAGTCCACATAAAATAATTAACCATTAAATTTCCCAAAGGCATGAACAGAGACTGGTAAAGTTGTGTCCGATTGCTTTATTTAATCATGTTACAGCACACAGGCTGAGTTTGTTTTGTGTGAACTGCTTTGACTAATCTTATTTCTTTGTCCTGCATTCGAGGGTGAATTGTTTTGTCTGATGTTTACAGCAAGAAAACGTGTTATAGGTTCAGGCACTTTTAAGCACCTTGTCCCAAATTGAAGAACTTATCAAACCTTGAAAACGCAACATTAAATTTCAAGCACCCCTACGAACTCTGCATATGCCAGAGGTGCCATGTGATTGTGGCTGCTGTCACAGATAGGCCATCTTTTTTTCCCCTCACAGAAAATCCACAAGAATCAACAAGGGCATTGATACATAATGGGATTGTGAAGTAGAAGAGATTGGAATAATTAAAAATGTATTATGAGTGTGATTTTCATCTGTGCAAATCCTCTTCATTAATCTATCGTGCAAGTGTCATCACCTTTTAATTAACAGAGCTAATTTTCAGCAGGGATCTAAAAGCTCATCACTGGAACCAGTACACTGCTTACTTCCAGGTTGCAAAATTTCATCATCCCTGCACCTTTCTACAAAATTAATCTTGAACTGTGAGATGTAGTTGGCAGAATCTGCAGAGATAGCCAACAGAGGTTGTTATGAATGGACTTCTCTCACCTCACCCGAGCTGCTGTGGCACAGTCAGACCGGCCTGCCCAGCCGTGCTTTCCCCTGGCACGAGGTGAATGACCTACAGTCTGTGTGAGGTGTTTGAATTAGCCAGAGGAGAGAGGAATAGAGCCAAGAGCCAAAAGAGACGAGAGGCCACTTGCATAAGAGGACAAGAAAAGAAGGAGGCGTTCAGGTTGACCTGTCTGCAGCACAGGAGCTCAACTGCCAAAAAAATATCAAGTTGGGAGTGCTGACAGAAATGTGGGAAAGTCCATGTACCTTAAGAAAAGAGGCAGTCGTTCTAAAGTGGATTTCCTGGTTGCAAATCCAGCCTGCTGCCCCATTCTCTCATGTCATTCCCCACTCCTCATTCCTCTTTCTTTCCCCCGTTTCCAACTCCAGCAACTGTCCAGTGCACAGAGCTAAGAAAGGCCCCAAAATTAATCTTAAAAAAAACCCTTGGGCTGAAAACTGTGAAAAAATACTGTAACACTAGACTTGGAAAATGAATGCATTTGTTCACCTCAAAGCTATCCCTCCTCTCATGATTATAATTTAAGCAGAGCAGACAATGAACTTGACTTGTTCCCATCCATTTTTCATTTTAAAATGAGTGGATCTAATCTCAGCGTGCTGTTACAGTCCTAAATGACTCTCTGGGAGGCTGCCAAGCCTGGATTTCTGCAGACTCAGGAATTTTCCACTGGTTAGCTTCCTAAATAGATGGTGTTACTTCAGTGTTATTGCACTGCTCACTTCAATCAATGCACATTTCTATCATGTCTGTGATAGTGATGACTTTTTTAATCCTTTGTACATGGGAACACTTTTTAAGGGATTATTTGGGTTTAACGAGGGAGGCGAGCTGAGCATGCACTCTGACAAGAAAGTTAAAGTTAATGAGAGTATTTATAAGTATATGAGGACATTAAGGCCACTGTGAACAGTTCTGTTCGTCTGCAAAACAACCAAACATCCCTTATGGAGAATCTTACTGATATTACCTTGATTTCACTCTTATGACACATGTGCACCACAAGAAATGCCATGTTGTCTGGACTAAATAATGAGTAAACTACTGACATTAAGTTTTTAGAGTTTTACCCACTCCTGTTGGCTTATGGTACCAACATAAAGATAGCAGTTCAGGGAATAGCACTTATTTGTCACTAAGCCTAAATCATACAGTGTTGCTGTTAGGTTATGGATGGGGGGCTACTGAGTACAATCCATGGTGCCTGTTTATGGAAAAGTACTTAACTGTCAGTCTGGTAAAAAGACAAGGAGGTGGAGTGGGCCTCCTTACAAAAAAGCTAATTTGCACAGGTTTTGGTCATATCAGCCTTTCCCCTCATAATGTATTGAATCTGTAATAGCCTCAGAATGGTTGATTTATCGAAAAAAAAAATTCTCTCCAGCATAACATGTGCCTATAAAATTATTAAATATTTCGACCAAAACGGTTTTCTAAACCAAGATTTAGTACAAGGCAAGTTTATTTATTTAGCAAATTTCAGCAAAAGGCAATCCGGAGTGCTTCACACACTATGACAGAACATTTTGGTAAAGTAAAACAAACAGAAGAAGGAATCATTTTTCAAACAAATAAAGATAATACAGAAGAAAGTTTTGTTTACTTCTGAAAGTTTAACTGGATAGATGGCAAATAGATTCAATTTGACCAGCAAAATAGCCAGCATATTTTACAACTTGTTCATACTAATTCATTATATCTGTATCAACACAGGCATTAAATAAAGGCCAAATGTTTTGTCTTTAAGTATAATGGAGCTTCCTGCCACCAGCAACCACTGTAGCTCTGCTCAATGACAGATGCCTCGCTGCTACAAATGCCCCTAAAGCCAGATGTAACAAAGGACATTAAATGAACTCTTTGGGAGAGCAGATGGCTGACAGTTTGTCAAAACTAACAGAGCAGTTTAGCACAGTTCTGATTTAAAAGCAAATCACTCGACAGCAGGTAACAACAGTATGTGTTGAAGTATTAACATTAAACTTCATGGACGATTGAATGCTAGCAACACTGGCACTCAACTACAAAACATCACACTGATCGCCTTACTTATCCTGAAGAGATAAATGAGTATTAAGTGATCAATTAGGGCTGTTCAATTTTGACCATTTTCACAGTGCTTTATTAACTTTAGACCAGATGAATAAATCAGGTTTTCACTTTCTTCTAGATGAATTTCAAATTATCCACCTGGCACTATTCCTAATTTTTATTGTAAAATTTTAAATCTTGGCATGAAGTTTCTATTAAAGCATTTCAGAGCAGTCTGCTTCGGTTTGGCTCTGTAATGTACTCAACGTGTTTCCGAGTTCAAATGAGGAGAACTGTACAGAAATAACGGATCCCTGCCATCCCACTTTCTGGAACCCCTTTGAATGAGTGCCGATTGCACCGAGCCGATCCCAAAGGATAGAGTTAAAAACACTGCAGTCTGTTGATTGGTCGCTAGCGTCCCAACTTCCCATGTGACCGCGGCCAAAACGAAAACACCCACCACGCCATGATTTAATAATCCATGGACTTGCACACTGCTTTTACTGTAAAGAATGTCAGCGCAAAACAATGCTCCATGGAGTGCTGGAGTCCTCCACTGTTGCTCCTTGTTTACAGTATTGTGCTCTACTTCAGAATGCTGCACCATATCACACTGCTGTGGTGTCACGCAATCACATAGCTGGTGCAACCCTCTCTTTCAGGCTTACCTCCCTGCCCTCTAGTGAAGCTACAGCTGACAATGGAAATGCAAGCAAGATACTGTACCAAACAGGACTGGACCAAACCCACTCTGTGGAAAAGCAGCTCACGTGACCTCCAGCGCTTCTACAGCTAGCCTCAAGAGGACATTTGAGGATCTGCAGCTGTTAACATTTCTGCCTGGGCTTCATTTTCTAAATACTGGGGGTTGATGGTTGACTTGTGCCAAGTTTCTCAATTATACAATGTCAAGCTTTCCAAACCTTTATGCCGAGTTAATGAATAATATCAAGTTTTTTTTACATATAACTTCAGTTTGTCCCTGGATTAATGCTGGGTATTAACTACTTAAGATTATTTGGAAGGAAAATTCGATGTTCGTTGGGGAACAAATAACCTTGGTGCACTGAACTTTTAACTCCATGAACTTCAACCTGCAAGCAGTGATCTAAAGTGTGAGAAAAATGAAGCCCATGCACAAGTCCAAAAGATGCAGTTCCTCAAATGTCCACTCGAGGCAGGTTGCAGAAGCACTGACAGACACATACATGTTAAAATGCACATTTTTACAGCAGAAATTAGCATGTTTACAGGGCACAAACCTCCTTTTTCATAACTTGTCTAAGTATATTTTACAGGGATTTAGGATGCATTAGGGTACAGCTGTGGCTACAAACTTGTGCAGTGTAGCTGTTTGTCAGGAAACTTCAGACCACCTCAGATCTGCCTCTTTGCCTGTTATTACGTTGACCGGAAGTTAATTTGAGACAGCACCATCAATGTGGTGGCCAATTGAACAGCTGACATCATTTGAACAATATTCTCTTCAGTCTGGTTGGCACCACAAACCAATAACAGAGGTTAAAATTTGTAACAATCTATTAAATTACTTCGCTCATTGTTTAAAGTGGAGAGTGCTGTTTTATTAGTTGGCAAAACACAGTCACTAAAAAAGAACTGTGAAGCAAGGACACAGGACGAGTAAGAAAAGCTTTCCTGCATCAGAAACTTCTCACATCCGTCAGCGTTTTCCTGGGCGGAAGCACCATGACATAAAAATGCTGAGCTCGGGGCAAAGAGAGCTATCAAATAGACTCAGCAAGGTGACGGGGGGGAGCAATCATTCAAGAATCATCAGGCCCATACAAGTTTAAAATATGAGATGGCAGTAGTAAAAGATTCAGTCAGTGGTGTGTTGAAAAAGAGGAGGAGCTGAGAGTCAGAGGGAGAGCTCAGAGATCTTGGGACACTTCGCTGCTCAGTTGAAAGGAGAAAAGCAGGTGGGAGTTGGATGCTCCGCAGACTGGGAGGGTTTCGCAGACTGGGAGGATGTACTTGTGACCGTCTCCCCAACCACCTGTCTGCAGACGTGCACAGAGGAAGCAATAAACAATGATGCACACTGTTCTAAAACTTTACTACCAACCATGATAATATCCTCACACAAACACTTAATAAAAAATGGGGACAACTAGGCACTAGAGTTCTCTGACATCACAGCGTCAGTGGTTTCATGGATATAGTCAGACAAATCTCAATGAAAGATAAACAAGGCATCATTGACCCTTAGTCAGTTTACCTCTTGGTCTGAACATCATGTCCATGTCCTCTGAATCCTCACGGCTGATGCCAAACTATCAGCTATGACAGATCGAATGACTCAAATCAAACAAAACAGGAAACAACATCTTCAACAGCTATGAGAAGGGACATGCTCACACTGTGTCCCATATTGTGCGTCAGGGGCCTCAGAACAGACATCATCAGGAGCTGAAACTAACTTCATAGCCCCGTTCATGCAAACATCTCAAGCCATAATATTTACAAGCGTGGTGTTCCACCTCCACTCTGAACATCATAAATGTTTGAATGGGGGGTTCCAAGCTGGGGGGAGTGTGTCTCTATGCCTTTGTGTGTATGTGGAGCACTTGCCATGTCATACTCTCTCCCGCAACCAAAAGCACATCCTACTGTAAACTGAAACAAATACTCCGCCCTCACTGCATTAATATGAACGTCTTCAGGGGTAATGACGACGGAGTTTAACTGACCCTTTGTTGGCTCTCTGATTGGTTCACTGATCAACCAATCGGAGTCAGAGAGCTCCTCTTCGAAGCAGCTGTTGCCTGGTTACCCCAGTCAGACACTTTTTGTGATAGCAGAGTCTATTTTAATGCAGTTTGTAAAAACTACTGTCTTAATTTTGTTACTTCAACTTTATAAATAACCAAGAAACCTACCTAAAGTCAAAGGTTAAAGAGAACACTTTGAAAGTAACTATATTTGGTGTTCTGGGAAAGAATAGCAGAAATAATGTGGATGTGGATAGCCAATGATCGATGACATCACTGAGGTTATGCACCACTAATTATTTCTAATTATTTTAACAGTTTCAAAGAGGTTTTGAGTTTTCTTTACACTTTCCAGTGCAGTTTTGTCTCTGATCTTTCACTTAGGCCACATTAAAGGAATTAAATTGATTACACTTAATCTAAAGTTTGTCAAAAGGTGAGTTATCTTCAGTTGTTTCAAATGGAAGAAAAGCCAGCATCAACATATTTTGTCTAACCTAGTTTCAGTAACTTAGGACTGTACAAAGCAGGGCTTGACAAAGTGTCAATTAGACGGTTTGTTCCATATCGTCCAGCCCTACTTCAGCCTGATCTTTGTGATGTTGAGGGTTAAACCACAACGATCCTAAAAGCTCCAGTGATACTTCCACTCGTCTCCTCTGGGTGAAGATGAAGAAAACAGGCCTGAACTGAGAGTCAGAGGACTGAGTTGTGTGTGTGTTTTTTTTCCCTCAGCTGCCACATCAGAAATTGTCAAATGCCAAATCGGTAAGTACTCCCAGGACTTTAGAGGTCATTTTGACTGAAGCCAACTCTCTGTATCTGTAACCTGAATACTTTCACCAGATGGAAAACACAATCTGTTCAAACTCCCCCCAAAGGGATTTGGCAAGACAGTGAGTTCACGGTACACACACATACACACAAATAACGCACTGAAAAAAGGGATTACAGTGACAAGTAGTTAGATGTGCTTGTGCCAAATAAGAGGCCAGACATTTTTCTACCTTGAGCCACAAGACAAAAGCCAGCAGAATAACGTGTGCATAATTTCTGAGCTCCACTGTACTCAGCTGCCTTCCCCTCCTCCACTTTGTTTTAGTGGATGTGCAAGCAGCCGGTGCAAAAGTAAAAATAAAGTGCTTGTGCAGTGGTGTGTTTTTGTTGACTCAAAATATGACTTAAAATACTGCCAGTGGTCCTTTTTTCTGTAAAGAAGGCACAATAACTGGCAAAAAATTATCTCTAATCATAAAAGTCAAATTAAATATATGATCACTTTTCTTTAACCAAAAGAGACAGGACTTACACATTAAGGGGGTGAGGTGTCAGACATTTAAAAACTTGGCATTTCAATTATTCTGAGGAGAAATGCACTTGTTTTCCCTGAACTATAGAAAATGTAAATGAGTTTCTGTGAAAAATGAACTAACTTATCATTTTGCCAAATTAAAGAAAAGTAGCCACTGAAATGTAGACAAAGATTTGTCCAAAAAGGGATATTGCTTGATATTATGTCTGATGGAAAAGAAGTTACTATAGGATGTATTTTCTCCTCTCCTTTCACATACTCTTCAGAGTGTATTTCAATATGTCATTGACCTAAGTAAAGATATCATCACATTTAGCTCCCACAGTGTTGGGCAGAAGATTACAACAAAAGGAACAAAATTACATTCTGGTAAAAGGAAGAAAAGCCTATGAAAGCTGGGCGTTAAGAAAACATCCAAAGAAATCCTAATGAGATAAAAGTACAACTTGTTTGATAAAAACATGTCCAAAAATGTTTGTCAACTGCTACTTTTAATGAGTAAGAAGGGACAAATAACTTGCTGAAAATGTATCTTTGATTATACAGACTCACATGGCATGCATGGTTACTTATCGTCTATCAGACAAAGCAAGACTTAAATGTTATGGCCGGGCTGTCAGACACTCTAAATCCATGATATTGTACTTGTTTTGATTAGGGATGCTTAATCGTGGGTTTTTGCCAAAATACAATATACCGAACTTATAATCACATATACTGCTAGTCAAGTGTCTCTACTTTACTTTCATTGGTGTGTTTCTGTCATTGTGGCAGTTTAATTGCATGAATAACAGATAAAAACATGAAATACCGCATCTTTTTTATGAATGACAATGTTTGTATTTTAGTGCTGTCTGTCTCATGTGCTGGTGAGCCAAAGAAAATTTTCCACTTCGGTGGACAATAAAGAATTATTCTATTCTATTCTATTCTATTCTATAAGAGCCAAGTGTTAATTGTGTTATAAGTTGCTTGCGAAGGGAAATCATTAAGAGAACTGATGTACAACCTCCAATTCCAATGAAGTTGGGAAGTTGTGTAAAACATAAATAAAAACAGAATAAAATGATTAGCAAACCCTTTTCAGCCTGTATTCATTTGAATACACTACGAAGACAAGTTGTTTAATATTCAGCTGCTAAACGTCTTTTGCAAATATTCACTTAGCTTGAATTTTTTTTAAAAAGCTGGGACATGGACGACAACAGACTGAGAAATTTGAGGAATACTCAAAAACGCCTGGTTCATTAGAAACAGGTGAGGGTCATATATTATATCTATTTATTTAGATAAATAGTCTAAAAAATGCTTCTCAATGTACAATCGCAACGAATTTAGGACTTCATCATCTACAAAAGTTTAAGAGAATTGGAAGAAATCTCTGCACTTCAGTGGCAAGGCACTGTATGCCTGTGACCTTCAATACCTCAGGCAGCACTGCATTTAGAACCAAAATCAGTGTCTAATGGAAATTACCGTGTGGTCACAGAAGCACTTCAGAAAATTACTATCAGTTAAGATAGTTTGTTGCTTCATCTGTAAGTGCAAGTTAAAACTCTACCCTGAAGCCATTTATCATCAACACCTAGAAACGCCGCTGGTTTCTCTGAGCCACAGCTCATCTGAGATGGACTGACGCAAAGTGGAAAAATCTGCTGTGGTCTGATGAGTCCACATTTCAATTTTTTTTTTTTAAGTCATGGACGTCATCTCCTCCAGGCTAAAGAGGAAAAGGCCCATCCAGATTGGTATCAGCACAAAGTTCAAAAGCCAACATCTGCGAGGGTTTTCAGGTGTGTTAGTGTCTATGGCATGGGTAACTTGCACATCTGTGGAGGCACGATTAATGCTGAAAGGCACACACAGGTTTAGACGCAACATATGCTGCCACCCAATTGATGTCTTTTTCAGGGACGTCCCTATTTATTTTAGACAATGCCAAGTCACATTCTGCACACATTGCAACAGCACGGCTTGGCAGAAAAAGAGTGTGGGTACAAGACTGGCCTGCCTGCAGTCCAGACCTGTCTCCCATTTAAAATGTGTGGCGCAATATGAAGCGCAAAATATCACAACAGAGACCCCTGACAGTTAAAAAACTGAAGTCGTGCATCAAGCAATAATGAGTACCCAAATCCTTTATGAATGTTGTTGAAATGAAATGTAAACATGCCCCTGTGTCAGCTTTGTTGGAACATGTTGCAGGCGTCAAGTTCATAATAAGTGAATATTTGCAAAAAACAATGAAGTTGATCAGTTTGAATGTTAAATAGCTTGTGTTTGTGGCATATTCAATTGAATATGGGTTGAAAGTGATTTACAAATCATTGCATTCTGTATTTATTTACATTTTACACTACATCCCAACTTCACTGGAAAAAGATTTGTAAATTAAAATTGTCTCACAACAAAAACACTCCACAACATCTTTCAGTCCTTACTTCAAGTTATATCAGATTCTCCATGTTTTAAAAAAGTATTTACCTTAAAATATTATTATATTTTATTAACTAAAACTGGACTAACATGCTTTTAATCTTTGTTGGCTGGAACAAAATGACTAAAATGTAATAAAACCACAGAAAGACTGAACCCAAAGCAGTTGCCGCACACAGCTGGCTGTTAGCTCTGACAAACACCAACCAGAAATTGAGCATAAAAGTCTTTAGAAATCCAAGTGCAGATTGTCTTTGCTCTGGCTTTTTAAAATCTCTTACCAAGCAAGAGCTTCTGGATCAGATTAAAAGGCTAAACGTGCTTTGCTGTACAGCAGGCTGTAAACTTTTCAACGAGAACTTGAGGCAAAACTTTTCAAGTCTCGACAAATGCATCCAGAGACTCATCCTCTTGTATTTTCAGTCCTGCTACAACCCTTGCAGCCACTTTCCCTGCCTGCCTGGTTATCCTCAAGTGTTGTACTTTAAATGTTTCAAACTGCACAAACTATGCCGCTCAGTACCAAACAATTGCACACAGTGTTCCCTTAAGCCTTTTAAAAACTACATCCAGCGCTGTCATCCCTGTTAAAACAGCGTCGATCTTTGCAGGCTCCACAAACAGATTCGTGGCATGTTTCTGCCTCCTCGTAAAAGAAGGTAAATCACAGCGTAGTACAAGAAGGGAAAAGGAGGAAGAAATCTCACCAGCTTTACAGGGATCCTTATAGTCGATCGCCTCTGATGTGGCAGTGGGGTCCACATAGTAGCCCGGATCAATCGCCTCCAAATCGATCGTCAATATCACGCCGAGGCAGGATAGAAGGAGCAAACATCTCGCCGTGAGATCCATTATTGTGGTGGGGGAGACGGCGAAAGGCGAGGGATAAAAGGTAAAGGAAGAGAGAGGGACAGAGGGAAAGAGAGAGAGAAAGAGAGAGAGAGAGAAAGAGAGAGAGAGAAAATGGGAGGTTTTTTGGGGGGAGAAACGAGATCCCTCCAGAGGGCGGGTTTTAAATCCAGCGTCTCTCCAGCGTGTCGTGGGCTCTGGGGGCAGTGATTCCTCTCCTCCAGTCGGACTGCCTGACAAACTTTGATGATATGGCAGAGCCACAGAGGCGGTGAGGCGGCTGCTGCTCCTCCGTGATGCTGCTGCGTGGTTTTATTGCTCCCCGGCCGCTCCATCAGGGGTCCTTGAAGAGAATACTGGGGGCTATCATTTAGTTCACTTCATATTATGTCTAGGGGAAGAATAATAAATGTAGGAGTATATGTTCCCCTCGGCTTCCTCTACATACTCCGGTACTGTAATTCAGTATTTTATCGACCAAAGTAAAGAAAGCACCACATTCAGCTCTCTGAGTCTAAAACAAGAGTTGGACACAATATGAAAAAATACACATCCTCCAGTTTGGTAGTGAATGAAGCTGATGAAAGGTAAACATTCATGTACAGGGATTGTCTTCAGGAATAATTATAAAAGTATAACTCATTGAATATACCGAAAGTGTTGGCTTGTATCCACTGTAGTCATGAAAAATAATAATTTTGACCTTCATCTTACACCTCACACTTAAATCCCATAATCACAGGTGTCTTAAAATGTTTACTTTCTATCCCATCAGGATGAATTAGTCTCCTGATTTATGCTGTCAACACGTTATCTCATAATTATCATACAAGTCTAATATTCATGACTGTTGGATCACGAATTTGTGACTTTTAAGAGTCATAATTGAGCCCTTTTTAATCTCATATTCAGTTTTTTGACAAATTTAGATTTTTTTCAATCCCATAATTTTAGCTTTTTGTTTAATAAGGATTAGTATTTCATACATCAGAACTTTCAATCTCTTAATTCTGATATTAAACTGTCACACATTTTGACTTCCTTTTATTGAGACTTTTGGGCTCAAAATTTTGACCTTTTTTTTTTATGATAAAATTGACTTCTCATCTCATATTTTGGCTTTTGATCTCAAAGTCGTGACTTTTAAGCAAAAAAAATTAACTGTGACCTTTACTCTCACAATAAAGAATTCCTCTCTCATAATATTGTGTTTTTATCTCACATTTTAGACTTTTTTTTACTCCACACAACCTTTTAATTGTAATGTCAGGATTTCAAATTTTATCTCATCATTTTTTTTCTTGATATCTCATAATTTATTTTATTTTTAGTTTTTACTTTACAATTATGACTTTTCATCTCACATGTGGACTTTTTATGCCATAGTTACAAGTTAAATCTCATACTTCAGTTGTTTAGATGCTTGTTTTTTATTCCATAATTTTGAAATTTAATCCAATAAAATTAACTTTTCATGTCAAAATCATTTCTATTTTCCATTTTTTTGTTTTATCCCGATGACTTGTTAGTGACTTATTATCTCATACTTTTGACTTGATTTAACAATTTGAACGTTTAACCTGAAATTTGCAATTTCTAATCTGGTATATTTGCAACATTAATTTTATTAAATTAACCTTTAAAACAACTGACTTTAATTCCACAATGTTGGCTATATGTCTCATAATCTCTCTAAATAACATCTTTTAACCTCGTATTTTGACTTTTAAATCATACTTCTGTTTTCTGATTCTACAAAAATCTAATCTCATAATTTTGACTATCAGTTTCATAATACTGGCTCATTATCTCACAGTTAAGACTTTTACTTAATTATTAATATTTTCTCCTAATGTCCCCTTTTTACATCCTAACCATCACTTATGATCCCATAGCATCTATTTCAAACTCACAATTGTGTCAATTTTCCCATGTCATTTTGATTCTTTATCACTAATTCATATCCTTTCCTATGATTTTGACTTAATATCTTCTAACGTCTATTTTTTTTATCCCATAATTTCAACAACTCATTTTATAATTAAACTCATTAAAACAATATTCGTGACCTTTTGTATCTCAAATTTCCCACCTTTATTCCTATAGGGTATCAGGGCTTCAGGTTGCCTGCTTTCTCAAGTTTGCCTATTTTCTCATCACCAAATAATGACTTTTTGTCTCAGACTTTTCTGACTTTTACCCTTTAACTTTGTTTTAAAAATACATATTTGTTTACCAGGTAGCTTCCATTTTTCTTACTGGCAAAAAATGAGTTTCCATACAGAGTTCACAGTTCACAAAATGTCAGAGTTGAGCTGAAATTGTACTTACACGACAAATTTGACATCAAATTCTTCAGTAAAGCTTCAAAGTCTAATTAAAGTCAACCTTCCCCTGTCACTTTATTCATGTTTTAACAAGCTAGCGGTTAAAACCTAGCAACAACTCTAACCGTTAATGCACGGACGTTGTATGCACGTGCACGTTCCACTCCAGTCCTTGACGTCACACGCACACAAGCACGTACATAAACATAAACAAACAAACCAGCAGGATGAGCGTGACCCCACGCTCCTTTCAGGCTCTGATCTGTGGCGCAAGAGGTCACCAGAAAATTAAAGTGATTAGAGCGCCACCTGTCGGTATTTTGAAGCATAAAGATGTCCCCGATAACTTCCTCCACAGTGTCACAGTGGGAAAAAAACCACAAAATAGAGTAATCTGCCATTAAACTTTAGACAATAAACACACTACAAAGGCGAAACCTTCTGATATTAAAATAAGAAAATTGAGACAATTTAAGACTAGACAAATATATTCCTTGAGTAAATCAATCGTTTCAGCAATTCCAAAATACTTTAAATGCGAAAGAGTGTATGAAACAACCAATATGTTCCACTTTCATTTTTAACAGTTTCTTTCCATTTTGTATCATGTTGTGCTACTCCTACTAGAGTTTATAGCACATCATAGCCTTCAAATAGGATAGATTAAGATTAATTATTGAATTTCCTTTGAATATTAATATTTTAACCATGAGAATTATTGTATTCAACATTTGGGGTCAAGGTATTCAAGACAGCCATAATAATGTATATGTTTAAGACAAATATTTGTTTATATATTAAAAAAAATATTTGTTGTTTTAACTAATTTTAGACCCTAGTCCACAAACTTACAGCATGTGAACAGAAGAAGAAACTCTAGTTTTTTATTTACTCATCAAAAACATGCACAAGGGAGACTGTTTAATTTTACCCAAAGTTTTAGTAGTTCTCTGTTTGTAGAAAATTTTCAGCTAAAAGATTCTAATGTCAGGATCAGTGGTTGTTTAGTGTGTTCTAGAAAACTGTTTTCAAACACCAATACATCAAATCAGAGTTTATTTAGGGCCTGATTTTGATTGTGCCTTGTTCTTTAAAAGAATACATTTATTGAGTCACATTTTAAAAATAGTTTGCTTGCTAAAGCCTTTGTCTAGATTTAGTCAACACAAAAATCATTCTAATTTTGTTTTAGTCAAATATCAACTCTTCACATCATGGTCATTACTTGAGTCAAAAGATGTTCTCTCTTTGAATTAACTAAGTAAGCCAATTTGTCAAATTAAGACACTCATAAAAACGCACTATCAACACTTCAATTTCAAAAGTGAAACTGATGAAAATACAGGCATACCTTTCAGAGAAGTTTCTCCCCTGCATTTGTGAATGTGAACAGCAAAGTTTGCTAAAATCATCCTGCTCCGTGCATTCACACATGCTACTCACCTAGTTATATCCAATAATCTTTTTTAGGGGTTTTTGCATGTTTGCCCAGGATTCAAGATACAACCCTGGTTTTTATTTTATTTTTTGCCTACCCCGACATTGTTGCTCCTTTAATCAACCTCTCTGTAAGCAAGTCAGAAATTGGTTAGAATGTGTTGCCCTAGAAAAAGAGAAGAAAAATCACCTCTTACAGCATGTGTGAAAAGGCCTCTGCTTCTCACCTCTGCCTGAATTTGAACTAACAGATCACAAAGACGGAATTTTGAATGTCAGACAGGGCATCCCAAACATTTAAGCCTGGTCTTGCATGACAGAAAAAAAAAATAGTAAAAGTCTTTGTTATCAAAGATTTAATTTCAGTCAGTTACTGCCCCCCTTTGTCATAGGACAAGGTTGTTTAGGAACATTTTTAGCCATATTTTTCATCTGCAATACCAATACTACGTCAAATTCATCTTCCTTAAAAGAAACACATTATATCTGGATTCACAGAGAGGGCTCTTCTTTGTAAGTAGCTACTGTTTACTCCCTGTAAGAGGTGCATCAATCTGCTGTTTGTACTCACTGTTGTAATTTCAGGAATAAACAACTTCAGATAAACTCCCATTCACTGTCTCACTTGCAATTTTTTAGGTGGACAATTACAGAGAGCATGAACAGGAATAAATCTGAGTGTGAGTGGGGAAAACAGGGCAGAGAGAAGGAACAGATTGTAACAACCTAAGATGACAAAGATCTGTCATGACTTTATTGATTTTCCAATTTAAAGGGGACACTTCTCTGCCTGTGAGGCCCTTAGTAAATCATATCTGTAGTGTCAACAGAACTACTGTCTACTTTTAAAAACATCATACATTTGTAGTGCTAAAAATATATTCAACCACCAATCATGAAAATGAGAAAATACAAATATTTGAGAAATCTTTCTAAAACATGTTTAAAACTAAAAATGTTGTTGTTATTGATTTGGCAAATAACAACTGAATCAGCTAAATAGTTCGTTTTTACACGACAACCAAAAAACTTCATATTTGTACTTCCTGCTTTGACCTTGATAACAGCTTAATTCCTGCTGCACTGGGTTTCTGCACTTTTCAACAGTCTCTGTTGTTCTTGAGTTCCAAACAGTTTCTAGTTGTTCCCACAGACTTCTTTAGACAAAACTTTTGTGTGATCAATCTTTGAATCAACCAAATCCCAAATTTGTTCAATAGGAGTCAAATCTGCATTTAACTTGGCCAGTCAATCAGCTCCAGTCCTCCAGATTCCTTTTTCTTGATCAAACAGTCTCTGCACAGCTTTGACGTGCTTGGGGTCATTGTCTTGTCGGTATATGAACCCACAACCAATCAGATTCAGTCCAGGAGAGATCCCTAAGAGATGCAACAAGATGTTATAGCAAATGTTCTTGTTCAATTTTCACTTATTAGCCCACACTGTTTCCACAAATGGAACCCCACCATATTATGAACTCTCTGCTGTGTATTATTGCGGGTGCATCTGGTATCAAAATGTTCTCAAGCTTTTCTACAAACATAAATATGACGATGCTGACTGAAGAGTTCAAATTTGGACTTGCCTGTCCAGAGTACCTTCTTCCAGTCATGAAGTGTTTTTGCTTCTATGGCAAAGTGGAAGCACTTCTGGGTGTTTGCAGGCCCTAGTAATGGCTTCTTTGCAGGTATTCTTCCCTTTCAGCCTTGTTCTCCCTGCTTATGGTCATTCTGGAGAGTTTCTTAAGCACTGATCTGAAGATCAGCAGTGGTCTTCTTACTTATTTAATAGCACAAGGGGTCTGAATTCTGCATCAGTTAACTTTTGTTTCCTGCCTCTTCCTTAGCACATTTTGTAAGTACCAGTCTCAGCAGTTGACTCCAAAGCATACCTAAGAGACCATCCAGCATCATAAAATCCAACCACTAAAACGGATGTTTCTGTTCAGAAATGCATGTAAATAACTGCAATCTGACATATTAATCAGGAAATAAGAATGTGCTTCACTATTTTTTTTTTCAGTTTTTTTCCACTGTAAATTTAAAAAGCTATAGATCACAACAATTATATGCACAACATTATGAAGTGTTTATAATCGTCAGGTGTTGAAAGAGTACAAAAATACTAACATAAATAATGGAGTCATTTCAAATGACTTGTTTGCAAACACTATTTCTTTATGGTGGAGCAAGCAATAGTGGGAAAGGTGAGATTTTAACCATGCTGGGCAGGCTTGTATACCCACCATGAAAATACTTTTGTATGAAACCTGAAAATAAGTGTATTGCATAATAGTATACCTGCAAAGAGATTTTGCCTGAACTCTGTTTTGATGACTGTTAGAGTGTGTTCACAATGACTAATGTTCAAAAACGTACTTTTAATTTCCAGAAAACCTCTGATCCAGCTGTATTCTTTGTCAAGCAGTTAAGCATTCTTTTATTCAACGAACAAAAAAATAAACTATTATATTTTATTCTGCCTACATTTATATTTCCTCCCCTAATGATTTTTTTGATTTTTAATGAATTTGCCTGAACTTGTGTTCATTTATTACATTTTTGATGAAAGCCAAAGGATATTTATAATCCTTAGCTTAAAAAAACTTGGCATTTTTAAATTCTGAGTGCCACTTAAAGGCCCCCTTCCCCATGTGGGCCCAGTCTGCTCTGACTAGTTTACAGGTCTACTCTGTGGTGATTGCTCAGTTTAGTTCTGCTTGGCACCATATTGTCACCAACTCTGCATTCATTCTACCATCTCTGCTCTGAACTAGGTGCGTTGATGGGCTTAAATTGATGACAAAACAATGACAGGACATCACACTGTTGGGTCTATTCAGGGGGCAGGAGAACGAGCAGGTTTGGGAGACACTGGCACTGTGAAGAGAGGGAGAGGGACAAGTCCTGATGCTGTGGACTTTATACAAGTACTCTATCACCTGGAGCAGCATGTAAAACACAATAAAGGGCATGTAAAACAAAAAAAAAACATCACATGAGCTCTTTAAAGTTAAATTTCTTGTATTGTGACAACACTAGTAAAAGGAGAGCTTTGATTGGTTTAGCTTTTCATCAGCCTGTTTCTTACTCAGTACTCAGATACCATGTGATGTGTTGTGCACAGACATCACTCAAGAAAAACTTCAAAATGACACTAACTTATAAATGTAGCAGAAGTAGTTGGATTCTTCCCACCCCTGCATGGTGGTGACTTTATGAAGTGACCTCATGTAGACGCTTGTGGTCTCCTGCTGCAGCTGATGATGATGATGGTAGAAGCTGCCAGCAGATCTGTTGTTGTTGTCAGTCTGTTTAACATCAGTTATTCTGTCCCTAAATATGACATACAAAGCCTAGTTTATATAAGCAGGAAGGGAAACACTCCTCTCTTTATCTTATCTGACCACGGCCTATGTGTGGAATTTAGGACCGGATGTCTGCTCAGATGAGTGGGCTGTATTTATTCTGCTGCTGCAAACACAGCACTTAAACTGCAATGCATTGGAGTGAGTGTCTTCTTCATATTCTAAATAACAGGAGTTTATAGCTTGCTCAACACAAGTGCTGAACTTACAGGGACAAATATTTACATGAACAAACAGCTAAGTGTCTTGGGGAAAATATTTATACTTTAGCAGGTTCAAGAAAAAAAGTCTCTTTTCAGTGAAATGAGGACAAAGTGCAGATATTTTAGGTCACCTAATGGACCAGGGATGGGCATCTGGCAGCTCAGGGCCACATGCAGCCCCCATCCTCACTCAGTGCAGCCTGCTAGTCCATTTCATTTATTAAAAATGATATTAACATGAAGAAAGTTAAACCCTGCCATGCTGCACCCTATATCTGATAAGTAGATGGTCTGTCATTTGAAAGTCTGACATAGAGGTGTCAGTAAATGCATCAGCATGTTTTTAGTCTGAGTTAAAGCAGCAGCATGGTACAACACTTGTATTGCACACTCCCTGACTGATAACATAAAGAGTTGTACTAACGCAAGTTGGAGAACAAGTACATGAAGAGCTATATTACTTAAGTTTGTGCATCCATTGATCCAGTATTCATGTTATCTCTTCTGGGGTTGCAAAGGGCTAGAGCCTTACACAGCTGACACTGGGCAAGAGGCAAGGTACAACCTGGACTGGTCTCTAGCCAATCACATGTCTAACAAAAAGAGATACACAACAATTCTGAAACCAGACCCCTCTCAGGCGTTGTAGCAGCAGATCTCCTTGCAAATGTTACATTTTCATTTAAATTATCTTATTTTGCTGATTCTTTATGTGGGAGTTTTTATTGACAAGAATCCGAGTAGCATGTAGTAACAAGATTCTCTCCATTAAATATGTGTTTTTTCTATTAGCGGGATTTATCAGTGAATTATTTTCTTACATTATTCATTACACCAGTCTGTATCATAAGAACTTTCACTCACTGTGGAGTCACATTTCAGTGCCAATACGTCATACAAATGAAGTTTGAAATGCAGATCTTTGCATGTGACAATGCATCTCTTTGGGTTTGCTGTTTATTGTTACTACTTTTACTAAAGTAAATTAAAAAGTCTCTCCACGGATGGTAGATAACATACCTGTAAAGAGAAAGAGCCTGGTGTAAGCTGCATCTGCTTGATACAGAGCATAATCAATATATTTTAATTTGACTTTATTGGTATTTGATGTGTCTCACTTTTCATTTACATCTGGAAATAAAAAAATCCCTTCAAACCGTTAAGGAAACGTGATTTTTTTGGCAACTAATGAATTTAGATGAAACGATGGTTTCAGAGATTCATTATATCTTTGAATATTTTTGTGATTCAACATTTCATGAGTCATAGTTGTAAAAGATAAACATACTAAGACTTACAAAATACTGTGCCACATAAAGAAGGTATTTTACACGATATAAGAAAGGTCAAGAGTCTTGATTGTAGATATGCTATGGATAAAAAATGTTTGAAAACGTCTAATGAAGGGCATGAGTACAATATGGTTGTTCTGAAGTATTTTATTACTTTCCAATACAAACCTGATTGATGAAAATGAAATAAATTCATCTGCAAAGTTTCTTTTAAGTTAAAAAAATCTAATGACATATATGCCCCTGTTATAACATACTCAGGGGTGCTAAAATGTTAAACTTATAATGGGGTTTTAAATTTGTCTCTGACAGTGGCTTGGTCTGCTAATGTATGTCAGTTTATTAAGTAAACAGTGTTAACTATTCAGTATTTGTATTGCACATTAGCTTTGCAATTTACTGCTGCTTCTGAAATCAAACGTTTATGACCATGACTGGAATTTAATTAGCATTAAAATGAAGTGCTTACTCTCATATTCATACAGTTCTGTCATCTTTTTATTGTGGAAGAACACAGCTTCACAAACGAAAATTATTATGATGAAATGTTTTGACGGAGTGGATTTAATTACTGTGATAAATAATAATGAAGCCTCAACAAACAGTCTAATTAAGCTATCTCACAAACATGGAGATATCCAGTTATGGCATCAAAAAGCTGCACAAACAAGCTGACATTCCAGTTAATTACTCTCGTCTCGACCTTTGAATAATGAGATGCAAAGTCTTAGAGGGATTTCATTGTCTGTACCGTGGGTTTACCACAGTCTGGGGCTGAAGTTTGTCCTCATATGAGGCCAGTTCCTCCAAAATGGTGTCATAAAAGGTAAAGGTGAAAATCAGGGATGGACAATTTTGGCTACAGAGACAGCCTCATCAATTTGATTGTCATACTAGTTGGCTGTATTGCTTTGGCCAGATTAATTTAATACTTTAAATAAGACAAATAAAAATGACTTATGCTTTTACCTAATGGTTCTCAAAGTGGGAGTTGGGACCCCATGGTCGGTCACTAGACACTATTGCTGCTATTCCATTTGTGGTATCTGCTCAACTTGGCTCAGCCCTTCACACTTTGGATGGTTGTTTTCCATCCCAGTATAGACTTTGTTGGTACATCTTTAAGGTAGGCAGGGTTCTCATTATTCATTCATTCATTCATTTTCTATACCGACTATCCCTTTCGGGGTCCCGGGGGCTGGAGCCTATCCCAGCTGTCATTGGGCGAGAGGCAGGGTACACCCTGAACCGGTCGCCAGTCAATCGCAGGGCCACATAGAAAGACAGACAACCATTCACACTCACACTCATACCTAAGGGCAATTTAGAGCCACCAATCAACCTAATAAGCATGTTTTTGGTCTGTGGGAGGAAGCCGGAGTGCCCGGAGAGAACCCATGCGTGCTCGGGAAGAACATGCAAACTTCACACAGAAAGACCCTGCCCGACCCGGGGATCGAACCACCAACCTTCTTGCTGTGAGGCACGTGCACTACCTGCTGCGCCACCGTGCCACCCATGGGTTCTCATTAGAGTCGCGAAATTCTGGGAATTTTCAAAGTTGGGAATTTTCCATGGGAATTGACAGGAATTTATGGGAATAAACCTGGAATTTACCAAATTGAAGGTTGGCCTGTATCACAAATTTGAAATATAGTTGGGGAAAATATATTTTATTATAATCTTGACTAAAACAACCAGATTTCATGCAAGTATACTTGAGAACATTTATGATATTCCTCAACCACATGCACATCTCACACTGCTTATTGCAGGATATTGAGCCCATGCCCCCTACATGCACTGTTCACTCCTCCATCACATGATGTTTCTAGAACCGTGGGCATTTGAGGCCACACATGTGAGCCTCTGTTTTTAATTGTATTCCTTTGCATGGATGTCTGCCTGTGACATATCAAAATATTTATACTTATGTTTGGATATGATAAAGTTTGTTTACATTACCACCAATTTCAAGATAGTTCCTATAAATTCCCATAATTACTGTGAAAAGTTTCCAATTTGGAATATTTTCAAAATTCCCCAGCTTAACTTCCCATGTTAAGTTTCTGGAAAGTTCCAAGACATTTCCCAGAAATTTTTTACCCTTTTGCAACCCTAGTTGTCATAGCATAGCTGCGCGAGAGCTGCCAGCTTCCATGTGGCTTTTTGTTATTGTGAGGAGATGAATTTTGTTTCAAAGTCTGTTGCAAGTTGCAAAACAACAGTCTGAAGCAGCAAAAAGTTTGGGATGTCATGCAGCATTACAGGGGATGCTTCATTTCTAGACGCATGGCAAAACTCAGTGGTGGTCAGTGTCTCCAGGATGCATTTAGTCTCAGCTCAGAACCCCTCTGGAGGTGATACGGACAACTGTGCCAGGTACTAGGCAGGATTCATAATAGAAAACCAAAACAAATGAGGAAAGACCAATAGAGTCAAGTGGATATCACGTAATGGAAAAGCCCCATAAGAGGAAGGGTTGAAGGCTGCCTTGGAAAAAAATAGAAATATAGAAATTGATCCCAAATGGTGGATTTTACCCTTTAAATCCCCTTTGAATCCTGCATGGTGGATTTTATCATTTGTTTGTCATGTCATCATCTTTGGGGTATTTGAAATTATCATGCTGACCATATCTAGCAAAGAGGGGGTCCACATTTAGCCCTCTGGCTGCCAGTCACCCATCCCTGGTGTAAAGAACAAGGGCAGACTATCACACAGAGACCAACATTGTGGTGTTATCAGAGTCCGTGCACCCGATCTGCGCCCAGAGGTGAAGTGTCTCAGCAGCTCAGGAGAGGGTCTGGCCTTTTGCAGCCCACCCTCAGGAGGATGGGGCGGCAGGTGTTCTTTGTGTTGTTAGGTGGCGTGTTCTTCATCGCAGGGACAGAACAGCCTCATCAGCAGGCTGCAGCTAACAGATGCCTCTGGCACGACACCAGCTTCATCAGATGTGTCACCAAATCGAAGCGTGGAGCTGAGACTCTCACTGCTGTAACAGGACACAGAGAGATGAATGAAGGCACAGTCCAGGAAATGGAATAATAAACCCCTCTCTATGGAAAGTCTTGACTGAAGTTTACTTCTTTGGTGCCTGAAATGACTTTAGACTCTTCAGAAATAATGTTGGGATATTTTCAGCCTGATCAGATGAACATTTTCTGAAGTGCAGCTTCCTTTTTGTCCACAGCCTGTTTAGATTGATGGAGATAACACTCAGCGGGGGAAGTCAATCCTGCTCTGCAGTAATGCAGGTTTTTATGTAATTCTGCAGTAAGACTCTTCAACAAAATATACAAGTTACCACTCATCCTATACCAGAATACTCCAAATCAAGGTGGTACCTGTACAAATAAAAACTTCTTAGGGGGCAAGAATTTGATTGAAGCCGTTATCCACATGTGCAAGTTCTTGTAAAAGTTTGAGAAGCATTAACGGAGAGCATTTGTGCAAAAGATCTTGGTTTTGACTGTGTGTCTAGCACAAACTAGGGCTGGGAAATATGGACCAAAAATCATATCTCTAACTTTTTCAGCTTGATGGCAATGCATACCATGCAGAAGTTAGCATCACGCAGGTTCTCTTGACCACAAGCCCACTAAAAGCCTTTGAGATTTTTCACTGTGTTTTGGATCATTGCTGATAATAAGCTCTGCAGTGAACAAACAGTCATAAAACTTACATGTTCTGTTCTTTGTGATAATCTTAACAAACAAACCTATTTATCACAGTATTTCAAGCTTAAATGTAATCGGCAAGAGTAAAAAGCTATTAGTGAGCTACTATTGAACTACAGCATGGTGGTTCAACTTTGAAGCAACAACAATATTTCCAATGTATAACCTCTTATTGTGACCTCTTGTTTGAGAGTTTGCTGTGTGTGACCTGATCAAGTTGGTCCTCGTGGTTGTGGCAATAGTGCATGAATTACTGATTATCAAAAAACAATCAGAAATGCTTGCTGTTGGGTCCCGGTCATTTTTGTAGTTCTTGTTAGCAGTTAGTTAGCAACTGTAGCTTTAAACATACAACACTGGTTTATAATTCTAAAGCAGGCAATACCAGATGCATTTTATTATCTCCCATTAAACATTAAAGATCTCATGATCTCATCTCTTATATCAAGCACTTATCCAAAACTGCTATTCTAAATCCTATTTATTCTGGAGGGTTGGGAACCAGAAAGTGCTAAACACTAACTCACTAGCACCTTGGACTCATTCCTGCACCACTCTATAACATGTGTATTTAGAGTAAAGTAAAGTAACCCTATTAAACTATAATGTATAAAGAACAGATATTGTGAGGCTGCTTCAAATGCTTTTATGTGTGTACTTATGACCCATGTCAGCACATCTTCCTATGACTCCTCTCAGCTTTGTGCATGACCTGTGTGGTGGTTCTTCGCACAGCACACAGACTGCGAAGAAAATGGATCTTGAGGATGTAAAAAGAAAAATCTAATCTGGAGAATTCACGCTGTCCTAGCGTGGACAGAGGTATGGAGCAACATCAGCTTGGTTTGTTTTATAACACATGTCTCTGTGATGCTCTTATTCAACGTCTCCGGAACAGATTTCTGCGATTAATCAGCTGGGAAACTGCACTTATGAGCCTTAATTACTGGAGCCAGGGTGTTGAAAAATGTTGGGTTTGAATCAGGCTTGGGCCCATAAATATAGTTTAGGGGCCAGGCTGGGCTTGGACAGACAGTCCATGGGCTTGGGTAGGGTCGGGCTGGATATTCTGGACCCCATCTAAACTCTATGATAAAGTGGTGCACATAAGCCTAAAAAACTAAAGTAAGCTAGCATTTTAGCACTTCTGCTTCCCTTGTATCAAGTTTTTGGGATTTTTTTAAATAACTTTTTTGACAAAACTCCAAAGTAAAGGCCTTTATATACCAGACACAATTGTTTTGCACAAAAAACCCCGACACCTTGTTTTAATCCACAGCCAATCAATGCAAGCTTCAACACCAGCAGTGTAAGCTCCCGAAGCAAGCGATTTATTTATCATTATTTTATTTTATCGGGACTGTGGTAAAGTTCTCAGACCCCCACATCTGTCAATGAAAGCACTCTGGCTGGTACATCACAGAACTTTTAATATAGCAGACCACTTGATCATGTATTTATATTTGAGTGTTCGCTCAAAGTTCAGCCGACGGTCCTGGTGATACAGTTTTAGCTCCTTTTTTGATCAGGTGAACTAACCAAGCTCTCTCTTTTCCAGATTTACTCAAATATTTCTCCCTTTTACATTTATTAGTTAGAATAAGCACCAGGCCATGACCACTTTCTATTGAGTACAGTTTGCCTTTAACACAATTTATACTCTGAATGTACGTACACATAACACAAAGTCAAATTAACTCTACCAGAGTTTAAATTAACACTTCTAAAGTGTCTATATGGGTCTTCACTGTAGAAAGTTGATTGAACTCTTTTTAAGAGTTGGTACATTAACACTGATGAAGTGTAACTATTAATTTTTTTTGTTAAATATAACATGGTAAAACTTTACAGTGTGACTTATGATCAGGGCTTCTATTTAGTGTTAGAAAAATACTCTCCCAGAGTATATTTTTGAAAAAATATAATATTGCAAATTAACACAGCAAGGTGTAAATATTGCTGCAGTGAATTATTTGATATTAACTGAAAACATTTGCTGATATAAAGATGCTGTTTGGTTTTAACACTTATTTTGGAATATTTGCTCAACACTAATTTAAAATATTGTCTAAAACATATAACAATATGGAAAAATGTATGCTCTGTCATCAAGGATGAAGGCACGCTGTTCAAGTATTGCTAATGCAGATTCTCTTAACTCAGGGAAGTCATTGAATGTTCCAGTGAACATACGAACAGAGCTGTCTGGTTCTCAGTTTTTAATGTCTCAGACAAGTCACCAAATCCAGAGGTCAAAAACAGACTACAGAGTTGCTATGTATGTCATTTATTGTTATAAGTCTGTCACTCCTAATGCAAATAGAAAGGTGCGGTGAAAATCACCTCCCACATATACCAAATTTTGTGCTGTTAATTCACATCATGCAAAGGCCTTAAGGTCTTTGGTTTACATAAGCATAAGAGATTATGACCTTTTTAATCAGGGACATTTTTTGTTGCCGTTGCCTCACTTAAGAATTTTAAGGCTTTATGGCATCTTAAAAAGGATGGTCGCGAGTAGGTTGCTTACTAGGACTACAGAGTTTATCAGAGACATTCAACAATCATCAATTTGGATTGTCTTTAAACAATTCAGTGTTAGACTCACATTGATTAAGCCATGAGCACTGACTTGATCAGGTGATGAGAAAATCCCTCTTGAACGAGGACAAACGTGGGATATCATAATGGGGGAAAGATTAGGACAATTCTAAGGGCCCAAGGCAGGCGGGGGCCTTCAGAATATTAAAACACTTACCATTTACATGAAATTTTATTTTTTTCAGAAATATATCAAACTTTTCCTCACACTGTATCACCAGTATCATCAGGTAGCCTTCATATTGCCTTAACTTTAGTGAAATGTTGCGTGTTCGGGGCCAGAAAGGTGCATACATTTCATAGTTCAATTTCTTTTGACATCAAGAGAGACATGTAACTTTTTCAGATATTTACGCAAAAAATGTAATAGTGTATTTATTTATCTACTTGTTAATCTGTTAATTTTTAATTTATTAATTTCTATTTAATAACTTTTTGGATAAAGGAGATGTAGTCCAGGCACCTATGCACGATTGATCTTTTTGCTGGGGATGTTGGTATATATACAACAATACTGTACTCAGTAATATCTTGTCGTTATGTATGAGTGCATCTTAAAAACTGTGAATATTTCTCAGCCCTAGTATAAACTACTTGAAAAAATAACTGCAGGGTATGATAAACACTATGGGGCTTTTAATTTTATCAGAAATGCCTTCTCCACAAAAAAAAAAAATGTTTATTATTTGTAAGATTTCATGGCATTGTTGATGTAATGGAAATGAAGCCCATGGTCTGGGCTATGAAGGCATTTTTTAAAGAGAATGCAAAAATGATCAACACAAGACCACATCAGATATAAGTAAACTTGAATAGAGTTGCATGTCAAGTGAGCCATAATAGAGACTGTTAATTGTATAAATAAGACAAACCTTTGGCTCACTGGTGCGAGCCGCCGTCACGTCACCAGTTTGGCTGAGAGATCCCGCTCGACTGAGCTGTGCTCCTCGGAGGGTAACCGTTATCGAAGTGGGGGCTTTTTGCCCTACTGACACACAAACAAAACCGCTCAGCACTAACAGCTACACATGCTTATCCATGCTTATCCATATAAAGAACATTTTTCACATTTAACTTTGGCACAGACATCAAATCTGATGTGAAGAAAATCAACACAAAAACACATTACTTTGTAGTTAGTCAGCAAACCAAAACAACAGCAGGGTGTTAAACACGAACAAAATGAAGAATCAAATCAGGTTTGGAGTTTTATTTAAGTGAGAGGCGTGAGAAATTAAACCGATTCACACTAAAAAGAACAAAAAAACAGGAGCAATGATACATGAGCTTGATTCAAGTCTTTATTGGTACAATAGGAACAAAAATTGGGTAATGCTATGAGCTGATATTATTGCTTTTTAATATGTTTCTTAAGATGTCTGCAGCAACTTATGAATCATATAAGCAGGTGATTGAATGAAAGGATTTACAACACGAGGAGGCAAGCAAAATGAACACAAACATAAAATGGTTAACACTAAAAAACAAATCGGAAAAACAAAATGCAGCTTGCCTTGGATTGGACTTTTGGGTTTCTTACTCGATTTAGACAACTTCATCAACAGTGCATTCAACTGTAATCAAGTTTCTTCTGTATCAAACGGATTTACACAATTATAACTTATTTACTATTGACATTATGTTCAGCAACAGTTTGAAACTTAAAACTTTTAACTTTAAGATTCCCCATATCTCCTTCTGAAAATGAAACGTGACATGTCATCCTCTGAAGCTGCATATCTGACTCTGGGGTCCTCACACCGGTCACGTCCTTTCAGAAAAACTATCTACACATGCCAACTAAGCTGCCCTCTTCAGTCTCCTGAGATAATCCTCCTCTGCCTACGGACGTCCTGAACCCCTGTTACCAAAACAAAGGATGAATGACCCCTTAGCTTTCACCGTGGTCGTCGTGTTTTGGCAGCTCGGGACATACCGGCGGTCTGATTAGTGATGTGTGCCAAGCCGGGTAAGCTGCTGGCCAGTTTTGCCAGCCCGCCATTTGTGAGCAGCTGGTGGATGGCAGTGGTCTTAGCCACTCCTCCCGTGGTGACCACAGGCACCGCCCGGAGCAGAGTGCTGCTGCTGGTACCGACTGAGCCCAGGACCTGAGCCTGAGGCTTCCCACAGACCACCTGAAGATGAGAAGAAAATATACAGGGTAAGACAGTGGTCATCAACTGGAAGCCAGGGGGCCACATCAGGCCCCCAAAAGCTTCTATTACACATTCAGAACATAGGAGGTGGTTTTGAAGATACCTTACTGTCATTCTGTGCCTACAAGTATTTACACAACCCCCAAAACATTTATTTTTAAGACCAGTTTATCAGAAATGACTTCATATTTGATCTGTTTTACGGAAATCCGCTTTTCATCTACCAATATTCAACCAGGAGTATTTTAGAGTCGAACTCAAGTGACGGAAACATGCCAGCCCCAGAAGAAAGTAGCTAGGATATTTCAATTAGCCTCATATGGGTGATAAGGACTGATATCACCTTTGAACATGAAGATACATTCAAATCTGAAAAAATAGAAATATTAAACTAATAGCATGTTGAGGCAGCATTTGGGTGCAGCAGGTACTGTACATTCCTCACAGCAAGAGGTTGCTGGTTCAATCCTCAGCTAGGCGAGGCTGGAGTTAGCATGTTCACACTGTGCCTGTGTGGGTTCCCCTTGCGCACTCCACCTTCCTCCCACAGACCAAAAACCACGCTTGTTAGGTAAATCTGTGACTCTTAATAGCCTGAACGTGTGAGTGAATGGTTGTCTGTCTCTCTGTGTGGTTCTGTGATCGGCTGGCAACTGATTCAGGGTGTACCCCGGCCCTCACCATGATAGGGATAAGTGGTTTAGACGATGGATGGAATAGTATGTCAACTAGACCAAAATATTCTAATTTCACTGCATTTTAAAACCTGGCCCAGCTTAGTATATGTCAAAACAAAACCTGGGCCCTGCACAAATGTAGTTGATTATTCCTAACCTAAGAACCCACAGGTTAAGAGCACAGGCTGAGTATTAATTTAATCTACTAGCCTTAGAAAACTTCTGCAATGAAGCTGCACATTTTCCCTTCAGTCAGTATGCCTTCAGCAAGGCAAAACAGAGACAACACTGGAATTTTTTTCTGAAATTTTGTATAAAATAGTTCTAGACACTCTTACAAGGACTATAACGCTGTAAAACGAGAGTTACGAATGTAACTACGGTTCTATGAATCCCGAATGACCGCCAGAGGGCGGTGCTGAAAGCACTGAATGTTCCCTTCGCGCATGCGCAGTCCGAGTATGCATACCAACAATGTCACCTGTGACCCCTGGATGACCCGAGAAAGGTAATAAGTTCCGGTGTCACCAGAGGTTCGTTTCCTACAGAATCTTCTCGCGTGACCACGAGGATTCTGAGAGACAGAACGCTCTGGCGGTCATTCGGGATTCATAGAACCGTAGTTACATTCGTAACTCTCGTTCTATTTCATCCCTGCTGACCGCCAGAGGGCGGTGCTGAAAGCACTGAATGAATTATCCCAGCTTAGTCACGAGGAATCCTAGCTACCAACCTCAATGAGAAGCCTCTGAAGACTGAAGGACCACACCAAGTGGATGGGGAGTGGCGACATTCACATTATAGAATCTGGAAAATGTGCCAGGCGATGTCCAAGAGGCAGCAGCACATATTTCCTCCAGGGGGACTCCCTTCAGGGTAGCCCAAGATGTAGACACACTCCTGGTAGAGTGAGAGCGCACACCTGTTGGTAGGGGGCGGTCTGACGCCTGATAAGAGTGCCGAATGACATCCAAGATCCAGTGGGACAGGCGCTGCTTGGAGAGAGCAGAGCCCTTGTTTGGGCCTCCGTAACAAACAAAAAGCTGATCACACCTACGAATGCCTGCAGTAGCAGCAATATAACATCTCAGAGCCCTCACTGGGCACAAGAGTTCTGGTCTGTGTCCACCATCACCTGATGGAGGTTCATATCGTGCAAGCCTTATAGGCTGATTAAAATGTGAATTTGACAGCACTTTCGGAATAAAAGCAACATTTGGCCACAACGTGACGCCCATACCATCAGGGTGCCACTTCAGGCATGATGGGCTGATCGACAATGCGTGCAGCTCACTGACACGTTTTGCCGAGGTAATGGCCAGCAAGAACGCAGTCTTACGCGATATCCACTGTGGCTCCGCTCTGTCCAGAGGCTCAAAGGGAGGCTGACACAAGCCATCCAACACCAAGTGTAGGTCCCATGCTGGGGCACGTGGAGCTCTAGGGGGGTGAAGTCTCAGAGCCCCCTTAAGAAATAAAGACACCAGATTGTGGCTCCCCACTGTGCCTTTGTCGATTCTAACATGTCGGGCTGATATTGCTGCCACATACACCTTTAGAGTGGATGGAGTTCGACCTTCATCCAAGAGTGACTGCAGAAACTCTAGAACCGTGGGAACTGGGCATAGCACTGGGTCCTCCCCGCGGTTGCCACACCACTTTACAAACAATCTCCACCTATTGTCGTATTGTAGCCGAGTGGATGGCGCCCTGGCATTCAGAATGGTCCGCCTGACAGGTTCCACACAGCTGCTCAGCAGCGGGTCGGACCTTTCAGGAGCCAAACATATAAGCGGAGGCGGTGAGGATTGGGATGCCAAACCTGACCGCTTTTTTGGGATAACAGATCTTTCCTGTTGGGGAGACACCACGGTTCGCTGCAACTGAGCTCGCGCAGTAGGGGGAACCATGTTCGAGCCGGCCAGAAGGAGGCCACCAGCAACAGCCTGTGGCCCTCCTGAAGGACTCTCTGAAGTGTTGGCCAAAGCAGAGGAAGCGGTGGAAAGGCATAAAGGAGACCCTCTGGCCAAGGGTGCGCCAGTGCATCTTGGCCGAGAGGGCTGGTGTTTTCCCTCAGGGAAAACCAAAGGGGACAGTGGGTCGATTCCTCTGAGGCAAAGAGATCGACCCCCGCCCTGCCGAAAAGACCCCAAATTGTGTGCACCACCTCTGGGTGGAGGCGCCACTCCCCTGGTGGAGGATTCTGACGGGAGAGGGAGTCCGCGAGATGGTTCAGAGTCCCTGGCAGATACATGGCCCGCAGACTGGCTAGACGGGGGGCAGCCCACCTGAGAAGGCGCTGAGACACCTCTAGGAGCCGTGATGACTTGGTGCCTCCCTGGTGGTTGATGTGGAAAACAGTCTAGGTGTTGTCTGACCGTACCAGCACATGCCGTCCCCTGAGGTGTGGTAAAAAATGCTGGAGAGCCAGGTGCACTGCCCGGAGTTCCAACACATTGATGTGATCGGTGCCGTCTTGCACAGACCACAGTCCCCGAACTGTCCTGTGTTGCCAGACAGCCCCCCACCCTAAGAGGCTGGCATCTGTAGTGACAGTTTCGCGGCGGGCTGGGGCCACACCCAATGGAACGCCTCTTGACAGGAAGGCCTTGTCTCTCCAGGGGGCCAAGGCAAGGAGACACTGCCGTGACACTCTTAGCTTCCGGTGTCGATGCCACTTGGCGTCCAAATGGAAGCTGTTCAGCCACCTCTGCAGGGGGCGCAACGACAGCAGACCCAGCGGGACCACAGCCGTCATGGATGTCAGTTTGCCCAAAAGCCGCAGGAAAGTGACATATGGTAATAGTCTGCTCCCCTGGAAGAGTGCGAGGAGACGAAGAACATCGTCCACCCAGTGAGAGGATGGCTGAGCCCTCATGGCTGAGGTGTCCAAGGTCACCCCAATAAAGGTCGTCCTTTGGGTGGGGTCCAGACAAGACTTCTGGAAATTGACCCTGAGGCCCAATCGGGCCACATGGACAAGGAGCCTGGTGGTATCCTGGGCCACCTGGGCTTGTGATGGTGCACAGAGTAGCCAGTCGTCTAGATACGGCAACACTTTCATGCCGCCTGACTGTAGGGGTGCAAGAGCCGCTTTTACGCACCGAGAGAAGACCCTCGGGGAGAGGGAGAGCCCGAAAGGGAGAACTCGGAACTGCCAGTGGTGGCCTTTGTAAGCAAAACGAAGAAACCTCCTGTGCTGAGGTGCTATGGGAATGTGGAAGTAGGCATCTGCCAGATCGACAGACGTGAACCATTCCCCCTGGGCAACAGTTCTTAGGACATCTGCCGTAGTCAGCATGTGGAATGGTAATACCTTCAAATATTGATTGAGTCCCCTCAGGTCCAGTATTGGGCGATATCCACCAGTCTTCTTCGGCACGAGGAAATATATTGAATAGAAGCCTCTTGGGTGTACTAGAGGATCTACAGCCTTGATCGCCTTCTTTGCCAGGAGGGCAGACAGCTCCTGGTCCAGGGCCAAGGCCTTTGCCGGGTCGCTGATGACAGTTGCTTTGACCCGGCTGGAGACAGGGGGCCGGCGTCGGAACTGGAGCTTGTACCCATGGGTCAAGGTTGATACCACCCAGGGGTCCGAAGCAATAGCAGCCCAGTAACTGAGCTGCTGGTGGGAAAAGTAACCGACGACCGGCCCCCAGGCCTCAGTCTCTGGCCCTCCGGCCCCTAGGGGCCCCTCGGGGCCCCGGAGGGACGGTGGGAAGGACCCGCAGCTCGGGGTTGAGTGGGTGGCAAGCGGGGGGGGGGCGCGAAAGTCCCTGGCTGATCTATGTGAGGGTTGCCGGGGACCATAACTCCCCATGGGATGAACATGTGGTGGAGGCCGAGGAACAGCAGAGGGGCCCCTAGGTCTACTCGGGGGTGCCATGCTCCTACTAAGGCCTGAAAGCTGCTGCCTGGTTTCACGAGCCCTCACGGTTCTCTCCAGTGCATCCACTGCAGCTGAACCGAAAAGCTCTCCTGGTTCCACAGGAACGCTTCGGAGTGTCCTCCTGGATGCCTCTGTCAGGGGGGACTGTGCCAGCCACACTTGGCGGCGTGTCTGAACTAGCAATGACATCATGCGCCCAAGCTCTCTTGACATGAGCGCAAAAGCATGTAAAGCTGCATCACTAAAGCTCACAGCAGAAGGGTCTACGCTGCTATCCTGCAAAGTAGCAGAGAGTGCGAACATAAGATGGGCTAAGGAGTTTCCGATACGCCCAGCCCATGCACCAGCATTATAGGTTCTTGTGAGAAGATCATCTGTTACTCGACATTGTGGTCGTGGGCATCTCACAGCTGGCTGGAGAGACTCCTTCGGGGACACAATGAGAGATGCTATGGCTGGCTCCACATCAGGCATCCGCTCCAGGCCGGCTCCAGCTGCATTATGCATGGCCGCCAGAGTCCGGCCATCCGCTGAAAGCCGGGAGAGAGCCCCAGTATCTCTCCAGCAAACATGTAGTTCTCTCAGATAGTCCCCTGAAGGGGGAATAGAGAAAGCAGAGGAGGGCCGCCTGCGTCGGAAGAAGGCACTCTCAGGAGCAGAGTGAGTCTGCTGTGGCAAATCCAGGTGCAGACGTCCCAAAGCTGTGCGCATGATAGTCTGCATTGAGCTATCCATTGTCCCACTTGACGAGCTCCGAGCCGAGGATGGGGACCCCTGTTCTGAAATCATGGAGGCCTGGCCAACTTCATCATCCTGGAAGTGAGAGGCTGAAGCCGCCAGAGAAATAACATCGTCCTCTGGGGCAAGCACTGGCATAAGCGGGGTGGACGGCCCTGCTCCTTCTGTCGGAGTGGCAGGCTCACGTTCTTGCAGGAGGGACCTCATCTCAGCCAACTCTGCATATAATTGATCCACCTCTGAGGCAAGCCGCCGTTCAGCTTTGGCCTTCTTCTTGGAGGGGCCAGACGAAGTAGCAGACACACTGCGGCGCTTTGAGCGTCTTGGTTGGAAAGACGGCAGTTGTCCTTGGGGGGAGGGGTTATCCTCGCCAACAGGGGACACCTGCTCCAGTCTAGCGACCCTCAGGGCCTGAGGCATGTAGCTGCAGTTCATACATGGCTCATCAGATAAACCCTCTCTAAGGTGGTCAGGACCGAGGCTCCTTGGGCAGAGGTCATGGCCATCACCAGCTTGAAGGGGAGCACCACAGGCAACACAACAGTGGGAGCCTTCCATTGTAAGTGGCTTAATAGCTCCCGACCGCAATAAGCTGAGGGAAGGGGGGCGCGGACACCGCCTAAACAGCAGATGCAAGTCACACAGCACCAATGGACCTCCCTGGAGGGGATGCGAACCCGGGTCCCCCGTGTCACGGGCGAATAACTTATCCACCACACTACAGATGCGTGGATACTTCTAATGTTATTATTGTAATAATTGTTTCTATGTTTTAATAAACTGCAGAACCGTAAGCTGGGAGAGGGGACGCGAACGCTGCCGTCACCAGCAAAGGCTGTGATATAGAAAACAAAAGTATCAACCAGTAATAATAAGACGGGGGTAGAGGGCGCGAACGCCGTCTAACCCAGCTGCGGGGAATTGTACACAATGAGAGGCGAGTCTCCACAGCCCGGGCGCTAACGCTAGGCTAACCGGACTAACAACGGAGCTAGCGAACGGAGAGAGCACGCGTCCGCCACCCCGCAGGGCTTAAAAGGCAGGACAGAGCACAAACAGTCAAAGAAAGGAAAGGGAGCGGGACGAAACGCTGCCGTCACCGTACAAACAAACTGAGGTATCCTAGTGATTCTCGGGGGAAGAGAGCGCGAACGCTGTCTACACCGACAAAATCACAACTTAAACACACTGGCATTAAACATGCTATTCACTTAATCAATGATTAAAGCTGCTTCAATAACCTTACCTTATGTCGGGCGAGGTCAGAGAGCCTGTAGACCACACAGGCCTCAAACAAAGAGAGACGCCTCAGCGGCGTTAACAAACCTCCAAACAAAATAGAAGAAAATGGACCGCCGTCGCAGCCTTTGGAGGGCGAGTCTTTGCTGCTCCGACCAACACGGTCCCAAGGCTCCCAGCGACGGTTTATGAATCCGTATAGGCAATTCCTTTTTCTCAGTGTTGCTGTGTCCAGTGGTATGCGACCAGCACGCGAGAAGAAAATAGGAAACGAACCTCTGGTGATACCGGAACTTATTACCTTTCTCGGGTCATCCAGGGGTCACAGGTGACATTGTTGGTATGCATACTCGGACTGCGCATGCGCGAAGGGAACATTCAGTGCTTTCAGCACCGCCCTCTGGCGGTCAGCAGGGATGAAATAGAACTTAGAACAACTCAACACAACCTCATCTATGAGACTTCTTACATCTGGCTTTAATATCATCTTCACTGTAAAATCTAAGATGTTGGGATGGAACCATACCACTGTTAATGTCCAGAGATATTTTCCTAATTCTTTTTGTTTTGATTTTACATTTTCTTTAATTGATTATTTTATTGTGTGTTCAGTTTTGGGCTTTAATGTTTAATAAATAACTTTGAAACTTAAGTTTTGATCAAGGTGAAACCTCTGGAGCATATTAAGCAAAAGCAGAAGGTAAAGAAACTTCAGAGCCTTGACTGTCCACTGAAGCATCAGAAGTCACATACACGACATCCATAAGAATAAAGATGTTTACATTCTGATCACAAGCTGTGTAGCAGTGTAGAAGTCAGAAGTCTCAATTTTGGCCTTACCCCAGACTCCTTCCTGATATTAGGCTGATTGAAAATTAGAGAGAGCGAGAGAGAGAGGGCGAGGGCAAAGGCGAGAGCAAGAGAGATAGAGAGAGAGGCATTTTCCTCTTTTTAATTTATTTGTTCAGTTTTTTGGTCAGGACCTGGGCCATTCCCACCAGAAGGTTTGAATTCACCCTGCTTGTTAACCTGAAGTCCTTACAGGCTCATTATGTTACTTAACCAGCATGACAGAAGGGGTTCTGTTGATGAAGAACGTGGATGGAAAATAAGGAAAGGGTTAACTTTTTATCAGTTCAAACTCAGGCTTTGTTTTTTTTCTGTAATTTTTCTGATCCAGACTGACTGGCGCTTTTGTCCTGAAGCACTGTCTCACTTCCTCCACTACTGTTATGATAAAAAGTCATAACTGTGTCTTTTAGGAGGTATTAGAGTGTTTAATACATAAAACACACACTGTTCCTTAAGTGGATGTCTGCCTGTATGTACAACTGGAGCGTGTGCTGTAATTATGAGCCATCAATCAGAGTACTTCCTTTTTAGGATCTTCTCAATTTTTAATCAAACACAGTGATCTGCTGTGGAGTTCGTTTTGAAAAGCTTTATGCCATGGACGCAACCGGAAGTAACATCATCATTACTGCGGAGTTTCTGGTTACTGTTTTATAGATTCAACCGCTGTTCCCGAAGTACAGAAACAATGAAGTGAAACTGGAACAAGGCAGCACTCGATATGAGGTAACCACACACTACATGACAACTTTCTTTTCTATCATGTCCGTTATTGTTTCATTGAGGATTTCCACTTTCAGATAGTTAGGGACACGATACAAAGTGCTACAGCTGGCACTGTGTATCCATTGGTTAAGGCCTAAGTTCTGCCTTAACATGGCCTCTCTGTCTGCTAGTAGGTTGACCTGAAGTTTTAAATATTTGTGTTTTAAAAGTAAATAAGAAAGGTTCAAATATGATGTCAAATTCGGTTTTTAACACACCAAAGAGAGGTAGAGAAGTACTCTGTTACAGGAGAAATATTTTTCACATTAAATCTTTCAGTGCTCTTTTAGTTGACCCATTCATTTGTACACCCTAAACCTGAAAAAGTTGTTTTCTGTTCTAGTCAAATCCTCAAACCCCTTATATTTACTTCGGTGGATTAGAGTATCTTTTCCTTGGCAGATTTGTCACACTACTAGAATTTTAACTTCGATATGACACAATCACAAATCAAATAATACTGGTATCTGTTTTGATATACAGAGACACAAAATGACCCCTTGGCACATAAATCCAGTTGATTTTGTTATTTTTGATTAGCAAAAAGTTGTACATTCTAGATAATTAAAGGGAGATAAACGAAGAAGAATTTACATAAACAATCCAGAAGTGTAATCCACTATTTTTGCTGTTTGCAAACTCTAATTTTCTTATTGAGGACATTTCATGGGCGCCAGTGTTTGTGCAGTGATGTGAAGCTCCACAAGCCAGCACTTCAAGACTTCCAGGGAAACTTTTCAGGACCAGATGATACTGTTGTAACTGTCCTCGGCAATCTATTTCACTGACACAAATGCTGTCTTTAATGTGTGAGCCTTTATGAGACGCTCTAGGGAAATGACAAAAAAAATCCTGCACCTTCCAGCATATTAATGTGACAATGTTTAAGACTTTACAAGTTCCACAGAACAAAACAACCAGAAAAAATGTCTTATTTCACTGAATCACTGCATTCTTTGTCATTAGCAGCACTCCCTCTCTTTTCATTCTCCCAGCCTTGATCGAGCTCACCCACCCCTGCACACTCTCTCTTTTGTTGCAGGAGCTTTGGATTCAATGAATTTTCTTTATTTTTCTTTCATAATTTGGTAGTTTTTGGCACCAGGAAAGAGAAAATAACCTATTTAATCACTGAAGCCACGTAATACTGAAAATATGAAAGGAATTCAATATACTGACTGCTGTGCAGTACTCTGTAACACATTTCAATCCAGCCGTATTAAGTTTGCACTATTACAACTATATCTTTATAAAATGAGGGTTAAGCACTGTTGAAAATGATGCGTAATGTTCTCCATCAGTTTTTTAGAATTTGCTCAAACAGTAAATTTTTTATATTTAATCTTGTTGTACAGATATTCCTGTAAAGGGTTTAACTCACAGCCTCATAGATGTAATGTCTTTAGTACTTTTTGAGCATTTCAGACAAATGTGTCAAAGACAATTTTAGACTTGATTGGCTGAAGCAGCCAGAGGTATTTTTCACTGCACTTGTTGTTGGTGTCTCTCTTAAAAGAGTTTTAAGACTAATGAGGATGGTGAAAGTGTCTGAAGTTTTAAGGCTATATTTATGGCAAAAGCTGAGGTCAGACTATGTCTTTTTTCTTCTGCTAGAGTGATTATTCTTTCAGATTAGGCAATCATAGAGCCATAAAATCGCATTATGACTTGGGCGAACAAGCACAACAGTCCACAAGGTTGTACCTGACCACACATTTAAACCAAAGCAATGGATCAGAAGCAGGTGCAAGCAAATGCACTGTATTTACAATATTACACTTCTGTTTATCTTTCCAAACCTTATGATGAATGATTTGTTAGCCTTATGCTAAATACTAGCAGTTACTCCCTCTGGTGCAAATTTACCCCTATAATTTCTCTCCAACATTTCTTTTTTTCGTTCTGTCTTAAGAGGTTGACAAACTTTTCTTGTGATTCGTAGTTCCGTCTTGAGGCAACAACTTCATCCTTATTTTGCTTTGCTATTTGGTTTGTTTGCAACAGTAACTGGAACACATACAGAGGTAAACGCCTCTTGTGATGGAACAAATGGTAGAAGGGAAAACAAAAATCCAACATGCAGGACTTTCAGGACTCTGAGAGCCGTGAGGCTTTACAAATGGGTTTTTAACCTCTATGGCACACAACATAAGATAAAACAACCTACTTTAAAAAAAATCATATTTTGCCTTAAGGGTCAAATATTTTTTGTTGACTGCTAGGATTTGTTTACACTCACTAATGTTCAAAAATCCATCTAGTTTTCAAAAACAGAGTTCCCCTGAATGTGCTGTACTCTCTCTCTGCATGAGACACTCAGTTAGAGCTCCTGCCCTTTTAAGGCTTCCTTCCCCACCTGGGCCCAGACTGACTTCACTGGTTTACAGGTCAACCCTGTGGTTACTGGTTAGTTAAGCACTGCACAGCCCCATGTTGTCACTAACTAAGCCTACTGCTGGATCGGGCTATGACTGTGCTCACTACATGAAGTTGGTATTAGGTTCCTGAGAACTGTTTTCATTTAGAACATACAGTATCTACTGAGTATCTCTTTTACTGTTGTCTTTCACAGTGCTGAGTGAAATAGCCCAGTATGTCTGATTTACCTGGGTGCTGCTTGTGCTTGCTGCTGTGGAGGGCAGGCTAGGAGCTTTGGTGACGATCTCCTGAAGACTGAAACTTAGACCTTGAAGCAGACTGCTGGCGGAAGCTGCTGCACACAAATAAAAAGAGAGAAAATCAATGGACTGGAAATTCAGGTGAAGTATTGCTTAACAAGCTCCTACTAAAACCAACCCCCCCCCCCCCCCCCCCCCCCATTCTAGATAGACACGCACACATTCACAAACACACCATGTGAAAATCATGTCCAAAGGGTAAGGTCTGGGATAGGACAGACAGCGATGGCGCAAGAGGTGATCAATGATGATGTTTGCTTAAAATGTTGTCCTCACACACTGATCTCATCCAGAGGTCAAAACCTTAAACTGTCTCTACGAAGCAGTAAGAGCTGCTCTGAGTGCTGAAGCGACTGCGCTGAGATTAGCTGCACAGTTGAGACTGCAAACAGCGTGCAGGGCAGGACAGGACAGAGATACCTTGGGCAGTAGCCGGAGCTTGCGCCTGGGCTGGTGTGGAGGACCCTGACACCATGCAAGGCTGCACGCTGCTGCTGAATGAGCTGGAGCCTGGGGACAGGGCACCAGACACCTCTGAGACACTACCAGACCTGCAGTGACACACATAACCACCAGTCTACTCAGGAGCTAACCCAGCAAGTGCTGTTTTGTCATCATTCAGCTCCTCTTAGTCCACCACTTATCAATCCCTCTGCACCAGACACAATTTGTATAACAGGGTAGGGAGTGGGTGGGTGTAGGTGTAGGTGTAGGAGGGATTAGGGGTTTAAGTGATCTGAACTCAGTGTGCCCGTATGAAGCAGAGCAGGTTAGCTTACCGCTGGCCTGTGAGAAGTCCAGAGAGCTCCTTGGCTCCAGCAATGGTCTGTCCTACTGTCACTGTCAAGGGCTTCCCAGAAACACCCGCTGCATGGAAAAAGATATATCATCCGTTATTTATCTTCTATAAAAGAGAAAAACTAAGTTGGGATGGATGTTACCACAAGCGCCGTTATATTCAAGTAAACTCATTACCTCATAAACAAGCAGAGCACACTGTCAAAACAGACTGGCAAAGACAGCTGGAATTAAAGAGCGATTTAGCCACATATTCCCCTGAGACATTTATCAGACACTTGTTTGATGGGTGGGAAAAACCTGACCAGTTGTGATAATCAGTGCATAGGAAAAGTTGAGCAGGATGACCATAATGTACATCAATAAATAATGCTTGCTGTTGGGGTTTTATGAGCATGAATACTTATTTAAAATACTAAATAAATGAAATGAAACAGAACAGTGCAATGACAGAGGCCATTATTTGTTATTAAGTAAAGGATGTGATGCACATAACCACAACAACCAGAAATCAGACTTTGCTCATGAGGTGGACTTCATGCACTTTTTTATAAAGTGTTATATTTCACTCGTTTGCAAAAAAATCATACAGTGATTGCAAATTTGTGTGCAAGGTTTATAATCAGCAGGCATGGATAAACAACAAATTTTACACTTCACACATGTTGATCTCAAGCACTATCATCATCGCAATACTGAATAGTGTCATCACAAACCCCATCTCTTTGTCATATCGTGCAGGTCTTCTATACACCTGATATTCAGGGTTTTACAGTAATTGGCCACTCTCAAGTTTTAATACATCAAACATGGACCTCTGGTATGCATGTCTATAGAACAGCAGTCTTCAACTAACAGCTCTGATTAAATTTATAAATAATTCTCACATGTAACTCCTTAGGGACAGCTGTGAACAAGTCTGTGGTTACAACCACTGCAGACATTTTAAAAAGTAGCCCTCCACTCTGAAATGCTATTATCATACATCATTTTCAATTCTTGTCGCAGCAGTTCACAGCGATGGTGGCTTGTACTTGAGTTTGACAAATGCCATCAGCTCACAGAGCCTTCACCTCTCAAAATGAATCCATGGAGCATATCTCTAGTCACAACTTAGATTGATGGCGGGCCCATCTTTTTTTTCACAACAGTATCACCAATCAGTCGTACTAAAAGGGCTAGCAAATAATGTCATGTGATTGCCTGTTTTCTTTCTCCACTAAGTTCTTCATGTGCCTTTAGGGTATGCATTAAGCAGTTAACTAGTGTTTCTATGATAAACAAGTTTAATGTCACAGGTCTTACAAAACCTGAACTGTGCAAACAGAACTTTTCTCAGTTTTTTTTATTATATATTGTGTTTTTAATACACTCACTGGACACTTTATAAACTGCCCTTATTACTTCCGCCAAGGAGGTTATGTTTTCGCCAGGGTCTGTTTGTGTGTTTGTTTTTTTGTTTGTCTGTTAGCAAGATAACGGAAAAACTACTGGATGGATTTACATGAAATTCTACCAGAGGTGTGGTTTGGTCCAAGGAAGAAGCCATTACATTTTGGTAGTGATCCGCATATTTGTCTGGATGCAAAAAAGTCCCACAATTTTCTGAAAATCCCATAACTTAACCTTGGGCTGTATTCTAAAAAATCATGTCTCTGACATCACTTCATGGATTCGCTACAAAATTCACAGGATAATATATATATAATATAACTCTATCATCAAGGTAAATTTCATCTGGATCCCATCTAGACTGACATCATAAAAAAATCATTGAATTTTATAATGGCAAATCCCATTTATTTCTCCTCGGCTGCTGTGAGGGTTTTGCCCCCTATAAGTCATTATGGGAATTGTAGTTTATGTGAAAACTGACGTCAACGTTTTTTCAAGACTATGTCACTACATTTCCCAGCTTCCCTTGCAATGCCAGCTGAGGAGTTCTCCACATGGACCTACATGAGTGGAGACTCGGCCGTCCAGTCGGAGCGCGTGGTGATCCAGAATTGTATCTTTTACAGGGGTTGTGGAAAAGACACTGCTGTAACTGAGCTGCTTGGCAGAGGTCTGTGCTCTCGGAGTGCTTTCTAGTTATTTGAGTCTGAATTCAACAACATGCTGGAACTACTCTTCAGAGATTTGTATCTGTGTGATGCTATCATGTTTATATCGACATGATAGCATCACACAGCTGCTGCAGATTTGTTGACTGCACATCCATGATGCAAATCTCCTGTTCCACCTCATCCCAAAGTGCTTTAATGGACTGAGGTCTGGTGACGCTGTAGGCCACTGCAGTACAATGAACTCTTTACCATGCTCAAGAAATCTGTTTGGGAAATTTTGAGACATGAAGCAGTATTTTGTTGGATGTAGACATTAACAGATAGTTTCACGGTGTCATAAAGGGATAGACATGGTCAGCAACAATATTCAGGCAGGCTTTAGTGTTTACGTGATGCTCACTCAGTACTAAAGGAATCAAACATTTGTAAAGAAAGAAGGGTGCCATTTGCTGTTGTAGCCCACCTGGTTCATAACTTGATGTGTTCTGCATTTTGTTGTTAGGGGTTATTTAAATTACATTCACCTATTTATGTCTATCCTCAGTTTATTTAGAGATCTGTATAAACTTCTGAATTGACTGTAACCCACTGATTTTATCAATCCATATGACTGCAATAGAAAATATGTTTATTCTGACCCTTGTAAAAATCCCAAAGAGTTCACACAGTGTTCAAACTGCACAGAAAAGACCTTCAAACACACATCAGTCCACTGTTAGTGGAGTTTCCTACCTTCCTGTGAAGCCGGACTGATGGCGCCCCCTGCTGACTCGCTTTGAGACACAATGGTGACCTTGATCTTGGCTCTCTTGGAGGCTTTGCTTGGTGTGGGACTTGGTGTCTGTCTCCTCTTGCCATGAGACCGCAGTTCATCTCTGTCCAGGGTGTCCATCTGATCACTGGTTACTGGAACTGCGCAAAATCAAACACAACATTAGAACAGATAGGCTGATGGAGGGACTTTGACCTCAGCTGTTTAATTCCAATCTATCACCTTCATTTTTTTTGTTCTACACGTTTGCTTGTTTTTAACCATCTGTACTCTGCAAACCCCTTTGGAGAGTGCACGTAAATTTAAAGCATTTCAAGATTTTCTGTTTTAAGTGATGTAATGGCTCCAGCACAAAGTGTTCAGAGAGATGTGCGTATTCAAACTCAGGCTATGGAAACAAAGACAGAGGTGAGAAAAGACAAAGAGGGTGAAGAGAAAGAAGAGGGATAGACACTTACCGAATATACAAGGAGGGGTGCCTGGAGGAAGATTTTTCCTCACAAGCATGTTTTGTTTCATAAAAGCAGCAAACTGAGCTGGAATGAATTGGAAAAACAGTTGGAAAGGAAAGTTGCAGAAGAGACCAGACAGAGAATGAGAGAGGAGCATTTCAGTCACGTTCCATCTTGCCTGGTAAGATGTCGTGACAAGATTATCATGATACAAAAATTTCAACTGCCGTCAGTCTAACATCTCATCTACCACCATGTCGGCTCAGCTGGTGTAGATAATGAGGGGAATGACTCTTTGAAACAAGTTTATATAAGCAAGTGGGACAAAGGTGAGGACCATGTGTGCACAGGTAGAAGGGGTTGCTGTGTATGAGTAGATGAGTGTGAGTTTACTGTTTAAGATTCTTTTTAGGTTCAGTTTAATGTGGTATAACAACCAGTTTTTCATTCAATATTGCACACATATTAAAGCGAGTGTTGACAAAGTTATGTTTTAAAACTAACCTTGAGCCTGCTTGTGAGTGAGCACCGTGCCTGAGCGCTGCATGTGTGTCTTGAGAAGCTGCGTGGCTGTGATCAGGCTCGACTTCTGAGCTGGAGACAAACCAGACGTCTTGGGTTTGGGGCTAGACGTTGGACTGCTGCAGACACTGGACAGATCCTGAGGATGTGGTTAGGAGAAAAAAACCCAAAACATATAATTGATCAATCGCTTCTTTCAGGATGAATATGTTGAATTGTAAACATACTGCTTCAAATACGTATCATAAATACGGTGCTTTGATTTGAAAACGGTGCCAGTCCAGACAAGGGTGCATCTATAAATTCCCACTAAGTGTTAAGAACAAAATTTCGAGTATACATGAAACATTTTACACGGCTGTGCTTTTTTTAAAAGATGTATAAAAAAGCACATAGAATCAGGGGTCTTATTTTCAAGAACAAACAACTATTTCTGGGCTTTTTTTAGTTGGAATTTTAAACCTCTGTCATATTACCCCAGTTAGTTTCTCCAAAAAGCTCATTCACAAGCTACTATACAGAGTTTAACTCTTAACTAAGCAGAGAGAGTAAGCATTAATCCATCCCTCATCTAACTGCTTATCTCTTTTGGGGTCGCGGGGGAGCCTATCCATGCTGACCCCGTGTGGAGAGACGGGGTACACCCTGAACCTGCTGGAAGCCAATCACACGACCACATAAAGAGACAGATGACCGTTCACATTTACAATCACACCTAAGCGCAACTTAGAGTGACAAATCAGCCTAACAAGCATGTTTTTGGTCCATGAGAGGAAACCAGAGTGCCAGGAGGAAACCAACGCAGGCACAGGGAGACCATGCATACTCCACACAGAAAGACCCTGGTCAACGCGGGGAGACTAGATATAAAAGCTGTAAGCTGCCAGGATTAAGAAGTATTTTGTCTTTTCAAGGAGTCATATCTTTTTGAAAGATGAATGTTTATTTCTTATTTTATATCAGAAGTTGCATCAAGGATGTTTATTAGAGATGAAGAATGTAACCTGAACGACATCAGTATTGGCAGATGATTACCTAAAAAGTTGACTATCGTATTGGCTGAAATATTTTGCAGAAATTTGCAACCAATATTTCTGTCATACATATTTGGCAAAAATACTGCACATACTAGCTGAAATTTAGTCATAACTTAAAATATACCATAATGCCTTACCTTGTCATTACTGAATTTATCTTTATATACATAAAGAATAAAATTGTTTTTTTTTCTTGTTTCACGTTCGTTTCTTTGCACTCACAGCATAAAATAACAGTATCTGTATCAATATCTGTGATAATGAGTTCAGAAATTCCAGCATATCAGATATCGGCAAAAATCCAACATCATGAATCTCTAATGTTTAAGAGTAAAAATATATATATTTAGTTTAGTAAAATAAAACAAAATCTCCTTTTCCTTATTTAACTGTTACACTTGCTGCAAAATTGTCTATAAAGATCTAAGCAGGAAAAATAAATACGTCTGTCAGAGAGGAACTGAACCAAAAACTGTGAAAAATAAACCAAGGTGTGCACGAGTATTAGCTGTAAAGTTGTATTCCTCATCGACAGTACAGCTGAGAATAACCAGGAAAATTACTGCAAGTTTATAGATTTCGGAGCTTTGAGAAGTTTTTTTGGCAACAGTGAGCCCCCCTAACTCGCCAAAATTTCTCTGTTAGTTCAAGCAGCAAATCAGTTTGGACTCATGACGCATCATGTCTACAATGTGTGGCCGTATGTGTGAATTAAGGAGTATTCCTTACTCAGCAACATCTACTCTATCCGTGAAGAGGTGTACAGCGGTTAAACAGGACACAAAGCACTAACACTTAGCAGATAAATGTGATCTGAGAGCCACATGTTGTTGAGCATAATATGCACACATTGAGTGAGAGTTCCCTTATACTGAAAAAAAACGACAAGATTATTCAAATGTAAGGTGAAAAAAGTCAAATGCTGTAAAAACTTTTCCTCCTGTTATAGTTTTGAGTGTAGTAGTCGTAACTGACCTCTGAACCCGAGGGTGAGATGGGAACTCTTAGAGCAGGGGATGAAGGTCGTCCTCGCTCAATGTCAAAGGGAAGCTCACGCCGAGGCCTTTTTTTCTTCTCTGTGTCCATGTCCCTCATCTCGCCCGAGCCATGACTGTGTCCTTCTGCTCGAGTGAGGACGCCTGACAGGAAGTCAGCTATTTCATCCTGCAGATAGAAAAAAGTGGTTTTGCTTTAGAGGGCACAGAAATGTTTAACTGTGTTAATTCAATATTTAAAGACCCACAGACTTACCTGGACACAGCGGTCAATCATGGTCTGCGTCAGTCCTTCTGATTTCATTTTGGCTGAATTAATCCTGCAGAGGGAGACATTAGTGATATTACAATCACAACCAGGAATGTCTCAATACTAATCAAGAGAATCTGATCGGGGCAATACCAGTATTTACGAATTACTGTTTTACGTCAAGATAGTAAGAGAGCTGCTTTTAATACAACCAGTTCAATACAACATTTAAAAACGAAATATGAAACTGTAAAGAAAATGTATACATCTATTATAATTATGATTATAAACGTATTATAATCCTTTTATATGCCTGTGTGAAAAGCCTTCATGCTGAAACTAGAAACCGGAAATGAGAAATCAAGACAGAATATCTTGTTTCTGATAAGTGAGGACTAGTCGTCATATCAGCAGAAGAATTCAGTTTCTAAGTGAGAAAGATAACCGCTGTTATGGCGCATGTTTGTGTAACTCTGAACTGCAATATTATTGGTTGAAGCTTGTTTCTGGACAATTGTCCACTTGTGTAATGCTGCATAGAATTCTGAAGATATGCTATACACCTTCAGTTAAAGGAAGCTGCCATCCTGTGTTGATTGTGGACTGCTCACTCATTGATTCCGAATCTGGAAATAATCTCTCTACAAAGGATTTTAGCCACTGTTAGTGCATCTGGATGCGTAATAGGAAATATCTCTGTCCATTTATTGAATGAATCTATGATCAGTAAACAGTATTTCTTCCCTTCACAATGTTTCAGCTGTATGAAATCCATATGTATTGCTTTGAATGGGGCACTGGTTGGAGGGAATTGTCCTCTTCTGGGTCATATATTTCCTTGTGATTATGTCTGGTGCAAACTAAATAAGCTAAACAAAAAAAAAATTAAGTAATTTATAAATCCATAGGAAGTGAAGTTATGTGATACTGTATTAATCAGTAACAGAATAGAGAGTGTTTCCTAAAGCAACTGAGGTTCAGGGAAAGGCAGTGTCTTAACAACAAATTCTGGAAAACGCCTATAAAAAAAATGCATTGTTATTACTATTACCATGACCCACTAAAAGGAAGCTGTTGTTTTTTTCTCTTGATTTTTGGGGCCTTATTCGCCTTTATTTGTCACAATAGACAGTGCATAGATCAAAAATTATGGAAAGAGAGTGGGCAAGTGGAGTGAGGAAACTGGACCACAAGTGGGATTCAAACCTAGGACACAGCTCTGAGGACAATAGCCGCCATGCAGGGCAAAAGCCAACCACTGTTTTTAAGACATCAAAGTCCAGGGTGATTTGGAGGAAATTGAGCAACATGAGTCAATATTTGTGGAACATGAGTTTCACAAACACTTCACTATCACACCACAACACCAACTAACTTTAAACTTGAAAATGAAGAATAAAAGCTAGGGACAGCATTAAGGCCAAAAAGGATTACAGAAATGGTGGTCAACTTCATCGCGTTGGACAACCAGCTCATCTTAGTGGTGATGAGCTGGTTGTCACTGCAGACAAGGGATGTAACCGTTACAGGTAAAATGGTAAACCGCGGTAAAATTCTGACGGTTAGTATTACTGTGTCCTGTTTTAATTACCGGTAAACTAAGTTTGATTACCACACTGCGTCAATAGCTCACGTTGATGCTGATCATTGCCTGGAAAAGCCTGAACTATGCTCCAAAAAAGTCATGGCGGTAGGTGCCTGCACACATACAGACACTAAACCGAAGGTTTTTCCCCCTCGAAACGGACAAAGTCAGTTTTTCTTTTCTTGTAATTACACACATGTATAACATAATAATGACAAATACTTGCCAGAATTGTTTACTTTTATTTCTCATTAAAAAAGGGTGAAAAAATTTACTCAAAGGACATTTCATGACACATTTATTGACAAAAAAGACAAAAGACCTGTTATAACTGTAATATTAAAGGGGTTAAATGATTTCAAGTGTGTGTAAAAGTACTTTTTGAATATTTTGAGCACACTGCAACAATACTGCGACAATAATGATAACCGTGATAATTTGGTCACAATAAGCGTGATATGAAATTTTCTTACTGTTACATCCCTACTGCAGACACTGCTTTACCAGAGCAAGGTTCAAGGCAACATACAAGCAATGCATGTAAGCAATGTGACTACTGTGAGTTTCATCACAGAGATTTAGAGCTCCATTGTTTGGCCCACGTCAATGTTGAGTCACTGAACACTGGCTAATTTCATCCACTTCTGAGTTAAAGTACACTGCATTGCAATGATCCCCAGTTTCAGGCAAGAAATATGAAAAAGGCAGTGAATGATAAGGGGTTCAAAGTGCAGGTCTGCTGCTAGAAAGAACCAGTTTCACAGATTTATTTGTCAGTGCAAGGAAGATAGAGGGCAGTTTTAGCCCTCACAGTAGGCCTACTCACAACATGATATCCAAAATTATATTTATATACAAGAAATTTATAAGTTACGTATTCCACTCAGAAGAATTTTTATTACTACTTAGACTTAGTTCAACAGAATTGAATAAGGGCATCTGGTCACTTTGTTTACTTAATCTGCTAAACAGAAAGAAACACCGTGCAGCTGTATTGTCCAGATTAATGTAAATATATAATTGGGCAGATACTCATATTCAAAAAATTGGAACAAAGGCCAAAAAGCTAATCGAAACATCTCTAACCACAACTGAATTACTTCCAGATCTTCATACTCTTTAGGAATAAACATGACATTTGGATACTTGTGTCTGATATCTGCAGGTTAAAAGTTGAGCCTGACCTTAGGTTGTCGTCTGCTCCTCCCACCACCACCATGCTGTTGTCTGCCCTCAGCTTCTCTCTGAAGTCCTCCATTCCTTCAGTGCTACACTGCAGAGCATTCTGGCCAACCACGAACAGGACTGGAGTCTTCATGTCCAGCAGGGGGTCGTCCACGTCCTACAATAACCAATGTCAATTAAATCTTCAATACATAATTTCTGAACAAAGCCAAAGTGTTGCTTTCTCACTGAAACGGTCAAACATGGCTGTATAATGACGAAAGTGAAAACTGCATATCAAAAACATAACGCTTAAGTTCTTACCCCTCTTGGCCCGTTGACTGTTAGAAGAGGGAAGCCGAGACACACCACAGCAGTCAGATACTCCATGAGAGATACCTACATGTAATCAGTATTGATTAGACAAATGCTCCAAAAAAATAAGTATTCAGAACTTTTTTATTGATCAGATCACTGTGATGTGATACTTGACTTACATGACAAGCAATAAGAGCTCCAGTGTTCCAGCCGACGAGGATAATGGGTTTGTGAGGGAAGTGACTGTGAACCTGGTGGTTTAATTGAAAACACACAATTAATGGTGTCATCGCATCACAGCTCCATTGTGTAAGTAAATGCTGCCATGACTACTTGTCTTAAGCAGCCTTATGGAAAGTTAGTAAGAAAGCTAAGTTCACAACAAAAGGAGTCTTTTAACTCGAGGCAGGTTTTCACAGCTACAGGTCAGTTGATTCGTTTCAATTCAGCTGGGAAAAATGCCTCAAACTTGCACATTTTCTTTGGATCATTTCATGTTCACGCGACAGTATTCTGAGGCAGATCAAATCACCCAAAAAGCGAGCTGGCAATACGTCATTATGTAACAGCTGCCATTGCTTCGCATCATGGGAAGGGAGCTAGCAGACTAAGCTATCTGCAAAGCAAGTCGATGTTTCAGAGAGGAGGTCACTTGTCTTATCAACAGTTATAGAGATCGGCATATTTATCAACGTGTTACACACCTCACGATAAAATGTAAACAAACTCAGTGCACAAAGAATAGGGGCTTTGAACACTCTCTGGTGTTTACAGGAGACCACAACGTATTACACTGTCACATATGTGAAGGTGTCCGTAGACAGACTGTCTGGGATGTAGGAAACTAAAGAGTGGCTTTAAAAGAAATAAAGTCTCCTGCTTGCACAGTTCACTGCAAGGATTTAAAGAACTCAGAAATGACTGAGGAGCCTAAAAAGGGTATATTCTGGATAAACAAGTGCATCAGTCAGATTCTTTTCTGTTACATCGGGTCAAGATATCATTGAATAAGTGTTTATTTACTGATCTTTGTCTTATATTGTTATTCACTTTGCATTTAACTCTGCCTTGTAAGGTGACGCTGAGTGCTGAGGAAAACGCATATAAAGAAAATGTATTGTTATTACTATTATCATGACCCACTAAAAGGAAGCCATTGTTTTTTCTCTTGATTTTTGGGGCCTTATTTGCCTTTATTTGTCACAATAAACAGTACATAGATCAAAAATGGTGGAAAGAGAGCAGTTAAGTGGCATGAGGAAACTGCACCACAAGTGGGATTCAAACTCAGGACACAGCTCTGAGCCATGCAGGGCAAAAACCAACCACTGATTTTAAGACATCAAAGTGCAGGTTGTTTTTGGAGGAGATTGAGCAACATGAGGCAATATTTGTGGAACTGGAGTAGGGATGTAACGGTATGAAAATTTCATATCACGGTTATTGTGACCAAAATTATCACGGTTATCATTATTATCGCAGTATTGTTGCAGGTGTGCTCAAAATGTTCAAAAAGTACTTTTACACACACTTGAAATCATTTAACCCCTTTAATTTTACCTTTATAACAGGTCTTTTGTCTTTTTTTGTCAATAAATCTGTCAGGAAATGTCCTTTGGGTAAATTTTTTCACCCTTTTTTAATGAGAAATAAAAGTAAACAATTCTGGCAAGTATTTGTCATTATTATGTTATACATGTTTAGACACTGTGTAATTACAAGAAAAGAAAAACGGATTTGAACTTTAAACAGGATTCTTTTCATAAACAATTGTAAATGAACATGTTCAAAGTTTTGAGATGACCAAAAATAAACTTAATCTATTTTACATACACTCACATTTTTTGTTTGCCTACAGCATTAGTGTCCATGTTACAGCTGCCTATCTTGGCCAGGACACTCTTGAAAAAGAGATTTTTCATCTTAACAAGTTTATTTTTCTGGTTAAATAAAGGTTAAATAAAAAACAGTTCATTATATTAGACCATGTCCAGGCATTTGTTTACTGACAGTAGTCCCTGAGGCTATACCTGTCCAGTTAGCCCCCTTCATGACTCTCCTCTGGTCTCCCCTCTCCCTGACAAATCTCCTCCACATTTCCTCCTCCAATATTTTTAAATTATGATTGATGAAATCCATAAAACACCAACTAAGATGGAAAAAGACGATCAATTACAAAATACGGCAAAAAAAAAAAAAAAAAAAAAAAAGAAACGCAAAAGAACGGCAAGAAACACTCTCGAGAATGATACTTATGCTATGATAAACCACCTATAACTCACTCGGGTATGGCTCACTGAATCTTCTCGCTCTTACTCTCTCCGGCTCAGTCAGAGAGTTTTAATCACACACGTCTTTTTCTTCTGCCGGCAACAGCTTTGTATTTTAGACAGGGTGACCGTCTTCAATCAATTTACCCTCGGCATCCTTGTAAAATCCAAAATCTGACCAGACGTTGTCCGTTCGAGAGGGGGAAAAACCCTCGGTTTAGTGTCTGTGCAGGCACCAACCGCCATAACTTTCGCTCTGAGGCCAAACATTGCGAACTACGCATGCGCACCTCCGTCTGTGAGGGACCGCGGCTGCTTTATTGAGGAGCAGACACAGTTCCGGCTTTTCCAGGCAATGAACAGCATCACTGTGAGCTATTGACACAGAGTGGTAATCAAACTTAGTTTACCGGTAATTAAAACAGGACACAGTAATACTAACCGTGAGAATTTTTACCGCGGTTTACCATTTTACCGCTAACCGTTACATCCCTAAACAGGAGTTTCACAAACACTTCACTATCACACCACAACACATACAAAAGTGGTAAAAACATTTAAGAACGCCCTACCTCCATAACCTTGGCCCTCACAGTGCCCAACATGTGCTCCAAACACTGAGTGATGCCAATGTTTGCCCCGCTGTTCACATGACAGTGCACCGGGATGACCTGATACAGAAACAACAGTTTAACTCACTTTTATTAATATTCATGAAAACTAATTTTAGCATCAAATATAGAGTTAATAAAAATATATACCTTTCCTAAACAAGAGAGCTGTGACTGCCAGAATCTCATTCGCCGGGATGTGGAGAGAGTTGGATTGGTCGGGCTTGATGGTGCTATGAGGATAAGAGGGGATCCAGGAAGCTTGCTCTGAAACATTAAAGACAACAGACAGGGTGTTGACCTTCAACTGTGACCGATTACGAAGAACAAAGGAAATAAGCTGGATGGACAGAGAGTGTTTACAGGTTTATTCTGGGACAGGACCCCAACAGCAGGATCCCAAGGCCGTTTAAGCAGCAGTGACAGGGCCTCTGCGCTCGGAGTGCCACTCTTTGCCGTCGTCAGCAGCATTCTGTCGATCAGCAAGGGCAACTTTAAAGACACAAAGAGGAAAAGTGATGAATTAAGGATCCTGGAGCAACAGATCTGATCGGGTATGCAGACTGTTTCACGATACACTTTAATACACACCTTGCTTTTGAGAGTCTGCAGCACATCTAGGTATGCAGCCAGCATGGCGAGGCTTAAGGATTCAATCATGGTGTTGTGTAGCCACTGTGTCAATTTGATGTCCCAGTTGACACTCGCTAATGCATGCCGCACCTTCCTCGCACACTTGTCCACAGCTATCCTCCGCAAAATTGGCTCATTGGAAGCCTAGCAACAAAGAAATAATAAAAACTGATCAAAGAGCCTTTAAGTTATTCAATAACAACCTGATTAAAAATGATAAACAATACTTTCAGTTACATTAACAAAATTTACTAAGTTATACTGTCATGGAGCAACTGCTTCAGTACACACAGAGTTACAGATTCTGGGGCTTTTTTCCATCTCTCCAGTTTCTAATCTGTTCTTTTGGACATCTCTTGTTCAATAAAAAATTGTGCTGCAGTTTTGTGGTTGCAGTCAACACAGCTAGTAATTCTACAATTACTGGCCACTCAGCATCTACACTAGCCTCAATTTTGTTGTTTAGAAATCATGTTCATGCGATTTAGGTTCTTTTTGGATTTGAAATTTACATAACAAGATTAACCACCCTTTGAACCAAAAATGGCTGCTGTACTTCCACCTTCCACTTGTTTTTTTCAACCTCTGAAGGAAAATACACATCAACTTCCAAAGTTTGCAGTCTTACATCCAGTGTGCACAAATTAAGTACTTCTGGGATGACAGAGAGCTCATGCTCTATTCTCCTACAAACCTAATCAATGAAGGCCCTGCATCAGGAGAGCACTTCTCCCTGCACATGTTCAGCAACACATCACAGAGAAATGTTTCATACATTGTTTGCAAAGACATACATTCTGACATTGGGGATGCTCATTATTTGTAATTGTAGGTGATCTAACAATTTAAGAACCGCTGCTGATCCTGATTTCTGAGTAAATTAAACTGCAGAGAGTCACATGACTACCTCTTATTCTCACGTATGTTATAAGGAAAGGAGTAATGGAAGCAAGGCGACTATTTAAGATTTATTTTGCAGAAAACATAAATGTACATTAAACAATACTAAATGCAGGGCCATTTTATTTTAGGCTTATGCTGAGAGATAAAAAGATGTGGTATTCTGCAGCTACAAAAAAAATCTGTTAAGATCATTTTTAACCAATTTGCATTTTTCTGGTAAGTTTTCAAGTTAGAGTTACTTTTTGGAAGAAACACAGCTCTGCAGGAGTAAAGTCTGTTTTGTTTATACATCACTATTCACAAGTCATGACAGTTTCGTTTAAGTCTTGAGTGAAACCTAAAAAGTTGCATATATTTTTCATGTGTATCTTGAGTCAAAATGGCATTTTATGTCTGGAAAAACCTCTTCCAGTTGGGGTCTCAGTCTAGCAAAAGGAAGCTCTGCCTTGATTTAAACATCCACTCAAAGCACTTGATAAACAATTCTAACATGTAGATCCTAACGTCTCGGTGAATATCTCTTAAGTGTGACACAGTTCTCTTCATGTGATTTTTAATATCTGCAGAGAAAAACTACTTTCTTGAAGGAGAGCTTGCTTTGATTAAGGAGATTACAGGATGCCTATGGCTGGGAAATTTATTTACCAAAATAAAGGTGGCAATATTTTTTGGCTGAATGTCAATACTGGATGCAATCTCAAAATCTTTTTAAAGCTCAATGATTTTTAAAAACACAGATTAATAAAGCTTACACAGGGATTGTGTTGATTCAGAGGGCTGCAAAAACTTTTGGTTTGGAGCACTAGCTGACCAATTTTACACAAGTCCAATTCATACTGTTGTTGGAGGCATAATATTTACACCCTTTGACGTTTCGCCTCCACTGTGAGGAATGAGTTGATCCCCTCTCTGCTGCATCACCAGCGGCAGTAACACCGGCATGATAATGAAAAGAGAGAGGCACGCAGACTCAGCGGGAGACAGGAGCGCTGCGAGTAAGTGTCTCTGCCTTTGTGTGTACGTGGCAGCAAGCGCTGTGTCATGCGCATTCAAGTCATGTTGCATTGTGAACTGACAGACATTACAACCTCACAGTATTAATGTGAATTTCTATAGGTGTAATTATAACAGAGTCTTGTTGCTGTGCTTTTGTGTGAAAAAAACTGTGGGAAAAAATTCAAGTTTTTTTGTTGTTTGGTATTCTCAGCAAAATAACATGATTCTGTCCATCATCTGAGATCTTGACAAGGATCACTGAGCCACTAATTTTCATTTAACCATCTAGCCTCCTCTACTTAGTGTTAGTCCTTTCTTTCCCTCTATGCTGGCATTGTTGACAGGACTGTTGTTCTAAGTGTGCAATTTTGTTTTTGTATATTTTGCTTTTGGGAAGCAGAAAGGCAGGGAAGGCTAAATAGGATTAAGAATAGGATTATGAATGATGGCTCTCTTGATGCTATCTTAATGCATCAACGACTGTATTGATATAAACAACACAGTCTACACTTATATCCTGTTTAAAAATATCATATAGTATTTTTTCAAAAAACTGTTTCTCCCAACCATTTCAAAGCCCTTAAAATGATCAGCTCTTTAGAACAAAACAAAACACATCAAAGAAACTCACGTTTTCATTGGCCAAGCGGGCTAGTCTTTCAGCTTGCAGAGCTTTAAGGACTTTATTGAACAGCTTGTTTTGGGCCACTGACCATCCAGTCCTAAAACAAAAAAGGCATTGAGTTAAGATAGGAATTCAGAGTGACACAGCAGAAAATAAGGCTAAAGAGCACAAGATCCCTTCAGATATTTGGGCCCTGTCCACACAGAAGCCGCAACGTTTTTATATTGAATACATTCTCTGTAAAGACGGCATCGTTTCAAGAAATGTGTCCATCAACACTAAAACACTAAAAACGCTGTGGTGCATACGCCAGGCCTTTAAGTGGCGCTGTAACACTGCTGCAGACATACAACAAGAAAAGTAGGCATGAAGCATGTGTATACATCATGAGAAATGTGAACAAGCACTGGTGTATGTTGATCTCCATGTCATCTAGTTGCAGTGGTCGTAGAGCACAGGATTATGCTGTAAAAGCCACAACAAGCTCAGTAGCTTCTGCAGCATGAGCAGAAACCTACGGTATATTCTGCCATTGTTGTCAGGGTTCGCGCATGTGGTTCAATCAAGGGATGGGGCAATGACATCGTCATTTTTGTGGCTCTCCGTATTCGCCGTCCACCCGGAAACGCAAGGGATTTATGCACTCAAGGATCTGTCATCAAAAATGAACAATTTTGTCCATCCCTTCCATGTGGGCAAAATGCCTATACAAACAAAAACTTGTGTTGATATGCCTGAATTCATCTCTGTGAGAAAGGCCTCTTAATTACTTGTTTATATGTTCCTCCCAGTCCTCAGGTGGTGGAGGACTCTCAGCGACTGTGCGAGCGAAGAGAACATGTCGCTCACACTCCTTCATCACACTTAAAGCTTTCTGGTTATCATACAGAGGTATGGGTGTCGGGGTGACTGTTTCCACATCAAGGACAGAATCAGAGTCCCTGTAGATAAAGACAGAGGTTTTATTTACTGCAAGCCAATCAATCATTTACAAAACCAATTGATCAACACTAAAAATAATATAAGAAATTTAAGTTATAAAACAATATTTAAAAGGTAAGGGCAACTTGGGGGATTCAGGTATAGACAAAGATCAATTTTAACTCACAACAAAGCCTCGGGCTGGCGACGAGGAGTGACAAACAGCGATCTTGTGGGACGTGCACTGCTGGCATCTGGGTGGGCATTCCATGGTTTGGCATAGCTGTGGTCCAGAAACACCAAATCCAGCTCTCTTTCATGAGCAGAAAGCTGGAAAAGCAAAGATGTAGCCATCTTCCGTGCTGATGACTGGAAATCCTTATCCCCACCTCGATGCATCCTCTTCCTGGGCCCAAAAGGCCCCAAAAAGTGCTCTGATTATCTTGTTAGTGCAGACCAAACTGTCACAAAAAATAAATGAATTAAAAACACAAAGGAAAGATGGTCTGAAGAACTGTTCCTCCTGTCACTGCTGCAGTCTGTGCCATGCTGCATAGATTAATGATTCTGCACGTTTTTTCCTACCAATGTTGTAAAGTTTAAAACAACCATGTCCAGCCAATAAACGTTCAAGTAAAAATCATATTGCTATTGGAAAATCAATGATTTTGTTCATTTCTGCCCTCTTTCTGCCACGATCACATCTTGTCATCTTTGTTGTTTCTGCTGACTACCTCTGATGTCACATCCTTGATTTTCAAGGCATGTAAAACAAAGTAAAAAGGAATTGAGAAGCAAAAAGACTAATGATATCAATTCCTTGAGGGAGCTGTTATCAATTCTACACTGGTATTGGTTTTCAATTCCTACCTCTACTCTTGTCTGTTGAAGTTTCCTTTAAAAATCACAATATATACAGGGGTTGGAAAAAATTCAATAATTTCATTTTTCATTATTTTTTTTTTGCCCTGATTGATTCATAATAATATTTTCTTTGCAGAGAGTATGAAGTCTCTACTGGACTGATACTGGCCTTCATTCATTGTTGTAGTTAATTGTTTTTAAATAAAACAAGAAAAAAGATATAGTTAGTTATAAAGACATAGTTTAATATTTAATGTAAAAATTGGTGATACTAGGGTAAAGACCTACAGAACATGTTGAACTCAACCAGATACATAGCCGATGGATCTCCCGTAAATATCAGCAGAAACTGCCAAAGCCAGTATTGTGCCAACAATACCTCACATCCCTACTTAAAATAATCTACTTTTATCAAATTCATAAAATAGCATAATTTGAACATTTTATTTAACGTGCTGGGATTAAAATAACAACAACATTTTTTCCTCCACTTTCTTTTCAAAACAATTAAAATACCATTGGCTCTGAATGTCTAGCACCAATAAACATATTATTCACCTTGTTTTTCTAGTTTGTTTTTATCAGCTTTACATCATGGAAAACAGAGACAGCTGACGGATATTTTTAGTCACATCTTGTGGTCTACTGGCATCTGTTAGTTAAAAATGGATTAGTGACCAAAACATCCAGTTGTTATTTTCCACAATACAGAACATTTATTGCACTGATGTATACATCGCGATGACACCTTTTCAGATTGCATTCATGGCTCTTTCTATGAAAATATAATATCCCCTTATATGAATGGCTAGATCAATACAGACAGTAAATTTTACTAAGTTGTCATGATACAGCTCAAACATCTGAACATTTATTAAGCAGGTGCTTTGTCCACAGGGCAACACCCACTACAACATGCTCTGTATACTGTCATAAAAATACGTACACTGCACAGAACAAATTTGGAGGCAAAAAAAACAACTTTTAAAATCATTACTCTACGTTAGATGCTACTTATTTGTTTCTATGTGAGAAACACCTCAGTGTTCGTCAATAATGAAAACATTATGTAAAGGAAGCTACGCCCGTGGGAGGGCCTTGCATGCTAAGATTAGCATAGCAGGCTAAAAGCTAACCAAATGCCGCCATTGCCGTGTGTCTTTGCTCACCTCTCTGCTTTACAGCTCCATGTCTGTCTTTACGGTGAAACTCATGTGTCGCGGAAGGCGAGAGACACAAGTAAACTGCGCTTTGTCGGTTATTTTAAAGAATTATGCGAGGTACAAATCTTATGAGCGGGTAAGTCTATGGTTAAACCCCACTTCCTTTTGTTGTGTGTGCTTTGTTGCCAGGTTTGGTTCATATCCATGATTCACAAAGCGAAGAAAGAGAGGAAGAATATTCGGCGTCATTCTTACAAGACTGGCAACCCAAGATGTGGCGCGTCACTGGGGTGGGGAAAGCTTGCGTAAAACGCGGACTGGATTACAACAGAGCAAGGATCGTTTCACCTCCCTGAAAACAATTCTTCACAATTTACCGTAAACATGAATGCTATGCCTTGAGAGGGGGCACCAGGGGCCTTAAAAACCTCACAAAGTTTTCTTCATTCGGGAAAGCTAACACCACACCATGCCACCACCAATAAAGATATTTTCTTTGTTATTTCTTGCTTTCAGTGCAAAAAAGCAACATTTTGGTAGCCACCACACTGTCAGAAGATTAAGAGTACACCGCTTCTCCCAAGAAGTGATGGCAAGTGTGAACGACCATGGCAGTGAATTAGCCAGGCAGGCAATATATCAACAACACCCAGAAAGTTTACTGACTTCTCTGGGCCTGAGCTCATCTGAGAAGTAAAAAATTGTGCTGTGGTCTGATGAGTCCACATTTTAAACTGTTTTTGGAAATCATGTGGACATCGCGCACAGGACAAGGACCATCCAGAATGTTGTCAGTGCAAAGTTCAAAAGTCAGCATCTGTGATGGTATGGGGGTGTGTTAGTGCCCACGGCAAGGATAACTTACACACCTGTGAAGGCACCATTAATGCTGAAAGGCAGATTTTAGAGGACTATATGCTGACAACTGAGCGACTTTCTTTCAAAGATGTCACATTTTTTTTCAGCAAGACAACGCAAAGCCACATTTTGCATGTGTTTCAACAGTGTGGCTTCGTAGTACAAGATTGCAGGTACTAAACTAACCTGCCAGCAGTCCAGACCTGTCTCCCACTGGAAATGTGCAATGCATTATGTACAAATCACAGGGACCATGGACCGTTGAGCAACTGTAGCTGAACAACAAGCAGGAACAGGAAAGAATTTAACCTACAGAGCTTCTGCAATTGGCTTCCTCAGTTCCCAAATGCGTATTGAGTGTTCTTAAAAAAGAAGGGGTGCAGCTCAGTGATAAACATGCCCTGGGTTTGTCTGATCCTTCTTGGGATGTGTTGCAGATATCAAATTTCAAAGTGTTTGAATATTTGCAAAAAAAACAACAACAACAAACAAATAAATAAATAAAGGCTATCAGTTTGAAATTAAATACCCTGTTTTTGTAGTGTATTCAGCTGAATATAGGCCAAAGAGGATTTGTAAATCATTATATTCTGTTTTTTATTTACATTTTATACAATGTCCCAACTTCAGTGGAAGTGAGGTTTTAAATAAACTTGTGTTCTGGTAAAAATGCACCTTCAAACATTGTTCAAGTGTAAATTACAACTGTACAGGCATTAGAACTAGCTCTATCTTTTCAGATTCATGAAATAGGCCCAGTCAATGATAATGATTTGATGATGATAATGACTTAGGCAAACTGCTGTGACCTCTTACAGTTAACTGGCTGACCCCTCCCATTGTTTGACTCCAAAGGTCCCTGCAAACACACTGTTTAAAGGACAGAGCTCTGGCTGAGAACACAATATTTTCTGACCTCTAACTTAATCAGTATTTTGGAACAGATTGAAGATTTCCTGCCACCATGGTGAGATGTTTGAATTGCTCTTTGGATACAAAACTGTTGATGCTAGATGCATTTGTGTATCAGTTGCAGATGTAGGTAGTTTTGTTGTGAAACAAAAAAATTCTAACAATAAATGTAACTTTACTGTGAGCTGTTTAGAGGGGATGGTTTTGTAAAATGACCAGGGCGTAAAGACATCTTCAAGGATTGGCAACTGTGGTTGCTCAGGGGACACGTTTATGTAATTCACTCTGCATAATATTAACTGGCAGTTCAAAACCAAGTTTTCTATCTGTAAAGCAAACTCATAAATGTATATAACAAATATTAATTTCAATGGACCACTTGTGATTATCAAAGCCAAAAATTCTGTTTAAAACTATACATAAGCTGATCCAAGTGTTTGCCTGCATTTTGTCAAAAACATTGTTACAGGTCACATTTTTACTCTTTTTTAGTGAATTTACACTGGTTCCAGATGTCACCAGAACATATTTTTGAAGTTTCTTCCTAAAAATGCTCTCAGTGACAGGCTTTTGGTGACCTTGTCGTGCAGATCGATCTGCCTGATTCAATGTCTGTAATCCATCTTGCCAAGCTCCAGTCTACAAGGATCGTAAGTGTCCCAAAGCAGCATGGCCCAATCTGACCTTCTCCAGGACAGTGATCTAACAGCTGCACAGACATCCCTGTACACATTGACACGTTCTTTCAACTGGAGTTGCCCATAGGTTGAACTTTAGTCTCCCATCTTGAGCAGACAGCATTTTCCCATTATGACGTCATTAGGGTAAATTTTTCAATCAGACTGTTTCAGCACGCATTGTATGAGAGGCGGTAAAAGCAACAGAGGGAGAGAAGAGATATTTATTTTGTTGGGAAGGGATGGAGTGTGTTGACAGGTCATGGACATGTGTTTAACATGCATAAAAGTTCAGTGTGTGGGGTCAATATGTTTAAGCTCTGTTTTTCTGTTCTCCACTCTGTAGAAGTATTTGGCTCTATCCCTGATGCTGTGTGTGACGCTGTCTTTGTCTGATGCTAGTTGCTTCCACAGGCTCTTAAAACCAGGTAGAGAGGAACACATGCACACATGCAAAAAGCTCTTTGATTCTGTTCAGAAATTATGAAATTCAGAGAACAAATTTTCCACATAAAAACACAGGGGGAATTCCCCATAATGCTTCTTTATAACTGATTTTTTTTTAATTTCATTTTTGTAGGCATGACCCACTGTCAGGATCATGTTGATAGGACATGGCATGCAGTGGGATCCTCGTGGAGAAACAGTCAATGTATGGACTGTGATTGCGGTGGATGTTGTGAAGGGTAAGGAGAAAATATTACAGCCTTACGGACATGTATGCACTGAAGAAAAATCTATCAAACATTTACTTCTTTAAATATGTAAAATTTGCTTGCAGAGTTTCAACCCCAAGGTCATTCCCAGACGACTGTGTGTCAGTGCTTGATTCAGTGGCCTGTAAATACATCGTGCACAAACGGAATGACCCATCTGTCACCTGCCCAGTTTTTCTTGAAGTGGGAAAATGAACGAGAGATCTAAAGTTGTGTGCTTTTACACCTTGAGGAAAAGGGTCTGCATCTGTGATCCCTCCCTGAGCAAACACAGAACTACTACGAAAAGAAATGCAGTACTTTAAAAATATTTCACAAGAATAAAGAAAAAATTGATACCGGTGTTGTGTTTCTATGGATATGTCTTTTCATGAGGGAAAAAAAACTAAACAAGAGGCACAAACCAGGTTCAGAGTCCTTTGTGGTTATAAGGGTCATGTGGCTGGTGAGAGAAATAGTAGGTGGGGCTAAAGGTGTGGAAACCAGAGCCCTGTTGGGGGGTCTGGGGGTATCCTCCCCAGGCAGTTTTTCTTTTTCTGGTTTACACATGTGAATGAAGCATTCTGGTGCATTCTGAGAGAATAATTAAGGCAAAATAAGACTTTGACCTACAACGACAAATGGGGTCGGGAAACTGTATTTCAGCTTATTAACAGGGCAATATAGCCTACACACACCCTACCTACATTCAGTGTAGTCCTGTGATATAGAGACTGACAGTAGCATACTTGTGTACATTCACCTGCATCTCAACAGGTTAGGCTACAGCACAGGAGCACACAAAGACAACAGCGGAATAATAGTAAAGAACAGGCCTACATTTATAACAAATCAGACTGCATATCAATATGATCAGCCAAAGGAAAACAGCACAAACATGCTTTAAATAATTAACATTTTTATTAAATAAGGTACTTCAGTGGAACTGAATTGAAACTGGATGAACAAATACAAAATAAACTTATAAAAATTACAAAATATATAAATAGATAAACAAAATCTTCAAGCATGGAAAAGAAACCAGTTATTGCGCTTGTTTGTGACCAATCTGGTTATGAACGTGCTTAAGTTATGCAAATTGGAAACACTTGGGCACTGGTCCCTAGCGCCCCTTAAGTATTTTTTTTTTTTTGGCTAGGATAAGCTAACGTTTTAATGCAAAACTGTGATCTGAGCATGCGTGAGACAACAGATGTTCCGATTCTGCCCCGAGGCTGGACAGAGAGATCGCTGATGGACTGAAATACACATTTAATGGAATTATTAATATAACAGTGCGTTTTCCTTATTTTGGTAATAATTTGCAGGTCGACAGCAGACATCTCTTTTGGCTCATGCAGCCTCACACAGCTCAGGTGGGGCTGAGCTGTGTGAGGCTCAGCGCCCACATATACCGGCTGCCACCGTCACTGTCTAAGGATCTGGAGCGAGCTGGAAGTTTTGTGGAGTTGCTTTGTCCATTATTTTCTCTTACCAGAATAAACATGGCCAAAGGGAGATTTCCAGTGTCGCCTTATCATTCCTCATAACCGCTACACAACTCAGAAATTCCACCGGTTACATATAGGTCAAAGAGGATTTGAAATAATTGTATTCTGGTTTTATTCACTTTTTATATAATGTCCCTACTTCAGTGGAATTGGGGTTTTAAATAAATTTATTTTCAGTAGTAAAAGTGCACCTTAAAACCTTGTTCATCAAACAGTGAAAAAGAGTAAAATTAAAGTGAATGGCAGGACACTAATGCGCAACACTAGATCCAGTTATCAAAAGGCAAAAAGGTTTATTGAGAAAAAACAAGCAGGGTTCAGTACACGGGAGATCAGTCAGTGTGGCAACAGTGTCCAAAAGCATGTGAGGCTATAATCAAGAGAGGAGAAGCGGGAAGGAGTTGGTACACAGAAAAGGCTAAAGCATAGGCTAAGCATCAGGAAACAGACAAGACGGTACACGGCAAGACTAGACTTTGACTGAGAGCTGGAATGAGGAGTGTGAGTTAAATGATCTGGCAACAACACAAAAGACACCAAAGACATGGGGCCATAATTTGTTGGCGCAACGCAGGGTGGCGCAGCCTGGTGCAGCTTGGTGCACTCCGCGCAGAGGTAATTTTGTCCGGCGCACCGCTGTGTGCAGCCAGTTTGGCAATTTGGTAGACCGGCTATGCTGAGATGGGTGTGACGGCGCAGCAGGGGGAGGTGTCGACAGATTCAGCTTGGTGCATTGACAAATTTGTGCCAAAAAAATGCCAGGAAGGTGCGCTGAAAGCTTGCCAGCTCCTACCTGTTCTATTCTCGGCACAGGCGAAGCGCACCAGGTGCAGTGGTAATTTGGCTGACAGGCGCACAGTGCACACATGGCACCAAAACCTCAGAGGCAGGTGTCCAGAGTGTCAGGCACATTTCAATGCAATAAACAATCACAGCAACCACCATTCAATGTAACCGTCTGAACCAGCATATACATTTGTATCTAGCTTGGTTCTGGAGACTTGGAGAGTGTTTGTGGTAGCAGAACGGAGGGTACGTGAGGAGGCCTGGGGGGAGAGGAGTTCCTGAAGGTAAAGGGGGGCATGTCTGTAAATGCACTGGTGGGTGAGGAGGGAGACCTTGAACTCAATTCTGAGTGAGACAGGGCAGGGATTTCAGGATGGAGACAATGTGCTTGCACACCCTTAACAGGATCCTGGCAGCGCTGAGTTAAGAGGGAAATCCAATCAAAACAGCTTTGTGGTGGTGGAATAAGTTGGGGAGCGATCCAATCAGAGCTACTCTCTTTATGAGTTGATATATGCATGTAGAGCAGGTTCACTGTTTGTTGACAATTCTGGAATTGTTTCTGAGATGCTCTGCCAGGTAGCCTGAATAAAGGTGACTGCATTTCACACAAAAGTTAATTTTTTTTCTGTTAATTTATACATTCAAACTTTACAAGCATTCAGTAAAGGGTTATTAAATGTTTCAATTTAATCAAGTGTAAACATGACCTCAGAAATTCAAGGAAACATAAAAATGCTTTACCCTTTACACTTCATATTTTAGTCGACTAAATTTACAGTAGATTTTGTCAACTAAAATGTTGTGGAATTTCATCAACTTAAACTAGACTAAAATTAATACAATTTAGATGACTAGATACTGACTTAAACTAAAATATATTTTAGGCAAAAGACTACAACTTAAACTAAATTTAAAAAGTGCTGTCAAAATTAACACAGCTGGGGAGGAACAATAAGGAGGCAGGTGTGATGAGACCAGACAGGAAGTAAAAATTATGAAGGGAGACAAGGGTTATTGATTTCAAATTAGAACACAAGACAAAACATGACATGATGAAAAAACAGTAAAGGGAACTTAATAACGGGACAGTGACCTTAACAAACTTACAACTGTACAGGCATCTGAATTTGCTCTGTCTTTTCAGATTCATGAAAGAAGCACTGTTCATGAGATATCATTTCAGGTCATGTGACACTTTAAGACACAAGGTTGTCACTTTTCCCTCATGCCATATTTTTATCCATCATTTTTAGTTTTTTCTTTTCTAATTTCAATTAAACATAATCTAAACGACAGCATTCACATAGTTACACAGCTTCATCACCAATAACTTCTCATGTGAAGAGCAGTCTTACAGTTTACACACACAGACTGAGTGTTTATCTGTAACGTCCTTTTTTCCACACTGAGAGCGGAGTATGTCAATGTCTCCAGCAGGATGATCCATGTAAATGTAAGAGTGCATTCAAACTTGTGTGTGGCTCTTCTGACTTATAAAGTGTCCTTTTGACCAGCCTGTCACCACACAAGCAGTGTAGTCGGTTGTGATTCAGCGCTTAAAATTTCAAAACATCACAACTTTCCGCTCTGTTCAGTTTACTTTTTGAAATGTACGCATTATCCAAACCAAATTGTTCCTTAAACAAACCATTTTCTAAAACCTGATATCATACAACTTATAAAATCATGTCCAGTCTGTAAATCTGCATGTAAAGTTAGGAAAATGTATTTAAAAACTGAAAATCCGCACAATCCATTTATCTGTGCCGAGAATATAACAGGTGAAGAACACCTTTTACTTATAACTGAATGTATGATTTACTGTTATTGCAAGCACATGCTGCAGAGGGGAACAAATTTGCAGCCACACAGGCACCTCCAGCGCCTTGTGACTGACCTGAAACATTCACAGCTCCTAAACCTTTTGTCTGTGTGTGGAGAGTGTGATGCAGTCAGCTCTGAGTGACAAACTGAGTGATTCTGCCTATGAAGAGGTTGACGACCTCCATGATGTATTATGAGCGCAAAACAAAGAGGGTCTACTTTACGCGTGTGTCTGCATGAGTATGAAAGCACACTGGATTACCCTCCTTTTCCAGTCCTTCATAATGACAGACAGCCTCCAAATCTTTCTGTCATTCATCAAAAAATTCAGTCAATGATGGAAATATTTGCTTTATGCTGTTTATGACAGTCTAAACATGTTGACACTTTCATTAAAGATTCTCTCTCTCTCCATCGTCACCCCTCTAGGCGTAATGCTGTGCCAGTTTGCACCTGCCTTTCAAACATGCCAAATATAGACACAAAAACACCGACCGCAATCACTTTCAGGATTGATAAATCACATTGCAGGTGCTAAATGATACATTTGCATCTCCTTCTCCCAGCACTTTGTGCGTTCTGATAATCTGCATGTATTCTGCATATTCATGAGGGCAAACACACTAAAAAGATTGCGCGTACTATTTTGCTCATTTGACAGACGCAATCTTCGGTGCACCCGGTTGATAGATCAGCGTGTTCGCTCTATTAAGTTTGCACGTGTTTTCATACACGTAAACCATTCTTAGATCTGGCCCAATATGTCCTTCAGTGACTCAGAGGAACTCTTTACTTCAACCAGTAAAATAATCCCACATGTTTTATTTATTTATCCTTTCATGGCTTAGCCAAACTGCTGTGACCTCTTACAGTTAACTGACTGACCCCTCCCATTGTTTGACTCCAAAGGTCCCTGCAAACACACTGTTTAAAGGACAGAGCTCTGGCTAAGAACTCAATATTTTCTGACCTCTAACTTAATCAGTATTTTGGAACAGATTGAAGATTTCCTGCCACCATGGTGAGATGTTTGAATTGCTCTTTGGATACAAAACTGTTGACGGTAGATGCATTTGTGTATCAGTTGCAGATGTAAGTAGTTTTGTTATGAAACTAAAAAATTCTAACAATAAATGTAACTTTACTGTGAGCTGTTTAGAGGGGATGGTTTTGTAAAATAAGAGCATAAGGACATCCTTTAGGGATTGGCAACTGTGGGTACTCAAGGGACATGTTAATGTAATTCACTGTGCCAGAAAGGTAAATTATTTAAAAATGTGGTTTAACCATGCATTTTACACTTAAAATCACAAGACTTCATTAAGGGGGGTAAATACAGCTATTATCAGTATTTAATTCAAATGCAAATACAGATTAAGGTTTAATTAATGAGCTAACCACATACTTTAAACTAATTGAAGTTTGTCTCTCAACACAATGAACATAATAATAACTGGCAGTTCAAAACCAAGTTTTCTATCTGTAAAGCAAACTCATAAATGTATATAACAAATATTTATTTCAATGGACCACTTGTGATTATCAAAGCCAAAAATTCTGTTTAAAACCTTGTAGACTGGAGCTTGCCAAGCTCCAGTCTACAAGGATCGTAAGTGTCCCAAAGCAGCATGGCCCAATCTGACTGCTCGTACAGAGATTACCATTGATGCTAACAGCTTTAGCAGTCTTATCAGATCTGGACCACTTTTCTTTAATTAATGAAAAACAAATAACAACATTACAAACCTCTTTATAGAAATGATACGTTTGCTCCACTTTCAACATGTTTTGTTGAGATTTTTCTTTTTTGTCGTTGAAGTGGCGTATGTGCTATCCTTTGCAACATAGCAGTAGCGCCTGCCTACAACGTTATCTGACTGGCCTGTAATGAATGTGACTGACGGAGTGATCATCCAATCACCTGCCAGATAAGCTTTTGAAAGGGGCTGCGCATTTCCAAACACTGTCTATGGACTCTTTCCCAGATGGACTAGTGAAATATACTGAATGGTCTATTTGGTGTATTTGGTTAGGGTTTTGGTAGTCTGTTTCATTCTTGCTATCAGGCTGTTTTAGTGTAAATCCTCACAAGCTCTCTCTAATCACACCCTTCTCCAGGACAGTGATCTAACAGCTGCACAGACATCCCTGTACACATTGACACGTTCTTTCAACTGGAGTTGCCCATAGGTTGAACTTTAGTCTCCCATCTTGAGCAGACAGCATTTTCCCATTATGATGTCATTAGGGTAAATTTTTCAATCAGACTGTTTCAGCACACATTGTATGAGAGGCGGTAAAAGCAACAGAGGGAGAGAAGAGATTTTTGTTTTGTTGGGAAGGGGTGGAGTGTGTTGACAGGTCATGTACATGTGTTTGTTAGGAAGACATTAGAAAGTGTATTTGGAACAATATGTGACCTTTAACATGCATATAAGTCCAGTGTGTGGGGTCAAAATGTTTAAGCTCTGTTTTTCTGTTCTCCACTCTGTAGAAGTATTTGGCTCTATCCCTGATGCTGTGTGTGATGCTGTCTTTGTCTGATGCTAGTTGCTACTACAAGACCATACAACCAGGTAGAGAGGAACACATGCACACATGCAAAAAGCTCTTTGATTCTGTTCAGAAAATATATAAATCAGAGAACAAATTTTCCACACAGAACACAGGGAAATTCCCCATTGTGCTTCTTCATAACTGAGTTTTTTTTGTTTCATTTTTTGTAGGCATGAACATGACCCACTGTCAGGATGATTTTGATAAGACATGGCATGCAGTGGGATCCTCATGGAGAAACAGTCAATGTATGGACTGTCATTGCGGTGGATGTTGTACAAGGTAAGGAGAAAATATTACAGCCTTACTGACATGTATTCTATAAAGAAAAATCGATCAAACACTGACTTCTTTAAATATGCGAACTGTGATTGCAGGTTTTCAACCCCAACGAGATTCCCAGATGACTGTGTCTCAGTGTTTAACTCAACGGCCTGTCAATACATCGTGCACAAACGGAATGACCCATCTGTCACCTGCCCAGTTTTTGAAGAAGTGCTAAAATGAACAATAGATCTAAAGTTGTGTGTTTTTACACCTTTAGGAAAAGGGTCTGCATGTGTGATCCCTCCCTGAGCAAACACAGAACTACTGCGAAAAGAAATGCAGTACTTTTAAAATATTTCACAAGAGTAAAGAAAAAATTGATACCAGTGTTGTTGTTTTATGGATATGTCTTTTCATGAGGGAAAAAAGAAAACAAATCAAAAAGGCACAAACCAGGTGCAGAGCCCAATGTGGGTATAAGGGTCACTTTCTAAGGATTGAAAAAAGGAAAAAAAAAAAAAAAACTCTGATGGCATAATTAGGGCATGTGCGTCAGGGGATTTCACTACAGAGAAAGCCTCTAGGATAAATTTACAAAATAAAAATGTTGGGCATTAAGGTGAAAGGCCTACTGAGATGCATCATGGATAATGGATGGATGGCTAGATAGATGGATGAATGTATGATTGTATAGATGAGGAAAGGCTAGGTGGATGGATAAAGAAATGAAGGATGGATGGATAGATGATTAAATAGATACGAGATGGATGGATGAACGAATAAGTGAGTTAAAAATGGCAGATTGAAAATTCTGTGGAAAAAGGTATGGATGTATAAATGAGCACATAGATGAATGAACGATCAATCAATCAATCAATCAATCAATCAATCAATCTTTTATATGTATAGTGCCAATTCATAACTGGTGTTATCTCTAGGCACTTTACAATAAAGCAGGCTGAAGCCATACTCTTTATTTTATAGATGTGCACATATGCATAATACACATACACATATAAAATATGCATATACACATATATACAGATACATACATCCAGAGATGTATCCATCCAGGCAGAGATAAAGAGACTAAAAATAAGAATTGATGATGGAGACAAAGTTATGGACACCCAGATCATAAATCTGTCCTCATCATATTATTCTCTGCTGAATGTAAATGTATTCGAGTTAAGCCCCTTGATATGTGGTAGTCTCGTTTCAAGAGGGCCCTCATGTCTATATGGTCGTAAAGGTATTTTTATGGATAGAGAGGTCATTCTTATGTTAACATCTATAATGATTATAAACTGGAGAGGAATGATGTTGGTTAATATAGCAGCATTGAGCTGAAATACAGTTAAAATGGGTTTCACTAGTCTAAAAATAGAAATTTATGTTAAATGATATCATTTCTGTTAATAATTGATGTAGGATAAAGCACCTGAAGTCAGGCAGGTCTACAGTAGCAGGTCATTCATGATAGTTTGTCAGAGCCATATAATATATGTGTGCTGTTTGCAGGAACTACCATGTATTTCATTTTGTTGATCTCACTGAAGATAACTGGAACTGGGGTGTCGGTGGCGCAGCTGGATAGTGCACTTGGTCAGTGATCGGGAGGTTACAGGTTCAAGCCCACCCCCACCTGATGACCTCAGCCTTGTAGAACGGTGGGCAGCACTAGGGTTGTCATTACCTGGAGCTTGCACTTACAGGCTTTGGATCAGTTGAGGTTGACAAAGCTGTGGCAGCAAGGAGCCATATGGTAGATAATGTAACTCTTCAGGAATGTGTTGGGATATTAATAGGGTAAGGGGTTTTCTTCTGAGGGCTGAACCTTTCATTTTGGGGAAAGGACCTTGTGTTTCTTTTAAAATTTGATACTATCATGTGCAAACCTGTATTTCTAGATTATGATACGCACTACCATCACTTCCCTGTAAATTTCTCCACTTAATTTAAAATTGAAATAATTATATGTAAATATTTTCATAATAATGGGTAAACTGTACAATTTGTAATCACTGTAAAATTTTTCTTGTTTTTTGGAAGGCCTCTTATGACCTAATTGTCGGGTCTCATCACCTCCACATTAAAACCACTGCTTTAAACCAGGAGAGGACTGTCAGCACCATCCACCATCTTTATATACAACCACTAGGTGGCAGCAGACCCTCACGTTTTGTTGCTATGCCTCTCATTGCTCTCTTTCTATTGAGATGAAGTTGAGCGAGAGAGGGAGAGAGAGAGATCTGAAAAGGTCTGAAAAACAAGGAGAGTTCGGCAAACACTTCTAAACATCCAGGGTCTGAAGGTCTCTGTATCCTGTCATTAACAGAAAGCAGCAGCAGTGGGAGGTGGTGGAGCTCCTCTCATCTGTGTGCATGCTGTGGAGGAGTCAGTGATGATGAGAGGCTCCTAACATCTCTGTGCTCCACTTCAGCTCCTGCTGCTTTTTTTTTGGATTATCACTTTTTGTTGGGGAGAACTTGGGGAAGAACTGCAAGAAGGATTAACTGATTTTCTTCCATAAAGTTGGTTTAATTCACCATCTCAGACTGAATGAGGGCTTTTACCACTGGAATAATGCATTTGTGCTGCAGAGGCTCCTGGTTTCCAGTGGTATTTGGTGCTGTGCTGGTTGTTTTTGTTGCTGGTAATGCTGGACAAAGTCAAGACAGGAGGCAGGCTGGGTCATCCTCCTGCTTTGGAGGGTTTGATCTCTACTTTGTTTTGGACAAGTAAGTTACCTGACACATTATCTGAATGAGTGGTGGAAGTATCACAGATTTCAGAAACAAAGTGAAGGTGATTTCAACTCATGCAGATGAAAAAGGAGTGATAAAACTGCATTAAGTTTTAAAAAAAAAACTGAGAAATGGATAATGGTTTATTTATTTCAGGTAAATATGATGAAAATTGTTTCAATTTGGAACAGAAATAGAATCAAATTCAATAATTGTACTTGTGCCAACCAGTATTAAAACACAGTAATGATTAGATAATCATCATCTAATATATATATCTAGAATGTGTCAAATACAAAATGTAATTTTTGTTGCTCATATTTATCATGCAGCTCACTTGTAATTCTCATAATTGCTTTTTACTAAACCACTTGAATATCATCACCTCAATTATTAGCATCACTTTTTCTTTCTGTCACCCAAAACCACTCTCCTAAAATATTAGATGATTCTCTAATTGTAATGATTGATAAATTAGTAATGATAAGACAGCTGGAATGATTGAATCTGATTTTATTTTAACAAACTGCAACATGTTAAACTACAGTGACCTCTAATCAGTCACATCTTAAGTTATTACTCCACTTTTTAACAGTTAATAACCCAATTTTGTATTAACAACCTTTACTTATTATATTTATTTCTATATATAATTTTTTTTTGACTCTGTCCCCCTCATTTATCAAACATGTGCTAAGGCAATAGGATGACCTCTGTTGACAAATTGATTTCTTTGAGTTGCCTTACATCTCCCATCATCCTCTGCCAAAATATTTACATGATGCCGTCATCACATCTTTCCTCGCTGACACACCCCCTGGTGTCGTCTACACGAACCATCTGAACTCACGATGCATCACTCTGTTCATCTTCAGCCCTCGTTTGTGATTTGCATTCAGCCTCAGATGGGAATAATTATTTATGTGTTGGTGTTCCGCTATTCATCAGTCAGCTGCAGGCTGCAACAGACCGACTGCTGTGCTTAGTGTTCATCTTAATGAATATAAAGTATACCATGCTGGCAGACTTTACATCCAGAATTGCTTCCAGGTGAGAGCATAAAGGAACTGCATCCTCAAGTAGGAAACAGGATGTTTGGCATCAGCGTAGAGTCATGTGGAGACAGTGGTCTGGATTTGGAAAGTCTCAGTGTTTATCTAACCTGCTTTCTGTTGATCTCTGTGGTTCCTGCAGGACATGCAGCATTTTATTTATTTATCTTACTTAGGATTTATCAAACCAGGAAATCCTTGTTGAGAGTAGGATCTTCATTTATAGTGTCCTGGCTAAAGCAAGCTCATGTTTAAGAGTCACACGTACAGTACAGTGTGGCACGGTGTTGCAGCAAGTAGTCTGCGTGCCTCACAGCAAGAAAGTTGCTGGTTTGAATCCTGTGTCGGTCAGGGCTTTTCTGTGTGGAGTTTGCCTGTTCTCCCTGTGCATGGGTTGGTTCTCTCTGGCTTTCTTCCAAAGACCAGAAAACACGCTTGTTAGGTCAATTGGTGACTCTAAACTGCCCGTAGGTGTGGGTGAGTGTTGATGTTTATCTGTCTCTCTATTTAGCCCTTTGATTGGCCGGTCCTGCGTGTCCCTCTCGCCCATTGTGAGCTGGGATAGGCTCCAATCCTGTGACTCCAGAAAGGATAAGCAGTATGGATAAGGAACGGATGAACAAGACTAAAAACACAGGTTATCCCCGTAGTTCCCAAAATGTATTTCCACTGAAAACCTTTTGGTTGATAGGAATATTTTGAGATGCCCCCTCGTTACCTATGTTGCCATGCACTACGGCACTTAAAAAGAAAATCTGTATACCCACAAAGCTATCTCTCAAAGCTTTGTTGTCAGAATAAACATTTTCCTCTGAACTCTGTGCTATTGGTCATCTGTAAGTGGGTTTTATAAATGTTATACTAATAAAGAGTTTCAAAAGCATATTCCCGTTTAATGATAAGTTGCTGCTTGACTGCAATGAAAGGCAGGGTAGAATGAAAAAAAGGACTGTGGTAAGGGCTAGTACTGGTCTGGAGGACAGACTCCAGTTGAGAATCAGTTACAGACAGTTTGAGGCTGTGGGGAATTATTTACCTTCATGTTAACACAGAAAACCGGTGCATGCCTACTTTTTGTTAAACACAGATGATTCACAACAGCTAATCAGGAAATAAAGAATTGCATTGATAACCAGAATCAGTAATGGTACCAATGTAATCTCATCCATCCCCATCCCTTACCTGAGCTCTATCCATTACACAAACATCTGTTACACAACGTCTGATGTGTAATATTCACTAGTCTTACATTTACCTGGACAGCCCCCCACAAGACTTCCCATTATTTGCTGCCGGTGTGTTCTGTATTGTCTCTGTTTGGTCTGTTGATCCCTCACAGCCAAGGCCTCAACCTCCCCCCTCAGGGTCACAGGCCCCAATTTTGAAACCACTGATCAACCAATCTGGGTCACAGAGATGAAAGTCTGAAGTTCCAGCATCTGCAACCTGAAGCACCTACCTCAAAACCCTTTTGATCTACTTTTTAAGATCTGTGAGATCAGCTTCCCATGGCAGAATCCAAACTGCTGAAACATCTGATATGAAACTCTTTTTCCCTGTTGTAAATCAAATTTTAGGGATAGGAGGCAAAAGTGAGATATGAGACTAAATCATCGGGTCAGACTGTAGCTTTCAATATTTTTTAAGTTAATAATGTTAGCACAAGCAATAAAGTCAGAAAGTAAAATGATCCCCGGTTTGTTGATAAGGGCATGACAGTGATTTAGTCTATGAATGGTCAATGAAGGCCACTCATCTTGATCATAGGGTATTATGGTGATTTAAAATGAGCCCCAGTGCTTCATGGTTAACAGTTTTCAAAGATTATGGGCATTGAGATTTTGCATCTAAAACATTACCATGATAAGACTTTTCTTTGCAGCAAAAAGAAAAACTACTTAAATGTGAAAGAAACCAGCTGCAACTCTAACTTTGTTACAATTTGCTCAGTATGAAGCTGAAAAAGAAAAGTCAACTATCAAAAAACAATCTGGTGTTAATCACTAACCTTGTAGTGCAGAAGAATCTGCCTGATTCAGTGTCTGTCTATCTTGCCAAGCTCCAATCTTCTATGATTGTGTGTCCCAAAGCAGCATGGCCCAATCAATGACTTTTAGAGCAGGAAGACGAGGGAGCTACGAGTGTGATGACAGCAGGAGGTGACTGCTGGCACAGAGACCGGCACAGATGCTAACAGCCTCAGTAGCAGTTTTATCAGATCTGGACTGCATTTCTTTATTAAATGGAAAATACAGACAAACTTCTCTATAGACAGGATATTTTTGCTCCACTTCTGACATGTTTGGTTGAGAGTTTGTTTAACAAGGGTTGCTCACGTCTTGCCTTTTACACCGCTGCAGTAGCGCCTGCCAACTACATCAGATGTGATTGACAGAATGACAATCCAATCACCTGTCGGATATGCTACTGAAAGGTTCTACCCATCCCAAACACTTTCTATGGGCTTTTTCACAGATGGACTAGCGAAATAAATGGTCCCTCTGGTGTGTCAGATTAGTTAATCACACAAACATGAGACAACAAAAGAAGGCAACTCATTCTACCATGAGCTATAAATTTGACCCTTCACTTGCTTCCATCAACAGAACATGCTAGTTCATTAAACGTCATCTCTGTTTTTTGTTTTTTGTTTTTTCTAGCATGCTTTTACAGATAAAACAAAGTACATTTCTAATCAATATTTAATTTCCTTATAAAGTTTGATGGCAGAAGCTGGATGATTTTGTTAATGTCATGTGAAAGCATTTATCTTAAGGGAAAAGGTAACAAGTGACCTTTGTTTACTTCAGTTTTCAAGACTGGGACTTGTAGAGAAAGCATTTCACACAGTAGATAAATCTGCACGCACAGCTTCTCTGGCACTGATCATGAACTTAGCCAGGATGTTTCCTTTGGACTGCAACAGAGTTCCTTACTTATGACATTTTGCACTGCAGTCCTGCCTGTTAACTACTTGTTTTCTTAACCATGAGCAAAGGTGTTTGCCAACTAGGTCAACAAAAATTCACCATTCCTCTCCTGCTGATTAAGACAACTGAGGATCACATCTGTTTGCCCTCCCTACAGACAGTGATGGGTTTTGCAGATGTCATACAGTAAATGTCAATGCCAACTTCAGACTTACTGCTGCACCCCTGAAGTGAAATCTGGCAATTGTGCGTGGGGGAGGACCATGTTAGTGTGGACCATGTTTAAACGGCACAGATTTATATAACACAAATGTTCCATTATCAGACTACAATTCAGTGCTGTTCTTTTGACATTTTTATACCTCTTCATTGGTGATAGCAGAGGCCAGATGCTGTATGCCAAGATTATTGGGCCTCATGTTCAAACTTTACATGTTTATGTGATATCTTAACAACACTTTAAGGGATTTCTGTCAAACTTTGCACCAATGTCCTCTTTATCTCAAGGACAAACTGAGGAGATCGTGGAGGTCAAAGCTGACTGGGCCTCATGTTCAACTCTTTCTTTTCAAAGCAATATCTCAAGTATCCTTTGAGGGAGATTCATGAAACTAATCAGATATTCACCATGATATAAAGGTCCTGGTCTATTTGGCCATTTACATCTTGTCTTAAGTGTCCAGTAAGCAAAAATTTGATTTAAGTTGAGTTGAAAAAAATGAAAAGTTTTGTCTGTAGAGGATCAGATGCAGCTCTTTTCTCGTGGATCTGAGGGGTTGGGGAGGCTGCAGGAGGCTTTGATAATGAACTCTGCACTGATTGGCTGCCCAAACAATAACTAATGGGAGGGGGGAAGAAAGGTTACAGGCCACTGATGGGACTTTCAAACAGTCATGGTATCTGCCAGTGATGAGTAGAAAACTAACATGTAATTGGAGGCTGCAAAGCTATTACATCATAAACCCCAGGAGGTAAAAATTGGAGCAATTTAAGGGGCATTTTCTTTAAAGAGGCATAGCACATTTCTCTGTGAACTGAGAGTTTAACAAAAGGTGTTATGTTCTTCTGCTCCCTTAGCCCCTTTCTTTGAAAGCAAAGAAAATGTATTTTGCAGGACATGGGACCTTTAAGGATGATGTGATTAAAATTTGGGAGGCCAAGGTTTTTTGGCGTAACGTTGAACCCTTGTTTATCAGAACAATATCTTAAGAAGGCTTTGAGGGACTTCTCCTAAAAGTCTGACAAATGCCCACTCTAAATCAGGGATGAATTAATTTGATTTTGGGACAAAGTAATTGGGCCCCATGTTCATCCCTTAGCTCTCTGTCCCGGTTTACCTCATGGAGGAATAATAAAGCCATGCAGAAGTTCAGGCTGGACACAGATTAAGGTTTTCAAGGGTCCCTGGGCTATTAATTTTGTTTCACCCACCTTACTTATTATGCTCCCCCCAAAAAAGGTAACTTAGTATGCTAGTTGTGTTTTATGGCTGCACATACCCCAAGTTCTCCAAAATACAGTACACAGTGGCCCTAAGTGTGAACAGCAGAGTTAAAAGGGGCAGCTGACTGACAACCCATAACAAACTTTTTTTTCTTTTCTAATTCTGTTAATTTGATAGCAATGGCAACATTTGAAAATCAAAACTGATTTTATAGTTGTTGGTATCAAAGACCAGATGATCATTTGTTGGGCTGTTAAATTTAGCTATTCAAGAGCTTGAAGGGTAAACAAGGGTTTGCTTGGATGTAAAGTGGGCCAATGGCATTTTTCCTGTTGGGTAACTTTTAATTATTAATAGTTTGGCCAATTCAGGGGGCCTTGCAAATATTTGGTCTCTAGGCTGAAGCCAAGGCTAGCCTATGTGTCTATCCACCCTGAGCAGCATCCCAGGTCTGTCCACTCTGATTTACGGATGAACTGATTAGATTTTGGAGGTCATAAAGGCCACCTGGCTTCAAATGTATCCCTTGCATGTGTGTACAAAATATCAAGATGGCTTTGAGAGATTTTGTACAACCTTGCACAAAAGTCCTTTCAAGGGGATTGGATTTAAATTACATATCTGGCTTGTGATCATAATATCTGAAGTATGCTTTGAATTTTCCATTTTGTTTATTTCATTATTTAATTTAAAATCTAACTTTTCAAATATACGACCTGACTGGAGGATGATCAATAAAGTTTAGAAGGGCTCGCCTTGGGAAAAGCTTGATCCCTGCAGCCATAGCCGCCTTGAACAACAGGCCCCGCTGATCTGTCCGTCTGGTCTGTCAATGTACTGTTATTGTTACTGTCTTTCACTGTTATGTTGACTGTATGCTGTTCACTGTTGTCGTTGTCTGTGAGGTACAATGTTGTTCCTTTGTAATGTACAGTCAGTGGAGATGAATTTCCCCCCAGGGATCAATAAATCTAAATCTGATTACTTCTTGGGATCAAAGGTTAAAGTCTTTGGACCTCATGTTCAGTCCTTGTTAATGAGAAAAATTTCTCAAGTTAGTTAAAAATTGTTGTCTTTGGCTAAAGGATGAGCTGAATACATTTGAAGGGTCTTGGGATGAGGTCACTGGGTCTCATACGTTGCAGAGGAATCAAACTCCCAGGCAGTAGTTCTTGCATGTTCAGATAACTTTTGCATGTTTGTCTTCTGTGACTACAGTCTTAAATAAACTGAATAAATTTTGGAGGTCAAAGGTCAAAGATCATTAGGTGTCATGGTTATGTAAGCAATATTTAAAAAAATATTTTAAGGAAATTTCCGTAGAACAAATATCAACTTTTACCCATGAATGACAAGAGCACATGTCTTTGGAGCCTATAATCATCCCTTCCTTGTGAACCTGATACCCCAAGCTTTCTTCGAGGGGTTTCTTTTAAACCCTTTTAAACAATGACGTAATTACATTTTAGGAAACAGAACAAAGGCCAAAGTCACAAGCCCTAATGTTCAGCCTATACAAAGGCATAAAACAGCCATGTTGTTCTATTTTCCCCTGGATTTGATCTTACCTCTTTCTGCCACCTTAACTCTGCCATGTCCTCCACTTTCTCTCTCTGTCCTCTAACAGTAACTGCTTGATTTCTCCTCTCCTTGCTGCGCACTGCCATTTCTCCATTACCTCCAGATGTTCCTGTGTCTCAGCCTGTTGGCAGGCTGTTTGTAGTGGGACTCTTGTCATGGCAACACTGGAAAAATAGGTGTTTCAAGAAATGTTAGGGGAGGTTTAGCATAATAAAAACGTTGTTTAGATTAAAAATGGTCTCATAAACATCGATAATGGTATGTTATAGCTCCTGAATTGTCTGGTATAAATCTAGCACAGCTGTTTATCTAATGATCAATTCATAATTAGATTAGATGACTCTACTGTGGGGCTGCTTTCCTCGATGTTTAGTACCATTGTGATTACAGTTTCCATTTAATCAAATAAGAATATCAAAAGCACAATCCTTCACTCATGTTGATTTGGCAGGAGTGAATGGTGGGTCTTTGACATCCAAACATGGCTGTAAGAGTTGCATGGAGGCTTAATGAGGAAGACCTTATTTAATTTGATAACATGTATATGCAAAAAAGACAGATCTGTAAATGGATGCAGTCTGTAAGCTGAGGACATTATTGCCACTCAGAGTGAATCAGCTGTACCTGAAAATGCATGCCTTAGCAGGGGAACTCCGCAAAATAACATGCAAATATTTAAATTACACTATAGACAAGTATTATTAAATTCATGTAAGTAATTTAGCAATAACATGGCCTTAGACCAAAACAATTTGTTAGCATATAACTAATTTTAGGTGTGTATATTAACACTGGTTACTATTGACATATGTAAGTAATAATAGTAAATAACATAAAATGTAGTTTAGAACAGATATACTACGGGGAAGATTTTGTATGTATATAGTATTATGAGATGGACGATTATGAATACTGTGGACATTGAAATAGTTTGATTATGTATATACTGTATTTGTAATATGTAGATATGTATGATATGGATAAATAATGTTTATATTGATTTTTCTGAAGTGCTTACTTATTATTAGGATGTTTTTGTTTGTTCTCTTGGTGATTCATATGAAGAATGGGGTTACTATTACCCATGAATTTACATTGTTTCCATGCATAATGACAGCAGGTATTGATTTATAATTCAGTATTGTATCTGATTTTTTTTTTCTGTTCCTTCTCAAACTGGTTGCTGTGCATGTGTATGTACTCACATGCTTAATTTGTTTGATGGACATGTACAGTTCGGTGTACATATTACTTTGCATTGATTTGGTTGTTTGTTTGTTTGTTTGTTTTTTAAAGTTTGAGATAAATAAATAAATGAAACGAAATTAACTCAATAAACTGACACTACAGCAGGCAGCATCTATGCTACTCTCTATACGAGCAGCTATTGTTGACAGTCTTGCAATGACCTCTCGCTGTTGTCATAGAATAGAATAGAATAGAATAATTCTTTACTGTCCACCGAAGTGGAACATTTTCTTTGGCTCACCAGCACATGAGACAGACAGCACTAAAATACAAACATTGTCATATGTAAATTTAAAAAAACAACAACATTAATTAGACAGAATAAAAACAGAGGTATAGTAAAAGAAATTAAAAGGAATAAAAGCAGGGATAAAAACACGATCCAATAAAAAACATAAAACATAGGAGTGGAGCAGTTTGGGTCATCTGTGTGGGTTGGTCAATTTGTTGAATTCAAGATGGCGATGGCGTTTGGTATAAAAGTCTTTTAAAAGGACCTTTGGCCAGAGGAGCTCTGTAGCGCCTCCCAGACCTCAGAGGCTCAAAGTGACAAGACAGGGGATGGGAGCTGTCTGCCAGGATCCTCTGGGCTTTTCTCCTTGTCCTGTCAGTGTAAATGTGGGCCAGAGGCTTTTGGGGTTTTCCCACGATTTTCCCAGCCATTTTTACAATTTTATCAAGCTTGACTTTACACTTGCAGCTCAAGTGACCAAACCAGGCACAAAGGTGAAATGTCAGGACACTCCCAATATGTGCAGAATACACAAGCTCTAAAATCTGTGGACTGACACCAAGACAGCTTAATTTTCTAAGGAGACTCAGTCGCTGTGAGCATTTCTTAAAGATAAAATTCATGTTTTCAGAAAAGCTCAAATGGCTGTCAAGAACTGTTCCGAGATATTTGAAGGTTTCCACAGTTTCAACAAGCTGGCCATCAAGTGAAACTGGCTCTATTGTCAGTTCTTGCTTTTTGTGAAAGACAAGCTCCTTTGTTTTAGACACATTAATTTCTAGCTGACTTTCACGACACCAAGCTTCAAGGGCCTTAGTGTGGGCAAGATAGGAGGCCTCACCAGAACAGTCAAATTTTTGTAGGAGGCCGAGCAGGGCCATGACATCCTCATATTTTATCAATTTAAAGTTTTTGTCATTAAGTGTAAATTTGTTTGTAAAAAGAGAAAAGAGCAAAGGTGAAAGGACGCTGCCATGCTAGAAACTCCCACCTCTTTCTCCTCATGGGGCACTGATAGGGCAGTACCTTTGCAGACTGAGCTCCAGGTTGGAGTGTTGCAAGATGCATCTGCCTGATTACATTGAATCAAGTTGATCCAGCTGCACCACAAGGTTAAAAGATGGATTAACAGCAGGGGTAAAATCTATGTTTAGCTCACATTCATTTGTTTTCCTGATTTGTCTCCACAGATCTGGGAGTGTGCAGCATCACTGGACAGAAATCTACCGCTTTGTTGAACATCTTGCCCATAAATTTATTAGGTAACAACATGCCAAGTCAGTGGGAGAAAACAGTAGAAAGGATTTATTTCACTAATCTAACTCTTCTCTCGTCTTCATGCCTTAGTCCACAGTTGCGGATGTCCTTCATTGTGTTTTCCACAGAGGGAAGGATCCTAATGGACCTGACAGAGGACAGGTGGGTGCAGATCCCCTTTAAAGAACAACTTCTAATCCTCTGCTCTCTATCATATAACTAAAAGAAATGAATGTTATACCAGATCTGGAGCCCAGTCACACACGAAGTTACAATCTTGCTGGTTTTTATGACTGAGATGAGATTCCAGATGGATTTTTTCCCCCCGCTGTGATCCGTCTGTTTGGCCTCTATCTGGACAAATACTTCAATGTGTGCTTTTTGACACGTTGTGGGCAGCTTATGTGCTTAATGTTTCCTCAGCTTAGTTTCTCAAAAGCCACAAAATCCTTTAAGTGCTTCCTTCAATCCTTCTCTACAAAAGACTCATTTCCTGCCTATCTGCATGACAGTTTCTGAGGCCAGCAAAGTACACTATTACTGTTGCTAAGGAGCAGACAGTAACTAATTATGTCTATTCAAGCTAGTGTAATTGAGCAGATTTTTGTGTACTGTTAATAGTAGTTTTTTTTTACATTGGTGCTTTTAACTATCACTAAAATAATTTCTGGTGAATGTATTGTGATTTTCAAGGTTTCTTTTAATATCTGAGATTTTCATAACTGATGGACAGTCCAATATATTTCACTTATCAATTTAGGCAACAGCCCCTGAAGGTGATTGATAATGGGCAGAGCCTTTCATAATAATATCCAGCAGGTGATTGGATGATTGTTCCATCAATCACATTCATTAAAGAAGTGGGTGGCTGCTATTGCTACAATATAAAGTATAAAACATAGGCCTCTTCTTAAACAAATTCTTGCCAAAACATGTTAGAAGTGGAGTGAAAATATCTGGCCTGTTCCCACAGAGTAGACCTGTCAATCGATCAGAGTGAACTGGACTCACATGGGAAAGGGACCTTAAGGTGAGGGGAGCTCTAACAGAGCTTCTCAGACTGACTGAGAATACAGTCTAATCAGGGGTACTCTGTATATAAAAAAAGAGTGTTTTCCTGAACATCAGTGATTGTGCATATTCTTTAGTAGGCTTGAAAAATAAATATATGACCCAGAGTTTAGGCAAACTATCCAAACTATCCAAATCTCCAATATAAATATTATTAAAAGTAACACATCATGCAAAAACACTTCTTAATATTTTTTTCTAATGCTTCTGTTCAGATAAATTTAGCCTAATTATGAGGATGCACAAGCTCACCTCGATAGGAGACGTCTATGAGCCAGGCTTTAGTTCAGCACACGGCAGCCTCCAGAGGAAGTAACAAACCCACCTGTGCAGCCGCAGTAAACATTAGAACATAGCTCTGGAAAGCTGAAGCCACATGCGTTTCTTGAAAGTGACTTGGTCAAACATAGTTCATTAGCATTTAAAACTTTGGACACAAAAACAGCCAAAAGCAGGGATGAAACTGAAGGGTATGGAGGTGTGCGGACCTTCAATATTTGAGTGGATTTTCAGGCAACAAACTTCAAAAGCAAGTTGGAGCGACATCTGCAGAATGTCAGCTTGTTGAAAAGAGTAAAATATAGGACCTTTAAAGATGAAGTTCTACAACTATATACTGTCTACTAACCATTGGATTAAAAATACTAGCAAATGGAAAAAAAAAATGTTTTTCCAGCATGGAGTGTTTATTAGATTTGGTTGAATTTTATTAGAGTGACTGTACCTTTACTTGATTACAGCATTTTTGCGCTCTCTCCACTGCTACTGTTCTTGTTAACTCATCTGTTGCCCATATATTTTCTCCAAAAATGGGGCCCAAATGGAAACTATTATTCGATTACCACACCTCACAGTGTTTGGCTTTAATCAGAAGAACCTTCGAAAACAAGTCTGACAGAGCAAATATGTCAAAACAAAATCTGATTATCAGCAATCTGGATTACCTTGTTTTTGTGTCTGCTCAGGGAACGCATACGTAAAGGTCTGGAGGAGCTGCACGGGGTCCAGCCTGGAGGAGACACCTTCATGCACGAGGGCATCTTGAGGGTGAGCAGTCTTTGCACATCAAACTCCTTGCTGGCATCGGATTTATTTCTTCTCTGGCTCCCGAACAATCACAACATTGTCCAGACTCAGAGCAGTAACTAGATGTTGTGATAGGAAACAGCTCAGAGGAGTTTCTCCATTGAATGCATGCTTCCAGACTGATCATCTACTGTTTGAAACTAACTTTGTCTTTTGTTCTCAGGCGAGTGAGCAGATTTATTATGGAAACACTGAAGGTGTGTATAAACCTTTTCTTGTATTAAAAAGACAAATATTTAATATACTTAAATGACATAATGTTATCAGGAGGTTGCTCCTGATAACATTATCAGTTACTGTTTTTAACATGATTGATAATTGTGGCCCCTCTGAGGTCATGCTCGTGGTAAAAGCTCAAATAGGGTTGTTATATCATATTTCTGGATTTTGGAAAATTAGAGGGCTTTTTGAGCATCGGTGATTGTGAACATATTGAAACAGTCATCTAAATAAATTACGTGAACCCTCGTTAAGGCAAATTTTGACCTGTTGAAGCACCCATATTTTTTCTCAGCTCCAAGTGTTTACATATTGAGTAGGCCCACCCCTAATCCAGCTGTATCCGTCTGAGACGCTTTGGTGGAGCTCCTGTCACTTTAAAGCTCTTTGGTGACTGGTCTGTTCAGTGCTGCTCAGCACCACGTTAACAGCAGTTCTGCATGCTGTCTACAGTCCATGTTTGCAGTGGGCTTGCTGTACGAGTAGGAATAACCAGTGGCCCCACAATATGATATTATCATGATGCTTTATTCCAATATGATTTCATTTTGATTCTTTATATTTTACAATATGCTGAGTGTTGCAATACTAAACATTGTAATATAACTTTTTCTTGACTGCAGTTACATCCTAAGAAAAAAAAAATCTGTTAAATTTAATAAGAAACATATCTCAGTATATTCATATCAATTCATTCAGTATTTTACAAACAGGAGTAAAACTAACAGATTGATCTCCATGCGTCACACTTTAGCATTAGCTTTGGTGGTGCCGGCTTTGGTGTTCCCTTGGTAAAGCCAATGAGGTGAGCTTATTTCCAAAAAATCGTACTCATGCATCACTTCAAGGCTTGGCAAATAGCGGCCCCTGGGCCAAACCTGGCCTGCCAGTAATCATTTCTGACCCTTACCATGATCTGGAAAATGTCTTTTATACATTCATTTACTCACTTTTATTAACAAACAAAACTTTGACAATCAGTAACAGACGAATGTAAACGCCTCAGGTGCAGCATCGTTGCAGACAGCTGACACCTCCTCCTGCTGCAGCCACTCAGTTCGAGCCTCCACACCCAGTAGTGTCACCCAGTGAGATAGAGATTTTTATTTCTGCAAATTAAGGATGATTTTTTTAAAAATATGAGTCCGATCAGCACACATCTGATCAACCAAAGTTCTTCTGTGGTGAAAGAGTTTTAAGGCTGACGTGATGAAGGGCAAAAAAAAAAAAACACAAAGAAACCAAAAATGTACTGCTCAGTCCTGGGAGAGTTTGTTCCCATAATGCAGAATCTGGTGTTACAGCAGCTCACATTTAGTGAGCCCTTACTAAAGTAATTATGGGTATATTTTATTTCTTATGAACCTAAAAGTGACCACTCTTTCCCGATGAGAGATTGCTGCAGAATATAAATTAAACGGCACAGAGCCATAATGCTTGGAGTGAGCCGTAGTGAGGAACTTGCGAAAAAGAAACATAAACTTTGTTTTATCATCTGTTCTGATGTTTTCTTAGTTTATCTGAGAGCAGATCAGACAGGAGCAGACTGTTCATCGATTGACACTGTCTCGTAGAAACCTACGGGAGTGTGCAAATGTCCATGGATGAAATGGACATCAATGGATCATCAGTGATCTGTTAATTATAAAAAGCTCAGGAACACATCAGTTTGAACTTTCACTGTGAAGTGTCTGTTTTTTTATGGAGAGCTGTTAAAGTTCACTTCAGCATGAATTTTCCTCAATATTGCAATAAATTCACAAAACCAAATGACTTTCTGCTTCCTGAAAACTTTTATTTCCGTCTAAAAAACTTGAAAGATGTTGGTGCACTGTTAATAAACACAGTTTATCCAATATCATAATACAAACAGCGTAATGACGTATGATTCATTGTTTTTTGTGTCTTATCCTGTACGTAATGGAGACACCAAGTGTCGATTGCCTCAGTGCTCTCATTCTCTCTACTTTATACCTAATTTATTGCTTGTAGGGACAAAATCAACAAATGCTTTTTGTCATAGGAAACAAGGGAAGCATTTTTTTTAAATTATTATCTCTATATATTAACCTCTGATTATGTTCTGGCCTGCCATAGAGTGACTTGGGAAAACTTGGCCCGAGGCCAAACCAACACCCATGTGCTAAACCCTCTGTTGGGGAGTCATGAGAAGTCCCATGCGAGGCTTTTATTGTCGTTCACTATGACACACTACACAAGATTTTTTTTTTTTTTTTTTTTTTTAAAGGAATTTTGTGGCAGAGGGCTCCTGAACCCCCTACTGTTTAGGCAGGCTGTAATTGTACAAGTTGTGTCTGACTTTGGCATTAAACCCTCTGTCAGAGCCTACAGGTGGATGCTGAGATGGTGGAGGGTTAAAAGGAAGAGAACAGTACTGATGCAGGGCAGTGCTGACAAAGCAACAGCTGAGGATGGGGGCTGAACTCTTGCAGCTCAAATAGCTCGCTCATTTTTGGGATGTTTTTTCAGGTGATTGAATGTTGCATGCAAGGGGGGGAAAACAATCCACCTGAACAGCTTGCCAGCATCACACAATTTATCCCACTCCATGTTGTGTGCATCATAAATCTTGTACAATGGCACACATTTGCACATTTTCTCTTATATTGTGCAGCCCTTTTAGGTACCCAACAGTCACGTGACTCAAGCTAGAAAACAGTACATCAATTCTGATACCATTTGAGCTTCTTAACTGAGCATGACCTTAAGGCAGAATTGCTGATAAGTGACAGGTTTGTTGGGAGATGAGTCAAACTGTCTGGGGTGACCAAGTTTTTCCTTTTTCCAGGTTATCGCACTGCTAGCGTGATCATAGCTCTCACAGATGGAGAGCTGCACGAGGATCTCTTCTACTATGCTGAGAGAGAGGTGAGAGAGATAAAAAGTGGTTAAACGGGCCACAAATTACCTCCAGATGAAACACATGAGTCAGCACATGAAGGACTAGATCAAATACGAGCCAGTCCATACATCACTTTGATCTTCGTCCTATAGTTGAGAAAAATTTGGGTCAGAGCATCTGCACCAAAGCCCAGTTTGTGCCTCACATGTGCACTGAGATCTGATGATTTATTTTAACATTCAGAAACAACAGGTGAAGGTTTGAAGATGTTTCAGTGAGATTTGAGTGTGCTTAGACGCATGTTGACAAAAAGTAAGACGAAGGAGAGTCCTAGTAGCTGGAAGAGTTCCTCCTGACAGCTGTACGAGGTCTGGAGTTGGCATCAACACAAAAATTCATAGCATGACTTCTTAGAAGAAAGCATCTGGCTCACTTGTGCTGTTTGATTGTACATCTATGAGTAATTTCTATTGTAAAATGATGTCTGAATTGTTATTCACCTGAAACACAGTGTTGCCTAATTTCATGTAAAATATTTTCTCAGATCAGGCAAACACAAGCCCTCTGTAACTTCATTTTTGATTTATTTGAAATACTAAGTGTAATTGAACCCAGGTGCTGAATTTAATCCTGCTTTTGCTGTGAATCTGTGTGTACCTGACAGGCCAATCGCTCCCGAAGTCTTGGTGCCACTGTTTACTGCGTGGGAGTGAAGGATTTTAATGAGACACAGGTGTGTTTGTTATAAATCTTTATGTCTCATGGTGTCAGAAGTTCATGTAGGCCTACAGAAATTGATGGTGAAGTTGTATCATCAAAAATTTGGCCTGCAGACTTCAGTTTGACAGCTATGAAGTACAAGAAGTAGATATCAAGTGCTTGAAGCCTGAACATAAGCCACATTTCTCTATCTCTATTTTCCTCTTTAGCTGGCAAAGATTGCTGACAGTAAGGATCATGTTTTCCCAGTCAACGATGGATTTGCTGCCTTGCAAAGCGTCATCGACTCTGTGAGTGTTTAAGTTCTGCTCTAAAACACTTTTAATCAGCACACATGAGGACAGTTTAGCCAGAAGCAGCAGAAGTATTGAGGACACTCCTGTCTTGAAGGTTTACAGTATCATCTTGAAAATCTGCCAATTTACTAAAAGTCATGCTGCAACACCAACCTGAAAAATGTGTTGTTTACAGTCATGTGAAACTGGTTGAGTGCACAAGTTGGGGTTGAAACATGCTGATTGGGAATCTAAGGATCAGAGGAAAGTGAGTGATTAAACTTTACCTGCCCGCAGCAGGTATCAGAATTTTTGGACAACACTGGTTATGATCCATTCACTACCAAGGGGTTTACAAAGTTATGTTGTTTGAGGCGAAGCTTCCTGCAGATGTCCTCCTCCACCACAAGCCAAATGAAGCCATGTAGGAATCCTGAAGCTTACAACAGCGGAAGAACAAATTCTATTTCAGAAGTAGAAAGAAAAAGAGGACATACTGTATTGATCCCTCAGTGGAGAAATTCAATTCTTTAACTCTGTTGTTGAGATATGCTACACAAACACAGGCTGAAATACACAGGCTGCATAAACAGGTCCTATAGTCATGCACTAAAGGAGAGATGTCAGAATGGCACCTCTTCAGCTACTAAACCAACTTCCAAAAACGGTTTAATTGGGATTTAAACCAGCCACCCTCCAGTCCCCAACCCAAGTCTTTTGGACTGAGCTACCCTACTAAGTGATATTGGGTCTGGAAATATTACACTCTGCTCTTGTTGTTTTTATAACATTTTACAACATTTTCAACACTTTTCCTGCTGCTCTCCCTAAAGAAACTCAAAGCTCTGTGGGGAGAAAACACTCAGTTGTCCTCAGCCTGTACAGTGGGACTAAGTGGGACAGTTCCCTCCCCTCAGCTGTGCATGCTGAGCAGCCCTCAATATGTGCAGAAGACTGGAGCTGCAGAGAGAGAGAGACCTAGAAAATCTCCTTTTGAATGACTGTTTATATGAGCATTGTCTGGAAAAATGATCAGCCACACCTCTCATCTGGAATGAAATTCTCTTTCCAAATGATCTTCCTCTGATCAGAATCCTCTGATTGACTTGTTTACTTGATACGTTTCTATTCTGACCAAGATTGTATTCTGATAATTTGTGTTCATGTATACATAGCTATTTTCACCAGCATCCTGTGTTGCTTGGTGTTCTTAGTGGCCCCTCCTCCATGCACCTCCCTGTCCTCAGATTAGCCTCATGTTAGGCGAAGTCAAACTCCACACTGACTTGAGTGCTCCACCTGCATATTCTGGCACCGTATAAACAATAGCCCTAATAGCATTATGAATATTTTTGTAAATATTTTTGTGGATATTTTTATTTCGGTTACAACTGAAAGAGGCATAGGCTGAAGCTTGTGGCTTATTTTGGCCTATCCTGTACATTACAAGATAAATCACACATGAAAAGAAAAAAACACCCAAGACATTTAACTTTTAATCACAATGCTGAACTTTCATCATACAATCTAAGCGATAAATAACTGTTTTAGAGTTTTTCTAGACCTCAAGAGAGTTTTACATAATTTTAATTAATCATTGCGCCCTTTCCAAAACTTTATCCCCAAAACTGAAACACACCTGTATTTAATATTTGTCTGACTTTTCTTGTTTCAAACAAAAGTACATCTCATGAATTATAGTTTAATTCTCTTTTTTAGAAAAGACGTTATAGTGCTAACAGGGAGCATAGTATTTACTACATGGAAATTACCTCCAGTGTTTTTGAATAAATAATATCTTCAAATTTTAACATGGTAGACTCTATGAAAAACTGATCAGTGGATTCTAGATATCCAAATTGATTTATTATTGCAGATTTTGAAAACTTACATTGAATGTATTCTATATGTGATTTTCAACTAAGTCCATAGACTATGATCATCATAACATAAAATACTTGTCAATCTAAAGTAGGTATTTCACAAAAAGTTATTTTGTCCATGGAGCCCAATCATGCTTAAAACTGGGGTATGTAACTCTGATGAGACTGCAGAGGAAACAATTTTACCCCCAGCCCCCCTTTCCATGGTTGTGTAAAGTATTTCACAATACAGCCACAAACCACATAAAATTAAAAAAAAAAATCATAAAATTAACCTTACCTTTACAAGCTAATCAAAAATAAAAGCTTATTTAGATATAACACAGATGTCTAGTGATCTTTCATGTGGCTTCAGTAATTAGATGTTGACAGGTAATCACATCTTTTTGGTCAAGAGACACAAAAAATAAATTACATAAGCTTTAAGGCAATTCGGAAAAACCTGCTATTATTGAGATTTTCCTGCTTTTATCATCCAACATATGACTGTCCAAACATAACTAAATAAGTGTTTTATTTTTGGTTTCTCTATAGATCCATTTAAATGATGTTGCCTCAAAACTGTCCACTCTGAGAGGTGAAAACTTGTGGGTCATATCAGGGTTGTTTTCTTTGTGAACCATGGTTTATGGAGCAGAGTAAAAGGCCTGGCAGCTGTCCGTCATCTGGAAAGAATTAAAAGTTAAATGAAAGCTGTCGATTGTCATTCATGTGAGTGGGGCAGTGGGTCATGAGCCAGTGGTTTCTGTCTGCAGGATAACTGATGGTATGATCCTGGAGAGCAGCAGGTACAGATACAGCTGTGGAGCAGAAATAAGAATAAATGGAAATTTCATGCTCACAGACCCTGTGATGAGTCCAAGCCAGATATTCAGGTCTGAAAGAGTAGATGATCTATACAGCGCATATCATATCCAGCACCAAAACTGAATCTTTGAATAGTTTCTTACTGAGCTGCTTGATTATGACAGAAGTACTAATTGTGATTTTTTTTTTTTATTTGCTAGATATTGAGATCATGATTCTCAAATGAAATTAAGCAGTGATTTTACAACAAGCACTGACTACCATCATTGAATTTAAAGGTTCTTTAGTATGAACATTAAACAGGCTTTAAATTAAAATATATATGATAAATACAAACATTTGGTCACAAGAAGGCTAAATCAAGTGCAACATGTCGTGTGGCACTGTAATATTCTAATCTTAATTATTCAGTTTTCTTAATTGTGGGCATTACAGAAAAATAAAAAATTTACCAGTGTTGTTAAGTTAGGGCAGATGTGGTTTAGACCTTACATTGGGTGGTGGTCCAATAAAACTGTTAAGCACTGTATCAAAAACCCAGATATTTGTATGTTTAAAGGCATCAAATTACCACATTATGGTTAACATTTTAAATCATCTTTATCTTGTTAAGGAGACATTGAGAAGCACATCAGTTTGGTCTTGTTGGCATTGAGGCGGTCATATTTTGCCTCATCTTGGCTCATGTTCGATTTTGATGACTGCAACAGCATGTTTACCATACATATATATATATATATATATATATATATATATATATATATATATATATATATATATATATATATATATATACATGCTCTGCTATGCTCTTCACTGGGCTGGTTACCCTGAGCCAGTGGGCATGAACAACTTATGTAAGATGTCGAATTCAGGGGCACTGTTAACTTAATGAGAGGGACAAATCCAGATGCCACAGACTTGTTGTATCATCATATAAAGAACTCATCTTTCATGCAGGGGATACAAGTAAAACCCACTCAAGGGCATATGAAACTCGTAAAAGCATAATGTGCAATTGTTAAGTACAATATTAAATGATGCAGCTAACGTTAGTTGCATGCTCTATATACAAAGGAATATGTAACCATATTCTCAACATTAAAATGGAACTTTGCATCAGTAACATTTTTGCATAAATGATTCATAAAAATGTTATATGATAATAGGATCAAATTTGGACCCTTGAAGAACATAATTTTGAATATTCAGAAAAACAGACCATCAGCTTCAACAAGGCATAGCTTTCTACCAATTAAATAATTTTCAAACCTTTGGTGTTTTGCCACCGATGAGTTGACTGCATAGTAATGTGTGATGAAAAGGCTTCAGAAGTATTTTCTTGCTGACTGCTGAATATATGTCTGTGTTATTGCCCTCTCGTTATCTCCTCAGATCCTGAAGAAGTCATGTATTGAGATCCTGGCAGCTGAACCCTCAAGTATCTGTGCAGGAGGTATGTTTAAATTCAGCTCAATGAAGGAGGAATGAAGCCAGACTGGAGTGCTGTCCGTTGAAAAAATTCAATGTCCTTAATTGATGTAAAGATTGATGAGATCAATGTTAAGAGAACTGAAACAATGTTGTAGAATTACAAAAGCTAGTTGATTATCTGACACATCAGATGGACTGTTAAATAATTTTACTTGTCCTTTTCTTGGTAACAGCCCACAGAAAGTGTTTGGGAATGGGCAGAACTGTTTAAAAGCATATCTGGCAGGTGATTAGACTGTTTTTCTGTCACATTCATTATGGGCCAGTCAGATAATGTAGTTTGCGGGTGCTACAGCCACAGTGCAAAGAACAAAATGAGAACTACTTTGTAGAACAGACTCTAGCCAATGCATGTAGGAGGTTGAGCGAAAATATCCTTTCTATTGAGAAAAGCTTTCAGTGTTGCATTTTTTTCCTGTTTAAAAGAGAAATGTGCTCCAGATATGCTCTGAAACTGCTACTGAAGCTGTTAGCATCAACGCTAATCTAAAGTTTTAAGTTCTATACACAAAAGCTATTTGTATTTTCTTCTGTCTTGATTATTCAACATAAAACCCAGGTGCTGCTATTTCCCCCTGACCACAAAAGCTCCCTACTTGAGGGAGAAAACATTTGGGTTTAATTTTTGACAACAGATTAAACTTATGGTAAATATATGTAAGTTTTTGTGGTAACTTTAATTTCCTTTCCTCCTTGCCAGAGTCCTTCCAAGTCGTGGTGAGGGGAAACGGATTCCTTCATGCACGCAATGTGGAAAAAGTCCTGTGCAGCTTTCGCATCAATGACACCCTAACAAAAAGTAAGTGAAACACTGCTTCTGGGGAAGGGGGCCTTAAAGTGACATAAGCCAACAGAGCATCTCAGACAGAGTAAGAATACAGCTGGATCAGGGGTATTCAGTATGTGAAAACTAGAGTTTTTTAACATAAGCAATTTTGAACCCAAATTAAGGCAAAATATTTCAATCATCTATAGTGGTTATCCCTTTTGAGGTCGAAGAGGCTGGAGCCTATCCCAGCTGACTCTGGGAGAGGCGGGGCATACCCTGAACTGAAAGCCTGCCAATTACAAGGCCACATAGACAGACACCCATTCATGCTCACACTCACACCCAAGGGCAATTTCGAGTCACCAGTTAAGTTAACAAGCACGTTTTTGGTGGGAGGAAACTGGAGTGCCTACAGAAAACCCACACAGGCACAGAGGGACCATGCAAACTCCACACAGAAAGACCCTGGTAGACAACAAAAAGTCCAACCAGCAATCTTCTTGCTGTTAGACTCATACACATGCTGTGCCACCATGCTGCTCAAGGTAAAATATAGGCATTTTAAAAAAGCTGCGCAGAGACTGTCAGGATGAAAGCTAGTAAGCTTCCTAAAAGAACTGTACAAGAATAGCATACTGTGATGTATTTAAGGTCCAGGCAATAACATTATGATGTGTTTAGTTTGAAGATGGAGGTTATGGCTTAGAACTTGAATAACCAAGAAGATAAAGATGAAAGAGATGAAGATATCTTTCATAAATCCCTCGCAGAAAATTCAAATGTTACACTCAGTTATTGACACATATAGGCTGATACAGTATATGGAATGACACTTGGTTAGACCTAGCTTAAATCTTTTGTAGACCTATGTCTTTGACCAAAGGGAGAGAAGGGACAAGATGGCAAACCAGTGCTTGGTTCAGTCAGTTCTCTCAGTTTATTTTAGACAAACGCAAAGCTTGTTATACAGTGTTACAAACAAAGATGTGTTTCAAACTTTTATCCTTTACCCTGCCCCTATATGTGGAGAGAAAGATAAAGGCTCAGTTGCCTTTCATAAGCGCAGGGTTAGCAATAAAGGTGTCTACATACAGACCTTTACTCAGATACTCACATGTATAGAGTAAGATAAAGGCTCAGCTGCTTCATATAAGGACAGGGTTCAAATTTTTAAATTTTCCTTTTACCAATACACACACAACATGTCCCACGATCATGCACTTATGGAGGGGCGTCACAGTAATGGCTTGCTGCTCCTGAAGAAGTGCTACCGAGCAGTTTTGGGATTTGGTGCCTTGCTCAAGGGCACTTAAGCAGTTCCCAGGAAGTCAGCTGGCACCTCTTCAGCTACCGTACCAACTTCCAAACATGGTTCGGTCAAGACTTTAACTGTCTACCCTCTGGTCCCCCAACTCAACTGCCACCCCCGACTACTACTGTTGTTTTTGAGGTCTTACAGCCTTTAGTTTGTTCGAGCATTTGCACTGCCAAGCCTGTTTAATAAGTTTAACATTGTTTATTCCAGCCTGAAAATTATTTAATTATTTATAATAAACAAAAATATGTTATTAATGAATGACATTGTCATCTATTTGTCCTACTGTAGTTTACTTGTGATCACCTTCAGCTCCTAAAAGTCTGACCGGGGCATCCCTACTTTCTATACACTTCAAAAATATGAATATATAAGCATATTGTAAAATTCTTCTATAAGCTCAACTTCCCAAAAATCCAACGCTGCGTTGCTCACTCAGCCGGAGTCCTCTCCGAACAAAAGAGCAGCCAAGCTGAGTTATTTTACAACCTTGAATCGAACCATAAAGAAGACATAAAGAAGTGCCACACACGAGGCAGCAGATGAAAAAGGGTCTTGAGGATATAAGCAGTTTCCCCCACGGTTTTTACTGGGAGCTTACTGTAAACCACTTCCTACCAGGTCTGCCACAGTAGCTGCAGGAGGTGGTGGTCTAATTACAAAGTAAGGTCTTCAGGAGACACAAACAAAGTGTCTGAGGGAGAAGTGGAGGTTATTGTTTATTTCTGCTTCTCTCTGGTTTGTTGTTTTGAGTCCCACGCTGCATTTACAATCTTCTCTGCTTACACATGCAGATGCACTCTGCATGATAGCACACATGCCATACTTGGTTACAATCTAGGCAGAGACTCTATGACGAAGTGTTTATTTTGTCACACAGTCAACACCCAGAACAGAAATTCTCTAAAGTTCATTAGGAAGGACTTAAAATGTTCTTATATTATTGACTGTATAATATGTCTTCAGAATCATAATTCTTTCTGTGTGATCCAGCATCCAAAATCCCTGTAAACATGGAAACAATTACAGTGAAATTATCTCCCTACGTCAATCCCATAAGGGTTGCTAACTCCTCCTCCAGGTTTATTCATTTGCACACAACTTCTCTGGAAATTATTTACTCCACATCAGGAGCTAACTGTAAATAAAATAATTAGGCCAACGTAGACTGGCCTGGAGATGAAAACTGGCTGTAAAGAAAAACATGTTTCTCCTCTTGGTGACTCCAGCCTTCTGCTTTCCTTACAAATACTGTAAAAGTCTACAAAGGAAAGCAGCAGTATGTCAGTGCATATGTTGAGCAGATGAATCACTTTGAGTTTGTGTCTCCAGAAAAAGTAGCAGCAGAGCTGGACAGGCTGAGATTTGGGTACATTTGGTTTCTGTTCTGGGATTGCCTTTGTTTTGCCAATGAAAAGCTGCTCTGGAAAGTTTCTACCCAAAAATAAAATGTAGAGACAAGATTTTGAAGGAGTTGTGAATTATCTTGGGAAATACTGAATACCATAACTTGTTTAATCATTTAACTTTAAATTACAGTCCCAACTTGTAACGAGGTCAGACAACAAGTTTAATGCATAACATCTACCTGACCTTGACGTCTTTTACAATCAATCAAATCATTCTTAATTTATACAGCGTCAAATAAAAAATGTTATCTCAAGACAATTTACAAAAGAGTAGGTCAACTCTTGGTCTTTTCTAGATACATATATTTTATTTATTTTTTAATTCTTTTATTAATACAGACCCATCAAAAAACCCACCATGAGTACAGTACATCGCAACAACTGGCAACAGTTACACTCTGTTTAGCAGGAAGGAACTAACCATAAATTTGTCCTGATCATATTTTCTCTATTGAATTGAAATTTCAGAGAATTGGTTATTAAACTCCATCTTGGCACAGCCTCTTCCACAAACCTACACTTTAATTTTAATATTAACCCATGTGAATATCTGTATGTAGAATATTCCTCTTATTTTAGTGATTTACGGTTTGTAAGTAGAAAATCATGGGAAGTTGTGAATATTTTGAACCCTTTTTCACCTGAATTGTCAGACTTGATTTTCTGTGCTCTTCTTTTTTCTGTCTTTATATTTTCATATCCAGTTCGTTGCATCCTGATGTAGCGTTTTTGTTCCACTATCTTAAACACTGTTATTGTCAGGTTTTTTCAGATTATTCCAACCATCTTTAGAACCTGGTACGACTCACCCCAACATAATTTGTAGTAACCAAGATTCAATTTCATGAATGTTTACAAATGACAACTAGAAGCAGAGGTTTAGTGAGACTTTGTTTTGTATTTAGAGAGGTTCCTACTGCAACAGAAACACAACAGCGTGAAGGAGTAGGTGCAGGTTGAGAAAACAATTGAAGAGAATGTGTTCTCTTTAGCCAAGTTCAGCTGTATTGAGGATCAAATCGAGTACAGCTTTGGTAAAATAGATGGAGAGAATACAGTTCATGGAGTAAGGAGACTACTTAGCTGAAGTTAAACTGCTTAAGTGGATCGTAAATTGTGTGATTGGGGCTAAAAAGGGCAAATATTAGCGATGGTAGCAGTTGAAGCTGTGCAGATTCACAGCAGTGAGCCATCCACACAAATGATCCAGAGCAGCCTATAAGAAAAATAATAATAATTAAACTATGAAAACTCTAGTTAAAGAAAGATGAAAATGCCAAAATGTTTACTTTAAATGGATAAGGTATCCTAAGAGACATACAAAAATGAAAAATAAATTTCATGTTAAAAAAAGATTTCACTTTGTTTACTAAGCCTTCATACAAAAAAGCAATAAATTAATAATAATATTAAGAAGAAGAAGTCACATAAAAGTCACATATTTAAACAGAGTACCGTAATAGTTTTCATTTCCAAGATAGAAAATAGGATTTAGAGGGATAGTTTGAGTAATTTGGAGAGGGGCTGTATGAAGTACATGGCATTAGCCTGACACATGCCACAGAGTCAAAGCTCAGTTTTCTCTCTGTTCAGAAAAACTCAAGACAGTCGTTTATGCTTTTCATTGCTGTACATGGTGCCAGACTCTCAGCATAATTAAGAGAATTGTGGGAGAAAACAGGCCACAAAAACAGCGCGGAGTCATCACATGCTGTAAACAGTTTGTTGATGTCCGCTTAATATCCCACCAAGCCGCTTTGATTGGGCACTATCTTGAGACACGGCACACAGCTATCTAACCTTAGGCTGCATTTTTATTTTTTCTGAGCTGTCCAAATCAATAATCTCACAGAACTCTGGGCAATGGAACAAAAATGCTTGTTTTATGAAAATATTAGCTTTTCCCCTGATAATATTCACCCGAAAAGACACAATAATTTATCATTTAAATGTTTTGCTGTAATACCATAATCTACTGTTTACTGACCTTGCTGATGCTTTTGCTAAACTCCTGCTTCTCCCTTCATCTTAAGCTATAAATCCCAGTAATTTACCAGTTCAAGCCCAACTCTGGACACTTGACTGCACCTTGCAGTAAAACACGACCTCTCTGTGTGCTCTGGGAGTAAACAGTCTAATAAAACATCATGACATGGACTCAGGATGTTTGCCAGCCGCTCTGTCCTCGGGGGATTTAAGCTGTGGAAATCTGCAGACTCAGGTCCCATCAGCTCTGTTTTGTTGTAATGTGTCGTTCAGCAGGTTCTGAGTCCTGTTTGTCACGCTCTTAAAGTGTGAGACCATTCTGAGTACAAGATGAATCCATGGATGAACTCTTCACTGGACCATAATATCTGGGCCAGTTTATATTGGCGCTGAACTCCTTCTGGCAGCCTCACTCCGTATTTCTTTCTCCTCCCCTCCTTTCGCACTCGCCTGGTGTTTCTAGAAAAGATCAGCCATGACCCTTACGACTGCTCATGTTGATTCCCTCAGTCCTGGGGTATGCACTCACACTGCCAGGATAAACACACACAATTGGGCGACAATGCTTGCTGGAGCTGCTTTCTTAAACGCCAGCTGCAGTAGGAGGGGATCTGGATGAGCCTGAAAAACAAAAAGTGTAGGGAAATAGCTGTACCATTGTCTCTGAGGTACGATACACATGTCACGAGACAGAAGACAACAAAGCACATGTGTCACAGAAATATTCCCACCAGTCAGGCCGGTAATGGAGTGACATTTAACTAATGCAGGAACGTGCCTGTATCCTCTCTTATTTCCTGCAGAATACTTTTTGACTCAGATACTCAAACTTTCATGCTCATGTTAGTTTGTTTTTACATCTTAGTTTGCTGCTCTTTGTTTCATTTTTAGCTCTCACAAATAGACTTACCAGTGTGACATCCTACCATTGATTCCTCATTAGTCTAGATCAGTGGTTCTCAAATGGTGTGGGGGGCTCACTGGTGTGATTCAGAATAAATGTGCAACTGTGTGTCATTGATACAGTTATACAGCAGCCGATGGTTTTGTTTTTGTTTTTCAATTCATAATATCAGGGCTTTATATGCTTTAATGGTGCTTAAAATGCAAAATCTTTAACTTCAGAAATCACTGAAGCATTTTGCATTTCACAGAATAAGCAGGTCAGAACAAATAGTGATTGAAACAGACACTGGCATTTTTCATAACCCCAAAATTAAAAAGTCATACTGTTTTGAAAATTTATCTCCAAGCACTGAGCATCAAAATTAACCATAATGCCATACTTTTTGACTGAATTATAATATCAAAAATAAAAAAAAATAAAAAAACCCTGTTGTAAAAAATATCAACCCAATGTTAAAATCTGTTTTGAAATTTGCAAGGTATTCCCAAATTTAACAAGGTGATATATGGTTACAATATGACATGTTCAAGTTCAGCTTTGAAAAATATAACAGCTTTATGAATTTAGATAGATTATTATTATGATGTCTTTAAAAAAAAAATTAAGAAAAAGAAAAACAAAAGATTATGTTGGAGAGCTAGTCAATATAATCGTTTTAAATATTTTAACACTTATAGTTATTGATCAGTTCTTGTTGGGTAATTAGATGAATATGTACAGGACAATCAGATACTGTAGATGATATTGCAAAGGCTTTTTTGATCGTTGGTGTGCCTTCAGCAAAAAAAAGTTAAAGAACCACTGGCCAAGACCCATTGACTTGGTCTGGCAACCAGTACAAAGATTGTGAAATAAATGCAGGTTTGTTGCACACATGGAGCTGAACTCACAGTTCACAGAATGAAGAGGTTAACCAATTGGAGCAGACTGGGCCCACGTGGGGAAGGGGGCCTTGAAGTGGTAGGGGCTTAAACAGTGTGTACAGACAGGCTACAGGTGGATCGGGGTACTCAGTATGTGAAGGTTTTTTGGACATTGATTGATCTTCAAAATTGAACATATAATTCCAAAATACATGGCCTTTTGGTAGCCCAGGTTTGGTAGCTGGGGAGATGCAAGTTGACTTCCTGGGGCACTGCCACCAGTTACAGTAGTTAATGCAGCTGAAGAGGTTGCCGTCCTTTGCGTTTGCAGCCTCGGGATGTAGGGTTTGCACCTTTGTGCTCTTGAACTTCATCTCACATAAACACCTACAAATGAAGTAGGGTTAACGTTGCTGGTGTTGTAGACGAGTCATCAGGAATAATGGATGACAAAGTGTTGACCCAGCATGTGCTCCCAAACCTGACCCAATCTGACCTGGAACTGAACAACACAGTGTGATGTAACTTAGACTTAACTAAGCTAAACTTACTGCAGTGTAACTCAACATAAGGTAAAGTGCTGTGACCAAATGTCTCATAACTTCTGAGTGTCATCTTATCGTATCATATGTTAATGTTTCTCAATTTATCTTATCTAACCTCACCTTACTGTAAATGAACATAAGCATAAAGTAAGCCAAGCAATAAAAATAATGAAATCTAAAGCAACATGAGTCTTACTTCATATATGTATTTTTTTTTACCTAACTTGTCTGGTCTAACCCATTCTGTTCTCAATGTATGTAAAAGGATATAGTAGATGCGCACATCCTATTTAGGGTGCTGGATCCCAAAAAAACTACATGAAAAGGTACAAAATGGTCAGCACACCAAAAAAGCTCCCTTGCAACTTTATGATTTATTCCAAAGTGACGTTTCGAGCCATGCGGCTCTTCCTCAGACTAAGTAAGACATTTTGTACCTTCTCAATGTATGTAAAGCACCAAAGTATAACATAGTAGTGATTAACATAATGTTGTGTAATGCAGTGTCCTATCCTAACTAAATTTGCCACAGCTTTATTGTTGTATACAGGTCAAGATTTGATGTGAAGATGTGATCAAACACTTGAACGAGATACAGTTAACTTGTTTCCAAGACTTCACTGGATTACTTGTCTGGTTTCATGAGCTCTTTTTTCTTCTGCTTTAGTGGTGAAGCCTTTGATTGTGGAGGACACATATCTGCTCTGCCCTGCACCAGTGCTGCAAGATGAGGGGATGTAAGTCCGGTAATCTATCTGAAGAAATCTCAGGTTTCATACAATCCTGTGTTTTCTGTTTTTATGAGATACCACATGCATGAAAGATGAGACATACTCTCCTTTTTATTTCAGGGCAGCAAACCTTTATGTCAGTATGAATGAGGGGCTCAGTTTTATCTCCAGTTCGGTCACAATCACCACAGTGGGATGTGTAAGTAGAGAATATTGCACCGGAATTTAAAAAAAAAACAACTGCTTTTGGCTGAAGTGCATTCAAAATAAAAAAAGGTTGGTCTTAAAGGGTGGCAGGGTTTATATGTAGAAAAGCACTCTGATTAATTTTTTGTTGTAAAGAGTAATGTAATGTGTGAGTATATATGGCAAGGACATAGGACAAAGTATTTAAAACACCAATGAAACAGAACCCAGCAGCAAAGCAAACAGAAAACATTGATGAAAGACCAACAGACTAACATGCTACTATTTTCAGTTAATAACACATAATAATATATATATATATATATACGGGGGAGAAGGAAAAAACAGCTATCACTGAAATAAGTTGAAATTGACAAAAGAAATAATAAATAAAAAATTAGTGAAAATCATGGCACTGCTTTTGAATTGTGGTTCAACAGAAATATATGATATATTGGGCAAACAGGCATGATGGGACCTGTGAACTAATATTTTGTTGAATAACCCTTTGAGGCAATCACTGCAATCAAGTGTTTTCTGTAACTCTCAATCAGGCTTCTGCACCTGTTCACAGGTAATTTGGCCCACTGCTTATCAGCAAAGTGCCTTAATTTGTCCAGGACAGTGCTTTTTGTTTTTGTTTTATAATTGTTCTTTTCAACCACAATTCAAAAGCAATGTCTGGGCTAAGCCCCGGATCTTCTTCAATCCTAAATCCGCCCCTGCTGATATGAGGACCTTATAGCAGAAGAAATAAGAAATTAAAAAATGATAAAAATACAAAGGATTCATTGATAAATAACCTCAAGTCCTCCACCCAGTCCTAATGCAGCCAGAGCTCGAGTCCGAGTCCAAGTCCGAGTCATCAGCGCACGAGTCCGAGTCGATTCACGAGTCCGACATATCCGGACTCGAGTCCTACAACACTGCTATGATGGTGAGTGGGTTTCATAAACTCTTAAGAAAATAAAAGTTCAAGAAAACCCATCTGTAAACAGGACAATACAATATCCATCATTTTGTAGAGTTGTTTTTTTTTTCATTTCCTGTAAAGTTTTTGGAGTTAGGAGGTTTGTGCCTGACAACAACCATATTCAGACAGTGCATGCTGGAAATTTTGGGCCCTATGAAAAGGTGTCACATAGAGCCCCATCCTAAACCAGTTCTGCTAAACTATGCATCCGTCAAGAAAATAAATGATTAAATATGATCTCATTAAATTTAAAACTGGACAACCTCTAATCATTTCAGCCATTTTTAAAAACGCACAAATAAGGTCCAAACATTGAAGAAAACCCCCCAGTTAAATATAAGCCAATAAATTGTAAATTTAACAACGCAGCATTAGTAACTTTCTGACATTTGAACCATTTTAAACATTCGATGCATTTACATTTACATCACACAAGTAGAATCAAACCTGATTATTCTTGTAACCCCGTCAAAGATTGAATGATTTTGAAGATTACACATTTGTCTTACTCTGTAACCTGCCATCCTCAAGACCTAAATATTTAATGAGCCTTCAGATATTTGGATATGCATCAAGAAGCATAAACAAAACAAAAACCCTCTTTTGATTGCTCTGAAGGGGGTCTTCATAGAAATATCATTTTATGGGAGTTTAGTGATGCAGAAATGATTAATGTTACTTTTATGAAATGACAAACAAGAAAGGCTCATTTTCTCAGTGAAAGTGTTGAACTTTTGCTTGTTTTTAATGTTGCAACTGATCTACTTACAGTGAAGAGTGAAGAAATCTTGAAACACCAAAAAGTTGCTGACACTGAACTATTTTTAGGGGCCTTAAGCAGTCAAGGTCCCCTTGGGTGTGTGTTGACATGTCTGTCTCTGTTCCAGTCTGATGGGACCATCCTGGCCATCGCTCTGCTCATCCTCATGCTGCTCCTGGTCTTGGCTCTGCTCTGGTGGTTCTGGCCTCTCTGCTGCACTGTGGTGAGTTTCTCTAAAGCCGTCAAAACACGCACTCACGCTGCTTTACAGAAAGCATCTGCTCACCTCTTGGGTAAACTTTGGCAGCTTCAAACACTTTTGTAATGCACCCATGTGCTTGTGGACATTGAGAGAGAGAGAAATGTGTTTCACAGGTCTGTTTGGTCTGGGTAACGCCCCCCTCGTGCGGCATCTTATTAACCTTAACAACACTCCCTGCAGACGAGGTCAGACTCCTAGAGTCAATAAGGGCGTTTGGCTTTTTTTTTGCATCCCTGCAGCTGATCCTAGTCCACGAGAAGAAGAGACCAAGGTCCCTGGGTTAACATGTGTTTAAGTAATTATGCTGCTGTTGAAATAATTTGCGTTTCCAAGAGGTCACAGCTGGTGACCTCTGAGTCTGTGGGCCAAAACTTTAGGCACAAATTAGTTGGGAGAGCCCTGATAGTGACTTTGCAAAGTCTTCCATTGGTAATTGAGGCAAGTATTTGGAATTTCCAGCTAGCAGTGAGGAAATGAAAACTCAAATGAGCCGTTTTGAGTTTAAATGCAAGCTGAGAGAGAAAGTTTTATGGCAGTAATCTCATCTGGAAACATGTCAGTGCCATTATTTAGACAGCGGTCAAACCACCAGTATCATAATGTGTCATCAAAGTCTCTTGATGGCAACCGCTCCTTCACGAAATCTGTCCATCTCTTTTTAAGTGAGGAGAGCTTCTTTTAAATCCAGCTCCAATGTTTCCAGTGCTGGAGTGAGGAAAGTCGCATACTGCCAGAGAAAGAGAGAGAGAGAGAGAGAGAGAGAGAGAGAGATAGGGAGATGTCAGCTTTTACAACATGGCTGTTCCTCCCTTTTCTTTTTCTGTTCACGTTCATTAAGCTTCAAGTTGAAATCAGTGCCGAGGGTCTGTTTAGGAAAGCGATGCTGGGTTTCCATGGGGAATCAATTTAAGTTCCAGGATTTGGTGAAGCATGGAGGAAAATGGACTAAATTGAATCAGAATAACTTAATTTGCCAAGTGCGTTTAATGTAGAAAAAGCGGTGAAAAAAACCCGCACTGACAGTTGTGGCTCTGACATGCTACGAGAGGAGAAAATAGGAAAAATAGACACTCAAACATTGACTAAACTGTGAATGATCAAACTGTGCAAAAGTAAAGGGAAGCAGCTGCAAATCTGCTCTGGAATTTACGCTACAGTGATACAACTTATAGTAATAATCAGGCAACCTGTCAAACAAAAAGGATAAATATCGTACATTTTGATGGATCGCATCTTACCATACTGAAAGACAGAGCAAACAATACAAGTTTAAGGAGCGTGCTACTCCTCCCTCTCCCTAATCAGCAACATCAGGCAAAAAAATCTGGAGAGCAGATTTCTAGGTCAGCGCATCCATCGCTCTCGTAAAGGAGACTTGGAGCATAAAAACAAATCCTCTGCCATGTGCTGTTGTGTTTTCTTTATCTTGTTTCTCATGCTGCTGTGGCATGCAGGAATCTATTTAGAGACACATGTCTGAGACTTTTGTTGTCACCTCACTTCCTTTTCTTCTCATGCAATCTTTTTCAGATCATCCACGAGCCACCACCACCACCTGTGGAGGAGAGTTCGGTAGGAGCTGCATCATACTAACCTAATCTCTTTCTCGTGGTTTCACAGTAAAGCTCATTATTTAAGAATTAGACAGCTGCCAGTGTTTGGATTGTGTAATTTTTCCAGATTATTCTGTCATTTTAGACTTCAATGGCCTTGCAGAGTCATACACTCACTCCTGGCATCAATCAGTGATTTACTCTTTTAGTCATTTCTCAAATGGATGTGAGTTGACGCCCTCTTATAATAACAATGAGTTCCTGACTTCTGCTGTTCCCATTTTTCTTCCCTGTTTTGTAGTTTTTTTAACATAAATTCCCTGTTGTATATTTGTGGAAAACGATGGAGACAGAAATGAATAACTAGCTGATTAATCACGAAATATTTCACATACATTGTCAGGGCTATCGTAGAGCTCTGTGCATAAACAATAACTATGGAGCACTTCAGGATGCATTGATTTTTACCAGTGAAATAAAAAATATAAACTCCACTTCCAAAGAAAGCTGTGAATAAACACAAATCATTTTTCAGACTATTTTAAGTTGAAACCAAGACAAAGACAATACATTTTTATGCTTAAACAAAGCTACTGTTTTCGATGTGTATACTTTCAAAATTTTATGCCTGAAATGTGTTTAAATAATAGTTGGGACAGGATTGTGTTTACCATTGTTTTTCATTTCCTTTTCTTCCAACAACAACCTGTGAGCATCTGAAGGCTGAGGATACTGTACTGAAGGACTGGAGTGAAATTCTTTCACTCTCCTGTGCTTCATTCATCTTAAGTTGCTCAATAGTGCAAGATTTTTGTTGTATTTTTCTGCACATTTTCAAAGGAGAAACGGTCTGGAACACTTGCAGGCCGGTCTAGTGCTCTAGTGCTCTTTTACTGTAAAGCCATGCTAGTGTAACTGGGGGGCGTTAAGGGGGGAAGTCAGGGAGATTGGGGATATACTAGCTGTTAGCTTTGGTGTGCATGATGGCGTCAATTCAGTGTGTCAGTTGTGCATGTCATCCAAAATGAATGTGACATAGACTGGTGACTGTGTGCATTGGTAACTTGGTGTTGATACCTGGTTGATGTTGTTTGTGTTAGCTTGATTTTATTTGCTGAACTTTTTCACACATAAACTAGTAAAGTATCCTTTGATATAAAGATATATAGCTTTTTAAAGACTTTAAACAGAATAATTTGGCTATAGAAATTATAAGTGGTCCAATAAAAATATATATTTCATCATATTTGTTTATCAATATACTTTTAAGACACTTGGTTTGAGAAAGTATGAAGAGCTGGTTTTTGGTCGGGCCCAGTCTTATATCTTTTCATGAGGCGCAAAATTTCTGGCAGTGCCATGACTGTAACTCTTGCAAAATGTGGCTTGGCATTGTTCTGCTGAAGTAAGCAGGGACGTTCCTGAAAAAGCTGTTGTCCATGGCCATGTGGACCAAGGTGACCAAGTGCTCTGATCTGGTTTGGTACAGTTTGGTATGGCTCTTGCTTGCATTGTCACTGTCGAGCGTTTTCTTACGCAAGGGCAGGTATGTAAGCTGGAAGATGATAAGGCCCTTTTTGACTAAAAGTTCTGGGAGCTCTTAGTTTTGTCGGTTTCCCTTTAAGTAACAACGTAGTCCAGTGGCCCACTGCTATCTGTCATTTCCACAGAGGCTTTTAAGCCCAAGGAAGACTAAACAAGGTCAGTGACGTAGAGAGGTTCCTGCCAGATCCCTTCAGATCCTCAGATGCTTCCCTCATGTTTCGTACACCAGCACAGGAGAACTTTTAGTTCTGTGCTCCTAAACTTATGAATTAAATAAAACCTTTGCTCATTTTAAGCACTGACTCTCACACATATATTTTCCTGCCCCACTGTCGTGCATTTTCTGTGTTTTAATAGGTTGATCTATATTTAAACAGCCTCTAGTTCTGGGGGGTAGGTAAATTGCATTTTACTTGCATGAGCTGCTTAACTGTGTCACAGCAGCACAACACTGTGCATGGAGCACCATAGAAGCTGCAACACAATACAGTCCCATCTATCTCAGATGATATCTCCTGAACTTTGCATAAATCACAGCCCAGATGGCTCTTTGCCTCTTCAGTCTGTGAGGAATTGACAGCCATGACTTTCAGAAACAGTTTAAAATGTGGACTCCATAAACTTTAGGTCAGTCCATCTCAGATGTGCTCCGGCCCAGAGAACCTATCAGTGCTTCAGAATGTTGTTGATAAATAGTGTTAGCTTTACATGGTAATAATTATGAAAATATAATAATATATTTTATTTAAGGGCACCTTTCATGACACTCAAAGTCACCTTACAAAGAGACTTAGAGACTTATCTTACGTTCATGCAGCAACAGACTTTATTGACCAACTAGAAAAGCACTCTGAGAGCACAGACCTCCGCCAAGCAGCTCAGTTACAGCAGTGGCTTTTCCGCTCCAATTGGGCAGCCGAGTCTCCGCTTATGTCTGTCCATGTGGAAAATGCTGCGTGCCATTTACACTGGAACTGGGAAGAGGGGAGTGTGAATGACGTGATCTCTGAGTTATCAGCATCTCAGTTACAAAGGCGGAAAAAACATGCCAATCTACCATGCTGTTGTGTGCCGCTGTGTTAGCAGACATTTCAAGGGAAGCTGGGAAATGTAGTGGCATAGGCCGAAAAACGTCAACATCAGTTTGCAAATAAACTACAATTCCCATAATTATGTAAATAATGGGATTTGCCGTCATAAACTTCAGTGTTTTTTGTGACATGAATCTGGATCGGATCAGCACCAAAATGTAATGGCTTCTTCTTTTGACCACACCTCTGGTCAAATTTTTATGTAAATCTATCCAGTAGTGTTCGCATAATCTAGCTAACAGACAAACAAACAGACAAAAAACAGACAGACCCTGGCAAAAACATAACCTCCTCAGCAGAGGTAACAATGGTTTTCCACAGTGTTACCAAGCCCATACTGTAATATCCATCGCAGAGGGGTCTTCATTTTTTTGATGCAGTGCTTTCTGAGGGATAGAAGGTCATAGGCATTCAGTGTTAGTTTTTGGCCTTGCTTCCTCCAGATTCTCTGAATTTTTTCATAATTTTAGGGACTGTAGATGTCAAAATCTCTCATTGTTTTGCATGTTGATGAATGCTGCTCATAAATTATTGGACTGTTTTCTCACACAGTCTTAAAAAATGGAGAACCTCTGACCATTGTTTACTGTAGACAGCTGAGCCTTACAGGAGTGCTCGATCATGGTACTTTCACCTGTTATCAGTTAGCCTGCATCCCTGTGGAATGGTTGAACAATATTCCCATTTTATCTTTGTTGGTGTCCCAGCTGTTTTTGTAACATGTTTTCTGCATCAAATCTAGCGTGTGAATGTTTTCAAAGAAATAAGACAATAAAGTTTATCAGTGTAACCTTTAACATCTCCTCTCTGTGTTGTGCTGAAATGAATGTAGATTAAGAGGGGCTTGCAAACTGCTGTTTTCTGTTTTTATTCAGATTTTACTCAATGCCCTGACTCTTTGGAATTTAGGCTTGCTGAATTTATTCCAAAAACAGATTTCATAGCTTTATAGAAAATTTCAACCATCATTAAGTCTTCCTCTGTCAGACATCCGGGCAGATTATGAGTCAGACGGGTTGCATTAAAGGTCTAAAACATCACAGGTTTGGCCAGTGGGCTTTGTAATTTCCTCTGATCTGACACACATCACAGAGAGGACCGAATTAGGGTGGGGTTTTGGTGGCTTAGGCTAGACACAGAGGCGTTTGATTCATATCATTTTACCAGTTACCAGTGACAGGACATCAAGAGCAGATTAGCCTATTTCAGCTGTTAGTTTTTAGTTGAAAAATGTGCTGGACATTCTTGAGAAGTAGGCAAACGTCTATTAAAAGCCTTTAATTACTGGTTTCCTTGACCCTTTACTTCATGTCTTGGGTTTTGAGTAAGAAAGGATTTTATTTAACTTGATACAAAAACTTAAAATTAAAGTCTCTGTAGAGGATCAGGTGCAGCTCTTTCCCCTCCTCTTTGGAAACATTTCAGTCTGAGGGGGCAGGAAGGCTACAAGAGTCTGTGACAATGAGCTCTGTGCTGATTGAATGCCCAAACGATTCATGATTTGAGGGGGGAGGAAGGGTTACAGGCAGTGGAGTAGACTTTGAAAACAGTCAGGGCGTCTGAGGAATGGTAAGTATACTTGTAGGTGGAGGCTGTACAGCTATTACATCATAAACCCCGGAGAGTTAAAAACAGAGAATTTTAAGGGTATTTTCTTTAAAAAGGCATGGCACATTTTTCTAAGAAATTAAAGTTTAGCAAAAGGTGTCATGTTATTTGGCTCCTCAAGCCCCTCCCAACAACATTTAGCGTAAAGAAAATTGGTTTTGCAGGACATGGGGCCTTTAAAAGTGTATGATTTACAGAAACCCTAATCAGCCATACTGTACATCCAAACATGTTAAATCCCTTTGCTGTGATAGTAGTACAACTTTTTTTTATTGAGACCTCAACTCATTGATCTCAGTATTTTGGAATAGTGCAGCTCATTTTCTCTTGATTTTGTAATTATATTTGGAGATTTCTAGAAAACAACCAATGTTTGCCTGTTATAACAGGAAACAATAAAATGGTGAAGGCGTCTATTTTCACCAGAGCTTTGTGTTACAGTCTATCTTTTATACATGCTTGTTTTTTACTAGTTACATGGTCTGGCCCATCTAAGGCCCAAAACTGCAACATTTTTCATAAAATTGATTTCAAGTGGTTAAAAACATATAATATTTGGTTGGTGATTTCTCATTAAAAACGTGGGAATCCTGAGGCTAGACCAGTTGAGTATCATTTAACGTATCACAATTAATCCTTCCTCCTTTTTCTCTGCTGCAGGATGATGAAGACTTTGAAACCCCAAAAAAGAAATGGCCAACAGTAGATGCCTCATACTACGGAGGGAGAGGAGTTGGAGGAATAAAAAGGATGGAGGTGAGATCATGTGAATCCCAATCCCCAAGTATGAGGAGCGTTGAAAGCTACCACATAATCTGAAATACCTGCTACTCTCAAAAAGGTCATTTATTAATTTTAAACACAAGGAAAGCACATTTACACTGCCCTGGCATCCACTCCTCTTAACTCCTCTTAGTGATGTAAACTTTAAATGTAGAGCTACTGCTGATACGGTTTATATGAGAGAGGATTTTAGTTTTCATGGTGTCCGGTGTGCCTGTGTGGGTTTTCTTTGGGCACTCTGGTTCCCTCTCACAGACCAAAGACATGCTTGTCAAGTTTATTGGTGACTCTAAATTGCCTTTAGGTATGATTGTGTGTGTGTGAATGGTTGTTTGTCTGTCTATGTGGCCCTGTGATCAGCTGGTGACAGATTCAGAGTGTTCCCCAGCTTTTGCCCAGTGTCGGCTGGGATAGGCTCCAGCCCCCAGGGATAAGTGATATAGATGATGGATGGACATTACACTGAAAGGTCTTGGCTTATAACCCTTCAAATTCAAACAGTCGGCTTAGAGGCCATATTTGTACAAAGTCTGGAAAAAGCATCCTTAAGCATTCTTGAGAAACTGTATTTTCAAGGAAGGGACGAACATGAGGCTCGATGTCTCTGACTTTTAAACCTTAACTCTGAAATTAATACTTAGTCATGCCTTAAATCGTTAAGGAAAGGTGGACATTAGGGCAAAATTTAAAGATGAAACAAATCCTTCATTTTTGAAATATTGCAATTGCAAGTCAGGAATGAACATGTAGCCCACTGACCTTGACCTTTGACCCTCAACTGCCAGAACATTTAGTAAGTTCTGTTTACATTTTTGTAAAACTTGATGAAAACTTTCTTGAGATACCGTGTTTACATGCAAGGGATAAATATGGGTGCTAACAACTTTAGCTGTTGACTTGTGACCTTAAAAATATTTTTGTCAATTCTTAAGTCTGAGAGGTCGCGTATGGATAAACAATCCCTTTAGTCTTTTTGAGATACTGCATGAGCATGACACGATACATAGATCTTTGAGTCAGAATGGCTGTTCAAGCAAAGTCTGAAAAAATCCCTCAAAGGATTCTTAAGATATAGGAGGTAATCAGCAAGGGATTATCATGAGCCCCAATATGCTGGCCTTTGACCCATGACCTCCAAAATTTAGCTGGACAATCACTGAGTCAGGCTGTTTTCAAAACCTCCTATGATATGCTACTAATGAATGACTGCAACCAGAAATATTGCATTCATAAGCAACATGTGAACAAATGACCCAATTTGCTGTCTTTTGACCCATGACCCTAAAAACCTGATAATTATATTCTTGAGTCAGAGTTCACAAGAATGGGGAAGGGACAACCCAAAACATCATACCCAGCTATCGCCTTCACTGTGTACTAAAAATCATTCTGTCTTTTTCTTCTCAGGTCCGCTGGGGTGAGAAAGGCTCCACTGAAGAAGGAGCAAAGCTGGAAAAGGCCAAAAATGCCAAAGTGAAGATGCCGGAGCAGGAGTATGAGCTGCCCCCCATGCGGATTCTCAATAATGGCATGCACAAACCCCCTGGGCCCCGCAAGTGGTATTCACCCATCAAGGTACACAAAGACAGCATGAGAAAGTGATTTGGAAACTGTGTCTGGTCTGCAGAGGTCTCATTGTTTACAAACTGGCAAACACAGGCATTATAAATTTTAACTGCTGGACGTAAAGACTTGGAGGATTTGTCGGATATCTGTCCAACAAATCAGTGAATATAGCTTAGCTTACATTTAATTAATGAAAGCAGTCATGGCTGTTGAAAAGCTCTTCTGGGAAAACAGCGCTTTTCTTAAGTTGTTAGCATGTGTCGAGCATGAAGTAAAACATCTGCCCCAAATCACTCCATGTTAATCTGGCTGAGCATGTGCAAGCTATAGCTTTATCTAAAAGGTACAGGGAAAGATGCATATGATGTGCTAAGGTAATCATGCTAAGGTGATGACTGGCACACAGGCTCTTCCTCCTGGACCAGCATGGGGTTAAAGGAGTCAGTCTAAAGCCTTCCAGCCAGCAGGGGGATTGCTAACAGAAACCAGACTCCTGAAGGACTGACCTCCAGGGAGCAGGGCTGCACAGCCAGCAGTTTCTGAAGAAAAACAGCTGTGTTTCCTGCTCTTATCCTACAAATATTTGCTGTTTGAAAACTATGAAGAGTCAGCACGTGATAAACTGAAGTTATTGCAGTTTGTCAGGGTGAAACGGCTGTCCAGAATAATTGTCATTTTGGACAGTTTAAGGGCTGTTTGAACTGGAAAGATACAAGACATCTGATCAACTATTTGTGTCTGTAGAATAAAGCACATACAACCAGCTATGGTTCACAGCAGCTGTGTGTAAGTTCAAGTGTAGCCTAGCTTAAACCTGAGTTCTTACTGATGATACTTAAGTTATAAATTAAATCTTACATATTACACCTACCCACTAGTAAGTGTAAAATCCACCATATAATACAGTTGCCATGATGTTCGTCGTTAAAAGTGGGATAATTTGAAGGATGAGGAGGTGCAGAGGGTCTTGGAGGCTGTTTGGTGACAGCAGTGTGTTCTTGGTGGTCGATAACATTCCTCTGAAATGAATGATGTCTTTCTAGCAGCTGTTGAGCGATAAATAATCTCACATTGTTGCTAATTCCATTGCATGTTGTCACTGCTGTTAAAGTACTTTGCCTATAAATAAAAGCTGTAAGCCAGGGGTATCCAAACCTTTTCAGTGTGGGCTACATATAAAAAATGTAAGGATGGCGGGGCTACTTTGATTCACCTATCCTTTCGCTAGTAAAACCAGCTTGAAGCTTGTGTCTTTGTTTCCACAGGGAAAACTGGATGCATTGTGGGTACTTTTAAGAAAAGGCTACGACCGTGTGTCTGTAATGAGACCTCACCCTGGTGACAAGGTAAGAATGATTAAAATCTGTAGATATGGCAATGAAATATAACCATCAATCAACCTGACATAATCAGTTTTATTTTTTTTGGCAAAAGACATGACCAAAATTTTTTGTCAGCAATCTTTTTCCATGGCAGTAAAGAGATAATAACTGGATAAAATGTCAAAACAAGAACTTAGGCCAAACTGTTTCTTTACTTTTGGTCAAACAGACAAGATGAGACCAAAATGTCAGAGGCTGACTGTCAGACTTTTCAAATCTATTATGGTTCAGGTATTTTGAAGAGAATTGTTTTTCTAGCAACATAAAATAAGCTGGCAAACTGTGTAAGAAATGCATTGTCTCATACTTTCAACAAATAATAAAAAAAGTATTGATTGTAGCATTGCAATGACTTATTATTATAAGGAGTATCAATAAGGTTACTGATATCAGGAGAAAATTACTTACAGAGAAAATACTCCACTACAAGTCAAAGTCCTTCATTCAAGGTATGATAATAATTAGGGTTTAATTAGGGATGGGAACTGACAATGCTGTTATCAAATCTGTTTATTGATCCAGTTCTTTAACAAGCCCTTTATTGTAGTATGGAAATATCAATATACATATAAAACTGTCAGCCATGATTACATCTATGACTTCTTTGTTGTAATGTTTTTTCATGTGTTTGTTGATTTGCTGGTTAGTTAGTCTGTGAGCAGGATAACACAAAAAGTTTTCAGTTTATTTGGATTAAGTATCCGAAAGGTGAGGCAAAAGACACGGTAAAAACAAACAGGGTCAAAAAACTGTGAAGGCCTGACTGTGAAAATGAATGCTGGAATGAGACACGAGGTGCAACGAACTGGTTGCGAGACAAAGAAAGACGAGAGGTTAAAAAACAAGAGTTGATGGGGAGTGATGTGACACAGCTGGGGAGGAGACAATCAGGAGCAGGTGTGCACATGACGGGGGAAGGACAGAAACAACCTGAAATGGAGACAAGAGTGAGTGATTTCAAAATAAAACAGGAAACACAAGACATGAAACATGAGAAGAAAATAAAAGGTAACTTAACCAAAGTGCTTAATTTTACAGTTTGGATGATGGATTTGTGTTGCATGGTGGTGCAGTAGGTGGAGCTGCTGCTTCACACCAAGAAGGTACCTGGTTTGTGTCTCAGATGGGGTTTCTGTGTGTTGAGTTAGCAGGTTGTTGCCATGTACGCGTGGGTGTTCTCTGGATATTCCAGTGTCCTCCACAACCAAAAACTTTAGGTTGACTGGTGATTCTAAATAACCCTGAGGGGTGTATGTGTTTGAAGTTGTCTGACTCTATATGTCAGTATTATGATTGGCTGGTGACCAATCAACATCTTCACCAATGTCAGCAGGGATAGGCTTCAGCCCACCTGCGTCCTGAAAAAGGGATAAAAGAATAGGTATGATAAATGGATGGATTTCGTTTATCATCGAAAATGTTTAGACTTACAGTTATGATTTTAATGTGAGGACTTTTTTTTTTAACTTGACAGAATTTTTTTAAATTTATTTTTTAAATTTATTTTATTATTGATCTAGGCTAAAACTTTGAAGGGCAAAACTGACTAAATTCGGCTAAACTTCATAGGCACTGCCATTAAAAATGTACTCTTAGACTAAACCTAAACTAGCTGCCAGTGTTGACAGTGACGTAAAGTCTTGGCCTGCATTTGCGTACTGGCCAACATTCATCTTTATTGAAAAATGGTGAGAAAAAAGCCCAGCTGTAAGCAATGAAGTGTGCACAGAGAAACTCATGGGAAAGCTTGTGGTGAGTTAGAATTTGGTTTTCAGCGTCTGGCCAATAGACTGCGATGTAAAGACGTCTGGAAAAGTCATTATGATGAGGCAAATGTAATTCCTCCAAAGGCAGCTGCAGCAGGGGATAACTGTGTGATGACCTACGGTGTTGGCAGCTAACACTAAATCTGAGACTGTCGGATCTACAAGAGCTGAAAATCGGGATTCTGTGTGTTATAATCAATCACATATAAGAGTTTAAAGGCTAATGCTCCACTTTTCAACAAGGGATGATGCTCATTTATGCTAGCAGGCTGTACATTGAGTCACAGGAAAGATCAGAATCTTTCCAATCTTCTCCTTCTTTGGCATGATTTCCAGTCAATGTTACATCACTTCTCATACATTTAGTACACTTCATTTGTAAATGCACAAAAAAAATCCAGACAGTGGTGTCTGTCCTTGAGCACAGTCTTTTGTTTGAGGAAAGGCTAGTTATTTATGAGCTGTACAGGATGGCACACAGCTGTTTTGACACTCCAGTGCAGGTATTTATAGCTGCTCATGTGTCTGTGATTTAAGGGCGTCATTATTGGCATAGAGTGCTGCTGGTCCAGCACACAGGAGCTTAGATAGTGAGGGGATAACAAAGGCCCTCTTCCTGGAGTAAACCTGATGGTTACACTTCAGATTAGAATTCGTATCTTTACCATTAACTGCTGCTTATTAGCATGCTAATGAGCGCCATACTAGTAAGCTAGTCATCTTATTTGTCATTATCAAAAAGCTTACTGGCAGCTTAATCAACATGAACAGACTCTATAGCTAGTTAAGACAAGAGTTTACCATTGACACAATCACTGAATGGCAAATTATTCAGGGTTTGTCTATAAAGTACGGCTAAGAAACAAATTCTGGCTGAGCTTCAGCTGTCTCCTTTCCTTATCTCATATTTAGGTAGCTTTTGTATACGCAATGACGTTTAATAATATTCTACTTGACATCAATTAAAGACTACTGCTCTTAAAGGGGGAAATAGCAGCTACAACAAGCCAGTTAAGCTGCATTTCCACAGCTGTCAAGATATTGTATTTTCGACTCACGATAATCACAAACTAAATGTATTGCAATCATGATATCATCACAATTATTAAAAATGGGAAAAAAAATAATTCTATGTGTCAAATTTTTTGTCTCTTCTTTGGCAAAATGCTACGGAAAGACTGCATGGGGAGGTGGAGAGAAAAAATGTACTACAAAACAATAATAACTAAATGTTATATAAAGGCAATCAAGTTATTGTGTGTAGTATTATTATGACCCAAATGTCATATCATAGTGTTTTTCATATACTCAGTCATTTATTTTTCTTTTTTTCAGAAATGATATAACTACAAAACATAACATAATGTGTTTAAAAACACATGTTCCAGATCTACAGCACCCTCTTATCCTTAAAATCAATCCCAGTATGTCACAAACTTGTACCTTTGTAAGAAAAATTACAGAAGTGTTTTTATCAGTCCCTGATTTCACTTATTGATTGTTGTGTCTGTAACAGATGTAGTGGTTCATTTATAATTTGAGTTTTGTTAAGCTGCTCTTTGAGCTCCTGTTGCTCAAATGCTTTCAAAATAAAAGCATTTGCCTATAGTCACAGATGAGGACTTTTATTATATTTTATAAGGCAGGCTTTGTTTTACCAAAGTTCAGTGGCAAGTTCGTGGACCTGTGGTGGATTTTTGGCATCTTATTT